>CAWUFW010002587.1:0-1200000 GCA_963921515.1 Calotriton arnoldi | reverse complement strand
CAAGTGCATGTGTCCTTCCACTGCTTCTTTTGTGAGAGCTACTTTTTTCTGTAGGTTCTGTCAATGAGAGTGAATGTCTCTACTGTGTACAGAGTTTTATCTTTTTGTTGTTATTGCACATTTACTTTGGAATTTCAAATGTATTTTATTTTTTATATAACTTTTGTTGTTTTGCTGAAGGTTAAGCACACGTTTATGTACATGATTTTTCATTACATTTTTAAACATGTTTCTTTATGCTCTCCCTCCCATGTATCCTTCTTGCTTGACCCCTCCCTTTATGCATTTTCCCTATACCAACCGTCTTTAACAGCATCCATAGGTCACTTTCAGGCATTCCTTTGCTACATATACACTACTTGTACATTCCTGGAAATCCTGCATGCAAAGGGAAAGTGTTTCTTTCGGCTCTCCTTCCCACGTTTCCTTCTTGCTTGACCCCCTCCATATATTCTGTTCAATTTTCAACTTGATTGTTTTATGCATGTTTTATCTGCTCCTTGTTGTATCCTTATATAATACTGTGTTATGTTTCTTTATGGAATGTAGGGTGCGTGGGTTCTTGGTGTCATTCTGGCCTTCTGGCATTCCAGCTAGGGGTTCTGTAAAGTCGGTTGAAGATTCTAGACGGTCTGTGAGGATGCGCTGATGAACCTGTTCTCGTACTCACTAAGCTGAACGGGAATAAAAGAAGATTTTACAATTCCTGGTCATTTGTAACTTATTACAAATTGACGATGAGGGTGGGATTAACAGTGTGGGAATCTACATATTTACAATAATATTGGGTGAATATTATGGTGGTTTCTGGTTCACCAGTGACTATGCTGCCAGAGATAACTTTCTGTGCTTTATGGTAGAACATGAAACTTGATGTGACTAATATTAGAGCAATTGCTTATGGAGACACTGAATTTGAAACTAGGTTTTTTCGAGGAATGTTTGAGTTTTCAGGGCAGAGACATTTGTGCCAAAGTGTATGTGGCAGTAAAAGGTAAAGATATTCTGGGATGGATTGATCAAGGAAAGTTGAGGATGATATTGAGACCGGGTATGAAAGTTCCTATTATGTTGGTTGATAAAATGTGTGATGAAGTTGGTGATGTGGATGCTATTTTGAAAAAACACCTTCAAGTCTTTGAAGACAAGATTGGAGAAGTGACATGTTTTGAGCATGAGATTATCTTAAAACTAATCGCTTCACCAGTGGTGCATAAAGTACAAGAAGTACCTTTGAGTGTTAGGGAGGAGTTAAGGAAACATTTGGATCAATTGTGCGAAAATTGTATTATTGAAGCTGTGAACGCGTCTGAATGGGTAAGTGCTGTGGTTATAGCAAAAAGGGAAAAAATGGCAGTATTCGTTTATGTGTGGATTTACATGCATTAAACAAGAACATTATTGTGGTTTGCCACCCATTTCCTAAAATCCATGAGGTGCTAATGACATTGGGTGGAGCAAAGTTTTTTACTAATATTGATTTGAAAGCTGCGTACCATCAGGTGAGATTGAAGAAAGAATCACAAATACTTACTACATTGCTTACACTATTTGGGGCATTTAAATATTTGCGTCTACCATTTAGTCTAGCATCCTCCGCTAGTGTTTTTCAGAAACTTATGTTTTGTTTATTTAAAGATGTACCTGGGGTGCAAGCCTTCCAGGACGATATTTTAATCTATGCTAAACCCATTGAACAGCACAATTATATTTTGAATTAAGTTTTATCCATTCTTTGTAAAAATGGAATGACAGTTTCAAGAGACAAATGTAGATTTTTGACCAAATCTGTGGATTATTTGGGTCATTGTATAACAGCGGAGGGTGTGAAACCTAAAAAGGATCTTATCAAAGCTTTGAGAGAAATACCATGCCCGCAGAACAAGGATGAGATCAAGTCATTCACTGGGTTGAGTGATTACTAAGCTAGGTTTGTGAGTGGGTATGCTACTCTTATGGAATCTTTGAAGAAACTTTTAAGGAAAAAAGAAACATTTGTGTGGGAGAGAGAACAGAGACAAGTGTTTGATTAAATTACAACCACACTTGCTAAGGTACCAGCGTTAAAGACTTTTGAAAGTGGTGCAATATAATAACGCCAGAGCGGATTCTTTATCACGTCTGCCCTTGGAAGGTGAGACGGTTGAATCTGTTAGTTTGAGTTCAGAATGTGTTGTTGCAGGACATGATGTGGCAGAAGTTTGTGAAGGAACTATTACTGAGGAGGAGTAGAAAAAGGGAGTTGCGGAAGATGCTAATCTGTTGAAGGTGATTGATTTTGTTAACAAAGTGTGGCCACCACTTAAGCATTTGCAAGGGGAATTGCATTGCTATAGACAGATAGCATTTCAACTTACAGTAGAGTCTGGGATTTTGTTAAGAACTGGCAAGTGTGTTCCACCAAGTGGTATTAAGGGTAAAATTATTGGTTTAACTCATTCTAGACATTTAGCGTCTACATCTACGAAGAAGGTTTTGAGATGTCATTTTTGGTGGCCTTACATGGACAAGCAAGTGGAGGAATTTGTGGATAGATATGAGAATTGTTTGCTTTCCAATAAACACTGGAGGACTAAGGAGTCTCCTTTGATATCTACTCCTTTTCGTGAATGTCCATGGAGTAAGTTAGCTTTGGATTTTTGTGGACCTATTTCTCAACTAGCTGATGGATCAAAATATATGATTGTATAGTGGATTACTTTTCCAAGTGGGTCTATCACAAATTTGTGGAAGAAGTTAGTACTCAAGTGGCTTTTGATATTCTTGAGGAACGTTTTACATTGGAAGGTAATCCCTTTGATTTAGTCACAGATAACGGAATACAATTGATATCTCAAAAAATGGAAACATTTCTTAAAGACAGAGGGATCAAACATTATACTGTTGCACTTTATAGCCCTAATGTCAATGGAGCTGTTGAGAGAGTGAATAGAATACTTAAATAAGGGATTCAAACGGCTATCACTTGTGATGTGAAAGTGAAGGAATTTTTAAGAAACAAGATTTGGGCTTATCATAACTGTTACAAAGTGAGATGACACTGGTAAGTAGAAGAGGAATCTTTATTACATCTCGCCCCCACCACAGGTTCCAGTCAGCTGGGGTCTTCTGTGGAATTTTCATACACAAAGGCATGGTACATACCAAGTGGTATAGGACAGGTGAGGTGACGGAATGTACCAATATATTCATTATAACACACCTCCTTTACATAGGGTGACCAATAAGCGGTGAGGGAACAGGGAGGATGGAGGAAAACAGAAGGTGAGGGGGAAGAGGAAAGGGAAGAACAAGGAAGACTGAAGCCTAGGGGCTTCCATCATGAAAGAGAAACAAGTCTTCACAGAGGTTAACACAAAGAGTAAAACTTACTTTACATTGTAATCATTATACCACACTGGAGATGATTTAGTTCTCTGAGATCGCCTCGGAACGCAAGGCACATCATCCCTCAACACCCTTTCTGGGGATGCCAGCGGGCCTGTTTGAAATTATTTTGTCCATACCCCAGGATTGACCATTTTCAAGATGGCCAACATTTCTACCAACCCTGGCTATCCTAATGGGTTTGGAAAATCTGGAAGCGTCCCTCCTACGTGGTTTGGGAAGACCTATGCAGACCCATTCCCCTACTTGAAACATCCTAGGTTTCACATGCTCGGTCCGATCATACCTGTATTTGTACTTGTCCTGGTGTTCAGATACCCTCCTGGATGTCTCACTACGGTCCACTGACATGAAAGGAGAAACCCCCGTAACAAAATTGGGTGTGGAGCGATATGCCCACAAGACTTGCTGCAAGGCAGAAACAGTGGGGGTACCCAGTGATTCTGCCTTTTGAAAACACTCTTTGGTCTGGCGGTTCATTCGTTCCACCAATCCATTTGCATGAGAGCAATACAAAGCAGTCTTGTGATGGGTAATGCGAAGATCAGACAAAAATTCTTTCATGCATTCTGACGTGAACTGCACCCCATTATCTGTCACCAAGATGTCTGGAATGCCCTCCTCAAAGAATGCCCCTTTTAAGAACTGGATGAGAGTATCAGTGTTGATTTGATGTACACATTTGAAAACCACCCAATGAGTGTGATAATCCACAATCACCAGAATGAAACGCTCGTTCAGCACTTTGAGATTGAGGGGGCCAATTATAACAAGCACTAATTTGGACCAAGGGCTATCTGGGACCTCCACGAGTGACAATGGGGGCTTCCTGGTTTGGTGAGTTTTGTCACTTATTCTGCACTCCATGCAATCTCTCACCTTGGTTTCAACCATAGCGTCCATGCCAGGCCACCAGTAATCTAGGCGTATTTTGTTTTTGGTGAGACTACGCCCTAAATGACCCACATGAGTCAACTCCAAAATTTTCTCCCTTAGCTTCTCAGGGAGAATACATGTCTCCCCCCTGCACACTGTACCATCTTGTATGTTTAACTCCAACCTCACATCCCAGAATTTGGATAATAGCGCTGGAACATCACTTTTAGTAGATGGCCAACAATTCCTTATGTATTCTTTCAACGAATTCATTTCCTTATCAGATATTACACAATCATCCCACTCTTCCTTATTCAAGCTCGTTAATTTTAGCATGATGTCTTTATCCTACACAATGTCAGCATCTTCATCAACCTCAGTGGGCGAACAAGACAAAAAGTCTGCAACTACATTTTGTGCACCAGGTAAGTATTTAACATTGAAATTGTACCCCTCTAGTCCCAAAATCCTCCCTGCAATCCTAGGAGTGGTCCTGGCAGACCCCTTTGTGGTGAAGGCATACATTAAGGGCTTGTGATCAGTCTTTACAGTGAACGGTATGCCCCACAAGAAAAATCAGAAATGACTGACCGCCCAAAAGCAAGCAAGCGCCTCTTTCTCCACCACCGAATAGTTCTTTTCAGCCCCTTTAAGCACCCGAGAGGCAAATGCCACAATTTGCTCCTTGCCATCCACCCACTGCGTTAGACTAGCCCCAAACCCTTTTGCTTGCATCAGTGCTCAATACTGTGGGTTTAGTGGGGTCAAATCTGCCCAGGAAAGGTACCACCATGATTCCGGCCTTCACAGACATAAAGGCACCCTGACATTCATTACTCTATACGAAAGGGACCTTGGATTGGAGTAACACACGTAATGGTTTCACAATGCTGGCATAATTATGAACAAATTTAGAGTAATATTCCGACAGGCCTAAGAAGGATTTAAGGTCTTCGACACATGTTGGGGCTACAGTATTTTGAATGGCTTCTATCAAATTTAACTTAGGCTTTATGCCGACTTGTGAAATGCTGTGTCCTAGGTACTCTACAGATCCCGCCCCTATGCAACACTTCTCCTTCTTCAAGGTGAGCCCTGCCTTCCCTAGATTCGTCAACACCCTTCTAAGCATGACATTGTGCTCCTCCACATCCTTACCATAGATGAGAATGTCATCTTGAAAACATAATGTCCCAGGGATGTTTCTTAACACGTGCTGCATAATCCTCTGAAAAGCAGCCTTGCCTGATGTAGGAAGAAGGAACACCATAAGTAGGTACGAAGATTAGAATCACTCACTTGGCTTATCCAACGATTAATAGATTGAATAGGTTGGTCAGAAGAGGTAAAAAAGTTGGACACCACTGTGTCGCTGCACATACAGAGTATGGCTGCCACTGGAGAAGAAGTTGGGGGTGGTGGTGAACCGTCCCCACACGGTAGATCGTCACCACTGTTACAAAGTGAGATGGCACTGTTAAGTACAAGAGGAATCTTTATTACATCTCTCCACCACCACAGGTTCCAGTCAACTGGAGTCAGCTGTGGAATGTTCATACACAAAGGCATGGTACGTACCAACTGGGATAGGACGTGAGGGGTGACGGAATGTACCAATACATTAATTATAACAATAACACTTCTCACTCTGTCACTGGAGTTTCTCCTTTTTCATTGTTGAGATGTAGGAAGGCTCGTGCAGGTTTGTTACCCATGTGGTTGGATGATAAAGCACCATCAAGAGTGATGCAAGAAAGGTTAATGGATGATGAATTGAAATCTAAAGTAGAAAGTTCACTGAACAGAATGAAAAAATACCATGATCAAATAAATTGTTTAAGTAATACCAGAATTGATGTAGGTGATTGGGTGATGTTACGTAATATGAGGCCTAAGACGTCAAAAGTTGATTTTCATTATAATGGACCATTTAAAGTGTGTAAGGTATCTCATACTTTTGTCCAGTTAGAAGATTACCGTTGGTGGTCAAATAAGAATGTAGTTCTTTTGCAAGATTTTCAAAAGAACATTGTTATGAGGAGGTTGAACATTCCTGATAATAATTGTTTTCCAGTAGGAATGTTTCAAGAATGTGATTATTCAAGACAGAAGGATATAAGACAGAGTAATCTTATGGGAGTTCCTGCAAGTCATCTGGAGGACATTCTTCATTCTAAGGGTCTTTTTCGATTTTTCATGATGAAAGGGCTCCCGTAGATCAATGTAAAGAAGTTATCACCACTAGGTCTGGTTGTATTTCTAAGAAACCAGGCTATTTACTTGATTATGATGTATAGTATGTTGTACATTATGGTTTGTATCCAATGTGTTTATAATTGTTTTTATTCTTAGTTGTTTTTTTGTTGTAAGGGGGAAGATGCTGTATCCTTATATAATGTGTTATGTGTTTTTATGGAATGTAGGGTGCGTGGGTTTTTAGTGTCATACTGACATTCCAGCTAGGGGTTATGTAAAGTCGGTTGGAGAGGCTAGCCAGTCTGTGAGGATGTGCTGATCAGCCTCACTAAGCTGAACAGGAATAAAAGAAGATTTTACCATACCTGGTCATTTGTAACTTATTACACTCCTCCAACTTTAATCGTCTTCCTCTTAATGTCTATACTCCACCAATAACAGGCTCTTATAGACTTTTATGTAAAAGAAAAAAAAGCTTTCACTTTTGGCAAACGTTTCCTGCAATTGTGCTGCATTTTTTATTTTTGAACTACTATGCCCCTTTATGTACAGTGATTTTATTGTTTTTAAAGATGAACTTTTCCTTTCTGAAAAAATTGCCTTTCTAAGTAGTTTATTTATGTGCTCCATCTCGCGTTCCGTTCTTTTTGTTTAACCCTTTCTACATCACTATCCCATGTAATAACTTACTTCTTCCCTTTCATGCGTTCGGTGTTGTTGCAGATCCTCTTTCCTCCCACCCTTTTATTTATAATCCCTCTGCCCTGCTCCTTCAGTCCACTACTTACAGGGCACTCTCCAGGGGTAAACGGGGCAACATGATCACTTTACTTCTTATAGAACATGGGTGTCCAACAATGGCGCACGAGGGCAAATATCAGGGGTGCCCCGCTGCTCGCTGCCACAGAACATTGGATAAATATGTGAGAGCTGCGTGGCAACTCAGATCTGCTGCTTGAAACTACAAGGAGAAGTAGGACTGCCCTGCTGGAACCCTGGTCTGCACCCCAAAGGATTGCACTCTGAAGGACTGCTCCTGCTGCACACTTGGAACTACAGCCCTGAGGACTTTGCCTTCCTTCAAAAAGGATCAAGGAGTGGACTCCCTGAAAGTGACAGGTTAACAGAGGTCACCTGCACCATCTCCCAAGGAATCCCCAGCATGGAGTGTGTCCAGTGGACTTTTAAGGATTTGGCCAGGTGCATTGAGGGAATTGTAGTCCCAAACTTCTGAGGAGCAACTCAGAGACTCTGGAACCTAGGATTTGTGTTGTGGACACATTGAACCCTCAAGAGGAACTTCAGGAAGAAGTTCCAGAGGTTTGGAGACTTTTGAAGCAACTTTTGGAAAAAGCTCCATAAGGTGACCGACCCGACATCGAGAGTCAAGCCGCCTACCTCGCACCGCGACCTGGCCTTGATTTCAGGTTCGTCCCACTGAAAGCTCCGGAGCTCCAGACTTCCAGGAGTTGAACAGGGGCTCCCACTGAACTGAGTAGATGAAGCCGCTGCAAATTTGACCTGCTGGAGAGACCTGATCGATGTCGAGAGAAAGTCCTCCAGAAAAGTTTCTAAGTGTGAAGGTTAAATTTTGACCGAGGCCTCCCGCTTTGTGCATCCGATCAGGTATCCATCGCCATCGGCGCTCAAACTTTGACTTTCTCCCGATCAAGCATGACCAAATGTCCCACGTTAGCGCTATGTTTTTAAGCACTATAAAGTGTTTATGCTTTAAAAGTACATATCTCTGGTTCCCTATATTGGATTTTTATCATTTTGGTGTCATTCTAAATATAAAAATATTTCCTATTTGTATAAATTGGTTGTGGATTTTTATTGTGTGTTGTGCCTTACTAATTTAATGTATTGATGTTTTTTAATACTCCACACATCTGTCTCCTAAGTTAAGCCTGCCTGCTCGTTGCCTGATACCAAGGGTTTAACAAGGGAATAATTCATTGAGACCTCCTCTGGACTTTATATTGTGTTGGTGGCCTTATTGCTAATGGTAGGTGCACACTTAATCCTACCAATGATCCACCTTCCAACATTTGGTGTTCAGCAGTGAGGATATGTACTTGTATTTAAATCACACCATACAGTAAATTAAGTTAAGATCTTTAAAAATCTGCAAAATTGACTTAGAACAAAATGTTTGATTGTTGAATTTTTTTAATTTGGACTAAAACTGATTTTTAATCCATCTTTTTGATATTTCTAAATTTGTTCTATTTCTGATTTGTAAAGTTTTTGTGACCCAAAACTAGGGATACCATGGAGCTAGATCTGGCTAAACTGAACAAACTCACAGTGGCTGAGCTTAGGGTTCAGTGTACAGCTAGGGGGTTACTGGCTGCTAGCAGGATTAGAAAGGAAGAGATAGTAAGGTCCCTTAAGGCCTGGGCAGAGTCAGCTCCAGAGAATGAAGGGGAGGGGGATGATGACAATGTGTCCCTTGCTTCTAGAAGGAGAAGCTGGACCTAGCTAAGAGGAAGTGGGCAAAGGAGGAAGAGAAAAGAAATGGTAGCAGCGAAGCAGAAGAAAAGGAGATGTCAATGGGTGGTGCCTTTGATCCCCGGCTTCCCAAGGGGGTAGTTTCCCCCGTATGTAGAGAGGGATGACATTGACAACTGGCTGACTGCATTTGAAAGGGCCCTTAAGATGAGAAGGGTTCACCCCAAGTACTGGGGTTCACTCCTGTGGGAGTTGATCCCAGTACTTGGAAGGGATAGACTTCTGCACCCTAGAGGGGGCAGAGGCAGAATCCTACCCCCACATGAGAAAATGTCTAGTCAGGAAAATTGGTCTCACCCCACAGCAGTGCAGAGTGAAGTTCAGGGGCACCCAAAAAGTGAATACACAGTCCTGGGTGGACTTTGTGGACACTTCCGTGAAGGCGCTAGAGGGCTAGATTCAAGGTAACCAAGTGAATACTTATGAGGGGCTGTACAATATATTTATTAAAGAGCACATCATGACTCATTGTATACAAGAGAAGTTACGCCAGCACTTAGTGGACTCTAAGCTGTCTAGTCCCAGGGAACTAGGGGAGACAGCTGATGAGTCGGTGAGAATCTGGGTTTCTAAATAACACCAGGAGTGTGATCAGAACAACGGAGGACAGGTCCTCCTCCAGGGGAAAGATGGTCAAAAACAGAAAGAGTCTGCACAAGAACCACAAAACCTGCGCTGGGGGAGGGACCCTAAGTCAATCCACTTTCAAGAGGAAGAGGTATCAGGGGAAGTCCTTTGACCCTGCAAAGGCAGGAAAGTTCAGTGACCTTATGAAGAAAGGTCAGTGTTTTGACTGTTATCAGTCAGGCCACAAGAGAGGAGATCCAGTCTGCACAAAGAAGCCCCCCACTGGTGGGCAATCCCAGAGGATTGTCAGCATCAGGGTAGGGATGGAGATTGTCCCAGAGATGGGGAAGGGGTTGACAGAGGCAACCTTAGTATCCTTGGGTGGGTTGGAAATTGCAACCCTGGCCACTTTGCCTCCCAGCATGGAGAGGTATAGGGAGAGGCCTGAAATCAATGGAACTGGGGTTGAGGCTCAGAGAGATACAGGAGACAGTGTGACTATGGTCAGAGAGAACCCGGTTTCCCCAGGGCAGCTAATGACTTGTGTGTATCAACAGTTAACCTATGCAGACAGCAGAGCCAAACGCCACCCCATAGCAATAGTGAGTTTGGAATGGGGGTGTGTGACAGGTCCTAAGCAGGTAGTTGTGTCTCCTACAATCCCAGTGGACTGCCTACTGGGAAATGCTCAGGGGGAAAAATGGTCCATGCAAGGATGCTGGATCTCCCTGACTGGGTATGTGCTGTGATCAGATCACAGGCTACACAGAAGTGAAATGCTGGACACTTGGACCCTGGAACAATAGGCAAGACATCCAATGACAAGAGAAAGGTCACCTGGTCTGATGAGCCAGCCTAAAGAACTCCAGAGGTGCAGGAAGAATCTAACCCTGAGAGGGAGGATCTGACATCTGTGGTAGGGATTCCACTCCAGCAAGATCTGTCTGACTCAGCAGAGTTTCAAGGAGCTGGTGAATCCTCCAGAGAGGAGACTCTTGAGGGCCTGAGGCAGGCTGCCTCCAGGCAAGAGAAGGGTGTTATCAGTGGCTTCCACAAAGTTTACTGGGAGGATGGAGTTCTCTACACTGAGGCTAGAGACCTCCAAGAAGGGACTACCAGCTGTTTGGTGGTCCCCCAGAAGTATAGAGAATTCCTCCTGACTTTAAGCCATGACATTCCCTTGGCAGGTCTTTTGGGGCAGAGTAAGACATGGAAAAGGTTGGTTAAGCATTATTATTGACTCAATATGACTGTCAAAGTGAAAGTTTGCAGCTCATGTGCAGCATGTCAGGGCTCCCTTTATACCACTGCCAGTGGGTGGGATTCCCTTTGAGAGGGTGGACATGGTTGGCACCCTAGAACCACCAACGGCATCAGGTAACAAGTATATCTTGGTGGTAGTGGACCATGTCACAAGATACCCTGAAGCAATACCCCACAGAACAGTCACTGCTCCTTTGGTGGCTAGAGCCCTACTTGATGTGTTCACCAGAGTGGGTTTCCCAAAGGAGGTTGTTTCAGATAGGGGCACAAATTTCATGTCCAGCTATCTGAAGGTGATGTGGGAACAATGTGGTGTTACTTACAGGTTCACCTCCCCATATCATCCCCAAACTAATGGCCTAGTGGAAAATTTCAATAAGACCCTGAAGGGCATGATAAATGGTTTGTCTGACAAACTCAGAAGGAGGTGGGATGTTCTCCTCCCATGCCTACTGTTTGCCTACTGGGAGGTCCCACAAAAAGGGGTTGCCTTTAGCCCCTTTGAGTTGTTTGTTTGGGCACCCTGTAAGAGGGTCATTGTGCCTGGTGAGAGAGTCTTGGAAAAAGCCTCTCAAAGAAGCCAAGGACAATGTGCTGAACTAAGTGCTAGGCTTGAGATCACGCATGGCAGAATAAATGTACAAAGCAAGCAGAAAGCTGGAGGCCAGCCAGGAGCTCATGAAGCACTGGTATGACCAAAAGGTTACCATGCCTGAGTACACTCTAGGACAATTGGTGTGGGTGTTAGAGCCTGTGGCTCCTAGGGCCCTCCAGGACAAGTGGACTGGGCCCTATCCAATCCTAGAGAGGAAGGGTGAGGTTACCTACCTGGTAGACCTGAACTGTCGCTGTGAATCCAGCCTGCTGCAGAGGCCCAATCGACATCCAGAGAAAATCCTGCAGAAAAAGTTGCTAAGTGCGAAGGTAAAATTTTGACTGAGGCTCCCCACTTAGTGTATCCGACCAGGGCTCCATTGTGGTCGGTGCTCAACTTTGACTTTGTCCCAGTCAAGCGTGACCAGATGTCCCAAGTTGGCGCTGTATGTTTTTAAGCATTAGAAAGTGTTTATTCTTTAAAAATTAATTCATATCTCCGGTTCCCTATATTGGATTTTTGTCGGTTTTGTGTCATTTTCTTTTTTAGTTTTATCTTATTGAGAACAACAAGAAAAAGAACAGCAAGGCAGTGAATACAATAAGTCCAATTTAACATAGTAATTGTAGAGGAAGAAGAATATATGAAGGTTCTAACTATCAAGCTGTATATAAAGAAAAAAACACCTGCTCATTGGGCGTCTCCCTCTATAATTATTAAACAATATATTCAAACTGTTTTAATTGTTTATACTGTTGTTTTTCTTCCCTGGACCACAAATTAATTCTTCTTGCAGCCAAGGGGAAAGCATTTATTGCTATTTTAAGCACCCATTTCTTCACAATGCCAGATCTCATTGTGAAACAAATGTCAGTAACTACATTTAGCATCATAACTTCATTAAGATATATTTCTACAATACTCTTCCACTGCCTACTTCAGGAGTACACATTTAAGGAAACTATCAGTCCCACCTTGCCATTTAAAGTTTAATAATTTACTTTTCCTAATTTTTCATTTTTAATAGCGCAGACTTGACCCGAAAGATTTGGAGCACTTTACCTGGGCAACAGTAACACTACAGAAAGTCATATTCAATAGGCCTTGCCTGCAACACGGCATGTTAGCACATGTGCTCGCGCTTGCGAGAGATATTGTTCCCTACAAGGCGCTTGAAGCCCACCCACTGCTTACCATTCATTGGCTTCATTGTCATTCTTATTTGCTTACTTGCAATTGGGCAACACATGCAGCTTCACTTCCTCTTCTTTCTTGTGAAGTATGGAACAACCACTGTTTGCTTCATCGTGATTAGTGTCCTTCCACTTCTCCAAGTGTGACTGCTTATTCCCTCCCACCCCATCTTCCCCTTACCTGTGTTGTCCCCCACCTGCCATAAGAAATAAAAGTGCTATTACGTGTCATAGCACTTATTTCTAGCTTTTTTCTCTTAACAGTCATATTGACAGCAGTGGAAGGCAAACAATGAAGGTTTGAGCTCCACACCGTATGTATGTGGACACACACATTGAAACCCCCACAACATACACATTGGATTTATACTTTACAGTTATAAGCAATTGTAGAATTCTCCCATTAGAAGCAGAACAACAAGAACATATATGCACTATTCATAGATATTCATAAAATGCGACATTCTCAATATCACATACCCCATCCATGGACAAGAAATCACAGGTTTTGCATACTCCTCATGACCGAACCCCTCGGTGACTCAAACGGCACCAGCCAATGATACACGTTGCCCCTGCTGGCAATACTTTGATTAGATTATCAGGACCACCTACACCGGAAGGAAACAGTTGCTGGGTTTCGTCCATCCAGATTAGGCCTTCAGAGACCCAGCGGCACCTTCACGAGTGTGGGATCAATATCCCCCCTGTAGGCGAAAGACTGTGACACCAGAAGCTGGTGCGCTTCCCAATTGGAGAAATGTTTCCCCTCCAGCAGAGGTGAAAGCTGCAGTTGCTCCAGGCAGCCAGCTATGGGTGCCCACCAGACACAACGAGACCCCTCGGGTCCAGCCAAGATATTCTCCACTACAGAATACCTTATGGTTTGGTCCAGGGAGAGGGAGCCAGAGGCCTTGGATGCAGGCCGCGATGTCAGGCACTGTTGTCCTCCAGATCTGGAGGTCGGAGACAGTCTAGGCTTCCAGGTCAGGTTCTCCAGTCTCAGCAAACATCCCCCAACATCCTTTGGACACCACATGCTACGGAGTGCATGCTAGTACAGGTTTCCGGTTACAAGCATGGGTCCCTCAGACTCAGCAAACTTCCCCTGCACTCCCTGAACTACTCACCTCCCAGCACCGCAGGTGGGCTGCTGATCTATATGAGCACAATCCTCTGCACAGTGTGATTACAGCGTACGTTAGGACGGTCCTTGTCGCAACCGACGATCACTTCCACTCGTTTCTGCCGTACCCGGCGCAGTTCTTAAGATCTAGTGGAAATAGGGAGATCCTTTGTGTCCCTGGCATCTCATGGACAGGAGCCCAGCCAACCGGCCCTTGGAGAGTGCTTAGGGACCTGGGCCATGACAGTTGGCAATTAGCTGCAGACTAGCAACTTCCAGGCAAAATCCACCAAGTGATAGTCCCGTTCCTGGAGCATGACAAGTCCCACGCCACCACAACTCTGCGGATAATCCAGTTGCAGTCCCTCCTGCCCCAATAGTTCCTCATGTCGATGTCCCAGCATTGAACCAACGTAGTGTGGTTCCCATCCCAAAAGCGTCTCTAACTCCTGAGAGCAGAGTCCCAGTAGTTATACCCATAATGGCCTTTGAAGATGAGATCAGTTTAAAAGGCCACCTTTGAAATGCCTGAGCCCTCTCTAAATTTTAATGCCATTCTACCCCAGGAGGTATGATCAATATATTTAGTGGGGCCAAGACCCTGCCCCTTGGAATGCAGCTGCCAATTCCACCCCCACGTATTCATCCCAGGAAGGCCCCTCAGAGTCAAAGGTCTGCAGTTTCCCTTGAGCCCCTAGTTTATGGCCTTCTATCAGGAATGCACAGATGTAGCTGTCCCCCGAGCACCCAGATGAGGATTGTAGACAGGCTGACAGGAAAATAGAGCCACAAGCACAGGAATGCCCACTTTCACAAAGTGGTATTTCCACATTAGTAATGTTGAATCCACTTGCACCACCGTAGAGGATTTGCCATTACTAACTCATTGATGTCAAACACTATACTGCCACTCTTCTGCACTTAGGAAATACAGCTCAATAGCCTTTCCACAGGTCCCTCATGTCAATCCAATGTGAGAATCAGGCCCTACTGTACCAAACACAACATCTGGTGCCATTCACTACCAGTGCATGTAGCACACACAGGGCCATGCCCTACCCCTTCCCAATACTGCACCCTGCCCCTAGGGCGTACCCCAATGTAGCGAGAGACATTCAGAAACTTGGCAATTAGCTTTTTAAATGCCAAGCCGAGTAACAGTAGCCTCTACAGTCAAGCCCCACCATGGCAAACTGTTGGCATGTTTGAAGAGCTACCTCCGTGGATGGCACAACTAGTGCTGCAGGCCCATGGAGGAGCATTTGAGTTACATGCCCTAGGTATAAGTCTTACCCCTAGACAAGGGACTTACAGCTAACTCAAATCAGCCAATCATATATACACCAATCACCAGTATGTATATGACAAGCACAGTGCCTTGCACTGAATGGCATGGTCAAAAGTTCTCGAAGTTCTAAGGCTAGCACATAGATCAGCGGAAAACCAGGAGGAACAAAAGCAAAAGCAAAAGCACCCTAAAAAGCACCCTAAAAAGCTCAGTTTTTAGCAGGGAGCTTTCTGAATTTGAGACAAAATAACCAGATAAAGTATGAATCAAACTTTTCTGTACTATGAACCCTAGCACAGGCCCAATATATATGTTAAACATTGCTGAACTGTTGTGGAAACCCTTCCTGACTCCTCCCGCAGTTTAAAAACTTCTGTTTGTGCGTTGTTAACTTCATTGTAAAGTTAATGTACTTGTACTACAACTCTATTTCTCTCTTGTAATACGTCTTCCCCTCATCTCAGGATGCAGCGTTTGTAGAATACACCAAGATGTCAAATAGAGTGAAACATTTAAAATTGTAACAAATGTATAAGCATTTCCCACCATTTCTTTTTACATGTACGAATGTATTGATTGCTGTCTGTAAGATGAAGCTGGGATCAGTGGTGGGATAAATAAAAAGAAAGCTATGTGACTTTTGTGCAAATTATTGCTGCTGGCAGAAGAGATTTTACAAACTACTGCCTCTACTGATCTCTGTCTGTAGTTAATTGTGATACCTAAATCTCCTTTCTTGATAGTAGATGTGATTAATCCTACGTACCATGTCTCAATTAAGGGTTCAGATAACTGACAATTAGATACCAGGGTTTCTGTAAAACCTGCTGTGTTTTCGAAGGAATATGCAATACTTCCATTAGGTAGGAAAATCCTGAGGGTGAAAAATTACTGGAAAGGCCTGAAAATTGCCTTTTATTCAGAGTATGCAGGCGCTTGTGCTGGAAAAAAATCAAAGGAATTTTAAATTGAGACATATTTCTATTGTTGACTAGATCTCTAGTCATCTTGCAGACTGCCTTTCGTTATCTACACCTGCTTTATCAAATATTTAATAGACATTAGAGGTTCCCCCTGGTGCAGTGGCGGCTCCTCCGCTAGGGCGGCCCACTGCCTTCAAAAAGCAAAAGAAAGGAAAAAATAAAATGATAACGTAATGTAATATTATTATTTTATATTGTCCTCCTGCTGGAGCAGCTTGCGTGAGGGGGCGGGGCTGCAGAGCAGGGGAGGAGTGGTAGAACACTCCTAAGTGTGCAATGACTGTTTGGCCGGCCCTCTCGGGCCGCCCAAAACAGTAATGCACACTTTCCCTGTTCTCCATGCAGACTGCATTACAGCCTGCGTGGAGAGCATGCCCACCCCTTCCAGCCCTTGGCAGCGCTCACACCTGCAGCGTTGTGATTGGCTTAGGGGAGCGTAGGAGCCCTGGTGCTTCCTGTTTCTCCCAAGAAGCCAGGAAGAGGATACAGGAGAGGCGGCGGCGGCCGGCCAGCTGGCCAGCCGGGAGGTAAGTGGTTTTTTTTATTAACCCAATCCTCCCCCCTGCCGCTTACCCCCACCCGCCCCACTGCTGTTGGTTTTATTTGTCTTAAAATTCTTTTAGGTCTTATGTGAGAGTCTATTATGGGTATTGTGCAGAGAGATGTTGTGTTTATGTTTCATGTTTTAGTTAAAACAGGACCTCACATATGAGAAATGGAAGGGTGTCACAGAGATTATTTGCAGTAATCTTAGCGAGCTGCTGCTGTGTTACAATATTAAAAACACACGCCACTGCCTCTGAATATTAGATGTAAACATTTTAAAATTGGGACCAGTGTGTCTGTGCACTGTCAGTGACCTGGCCAAAAAGGGCATGAAAGAGCTCAAATTAGATCATAAATTCAAAGCTGTTTCGAACAGGAGCCCCCAAAATACATTTGGCCCAGGGCCCCCGAAATCCTTATGATGTCCCTGTGTTGAGAGCTGAGAGTCTTGCTCCTCTTCCTCATAGGAACAGTCCAGCCTAAACTGCCAGGCCAGGACCTCCCTGGACCGGAAACAAGCATCCTAGGACCGGTTTCAGGGTTTCACCACTCGTCAGCCAGGCTAGCTTGAATCCAGTGGCAAAGTGAGCAAAGGACCCACATTTGGGCATACCCAGTTCAGACCCTGACATCTGACTGGGTCTGAACTGCGGTGGCGAAGTGAGCTAAAAAACGATGATATTTTCAACCCAGATCTAATAGTGACTGGGGGTGCGTGTCTTAAAAGTTTCAGCGCTCAGTCCATCATCCTCTTGTCTTTGCTTTGTTTGCCCTAAGTTGGCAGGGTATGCCCAGACATGGGTCTCTTGCTCACTTTGCCACTGGATTCAAGCTAGCCTGACTGATAAGGGGTGTTACCCCAAAACCGGTCCCAGGATGCTTGTTTCCGGTCCAGGGAAGACCTGGCTTGGCAGCCCGGGCTGGACTGTTCCCATGAGGAACAGGGTCAAGACTGATTTGCATATGGCTGGGTCTGAACTGGGCTGGCAAAATGAGCTAAAGAACGATGATGGATTCAATCAGATCTAATAGTGACTGGGGGTGAGTGTCTGAAAAGTTTCAGCCCTCCGTCCATCATCTCCTTGTGTTTGATTTATTTATTACAGAACAATAAATGCAAATCTTTTCTTACCTAACTTTGCTGTTGAACACATATCAAATTTAATTTTATAATTTTGAATATGTTTTCAGGCTCCCCCTTGAAAGGACCTGTACACACCTGCATCTACCTACTCAGCCTGCCCATGTGTAAAGTTGTGATTAATTATTGCTCTCAATGGTCTGTTGATATATTTGTGACTACAGCATTATGTAATACAGAATTTTAGGGCCTCTGGCGATAACAGTTCGCTCACAGCAGCAACATCTTTAATCCATATAGAAAACAAACCTATGCTGGAACTGGTTGGCTCAGTTCCATGTAAATGCAAGAGACTGTGAAACACATACAGCAAAAGTTAGAGTAAAAATGCAAACAGTTATGAATTTCTAAATCCACCCAAATTCACTCATCGTAGAACTGGCTTGCATGACTACTTTAACTACATCCTTACAACATAGGGAGGAAATTGCTTGATGGTGGGACTTGGGGCATGTCACAATTTGTTTATGGAAATATGTATGTGTGGTCTATATGTTTGGAACTATCAGGATCATTTAGACCCTAATGAGATCCCTTCCAGGCAGGTGGCGATCTCTGTGCCTTCATTGTAGCCACTGAACTTTGCTGAACAGAGCTCAACAATGTTTTTATTCTTGAAGAACATACTGTCAAGGTATGAATTTGTTCTCTGAAAAAAAAAATTAATAGCCTTGACATGCTGGAATTTTCTCCCAGCTTTTTGGGGTTGTTAATTTCTCTGCCAAAGTTGCATTTCCCGTTTGACTGTCCAGGCAGGGAAATCTAGTGATGGTTGCTCTCCCTCAAACAGAGGAGGGTGACTGTCAGTGTTTGGTGGAGTGGGAAACCTTCCAGTTTTGGTCAGGTCTCCCTCTCCACCACCTCTAAATGATGTTTTATATTTGTTTACACTATATTTTGTTCAGTCTATATTTTCACCTATTAGTGTTTGCTCTGTGGGCAGCTCAAGTCATTTAGTGACTTGTGAATGGGTAGCCACATTCCATAGATCAATTTCTTGTGATGAGTTTCGACAATCCTTGAATAAATAAGTAACACATCTGTTTTCCTATATAGCCGAAAACAGAAAAATAGAGATTATCCAGGCCTTTTCAGAGCTACAGTGGAGTGGGTCCTCTTAGTAACAGACCTCCACTGCAAGTTTCTCCCTTTCTCTCTTTCTCACACACACACACACGCACACACAAACACACACACAAACACATCAACAGACACAAACACATCAACACACACAAACACACACATTTAGAACTTTCTAATAGATGAATCATAGGAACCCACATCAAGAGCAATCAGAAGCTGAGGGACTCCTGGCACTCTCAGACACTTCAGCAATTCATGGAACAGAGAAGGTCACAGACATCTCCAACTAATCTACATGTGCTCCACTCTCATGTCACCCAAAGAAATAAGCCACTCTCTTGAGCTTTCATATACCCTGTCAATCAAACTGCATAGGCACACTAAGGTTGTGTCTGGCAGAGAGTGAGCTATTGATCTGAGGAAGGGGTACCCTCCCTCACCAATGAAATAAATACTTCCTCCGAGGCTATAAAGCAGTTCTTAGACAAAGTTTGCTTAATCTCTGGTAGCTGTAGCACAAGCTGCAGGCACTTCCTTAGACAAATAGGTGTTAGGTTCCAGCAGTACCTACACTTTTTGAAGTCAAGAAAACAAAACAATAACATTCTTTAATCAATTTAGAGCTTGAATGAGCAAGGAGATACCAAAACAATGAAAGAAGAAACAGGGAAATTATTTTTTAAAGTTTTACCAAAAAAGTGCAATGAATAATATCAGTTCTAGATTGTCCAGGATCTAGGCAAATTCAAGCTGACACCAATGGAGTGGAGGTCCCCTAGCTAAAGCATTTCACATTGGTTAAAGGACCTGATTCACAAACTGCAATTTGTAGTATGTTTTGTAGTACTATAGTAGCACTACAAAACTGACTACAAAGTGCTATTCACAAACTGTTCTTTTGTAGTAATTTACACATTTGAGTAGGTTTACTTCTCAGAATTCACAAGCTGCACTTTTGTAGTAACTTACACTTTTGTAGTAATTTACACTGTTGTAGTAAGTCCCCCCCTCATTATTGTCAATGGCAGGGTGTTACAGTACAATTGGTTGGTCATGTGTAGAACTGGACGTACTACAAAATTGTAAGAACTAAAGTGTACGTTAATCCAAAAGTGCAGTTTGTCAATACCGAAAAGTAGTAAACTTACTCAAAAGTGTAAACGTACTCAAAAGTGTAAGTTTTGAATCAGGCCCAACGTTTTTACCTTCATACTTATCCTACCTTTTGGTTCTCATAGCACCGATGTAAGGTTCAAGACTGAAGCCAATGAGGGTCCCTCAACGCTTTGTTGTCGTTGATCACTCACTGAAGGAGCGGTTTTGGAGCCACATAATCAGAGCAAGAGAAAGCTGGATTTCATAGCATCTGGGTAATATTTTGGATTAATGTGGTGCCTCACTATGGTACAATGTTTTAACTCCATGCTTACTGATTTTTTTAATTCTCAAAATCTAGCAATAGGGCAAGTTGAAATCTATAAGCAGGACAAGCCTGATTTTCCTGCATGCTTAGAGTGAGCTCTCTCTGGGGAAGCCTCAGCACCATGTCCTAGTCCTCTAGAGGTGGGAAAAAAAAACAAGTCGGTCTTTTCTCCAGCTACTAGGAAAATTTCTTATGGTAAAACCTGCAACATTCAGATCCACAGGGCAGGCCTTGAGGCAGCAGATCTCTCTCCAGCTAGAGCTTCTGAGAGTCCAGTCCTCAGTAGTCATCTGGGCCTTACTGGTCAAGTGTCCTTCCGCTTGTGGTGTCCCTGGAGCAGGTAAGCAGGAGATTTCCCACTTGCCTCTTGGACAGCAGTTCCAGTTCTGTATGCCAGCAAAGTCCAGGAGTCTTTGGGTATTCTTTCTTTCAGTTTTCAGGCATAGTCATCTTTCTTCAAGATGTTGAATTCCTAGGTTCAGCGGTGGCGCTGAGGAGTCGCTCTTATTCTGTTCAGTATTCAGTGATTAAAGACTTTCCTACACCTCATCCTGACTACTGACTCACATTATCCCCCCTCCTTTTTCAGCACTACCTCTTTTGTTCACTGCAAAAATTCCAGCTAGCCCCTTCCTCCATATGGCGGGGCTCTGATCCTTCTGTAGCCATTTCCTTTTTCAGATAACGTGCCCTCCTCTCTGTCACAGTTCAAACTGATTTTCCTTCCTGCTGTGGTTGGAGTCATAAAGTCTATGGTGGTTCTAGGAATGAATGGGAGTTACAAAAACTGAAGCAGCGGTAATTTCACGGTAATTTCTCAATGCAAAACCTCATTTACCTCTATTTATCGCTGTAAAGATGTTGGGCCCTTGACACCATGTATTACCTTCAGGAGTCTTTATATAAACATAAAAAATCAAAAATGCAATTAATATTTAAGCCAATAAAGAGAGTTGTGAGTATTTTAAAGGGTTTTATTTTCTAGTCAAAAGTTAAGGTTCTCTGACTCTTTATTCATTAGTCAAATATCAATCAGGTTACAGAATTGAAAAAATAGGAAAATTAGCATTAATACAGAACATATTACAGTCTGCATACGAGGCATTCCATGTAGGAAGAAAATGTGGCGCAAAATTGTCAGTCAGAAACTCTTAAAGAGTTTCTAAGAAAAGAGTGAGTCTTGCAAGGCTAATCAATAATTAATAATGGCAAAATCTCCCATAAAGAGAAATTAATGCATAGGACAAATACATCTTTTCAAAAGCAGTTAGTCAAAGCATGAAATTTAAAGCTTAGCACCTAAAATCTAAACCTGTTCTGATCCTCTCAGCTCTCTCTCTCTGCCTCGCTGTGCTGGTCTGTCTCTCTGTCTCAGGAGCTGCAAAATAGTCCCCACAGACGCAGCCCCTCCTTCTCTCTCCTCCCTGTCTCTGTGTCCAGCACAGAAGCTGGGCCTGGCCCTCAGGAAAATGAGCAAAAAGCCACCCCTCCCACTTGTAAGCCATATTTCAAGCAAAAGTCCACGTGCTTGGTCCTTGTAGCTGGTCCAATCAGAACTCCAAGACACATCGTCTCCCCATGGGCTGACTGGATACGTCATTAATCAGGCGTGTTCCTCATTACATGACTTCACATCCTTTTACATTTTAAAAACAATTACATTTTTCTGTAACAAAAAGTATTAATTGTGAGTTTTTCTCTTCACTCCACTGTTTAAACAGGCTACAAAAAAAAAAAAAATATGCAACATAGTGAAGGTCGAAGAGACGGAAACAGGAGGGTGTGATTTATTAACAAAGCCCTTTCATTGAAAGTTGGTAGGGAAGTGGAGCACATTCCATTCTAATCTTCAAGGGCAAAAACTGCAGTAAGCTGAGTCTACTAAAGCAAACTGAAATCACGTGGTTTTCTACACCGCAAAAATGCGTGTTAATTCAGCACAAATATGCTAGTTCAAGATACTTTTTCTAAATTAATCTAAATTAGATATATATTTCTATAATGAGGTTAAATCTAAACTACACATTAAAACAACCATGATTAATTAAATGAGCATTGTTTTACATGATTTCATTTGCAGGCCTCTTTCATGTTTTCATTTGCATGCACCAAAATCTGCGTGCCATTTTAGAAATGCTGTCTGCAGCTTTTTGTCATATAATAATGCATACATTTTATAGGTGAAATCTGAGCTCCGTCAACCATCCTCTGCTACCAAGAAATCTGATCCAGCGCGGCTAATATAAATTCTTCTCTTTTGGACGTGACATCCAGGTACAGATCATTCACGACAATTATACTATATGACGGTGGGGCCCATAACACCACATAACCTTACACTCTTCTCAGATATTCCCTGGATCACATCCACTTACACTTTGGAGAAGAAACAAAATTGCTGGAGGAACGGGATACCTTGTTAACATTTAACAGGATAATACCTTAAGCATCGTACATAATCAGTTTTAATCCTGTCGGTTCTAAAACATCAAGGTATTCCGCTCTTTGGTCGATGGACCAACTAGTAGAATAAGTTGATGGTGATTAAGACCAGCTCAATCACATTCAAAACCTGATAATCATTACACTTATTATTGAGCTCAAAGAACCACGGACTCATTATTTTAATTAGAATAAAGTTTATCTATTTTCTTAAATGCATTAGTGAGATTCAAGTTTATTAATTATTTTAATACATTTCAATAGCATATAAGAATTAAGGTTTTAGAAAGAATTTTATGCATACCCTTCTCAGATGGAAAATGAAAAGTTCACCAAAGCAGATAAATTGTAGATCACAGCATAGAAATCCCAAAACTGACTGTCTGTCCCGCTAGAAGCCTCCTCGACGGACCTCCCATACAGGTTTCCCACATCGATCTCGTTCCTTTTCCCAGTCAAGTTTAAAGTCCAAAATGAATATTTCTATAAAGAAATTGGCCTATAGAAAATAGCAGCAGCTTCTTCAGCATCAACGTTCAGTGCTCAAAAATAATGCAAGAATAGCGCTCCTCCTACTTAAGAGCAGGACCTCTTATACCCTACTACTAGCTTACTAAACAAAAAGTTGCAATCTTTGGGGGCGAGAATCATGCTAATTGGTCCATTGGAGGGGTGGCAAGAATCACCTCATTGCCCTCCTTGTTCAAACCAGTTCTCAAATTGTTTAAGGATTATACTTTCACATGACCTTTGGGTAATAGCAGTCCAATTGACAGTCCATTTAATGTTTCATTTTCATAAGTCACTTTTCAAAACGATCCATTGTTAATTCTTTAGTTGTTAGCGTCCATTCTCACGGATGCGTGCTGAGTCTCTCTTGGCATTCTCCCCAAGTCAGGTCATCCTGACCTTGACACTTCTCACTCTGGGCTTGAATTGTACCCACGTGACTTAGCTTTGTGGCTTTCTTCCGCTTAGAGGCCATCTTTGCGTCTGCGCATTGACCTCATCTGCTTCGGCAGCCATTTTCACAGCACGGCCTAGCAGGCCCAAACGAACTATCATGAAAACAAACACAATCATAATTAAAATAAAGAAAATAAGCCTTTCTGTTTCCCACCCGTCATTCTAAGTACCCCAGTTAGGTGTTACCTAGCAGAAGCGACATTTAAAGCCATGTTTACTTACCATCTGCATTCTTTTGCCACAATTCAATTTTACTACATAGCACAAATCATGCGATTTTGCTCTAATTAGTACGCAAATCACTATATTAATATTATTTCACATTACAGTTGTAAATAAGTTAATTTTGCACATGAACAGCAATTACCATTTGTATAAATGTTTACCAAAGGTGTAAATTGTTGGTTAGTCCATCAAACAATTAATAATATTAGTTCATTAGTGCTAATTTAGGGTGTTCCAAAAAAATTTCATTTACCTCGCTCCATCAGCATCACCAAGTCATACGAAGAGGTGTTAAGACCGTCCTTTGTTCTGCCATCTATTCTTGTACCCCACCCAGATGGTGAATGCCTACTAAATGGCCAGTTCTTGACAATACCCCTGCCTTCCTTGGTCTAGAGGCCACACCGTCTCATCTGGGAGTTATGTTATGTTATTAGAGACTTGTAAAGCGCACGGCTACTCGATCGAGTGTCCCGGCGCTACAGCTTCTGGGTGGAGCTAATCGTGAACACACTCTTGCGAAGTCACACTAATACTGAAAGAGCCAGGTCTTCAATGATTTTCTAAAAGGGAGAAGATCCTGCATCTGCCTAAGTGCAAGGGGAAGACTATTCCAGAGACGTGCAGCTTGCACCTGGAATGAGCGCCCCCCGATGCGAGCATGTGAAGATTTGGGGATGCAAGCCAACTGAAGTGCAGCCGACCTCAGAGCACGACGCGGGGAATAGAATTGAAATCTCTTCCTGAGGTAGGGGGCCCCCATCCCGTGCAGAGATTTAAATGTTAGAACCATGGCTTTAAACATAATCCTTTTACGGATCGGAAGCCAATGCAAGGATTTCAAATGGGCAGACATCCTAGTTCTGGGCCCCAGCATGAGAATAGCCCTTGCCGCAGCATTCTGAACCACCTGTAATCGAGTCAACATGTAATCAGGAATTCCCAGGTAAAGGCTATTAACATAGTCCAACCTGGATAAGACTAACGCCTGGACCACCGTTTGTCTATGTGTTAACGGCAAAAGGGGCAGGACCTGTCTGAGCATTTTAAGCACTCCAAAGCATGAGCCCACCACAGCTTGTACTTGGGAGTTCATGGATAGACTGTCCTCCATCCTGACTCCCAAATTTTTAACAGTCTTGACCGAAATGCTAGGGGGAGACATGTCCTGTGGCCACCAATTCCGCCACACATTGTCTAATGGGAGGCCGAAAAGTATAATTTCCGATTTATCGGGATTACACTTAAGTTGGTGATGTTGGAACCAGGCAAACACCTTAGTGAGGCAGGCATTTATTGCCTCACCTCTTAAGTCTGACTTCTTGTCGCAGGTGAAGAGCAATTGTGTATCATCCGCATAAGATACAATTTTCGCTCCGTGGGCTTCAGCCAGAAGCGCCAAGGGGGACATATACAAATTAAAAAGTGTAGGACTAAGGATTGAGCCCTGCGGAACCCCCACCTTAAGGGGGGGGATAGGTGCTGCAAAGGGGGGGGACCACACCGTTTGCTGGCGGTTATCCAGAAACGAGGCAAACCATCGGAGTACCGTGCCCCCGCAGCCACATTCTTGAAGTCTCTGAAGGAGCAAATCATGGGGCACGGTATCGAAGGCCGCTGATAGATCCAAGAGAATCAGCACAGCCTTCCCTCCCTGGTCAAGGGTCTCTTTAATAGTCTCCGAGACCTCAAGAAGCACGGTTTCCGTACTGAAATTTGCCCTGAAACCGGACTGACTCTGGTGGAAAACTTGATTATCTTCAGCATAAGTGGTAATAACCCCATTAACATATTTTTCCAAGACCTTCGAAAAAATGGGGAGCAAGGATATTGGCCTATAATTAGAGGCTGATTCTGGATCTGCTCTTGGTTTTTTTAGCAGGGGGAGTATTTTGGCGTTCTTCCACCTGTCTGGGACAATCAGGGTCTCCAAGGATGTATTAAGGATCCGATTTAGCGCAGGTTTAATGACCTCGGCCAGTGACACCAGAATTTTGGCTGGGTAAGGGTCAGAAGGAGAGCCCGATTTAAGGGCTTTCATAATTACCAAAGAGTTATCCAGGGATATAGGTGGGAACTGCGTGAGAAGCGGGCTCCGTAGCTGCATAGAAGGGGTGAGTAACGCTCGAAACTCACCCTCCACCCTAGGCAGCGAAAAGAAGGTGTCTTGGATAGTTTTTATCTTTTCATGGAAGTAAGAAGCTAAATGGCACGTCCATTCCTCAGTCGGAGTGAATGGTGTTGCCACTGCGTTAGGAGAGAGGAACTCCTTAACTGTTTTAAAAATGTCTTTACTCTGGTTAGCAGCCTGGGCTATTTTAGAGGCCAAAAATTTTTTTTTCTCTTCTAAAACTTTCTTATAATGCACTTTTAGTGCCAATTTATATGTTGTTTTATCAGAGAGGTCAAAATTTTTCCGCCAGGTTCTCTCCAGGCATTTACAGTCACTCTTACTCTTCCTGAGAGCGACCGTAAACCATGGTGCAGAAGCACGTGGGACCTTAGCGGATCGCACAGAGGGAGGAGCGAGCTCATCGGCTCGCAATTGGAGCCAATTGTCTAGACCTTCCGCATCCTCCTTCGCCCTCCCAAGGAAGGGGATTGGATGTTTGCTGAGGGCCGTGGTAAGGGCCTCAGCTGTGATTTGATAAAAAGGTCTGAAGCTGCGTGAAAGTGGTCTTCCCTGGGTGTTACTGGGATTAGGTACCTTCTTAATCATAAAATCGATCATGGCGTGGTCGGACCATACTAGCGGGACTGGAGCTGAGGTCACTAGTGTATTTGTGGAGAAGATCTGGTCCAGAATATGTCCTTTCTCATGCGTTGCTGAGTGGACGGACGGAGACATTTTAAAAGGAGCTAGTGAGTCGCGTAATCTGCTAGACTCTTGGTCAGTGGGATTGTCCATATGGATATTAAAATCACCTAAAACTATACAATGTTTAAAATTAATGGCCAGGGAAGAGACAGCATTACTGATGGAGTCAAGGAACTGGCCCGCAGGACCTGGGGGTCTGTAAATCAAAATGCCTGACACAGATTGTTTCGCTGACAGCCTGACGTGAAATCCCAAACTTTCAGCACCCTCTATGTCAGCTATAGAGATCATGGAGCATGCAAGTTGTAGTTTAAAAATTATAGCAATGCCTCCCCCCCTACCCGTTGACCGATCCTTCCTAAGCATCCGGTAGCCAGGGGGGATGGCCATAGCGATGGTGGGATTTGATGTTTCCCTGAGCCAAGTCTCTGTTAGAAAGAGAAGGTCGAGGTTCTTGTCTACGAGTAAATCGTAGATTTGAAGGGCATGTTTTCCAAGGGAGCGAGTATTAAGAAGCGTGGCCTTTAAATGGTCAGTCTCACTGACAGGTTTGGTCTCACTACAGGGAGAATAACCTCTGGAGCCTATTTTAGGGGACTCATCAATGGCTGAATTAAAGGAAACCCAACCGCAAAGGTTGCAAACCCAGCTGCAACCAACGTTGGGAATGGGCGCATGGGGGCGGCAGCTTTCTCTCAAGCCAAGGGCAATGAGCTGCAGCCTACTGTAAGAAAGGGACTTGCCATCATCAGGAAGATCTCCAGAGACTGGTCCTGCGCCGGCCGCTTCCGGGACGCGGACGGGCGCAGACGGGCTTGCCTTTGGCGCGCCTCTGGCGCGCCAGCGGCGCGCCCGCTGCGCGGTCAGCACATCACGGGTTTTATGGGCGGGGGGAAAGATCAACTAGCCAAGAATATTTATTAGCCCCTGTAGTAGGATGAAAAGCAAATTAGTTCTGAACAGGTTTTCTCTCAGGTGGTACAACATGCACTTTTTAAAAGTTACTTTTACACTAAATGTATCAGAAATCTTTTACACACAAATTAGATTTTTGAAACCAAGTGTAAAATACCATTAGTTCATTATTTACTTAGGTGAAGATAGGAAAAAAGGATTTTAATCAAATCTTGGCCTGCTCATGGAAAATATAGCTTCACCTGCACATTGAAAACAAAGTCTGCACAATTGTTCACTTTAAGTGCATACTATTCATAATACGTTGAAGGCCGCATGTTTATATATTTAGGCACGCTGCCATAGGGATCTACTAGGTACACTTTGCCATACATGGCAAAGGCACTTATCACAGTAATGTGTCACTGCAGTACTCTGACACTGCAGTCAAGCCAGAGCAGAGTGGTGCTGCCTTTTATTTACATGACTAATAAACACGGCAACCCACAAATGGCATTTAGAGGTCACGCCGCTGGTGTAATTTCTGTGCCAACATGCATTGGCCATACAGAAAAGTTAAATATAATAATTGGGTGTAACTTATTTTACAGAAGCCTTTTAACAGCAGTACATGTGAACTGTAACACTGATTGTATCACAATGTACGGGGTCCTAATACCGACAAAAATAGGGTACATAAAAAGGCAAAACAACAAAGAAGACCATGTAGAAAAGTTAGCTCAGCTATTGTGGCCTATTGCAATATGCAGAAATCCCAGGATAATATAAGCACTTAGCAAGTTCCATGGCAACAGTAGAAATTACTGTTTTACCTTATCTGGAGGATTTATTGATGAATTTTGGAAGGATTTCAGGTTACTTAATTAACCCTCAAAAAACAGAGGTTATGACTTGGAACACACCAGTAAGTCCAGTTATAACTAAACAGCAAATCCGCTATCTTGGCACCCAAATTACTCAGGACATTACTAAGATGCGTCAGTGAATTTAGATCTTAAGAAGAAAGAAATGGTATCGCTCTTAAATTCTTGGAACTGCCTCTCTTTATCTATTTTGGGCCGCTCTAATTTAATCAAGATGTCAATTTTGCCTAAGTTTACTTTTATTTTCAACACGATACCCCTAATTTTTGATCAGGCTGGTTTAAAAAAATACAAGGTCTAATAAATTCTTTTCTCTGGGCTAATAAGGGGGTAAGGATTGCTTGGCGGAAGTTGAGATGTTCAAAGTAGAGGGGGGCATCTCCAGCCCGGACCTCCGATTTTATTGCTTTGCCTTTCAATTAAAAATGTAAGACCTCTCCTCTTCAACCCTTTTTGTTTCCCTCCAATGTTTCAAGCCATGTCTAAAAACACCCCTCAAGGGGGCGATGGTTTTCTTTTTAAGTTTGGCCACCCAAAATTTTTCAAAAAAGTTAGACTAAAGCTTTTATGTTCGGCCTGTGAAATTTGGTTTCAATTCAGGAAGACTCTGAAGATTTCTTATTATAGTGCAGGGGCCCCCATTTGGGATTCCCCAGGCACGCCAGTCTGTTTAAAAGACTCCCTTTCTACTGTATTACAAGAGGAAGGTATTATGAGTTGGGGCCAACTACTTCAAGGGAACAAACTACTCCCGTGGGACTTGTTGTATAACCATACAAACCAAAGACTTGCTAGATTTAAGTTTTATCAACTATCTAGTTGGGCCACACAACTGAATAAAGAAGAAGGAAACAGTGTAGAGTTTGAACTTTTACTCCGTGGACGTCTACATCAACAAAAGGAGGTCTCGAAATGGTATTGGCTTCTAATTAAGAGTGAACCCCCTTTAGCACCTATGGAGGAGTCCTGGGGAAGAGACCTGCCATCGATCAACGTAACATACCTATGGCAAGTATCAATGCGCACTCTTTGGAATGTGGTTAAAGCTGCCTATCTCAAGAGAAACCATTTGTTCACGCTCCATAGGGCATACTGGTCTCCAAAGAAATTGGCTAAATTGGGAGGCGCCCACCGAAAGGTTTGTCCGAAGTGCGAGTCTGATGATGCAGATGATCGACATATGTTTTGGCAGTGTCCTTCTATCCAGGACTTCTGGCAAGACATAGGTAAGACTGTTTCAGAGATTTTGGGGCGAGAAATTAAGGTAAGCTTAAGTCTGGTTATATTTGGGGTCTTTCAACAAGAGGAAGGTATTAGTTATAATTTGCATAAATCACAGGCTTCGTTATTATTTTTGTTGGTCCTTCTAGCTAGGCGGAAATCTGCTTAAAATGGATTGTACCACAATCACCAGCAGTATTAGATTGGGTGGCTTCGCTTAGGCGTATATATAAATTAGATATGGCTAGTTCCTCCAAGAAAAGATGTAAAATATGGAAGAATTGGATTGATTGGGAGAATAAGGTCGAATAATTTGTTTTGCTATTTGTCATGTCACTTATAAAAGTCCAATGATTATTAAATAAGTGAGAGAGGAGATAGTGTGACTATCTTGTGGTGATGACAGGTTTCCTTCCACTACGTGCTTCACAAATCACCTCCAGAATACTAGCAACCGGTTTCGTTGGATCTCCGGGGGGCTAAAGACATAAAAGTACCATTGTACGGAGACCCTAAAATAAACCATTGGTTTGCTTGAAGATTGCTCACTTATTTATGCTAAATGAGGACAAAAAAAAAAAAAAAAAACAGTAGAAATTAAATGCAAAATCAATATCATATATTTGTATAGATTTCACTCCCCTGAATGTTAGGTTCCAGTTACAGCCAATAACATTTTGAGCATGTATTTCAGATTTCCAAGCCATATGCACACACAAGCAAGCACACACACACACACACACACACAACACTCATGTGGATATGATTAGAAAAGTCGGACAGATTAAAAAAAATATTTTATTTTTTATTTTTACTTCCACTGTCTATGTATAGAAATAAAACCCTGTGCCATTCAACACATTTTTATAGCTCTTGGTTTGAAAAAAATTAATTGGGTGGTAAAATATTTATTATGAGCGCTATCTACTTACAGCTGCAGGCAATCAAAATTCACAAGCTCTCTTAGGACAACAGACAGGACAGCTAGGGATGCACAATTTAGCAAGGCACATGACAAGGCTAATGACAGAAATATAAACAGTTGTGGAAGCAACAATAACCCATGTAAATAAAGCACAAACCTTCAAGGATGCCTGGCCACTTGGCACTATTATGGAAACCGTGAAGGAAACTCAAATATTGAAGCGAGCAAAGATAAAATGTGATGTAGAGGACAAAGTGAATATGGGAACTAATCTCTGTCCTCATAATACTTTTTGCACACATAAGTACAACTGGGTTCCCAAAAGACAAAAAAATAAATCTTGACATTCAGAGTCAGGATCTGCAGAGAGTAAAGCCCACAAATGGATGTTAATATCACAGAAAAACGACTAGTGCAGATTTTCCACACTGTAGCAGTGAGCATAGTGGTTACAAAGAGAGTGGCATAGGCTTCAGGGTACACACAAAACATAGCATACCGATTATTATGAGGACCAGACATTGACCGTAATGAAGTGTGTATTTACTATTCTAACTCCCCTTCGCTTTGATAGTAGGGCAGGTTATAAAGCAGACCGAGGCAAATATAACTGCACTTTTCGTTTTTTTGATACACTCACTCACGAGTACCTAAAACACAATGCCAGGACCGGTCCTCCTAATGCACCGGTCCTCACAAAGATGGTGCTTGTTTTTTTCTGTCAGGGTTTACCCACGCTATGAAGACCAATCTGGTCCTCACAGCATGGGTTATACATGCCCACACACACACACAAGTTAGAGGTCTATAGCTACAGAGCAGCCCACAAGAACATTTCACTTTTTATGCTTTGAGTGCGGTCCTTGAACCATATTCTTGTGGTCTTACTCAAACATTAGCCAGTACTTAATCATGTTTAGGGGCACGATCTTATCCACTTGAAGGCAGGATAGTAGTCAATTCAATTCACAGAGTCACAGATACCAGCTGACAGCAGAGCCAAGTAAGGAAAAGGAGTGACCACTCACAAAGATGCACTTTCCTTCTCCTTAGAACAGTGTTGTAATGAAACGAAGATCCAGTTCCAGGTAAACTTAAGGTGGTATTTATTAAGATAACAAGTTCAAGATAAAAGGTACAGAGAGCCCCACCAGGAGCAGCCTTTCTGCTGCTCAGCCCATTCGCCAACTGCCAGCCTCACTCATCCAACATTCCGCAGCATCATCCACACCAACATTCCACACCACACTCACACTGGCTGAGCAGCAGGTACAACACTTCTCCCTTCCTCAGAGTAAACAAAAACACAATGCAATGATCCAAGTGAAAAGCACACCATAGAGAAAATAACATGCACATGAATCTGGAAAGGTACCATTGCAAAGACCTGAAGATGGTTGAGGGCAAACCAGTTAAAATGTAAACAAGTGAAACACAGTACAATGGGCTTACAGGTCAACATTGAAAATGCAGAAATGCAAAGTAGAAAGTGATACATAGCATAAATGACAACATAAGGCAATGCAATCATGAAAAATGACAATGCCCACCCATGTACTTAAAGGGAAGAAAACACCAAACTGGACAAGGAAAATAGGTCTTCAAACAGAAAGACAACACCTACACACATCCACTCCCTTTCCATACAAAACAGAAAAATCTTCCACCTTACCACACAAAACCAAACAAACCAGCAAGCAACAAAACCATGCACAACCAACCAACCCCTAATGCCACAAACACATCAGCTAGCCTGCCGAAAATGAGCGTGAGCACACAGGGATTCAAGCCACAATGGTTCAGGAGACAACACGCCAGAGCAGAACAAATACACAACGTGAGACAAACCCCCAAGCTGAAAGGGAGGAAGGAAAGAGAGGACAAGCACACAGAAAAACCTCAGCAACAACGCCAAAGCTAAAGGTGAAGTGAAATTCACCTACCAACCACACAAAGGTGGTAGACACGAGTGACTTAAAAACAAGTCAACTCCAACACAACGCCCACAAGGGTGACCAACATATGTCAACCCACAACCACAAAAATAGTGGTAGGCCAGACAGGGTCTGCAACAAAGAGCCTTCTCACACACACACCCCCAACAGTGAGAGATAAACAAACTCCCACGACAACAACAAGGGGTCAACTCAAACACATTGCCCACAAAGGTGACAAACCTATGTCAACCCACAACCACAAAAATAGTGGTAGGCTAGGGGCTCAAAACCTAAGAGCCTTCTCGTACACACACCCCCAACAGTGAGATGAAGAAGTTCCCACAACAACGACAAGGGGTAGCTCAGAGCGACTTCACACGTAAAAATCAGCTCACATACACACACTCAGTGGAAGACTGTACAAAGTCTCCCACAACCACAGAAAGGTGGTATCCCAGAGTGACTCAACTACAAGTCAACTCAAACAACATACCAACAGTGGGTGATCCCTCCCACATCCACACACAAGTGGATACGCTGAGTGACTTTGGGCCTTAAAGTCAACTCACACACTCACAAAAGAGGTAAACCTGAGTGACTTTGAACCTAAAAGTTGACACACACACAACAGTTAAAAACAAACAAAATAACAAAATAGAAGTCGCAAAACCAAGCAGTAATAGAAATTCTCTTGCCAACCCATACTGCTGAGATCAATATTTGACACCCACACAAGCACCAGAAACAAAAGTAAAAAAAAAACTGTGAATGTGCTACGGGCACAACCAGTAATGTCTTGTTAAAACACCAGTGAGCGAAATCTCACTCGAATTGACCAAGGAAGCAGGCTCGTGAAGCACTTCACCTCCGAATCGCATTTAGGAAAGACAAGTGTGAATTTCGCTTTGGGCAGATGCACCAGAGACACACAAGTTTGAAGAAGGAAACACTTGAAACACTACCTCAGAGGATGTTTCCTTTCAGGTTACGCCTGACCCCATCCGCTGCACCAGTGCCCACCAGAGCTGGTAAGGACACACAACAGATCACAGGATCACCATATTGAAAGCGAAACGCCACACACAGCACGGTTCCAAAGCCGCAAGAACACAATGAAGTAATGCCTGTCCGCTTGTGAGAAAGACAAAATGGCGTCACGTAGATTGACGTAGGGCCGGGTGGCTCCTGGCACGTCCATGCAGCACTGCGTGAAAGCTGCAGGACACTGCACGAGGTGAAGACAGGGCTCGCACTGGCACCAGGGACGGCAGTTAAAGACAGGTAAGCCAACAGATTCCTAACGTTTTTTTTTTAACAGGCGCAGCGGCAAAAAGTTTTAGTCAGGAGCAAAGGCCACTAAACACCACACTCCACATCACCCAACCGGCTCAGGGAAAAATACGGAGGCGGGAGAAAAATCCTCCTCCTGATGCACCTCTCGAGTCACTCCTCCACGCACGGACTGCAGGAATCCTCCTCCCCTCAGCGCCTCTTGACACGCACTCAGGGGACACCTCTCCCAGTCGCACCTACGAAGACGAGCTCTGGGGACTTGCAGCACTTCTCAAAAGGAAATGAGGGAACTCCTCTTCCAAGATGCACCTCCCAAGACGCTCTTCCCCACAGGGACTGAGGGGAATAAAGTTCACAGAATGGACCTCCCAGGTTGCTCGTCCAGACACGAGCTGCGGGGAGTCCACCTCCACAATCTTGCAGTCCTTCTTAATCCGCAGTATGGGGACTCCTCTCACACGTCGCACTGTCTCTGGGGACTAGATGCCCTACTAGGCACTCTTTCCAACATGGACTGTGAGGAGTCTTTCAATAGCACTTCCACAAGTGGGTTCTGGGGAATTGAGGCTTTTAACGACACGGAGACCTCTTCAAGGTGCACCTCCCCAAATGCTCTTCCCCACGCAGACAGAGGGGAACACCACTTCCACAACGCCGTTAGAGTCACGGACAGGAGGGAAACTTCTTACTGTAGGTCCACAGGGGAACTCCACTGTCCCACGGTTGCAGCAGACCGGTAGAAGAAAAGCTAAGCAGGAACTGGCACGCCCAGGTTGGGGCCGACCGGTCTTGTGGTCACTGGTGGGGCTCAGGGCTGCCAGCTTGCTGTACACACCAAAGTTAGTTACAAGAGGAGCTTCTCCTAGGGGCATATTAACAAGGCGGCGTTAATGAATTATCGCCGCTTTAGCGTCCGTTTTCAGACGAAAAGCGGCGATAATTTTATCGCCGAATTAACAAGGACACGCTAGCGCGTGATTCCTGACTTAGCGTCCGTTTTCTGCACGCCTCCCATCGCATCGCTAATGAGATGCAAAGGGGCGTGCCTGTGAAAACAACAGGGGAAATATCGCTAACCCAGGTATCGCCATATTAGCAACGTGGGTTAGCGATATTTTAAATTGCGTTAAGTATGCCTTAACGCAGGAATTTAACGTCTGCTAAATTCCTGACTAAGGCATACCTAACATGGGGGGTGGATTGTGTGGCTAAGACCACAGGTCCTATCACCAAGTATATCGCCGTTTTCCATGGGACATCGCTGGAAAACCAGCGATGTTCCATGAAAAACATCGCTATCACTGGAAAATGATCGCCTTTGCGCTAAGCGTTGTTAATACAGCGCTAGCATGGCGATAATTTCCAGCGATAGCTGGCGATAGGATTCCTCACGCTAACAGCGGCCAGCGATAATTATCGCTGCCGCTTGATAATATGCCCCCAAGTTTTTCTTCTTAAACTTCAAGTTACTTTAGACTTCATAGTTTCCCTTCAGGTAGCACACACAGGTTCTTTTAAGTAAAATCGTCGCCAAAATGTTGTTATGAAACAAAGATCCAGTTCCAGGTAAACTTAAGGTGGTATTTATTAAGATAACAAGTTCAAGATAAAAGGTACAGAGAGCCCCACCAGGAGCAGCCTTTCTGCTGCTCAGCCCATTCTCCAACTGCCAGCCTCACTCATCCAAGATTCTGCAGCATCATCCACACCAACATTCCACACCACACTCACACTGGCTGAGCAGCAGGTACAACAAAAAGCTTATTTAAGAGAACGTAGACTGGACCATACACAATGCAGAGTGAGATGCTTCCGCTATACTTATTAGGAACTTACCTCTTACATTGATGATAATCTTTCCCCATATTTGCTTTTCTTTGGCACAATACCATTGTTTTGAAACTAATATTGTTTTAAGAGAGAGAGAGAGAGATTCTCTTCTTTGGATGTTACATGGATAGCGATAGATGGGCAGCTGCAACAAATTATAGCAGTTTTTTTCCTTACTCCCAATATCATCTTGAAAGAGCACAATCTGAGCATTCCAATTTCAAGATGCTTAGCCTAGCCATGGTATTCTTATATGGGGCACAAATTATGCTTACTGGTGGAAGTAAGAGGCCTGAGTGCTCCTGAACTTGAATGGAGTTTAGTATCACTGTTGGGTCTGACATCCTTGGTGCTGTTATACCCAACTTTCTGCCTTCCAGTCTCATGTTCTTGCTTTGTTTTAGCTGCCTTTAGGACTCTGTGTGCTTTATCAATGCTAACCAGTGTTAAAGTGTGTGTGCTCTCTCCTTTAAACATGGTAGAATTGCCTTACTACATGTACCCAGTGCCTGTAAATTAAATGCTACTAGTGAGCCAGCATCACTTATTGTGCCATCCATTTAAGTAGCCCTGCAAACATGTCTCAGGCCTGACATTGCGGCCTTTGTGTGTAGTTTTAAACTGTTGTTTCAATCTGGCAAAATAAACCTTTTGCCAGGCACAAACCTTACTTTTTAATACATATAACTCATACCTAGGTTAGGCCCTAAACAGACCAGAGGGAAGGGTGCAGTGTATTTTGAAAGGTGGTCATGTACTTTTAAGTTTACATGTATTGGTAGTAAAAACTCCTAAATGTATTTTCACTACTATAAGGCCTATTTCTCCCATGGGATAATATTGAATAGCCTTATTACACTTAATGCGTGCTAACTTTCACTTGGGAGCCAGTAGACAGTTTGAGTTTGGTGTCTAAAGAATTGTAATTAAAAGCTCTCTTTATTGGTAAAGTCATATTTCTAGTCACAATTTTGAAAATGCCAATTTTTGAAAGTTGTTATTTTCTTATCCTAACCATTTGGCTCATGCAGCCTGTTCCAGGGTCCCATGACTAGGTGTAGCTGGCAGCTGGTCTTTGTTAATTGCTCCCAGACAGTGACACAAATGGAAGCTAAGTGTTGGCAGGATGAGCCACTATGAGTTGATGAGGGGGAGGAGCTGTCACCTACCACACTTGCACATCACAAAGGCTCTGCCTGAGCACTCTAACAAAGGGTTTGACACTCGTCTTTTGTGACATCAGACAATCTGGGGCCAGGACAGGGAGGACGGGATGGCTGACACTCTAGGAGTGTGAAAACCTGTAGGAGATTCTTCTACTTCAAAGTGGACACGTATAGATATTGGACCATTAGACCTAACTCTTCAGTAAACATCTGGACCTTTGGGGAAATTCAGAAGAATGACTGCTGTGCTGCTCTGCAAGAAGGACTGTCATTCTGCTGCCTTTCTATCCTGCTGCCTGAGTGAAGGACTGGACCTGCTTCTTCAACCAAGGACCACCAGAGTGAATTCAAAGGATAGTTGGCTGGCCTCCTGAGCAGAGCCTCAGGGACAGAAGGCTCCAACTATCATGAATCCAGCACCTGGACTCTGCCTGCTGTGAGTCTTACCCTCCCAAGTGGTACCAACCCAGTCCTTGACCCTTCGAAGTGGGCCTAAAGGTGCTCTACCAGTCCAACTGTGCTGCAAGCAGAACTGACACATTTGAGCCACAGGGCTATGCATAGCCAACCAGAAACTCTGCATCTGAGCCGCTGCTCGGCGCATCGCCTCATAAGACTCTGCATCGGTACTGCTGCGTGGTTCATCTTTAGCTCAGGACTTCGCATCGTAGTCTGCATCCTTCCAGGAACTGTTGCTGCACAACGCATCCTTTTCACATCACAAGGCCCTCGCCAATGGCATCCTTGACAATAACACAGGTCCTCGCATCGCAGCTCCTAGGAAACGCCTTTGCGTGACTCATCTTCGATACGGAACCCCACAACGTTCCACAACGCTCCACAGCCAGGATTTTAGGTACTTTTGTTCAAGCAGACTTAGCTGGGTCCCTGCAGCCGACCCATGCTCCATCGCGGTCAGCCTGAACTTGTGATTTTGTCCCCGGCCGACGTGACCAGATAACCACCTTTGTCGCTTTGTGCTTTTTGGCCTATATTCACGTACATTTTTAAAATTGCATATCTCAGGTTCTACTGATTGGATTTTTGTCATTTTGGTCTTAAACTATTTATTCAATTTTACTCTATGTTTCTAAAGTGGTGTGGGATTTTCCTTGTAAACTGCTTCACTTTAATACTGTTTGAAGTATTCATGAAAACTTTATACATTGCCTCTAAGCTAAGCCTGGCTGCTTTTGTGTGAAGCTACCAGAGGGTTACACAGGTTAATTTGTGGTTTGCTTGTCACTTCACCCTAACACAGAATTGTGGTTGCTGCTTGAGAAGGGTTTCACCCCCATCAATCAGTAACCCAATTTCTTACAATTTCAGTTTGCTGCCAAATGCTTGTTCGCTAGAGGCATGATTTAGACTTTGGAGGACAGAGTTAACTCCATCGGGATGGCGGAGGACAATACATTTGTCATCCTGAGGGGCATCCGCCCATCAAATTCAGAGTGGCCTGACAGCTTAGGGGATAACTTTCTACATTAACAGGAACCAGAAACATGACGATTCTTGTCAATGGAGGAAAGGTTTGACAGATGGTACCATCAACCATGATGGCTGGCCATCAAACATTTCTAAACATTTTTGTTTTTCAGTACAAACTTCGAAAGTGGGAGTTTGTTTATGAAAAAGAAACTAATGACCCCAATACTCTGAAAGTTTTCTCCAAGGGGTGCGGGGTCATTTTGTTCTTTTTCTGTACCTTATGGCCACGTGATTTCTAGCGGTGAAGGGCAACAAAAAAAGCCTTTTCAATGGCCACCCTAATTAGGTCAGTCAGTGTAAAGACCTTCCTGTGACAGAGGCTACTCCATCTGGCTGCCCGAGGCAGTATTTTGTTGATGGAGCGATAGTTCTATCAACTAAATACTTATAGACCTTCTAACTCTAAATGAGGAGGACAGACCATCACTTTGGCGGAAAAGGTACTCCATTGCATTTACGATGGAGTACCCAGACTGCAAAACTCTAAACCAGGTCCTAAAATCTTTTTCTGGGAGTGTTGCTGCTACTCAAACTGGTAACAGTAGCACTTTATTGCTCGAGAAGGAGATTGAAATGCTCCAAAATGAGTACACTTGCCACTGGAACTGTAGTTGCTACTCCTCTTTACAAAAATCTCCAAAGTGATGAATTTAATCTCATAGTTCTACAAAGCTTATGTACACATGGGTGACCTATATAACCTTTTTTTTATATCCTTTTTCAGAAGTGAAAGAAATCATTGGTCTCTTTGCAGGATAGTTTTTCCAAAACTGTGGCATGACATGAGTTGCCAGACTACGTGTGTACACACTCTACGTTCTTCAAACAACTGAAACTTGGAGAAGGTTATTAAAGGGTGTACTCCTTACATGTGGGGTGGTAATGGATGTAGGGATAGAACTGGTGATGATTGGGGCTTGTTTGTTAGCCTACCTGTTAAGGTTTTTCATAATGCTTCATTAAAGTTAGTGCAATTCAGTGTCCAATTCAATTACTTAAACTACTCTAATCTAACACCAGTACAACTCCACAATATTCACAACCTATGCCCCAAGAGCATCTCTTATTGGTGGGCCTTTTCCAATTGGTCTGATTGTGCCAGATAATCTGAACTTTTGGACCCAAATTCCAGCCATAGTAACAGTCCTGACAGGCAGATTAGGTCTATTTAAATCTAAATCTTGCTTACTGGGCCTGCTCCCACGATCCAGGAACATGAACCAGAGAACCACATCTCTCTGATGTGGAATTCACCACTTCTAGTGTATCGGAATGCAAGAGAGATGTATGAACTTAGGCGACTGTACAGCGTGAAGCTGCTTTGTAAGTTTTTTAGAATCCATACTAAAATGTGCAGCCATATGCTGGTTGAGCTATCTAGAGACTTGGACAATAAGCTTTCATGATCAACTAAGAAGAATCCCTAACACTTAAGACAAATATTTTTCCTCATGAGGCAGCTTTTTCTGTTTCCAATGCACCGCTATTCAATGGGAAGCCTGTCAGAATGTTGGTGCTCGCCACCTCACACTTTTGTTGGCAGAAGGAAAAGGGTTCCCAGAATTTTATAAAGACCATTCATCTAAAACACATGGGGCCTATTGACAAAGGTAAATTTACATGAGTAAATCTAGACGTCCAAATGTACTTTTATATTTTGCATTAAATGTACTACTTTTGGCTATTCACCTTTTTCAAGAGTAATTTTACTAGTAAGTGTAGACCACCCCTGAAACAAGGGGTTCAGCCAATGTTATGAGTGTAAAGTTACTAAAGCTAGTAAGGACCCAAAACAGTAGCAAATGTACTCCAGCGCAGGCCTGGAGAAAATCCTGGCCAAACACTGGTACTGCAACACCCTGCCATAGAAAATAATGGAGGCAGGGATTTAAACTAGAACATTATAGGTAATAATGTTAAAAATAACATAGACATTTAGATTTATGTTACAAAATATATTAATAAATAAAAAACTATTATGATTTTATGATAAATATGTTAATAACCTTTTTTGATTAAAAATAAATGTAAGTTCAAATTTTAAAAAATACATTAATTTAAATTAGTATTATACACAACTTTTGGTACAGTGGCAGCCATCACCTCTGGTTTATCCAGCTACTAGACACAAAACCAGGAAGGCACTCTTAAAGCTGAAAAGAATTGTATCACACCCCGGAAGTCAGGCAAATTCACAAAATGTGGCCTTTCTGAGGCGTAGTGAAAAACTACTGGTCCACATCCCAATTACAATTTCCTGCTCTGGTGTGTCCTGCCAATGGCTGGACATCCTATTGCAGGAAATATATACACGATGAGGCTAGCAGCCTCATGAGACCTTCATTGTCAGCATGGTAAAAACGCAAAAACGCTGCCAGAAGAAATGATAACTGAGAGGCCAAGGAGGATGCCAGGGTGCAGTAGAGAGTCAGGTGACTGCTACCACATAGCCTTGTGGGTGTGTGAAAGGGAAGGTTGAGTATAAGGTCTGTAGTGGCGGGGTGAGGATGTTCAGTGAGGGAATGAGGAAACAGTCAGTGGTGCCAGTCCCCAGTTACCCACTGCAGCCCCTCAAAAAGGCAGCAGGAAGGTTTCCCACAGGTGCAATGGGTCTCTGCAGTATTCCCCATTTTCCCTTTTTTTTCTAAATGATGCAAGGTATGTAGCTTCACCTCTAATAAAGTTTGCAAAGTTTCTAAACAAATTTTAGATTTCACATGCATACCCCTGGTCACTAGCAGCTCAACTCCTGCCTACTCAGTTCTTTCCAGTGGTAAACAATCATTAACAATTTCATCCTTATAATTGGTCTTGATTTAGAATGCCTTTTCAGTTTTCAGACAGGTTTGGGGTGCAGGGGAAGGCCCGCATGTTGTGCAGGAAGGCAGAAACCTGATTATCTGCAGTTTAGCCTTCATACCTGGAAGAAATGGTCTTCTGGTCTCCGGAGGCTGGAGTGCACCTCATACAGAAGGTTACATCAAGCTGTTGTGAAATCATATGAGCAGACTGTTGGGATCTGTATTGTATTGGAATGTCCTCACCTCACAGAATGCTCTCGTGGCACAGTTCCCTGCGTGGAACATGGAATGTACTACCTTCGGCAGTTGCTGCCTGGGAGCTGCCTTGACGGGACACAATAAACGGAGTACTTACTTGTGCTGGATTCGTACTTCTTTTCACTGGCGACGAGTTGTCCCGTCTTCGGCCTCCCCTTCCTGGCGTGAACCTGTTGCCTGCTGGCCGACCCCTCGGAGCTCCGTTCTTGCTGTTTCCTGTGTGGCGCTTTTCGACTCCGCAGCGTCTCCTGGGGGTCTCGCCATCCTTGTGGTTTCCTGTCGTGGTCCGGCTGCAGCCCTGGTTTCCCCGACGTCAATTTTGGCTATTTCTAGCCATTTCAAGGTACTTTTTTTTGGTCAAGTTTCGCGTGCGCGCGCGCGACCGAAGCAATCTTCCGTTGCTTCTCGCGCCTTTCCCCTGTGACGTCGTCTCTGCTGAGACATGCTGCGTGTCACACGCATTCTGCTGGAGTCCTGCATGACTTGCCTGGCGCCGCCCCACGCAACGTCGTTACGTTGCGTGCGGCCATTTTGGACTCCCCGCCTCCTTCAACAGCGCACTGCCATAGCAACACAAGTGTTGCTTTCACCGCTGATGCGCACAGCTGTTCGGTCGGATTACCACGCCTCCTTTATCAGCACACTGCCATAGCAACGCGAGTGTTGTCTTCACCGCTGATGCGCACAGCTGTTTGGTTGGATTACCGCACCTCTTTTACTAGCGCACTGCCATAGCAACGCTAGTGTTGCTTTCACCGCTGATTCTCACAGCTGTTTGGCGTTCATTACGTATGCGCACACCTCATGGAGTAATCGCTGATGTGCACAGCCTATTTCTTCATTGTTCTCTGTGTGTTTTTACTCCCTGATTGACCCGCATAGCTCGTGCTTACTCTAAGTTGTTGTTTTCCTACTTCTGTGATGCACTCACAGTGTGCATCATAAGAACCTCACAGTGTTCACGTGTATTCATCTTGTACCTTGAAATTCGTTACAATTGTGTGGGCAGCAACACACCCACGCACAGTCTTATTATGGATCGGGTGTTAGCTCCGCCACCCTTCTTACAATCGCCTGGTTCTCCTCCCATTTTATGGCAACAATGGAAGGATACATTTGAGAGTTATCTGGAAGCCATCGACGGTGATACGTTCACTACAAAGAAGAAGAAAGCACTTCTTATTTATAATCTTGGCGCTGAGGGCAGAAGCATTTTGAAAACATTACCTCTTGAGGTTGTCAGCACTCATGTGAGTGGCGGCGACAACGGTGATTCCCTAATCATTGATGACTATGCATCACTGATCAAAACTTTGGACAAAAGGTTCAACCCCAAGAAGAATATTGTGCTTGAGCATCACAAGTTTCTACAACGCGCCCAGGTTCCTGGTGAATCTATCGATGATTTTGTCGCTGCGCTCAGAACTCTTGCTATCACTTGCAACTACAGAGAATTTAGGAATGAAATCATATGTGATCAACTCATCAAGTGCACATGTAATAAGAAAATTCAAGGGAAGCTTTTGTCAGCAGACGACCCCGACCTTGAGACAGCTCTTACTCTTGCAAGAAGCATTGAGCATTCTCAATTTTGCATGAAGGAGATGTGCAACTCTTCTCAACCTACTGAAGTTAAACTGTTATCAGCAAAGCATAATGTTAAGCCTACCAAAGTTCCCACTGAAAATACGACGCAAAATTCATCTTCTCTACCTTCGCCTAGGATTAAGTCTGAAAAGATGCAACTCTTTTGTTTTCGTTGTGGGAGCAAATCTCATTTAGGAAATGCTAAGTTCTGTTTTGCCTTGAACCAGACTTGTTTCAAATGCGGGAAAAAAGGTCATCTGGCACGTCTCTGTAAAGCTATGGGGTCCAACAAAGGAAACACGCAAATCGTCAAGTCCATTGAAGAAGACTTTATTGACTCAAGTGACGAAAATGACAATCTGATGTTAATGTTGTCTTCTTCATCTTTACAATCTGAGGGTGTGGTTGAAATTGCGTCCATGGGTGGCTTGCGCAAGAGAAAATCCCCTGCATGTGTTATCTGTGTGAATGGAAAAAATTTGAATTTCTTGGCTGATTCCGGTTCCCCATTTACCTTTATTAATGCTAAGGATTTTGGGGGATTAGAAGACATTCAATTGCACCAGTCTAACATTAGAATTTTTGCGTATGAGGGCAAAAGAGTGGAAGTTCTTGGTAAATTTGAAGCCAATTTGGAATTCTGTGGGGATCTTGCTACAGGAACTGTATACATTGTAGAGGATGGTGCAAATTTGTTGGGGTGGGAGGAGCAAGGAGAGCTCAGTATCATTCTCGATCCTAATCATCCCGACATGGTCTTGTCTAGGCGTCAAGCACGCAAATTTTACACTCCATCCTCATCTTCCAACCTGTCCAGTGCGGTGGTGGTGGGACACTTATCAGGTGATAAGTGGATTCAGGGGTATCCCAAAGTTTTTTGCGACAAACTTGGCAAGCTAAGGGGTTTTCAGCACCGCATCATCCTAAAAAATGGTGCAAAGGCAGTTGCACACAAGGTGCGTAAGGTACCCCTGAGTTTGCGTGTGGAATTGAAGCATGAACTTGAACGTTTGTGCACCATGGATGTAATCAAAGCCATTGAAGGATCCGAATTGTTAGCCCCCATAGTTATTACACGCAAGGCTGATAAGTCTCTTAGGATGTGTGTAGACTTGCGCGATCTTAATGCCAATATTTGGATCGATCGCCAGCCTTTGCCCAATATAAACGAAATGCTGGCGACATTAGATGGAGCCAAGTATTTTTCGTCATTTGATATTTCCTCAGCTTACCACCAGGTTGAGCTAAGCAAAGACTCCAGACATCTCACCTCTTTCGTAACACCGGAAGGAGCTTTCCGTTACAAACGAATGCCTTTTGGTTTGGCATCGGCTTCCGCTGTGTTTCAGCGCCTCATGGGCAACTTATTCAAAAACACTGCGGGAGTCGTGTTTTTCCAAGATGATATTCTTGTGTATGCACAAACTGAAGTAGAGCATGACAGCAGAGTTAAACACGTACTGGATACTGTGAAACAACATGGGCTAACCTTAAGAAGGGACAAGTGCAAATTTTTTCTGGAGGGTGTGGATTATTTGGGTCACCATATTTCCTGCAAAGGAATTGAACCCAAAGTTAAAATTTTAGATGCCATTCAAAATGCACCTTCACCCACAAATAAAGACCAACTTCGCTCCTTCCTAGGGCTAGTGGAGTACTATGCCAAATTTGTGGGAAATTTTGCCGATAAGACCTGTTTGCGTGAGTTACTGAAGAAAAACGTCAGGTTTGTGTGGTGCGATAAGTGTGTTGATCAATTTGATCTTCTCAAAAAGTAAATTGTGCAGGCACGCCCTTTGAAATTGTTTAACATCAATGACAAATGCATTGTTTCTACAGATGCCAGCAACATTGGGTTGGGCGCTGTTCTTATGCAAAAAAGAAGTGATGGTCGTGAGGAGATCATTGCATTTGCTTCCAGGACTCTTCGTGGTGCTGAGAGTTCTTACTCCACCATTGAGAAAGAGGCGTTAGCCTTATGGTGGGGTGTCCAGTACTTTCGGAATTTCCTGTGGGGAAATGAATTCATCCTCAGGACCGATCACAAACCTTTGGTTGATCTCTTCACCACCAAAGGTGGCGGTCGTGCCACTCCACGGATTGCCAAATGGCAATATAGACTACAGGAATTCAATTATCGTTTGATGTATGTTGCTGGTGCCAAAAACAACATTGCTGATTGTCTATCCCGTTTACCCCTTGTTGAAGTTATCAGCGAATTTTCTGAGGAGGATCTTGACATCGTGTGTGCCGTTGGTGCCATTGTTGACATTGTGAAGGGTGCACTTTCTGAGCGTGAATGGTTGCAAGCTCTATCAGAGGACAGTGAGATCAAGATGGTTGTTGACTTTTTGGTTCATGGCTGGCCCATCAACAAGGATTTGTCTCCTGAGCTAATTCCTTTCAAAAGGGTTTGCGATGAGTTGTCCATGGTGGATGGAATTTTACGCAGGGGTGGTCTTTTGGTCGTTCCGGCATGCATGCTAAAGAAAAGTTTTAAATATGGCTCACGAGGGTCACCTTGGTATTCGCGCTATGAAACGCAGAGTCAGAGAGGACTTTTGGTGGCCCGGGGTGGACAGGTCCATCGAGCATTACGTCAGGGACTGTTGTGCATGTGTTCTGAGTGACAAGACTCAGGTAACTCATCCCTCTCCCATTGATCCAGTTGTCGTTAAGAACCTATCCTGGTGCAAATTAGCTTTCGATGTTGCTGGTCCTTTTGGTATCACTGGGGGTTCTCCTTTGTATGCTCTGGTCTTGGTGGACTACATGTCCAAGTGGCCGGAGGTCAAGTTTGTGGAGTGTGTGAATTCCTTGTCTGTCATTAATTTCCTCAAAGAGGTGTTTCTCCGGGAGGGGTTTCCTGAGGAATTAGTGACTGACAATGGGACCCAGCTGGTGTCCTTGGAAATGCAAAATTTCCTTAAAGAACATGGCATTAAACATGTTTTAACCTCACTTTATCACCCCCGCAGCAACGGTTTGGTCGAACGCCTGAATCGTGTTATCAAAGACCAACTGCAATTGGCTTTGGTGAACGGTTTGCACTGGCGAATGGCCATCGCAGACATGTTGTGGGCAATCAGGACTACTCCTCATATCAGTACCGGGATGTCTCCTTTCACCCTGCTCAGGGGAAGGGTTGCTGGTTCTAAGTTGAACAAAGACTGGATGTCCAGGAAAGAAGTCGATCACGGTAGACTTGGCAAAGCAGTGGATGTGAGAGCAGCAGTCCAATCGAAGTACGCCACTGTTTCTGGAAGAGTTTCCCCTGTGTGTGTTGGAGATTGGGTAAGAATCAAGAAGCCTGGCTTCATTCGCAAGGGGACTTCTTGGTTCTCAGCCCCGGCTAAGGTGAGAGAGGTGAAAGACTGTGTGGTGGTGTTGGAGAATGGGAAGACCTGGAACAAGTGTGCCATTTCTGTTGTTCACCAATCCAAAATTGTGTACGTTGGTGGGAAGATGGGTGTTCATTTTGATCGTCCTGCTCATTTCGATCAACCTGTTCGTTCTGGTCCCTACGATCATTCTGCTCATTCTGGTTCCTCTCCCGCTAATGCAACTCCTGTTCTCCCAGGTTGCTCTTCTGCTAATGCAGTTCCTTCCAATAGGAATGTTCGTTCGGACCGCTCTTCTTTCAAAAGATTTTCTTCCAGGATGAGATCTACCCCTGTTAAGTTTCAAGACTATGTTATGCATTGATGATATTGTGTTTCTCCAGTTGCTTAATTCTTGCTCCTATTATTTTTTTTCATTATTCTGTTATTTATTTTTCTCTCCTCTTCCCTTATTTTTCTTTGATTGTGTAGGGAGGGAGGTGTGTTGGGATCTGTATTGCATTGGAATGTCCTCACCTCACAGAATTCTCTCATGGCACAGTTCCCTGCGTGGAACATGGAATGTACTACCTTCGGCAGTTGCTACCTGGGAGCTGCCTTGACGGGACACAATAAACAGAGTACTTACTTGTGCTGGATTCGTACTTCTTTTCACAGACAGTGGCTGCCATGTGCAGTCCTTCTGGGGTACTACAAGCAAAATTAGTATGCAGGAAGTCGGTGCCTGTCACCTCATACATGTATTTGATGCAAATGCAGACTAGTCTGGCACCAGGTGTCTGTAGCATTCTCTTTTCTTTTGTTTTCCTTTCATCATTTTGTCCGCTTTCATTCAGTTATACTGCTCTATTGTCCTTCTATTTGTTTTTATTCCAAATTGCTCTCATCTATTTACAGTCTGTTCTGTCATTTCTGCAGTTTCAAGTACTTTGTGGGGTTCATTGTAGCCTTTTCATACTGGGACCAGGTAAGGCATCTCTCAATAATCTTATACCGCTTAGGGCCTAATTATGAGTTTGGCGGTCCGAGGAACTCACGGTAACGCAGTGATGGTGGTCTGGCTGCACCGGCGGTCCGACCGCCGGATTAGAACTTGGGTGGTCAGACCGCCATGGCGTTAACCGCCAGGGATCAGAGATCCCTGATGGTATTGCAACGGTCTGAGGGCAGTGATATACTTGGTGGTATCCTGCGGCACCACCAAGCATACTACCACTTTCCTCATCACCAGTGGCCTCATGGAGGTTCTTATTCCATGAAACTGCTGGCGGTGAGGAGGAGGGAAAGGGAGCCCTACAGGGCCCCTCTTAGCCCTGTGCATGCATGCAGGTGGGCACATGTTGTGCCCCCCTGTGTGCATGCACCCCATTACTGCATGGCATGGACTGCACAGTCCATGCAGTGCAGGAACGTGCACTGACGGTCCTGCGGCGGTGCATTTTAAGGCTCACATATGAGCCCTTAAACTGCACTGCCACAGGACTGCCATGCCGCCCGCCCGCCCACAAGACCATGATAATATTTGTAATCTGGCAGGCGGGTGGTGGTCCTGTTTGGCGGTATGGGAGAGGGGTGGTGGCGTGGCGGCCCGCACCCACACCGCCAAACTCATAATAGGGCCCTAAGTGTTATCACAAGGAGTAAAGAGTTATTAGTTAAGCACCCTGTGTTTGTTTGCATGATGATCTTTGATGAACCAGACTGAGAAACACAACAGTGTTTTCTTATCCGCTTTCTTTTTCCCTGGCCCCTTTTTCCTTTGCCTTTTGCTTTTTTCACATAAGAAGCCAGGGATGTATTCTCTAGCAGGGAGATTATGGAATTAACTTCTGAATTCACCTGTTGCATTAGCACTGAATCCCAATATGCTTTACATCACTGCTAGATCCATTGACAACCTCAGATTGAGGGAAGCTTAGAGGATATACAGTAAGAAATAATGATTTTAAAAAAGTTCGTACAGGAGAAAACAGATGAGAAATGGCATTAGGTCCTTGATACATGGCATGGGAAAATGGGAGAGTGGTCAAATCAGAGCAAGCTGACACTTAAAATGTATGCTGTATCCTGCAGCGTGTCCATCCTCAGAACGTGTTTTCAGTGCAGCTTCGGCAATTCTCATTGTCAAAGTACTAGTCTGTCCTCTCAAATAGTCAAGAGACTAATCTTGATCAAAAGGAAAAGGAATTTCCTCCAAAAGTACTATGCAACACAACCAGCAGACCCACACGATGTAACTGCAGAAACCGTAGTGTAGCCTCCAATATTAATAAAAGCTGTTCTGCTTTAACATTATTATTGACCTCCACTTTGACTGGTCACTGTTAGAAACGAGGGTCTTTAGTTGCCAGTGGCTTGCACCCTGTCCAAGTAGGGACAAGTCAGGGTAAGGGGATTACACAGCTAAGATAACCCCTGCTCACCGTCTTGGTAGCTTGGCACTAGCAGCCAGGCTTATCTCAGAGGCAATGTGTAAAGCATTTGAACCTAAACACACAGCAACACAGTGAAAACACCACAAACGGACTCCACACCAGTTTAGAAAAATAGTCAATATTTATCTAATCGAAGCAAGATCAAAATGAAAAATATCCATCGTAAATCAAGATATCACTTTAAAACGGTTTAAACAGTTCAGTCAATATAAAACTATGGCTGCGTCACTTTTTAGCGCAAAGTACCTGGGATGTATCACAATCAAAGACGAAAACAGGTGCAGGGTGTAGGAGAGTAGGATCTGCTTCACATGGGTACCCCCACTTTTTGCTGATGCTTCACTGTTTTTCGACCTTAGTCTGGCTGGGCCCCTGCTAATCAGAACCCCAGCCTAGCTGCTTCCTCTCTAAAATGGTTTCCATGTGCCTTAGGCACATCTCTGATTGGAATCTGGAGTGCCCTTATAAGTCCCTAGTATATGGTATACTATGTACCCAGGGCATAGGTACCTCAGAGGCCTACCAGGGGCTGCAGCATGTATTGTGCCACCCCTGGAAGGCCATCCAAACTGACACCACAGGTCTGCTACTGCAGCCTGGGTAAGGTGGTGCATGCACTCCCTTACTGTGATATAGGCTACCTATATCACTATATACATACTCACATATAAACCTATAAGTCACTCCTATGGCAGGCCTTATCAATCCTGAAGGCAGAGTGCGTGGTTCCTATGTGAAAGGGTGCCCCTGCATGAGCAGGGCCCCTCTGCAGCGTTCGGAGACCCTTCTCTGATGCTGTTTGTAGTGCAGCCTGACCATATACTCTTAAGCGCATTATAACCTCGCGTTAAATGCTAACTTTGGGATGGCTGCACGGAAACATGTCGTGTTTGGTGTCAAACATCTTGGAATACTACCCCCCGCCAGTTCTGGTGGCGGGGGTAGCATTCCACCCTTCTAGAGGGAAAGACATGTACACACCGGTATGCCCGGTACTGACTTTCCAGAGCCCTGGCATCACAAAATGGATGCCGCTGCCACAGACACGAGTCTGGCCTCCTGCTGCTGACCGAAACTCCGGCAGGGGAGGCCTGGACAACAGGTTTCCTGTCCCAGGGAGGTGTGACCACCTCCCCAGACAGGATAGTGTGTATTGGGGCTGGGCGGGAGCACTCTCGGGTGCTTTGAAATCCTGCACTGGGGGCACACTTGGTGTCCCTGTGCATACCCCAGTTCAAACCGGCTCAGGGGCTTCCAGCCCCTGCTCTGGCATGAAACTGGACAAAGGGAAAGGGGTGTAACCACCCCTCTGCCCTGGCCCTCCCATAGGTAGGGCCACAGAGTATGTCCAACCTCCTACCTTAGTATAAGTAGGGGAACCCAGTCCGTAGGACTTTAGATTTACCTGGATGAAACTCTGACACAGAATCCTGGACCTTCGACGCTCTACTTCAAGATTAGAGGACTGAAGAATCTCCCTTGGGGTCAAGGAGTGACTCCCTGCTTGGCAGGCACCAAAGAAGCAATTGTCCGGTCTGCATCGCTGAAGCTCCCGCCGGACGCCGAAGTCTTTGCATCACCAGAGATGGATTTCCAGACTTCCCCGAGGCTGCCCTGAGTCCCCATAAAAGCTGAGGCCCGTAGCTGTCGTGGGTAACGTGGAACTGTGACCCCTGGACACCGAACGCATTTGCAAGTGCATCCTCTTCTGGGTCTCCCACGAAGTCGTGCTTTGGGCTCCAAGTAGCCCCAGCCTCCAGCACCAACTGCACCGAAGATCACTGGCCTCCACTCCACGAGTGTCCTGTGAGCCAGCTCCACGTGCACCGTCTCGAGGCTCCTTTGCGGTCGCTAGTCCATTGGCTAGTAGGCCCTCACGAAGGCCAATCTTTTTTTGCTTGGGCTCCCTGGTTGCTCCAGGTGCGCCCTGACTTATCCTCACTGGGTGAGTCCCACAGACCTTGCTGGTCTGCAACATCGTCCTTCTTCTATTTCCACGAGACTTGCCGTTGCCAAGGCTTGTTGGGTCCAATCCGGTCGCCGACACCCCTGCAATCGACAGACGTCGTGGGACAGCTCGAATCCAGCTCCTGGTTGTCGTCGACGCCTCCTGGACCTCGTGGTAGAAGAGTCAAGACGACCGTCAACCTACCTGAAGCACTCAACATCGGTGGGCATCTGCTCATCGCCTTCCTGGTCACTGGCTAGTGACCCAGACTCTGTCCCCTCTGCTTTCAGGTTCTTCAGATCTTCGATCCACCTTTGGATCCACCCGAACACTTTCGACTTGGCCGCCAGCAGCACTTTGCAGCAGATCGCCATTGAAAGCGACGGCGAAACCCGACCCCGAAAGACACCTATGCACCCGGCTTCCCTGGGTGAGGTAACTCGAGTACTCCGGTGCTCCCGTGGGTATTGACACTAGAACAGCCTAGTTCTCAAAGGGTTTGCTCCAAGTCCTCCTCTAAGTGTCCCTTTTTTTTAAATTCTAATCGCGACTTTCCCCATAGAAGTAACGGTGGTTCGCGGTTGTGTTCATACACTGCACGCTGTCCCCCGTGGGTCCCCTGTGTCACTGCCTTGGGTGGTTCCTTGTGGTCCAAGCACTTCTACAGGCTCTAGGCCTTGTCTCTAGCTCAGTCGTGGTTCTTATACCACTTTATTGGTATATGGTTTGGTACGCCCCTGGGGCTCAAACGTGTATTTGTGCTATTACTGTAGATAACTAACTCGTAACGTATGTACTTTGAACTCTAGCCTCATAAAGAGACTAGAGGGGTGTGTTTAGTAATAAATACATATATTTTGAATATATACCTGGTGTGGTCCTCTTTCATTTGGTCACTCAAGAGATTATAGACTGGTAAGACAAGCTGCTTTACATTCCTTCAAGACTTAGCCTGAAGGCTGCTCTCCATAGCAGCTACCACTAGGATAGCTTTCACTAAAGGTTGTCTTTAACCTATCTCCAATAAGGGATTGTTTGGACTGGTGCAAGGTGCCCACTATAATTAGTGGACAGCATATACCAGGCCAACTTCTCACATTGGTGTGCAGCGTGTGGGATTCCAGCTTGCTATTGTTTTACCAGATAATCTCAATTGAATTGATCAACTGAAAACCACTAAGGGTACCTAAGGTACATAGAAATCAAGCTTAGTAATACAGTAAGTTCTACTGAACTTAGAGTTGTGTGTTAAGGGACAGCACACCCTTTCTACAACTCAAGAGAGTTTAGTAGGCCACACTAGAGTAGGTAGTGCATACACCACACCTCACTAGTAATGTCTTCAAAGCCAGGACCCAGTGAGTCCTTGCCAGAAGCCAGTGGGCTTCTTCCTCCAAGTATGATAAACTCCCATTCTTGGAATTGAGAGCATTATGCACTACTAGGAAGTTGAAGACAGGCAAAGTGCTAGCACCCAACACCTCAGGGAGGTGTTACTAGCTGATGATCTCAGCAGGCCCCTAGGGTCTGAAGGGGTAGGCAAAGAGGGTGGGGCAGAAGATGAGGAAGGGGCCAGGGGTGAAGAAACCCAGGCCCCCCCCCTCTGAAACTGGCCAGGAAGGTGAAAATGACCTTGCCCTGGAAAATCCAATTCCTCCTGTGGAGGAGGAGGGAGAGGATCAGACTGACCTCCCCTTTGTCCCCCAGGAAGAGTTCTGAGTGTGCCCAGAAGGTCTAGGTCTCCTTCTCAGGAGTCTAACCACTCTGACACCTCAATAGGGACCTCTGTCTCCTCTCATAGGAGGGAATCCTCTCATGAGAGGAGAAAGAGACTGATTCAATATGAGCAAGCTCAGCTTGAACTCAGGAAACAGCAATTGGCTATAGACAGGGAGTCCCTAGATCTCTATAGAGAGAGAAAACAGTTGGGACTAGAGTCCCATGGTGGCAGCAGTTTCCCCAAAGATAGGGAAAGGTCTTATGACCATAGAAACCTGAGCAAGATTGTCCCTCCCTACCAGAGTGGGGATGACATCCACAAATGGATAACTGCTCTAGAGAGGGCCTGTAAAGTACAGAGGGTCCCTCAGGAGCAGTGGGCAGCAATCTTGTGGCTCTCCTTTGCAGACAAAGGTAGAGACAAGCTCCTCACTGTTAGAGAGGAGGATGCTGATAATTACAAAGTCTTGAAGAGTGCTCTAATTGATGGGTTTGGCCTAACCACTGAACAATACAGGTTAAAGCACAGACTCAAGACTGGGTGGACTTTGTTGATTGTTCTGCCAAGGCTCTGGAAGGTTGGTTATTGGGCAGTAAGGTATGTGACTTCACAGGATTGTACAATCTGATAATGAGGGAGCAGATTCTTAATAACTGTCAAAATCAGCTGTTGCATCAGCACCTGGTAGACTCTGATCTGACCTCTCCCCAAGAATTGGGAAAGAAGGCAGACAAATGGGTCAGAACCAGGGTGAAGCAGAAGGTACAGAACCAAGGTGGTGACCCTAAGAAGCAAGATTCGAAACCTCTGATAAGGGTGGGGAGAAGGGTAAAGATCAAAAGTCTTCACAAGGCCCCCAAAAATCTTCTTCAGGTGGGGATTCACAGTCTACCAAAGGGAAAGGCCAAAGAAAACCATGGTGCAAGGTCTGTAAGCAAAAGACCCACTGGACCAGTGATTGCACCAAGTCCAAAGACTCGACTCCAGCCCCCACCAATGCCCCTAAGGCACCTGCTCCCCTAGTGCAGTTAGAGTTGGTGGTGGGACTACACAAGCCAAGGGTTTAGTAGGGTTGACCCTGGGTAAAGAGATGAGCTCTGACCTAGTCAGAGAACTCACTCAAGCTGTCCTAGTCTGTGATGGAGGCATGGATATGACCTCCTCTGTGAGTCCCAGTAATCTGGGCAAGTTCAGACAACAGCCTTTAATCAATGGAAGAGAGGCTTTGGCATTTAGGGACACAGGGGCAAGTGTCACCATGGTGACACAAGACCTTGTGAATCCTGGGCAGATTATACTTGGTGAAATGTACCAAGTGACCAATGCTAGCAACGTCAGAACAGACCATACTCTGGCAGTTGTTAACTTCTCCTGGGGAGGGGTAACTGGCCTTAAGAAGGTTGTGGTAAGTGCAGACCTACCCGTTGAATGCTTGCTTGGCAATGACTTAGAAACTTCAGCTTGGGCAGAAGTGGAGCTCAGGACCCATGCAGAAATGCTGGGGATCCCTGCAGATGTGTTTGCTGTGACCAGGTCACAAGCCAAAATGTCTAGCACTGAACAGGCCTTGGATTCTGAAATAATGGACCAAGTGCCTTCCAAGAAGAGGAGTAGTAGGGTAAAGGCAGTGCCTTCCCCTTGGCTCAGAAGGAAGATCAGTCCCTTGAGGGGGATGATCTCAGTCCTGAGGAAGGAACTGTCCCAGAGGAGCTTGAACCTGAACAGGTTGAGTTCTTGGGGACAGGGGGACCTTCCAGGGCAGATCTGAGCCAGGAGCAGCAGAGCTGCCCCTCTCTTGAACCCCTCAGACAGCAAGCTGCTGCTGAGGCTGCTGGGGAAGCTAGTGGTCCCCATACTGTGTATTGGGATGATGGACTCTTGTACTCAGAGTGTAGAGACCCCAAGCCTGGTGCTACCAGGAGGTTGGTTATACCTTTGAAGTTCAGGGGCTTCCTATTGACCCTAGCCCATGATATTCCCTTAGCAGGTCACCTGGGCCAGAACAAGACTTGGGACAGAATTGTCCCTCACTTTCACTGGCCCCACATGTCTGAAGACACCAAGGAGTTTTGTCGCTCCTGTGTAACCTGCCAGGCCAGTGGCATGGCAGGTGGCACTACAAAGGCCCCCCTGATACCACTACCTGTGGTGGGGGTTCCCTTTGAAAGGGTGGGGATTGACATTGTAGGTCCCATGGATCCCCAAACAGCATCTGGGCACAGGTTTATCCTGGTGGTAGTGGATCATGCCACCAGGTACCCAGAGGCTATTCCCCTTAGGACCACTACAGCACCTGTGGTGGCAAGGGCCCTCCTGGGAATTTTCTCAAGAGTGGGCTTCCCTAAGGAGGTTGTATCAGACAGGGATGCAAACTTTATGTCTGGATACTTAAAAGCAATGTGGAAGGAGTGTGGAGTGACTTACAAGTTCACCACACCCTATCACCCACAATGCAATGGTTTAGTTGAGAGATTCAACAAAACCTTGAAGGGCATGATTAAAGGGCTCCCAGAAAAGCTTAGGCAAAGATGGGACATACTCTTGCCCTGCCTTTTATTTGCGTACAGGGAGGTGCCTCAAAAGGGGTTGGCTACAGCCCTTTTGAACTTTTGTTTGGTCACCCTGTCAGGGGTCCACTGTGCTTGGTGAAGGAAGGATGGGAGTTACCTCTCAAGCCCCCAAAGCAAGACATAGTGGACTACGTACTTGGTCTCCGCTCCCGGATGGCTGAGTATATGAAAAAGGCAACTAAAAACCTTGAGGCTAGCCAGGAACTTCAAAAGGCCTGGCATGACCAAAAGGCTGTACTGACTGCCAGGACAGAAGGTATGGGTGTTGGAGCCAGTGGCCCCAGCAGCTCTCCAAGACAAATGGAGTGGGTCACACACCATTGTTGAGCAGAAGGGTGAGGTTACCTACTTAGTAGACCTAGGAACACCCAGGAGTCCCCACAGGGTTCTCCATGTCAACAGGTTAAAACCATATGTGGACAGGGAAGACATGGGCTTGCTCATGGCTACTGATGAGGGACAGGAGGAAGAGAGTGACCCACTCCCTGACCTGCTCTCACAGAACCCTGGTGATGGGTCAGTGGATGGTGCAGCCTTGGCAGGCAGCCTCACTACCCAGCAGCAGACTGATTGCAGACAGGTGCTCAATCAGTTCAGACACATATTCTCACTGACACCCAGTCAGACTACCTGGTGCACTCATGAAGTGGACAGTGGGGACAGTCTGCCTATTAAAAATAAGATTTATAGGCAACCTGACCATGTCAGGGACTGTATCAGGACAGAAGTCCAGAAGATGTTGGATTTGGGAGTTATTGAACCCTCAGATAGCCCTTGGGCTAGTCCAGTGGTCCTTGTGCCAAAACCTCACACCAATGGTGGGAAAAGAGAGATGAGGTTTTGTGTGGACTACAGGGGTCTCAATGCAGTCACTAGGACTGATGCCCATCCAATACCAAGGGCAGATGAGCTAATAGACACTTTGGCCTCAGTCAAGTATCTAAGCACATTTGACCTGACAGCTGGCTACTGGCAGATCAGACTAGCTGATGATGCAAAGCCAAAGACAGCATTCTCAACCCCTAGTGGGCATTATCAATTTGTGGTGATGCCCTTTGGTCTGAAGAATGCACCTGCCACTTTTCAGAGGTTGGTGAATACAGTCCTTACAGGTCTGGAAGCCTATAGTGCAGCATATCTAGATGATATTGTTGTCTTTAGCTCCACCTGGGAGGATCACCTGGTCCACCTCAGAAATGTTTTACAGGCCCTGCAGAAAGCAGGCCTGACTATCAAGGCCACCAAGTTCCAGATAGGGCAGAGTCAGGTTGTGTACCTGGGCCACCTTGTGGGTGGAGGCCAGGTTCAACCACTGCAGAGCAAGATCCAGACCATCATGGACTGGACTGCTCCAACTACCCAGACTCAGGTGAGAGCCTTCTTAGGCCTGACTGGGTACTATAGGAGATTTGTCAAGGGGTATGGATCAATAGTGACACCCCTGAATGACTTAACTTCCAAGAAAATGCCCAAAAGGTTCAGTGGACAGTTAGCTGTCAAAAGGCATTTGATGACCTGAAGCAGGCCATGTGCACTGCTCCCATTCTACAGAGTTCTGATTACTCCAAGAAGTTCATTGTTCAAACTGATGCATCTGAATTGGGGGTAGGGGCTGTACTGTCACAATTGAATGTTGAAGGTCAGGATCAGCCAGTAGCTTTCATTAGCAGAAGGCTGACCCCTAGAGAGAAACGTTGGTCAGCCATTGAGAGGGAGGCCTTTGCTGTGGTCTGGGCTCTGAAGAAGTTGAGGCCATACTTGTTTGGTACTCACTTCCTTGTTCAAACAGACCATAAGCCCCTCTTATGGCTAAAACAAATGAAGGGTGAAAACCCCAAACTGCTTAGGTGGTCCATTTCCTACAGGGGATGGACTTCACAGTGGAACATAGACCTGGGTGTAACCATGCCAATGCAGATGGACTCTCTAGGTACTTCCACTTAGAACATGAAGACTTAACTGGGCAAGGTTAGTTTAATGTCCCTACGTTTGGGGGGGTTGTGTAGGAGAGTAGGATCTGCTTCACATGGGTACCCCCACTTTTTGCTGATGCTTCACTGTTTTTCGACCTTAGTCTGGCTGGGGCCCTGCTAATCAGAACCCCAGCCTATCTGCTTCCTCTCTAAAATGGTTTCCATGTGCCTTAGGCACATCTCTGATTGGAATCTGGAGTGCCCTTATAAGTCCCTAGTATATGGTATACTATGTACCCAGGGCATAGGTACCTCAGAGGCCTCACCAGGGGCTGCAGCATGTATTGTGCCACCCCTGGAAGGCCATCCAAACTGACACCACAGGTCTGCTACTGCAGCCTGGGTAAGGTGGTGCATGCACCCCTTACTGTGATAAAGGCTACCTATATCACTATATACATACACACATATAAACCTATAAGTCACTCCTATGGCAGGCCTTATCAATCCTGAAGGCAGAGTGCGTGGTTCCTATGTGAGAGGGTGCCCCTGCATGAGCAGGGCCCCTCTGCAGCATTCGGAGACCCTTCTCTGATGCTGTTTGTAGTGCAGCCTGACCATATACTCTTAAGCGCATTATAACCTCGCGTTAAATGCTAACTTTGGGATGGCTGCACGGAAACATGTCGTGTTTGGTGTCAAACATCTTGGAATACTACCCCCCGCCCGCCAGTTCTGGCGGCGGGGGTAGCATTCCACCCTTCTAGAGGGAAAGACATGTACACACCGGTATGCCCGGTACTGACTTTCCAGAGCCCTGGCATCACAAAATGGATGCCGCTGCCACAGACACGAGTCTGGCCTCCTGCTGCTGACCGAAACTCCGGCAGGGGAGGCCTGGACAACAGGTTTCCTGTCCCAGGGAGGTGTGACCACCTCCCCAGACAGGATAGTGTGTATTGGGGCTGGGCGGGAGCACTCTCGGGTGCTTTGAAATCCTGCACTGGGGGCACACTTGGTGTCCCTGTGCATACCCCAGTTCAAACCGGCTCAGGGGCTTCCAGCCCCTGCTCTGGCGCGAAACTGGACAAAGGGAAAGGGGTGTAACCACCCCTCTGCCCTGGCCCTCCCATAGGTGGGGCCACAGAGTATGTTCAACCTCCTACCTTAGTATAAGTAGGGGAACCCAGTCCGTAGGACTTTAGATTTACCTGGACGAAACTCTGACACAGAATCCTGGACCTTCGACGCTCTACTTCAAGATTAGAGGACTGAAGAATCTCCCTTGGGGTCAAGGAGTGACTCCCCTGCTTGGCAGGCACCAAAGAAGCAATTGTCCGGTCTGCATCGCTGAAGCTCCCATCGGACGACGAAGTCTTTGCATCACCAGAGGTGGATATCCAGACTTCCCCGAGGCTGCCCTGAGTCCCCAGCAAAGCTGAGGCCCGTAGCTCTCGTGGGTAACGTGGAACCGTGACCCCTGGACACCGAACGCATTTGCAAGTGCATCCTCTTCTGGGTCTCCCACGAAGTCGTGCTTTGGGCTCCGAGTAGCCCCAGCCTCCAGCACCAACTGCACCGAAGATCACTGGCCTCCACTCCACGAGTATCCTGTGAGCCAGCTCCACGTGCAACATCTCGAGGCTCCTTTGCGGTCGCTAGTCCGTTGGCTAGTAGGCCCTCACGAAGGCCAATCTTTTTCTGCTTGGGCTCCCTGATTGCTCCAGGTGCGCCCTGACTTATCCTCGCTGGGTGAGTCCCACAGACCTTGTTGGTCTGCAACATCGTCCTTCTTCCATTTCCACGAGACTTGCCGTTGCCAAGGCTTGTTGGGTCCAATCCGGTCGCCGACACCCCTGCAATCGCCAGAGACGTCGTGGCGCAGCTCGAATCCAGCTCCTGGTTGTCGTCGACTCCTCCTGGACCTCGTGGCTGAAGAGTCAAGACGACCATCAACCTACCTGAAGCACTCGACATCGGTGGGCATCTGCTCATCGCCTTCCTGGTCACTGGCTAGTGACCCAGACTCTGTCCCCTCTGCTTTCAGGTTCTTCAGATCTTTGATCCACCTTTGGATCCACCCGAACACTTTCGACTTGGCCGCCAGCAGCACTTTGCAGCAGATCGCCATTGAAAGCGACGGCGAAACCCGACCCCGAAAGACACCTATGCACCCGGCTTCCCTGGGTGAGGTAACTCGAGTACTCCGGTGCTCCCGTGGGTATTGACACTAGAACAGCCTAGTTCTCAAAGGGTTTGCTCCAAGTCCTCCTCTAAGTGTCCCTTTTCTTTTAAATTCTAATCGCGACTTTCCCCATAGAAGTAACGGTGGTTCGTGGTTGTGTTCATACACTGCACGCGTCCCCCGTGGGTCCCCTGTGTCACTGCCTTGGGTGGTTCCTTGTGGTCCAAGCACTTCTACAGGCTCTAGGCCTTGTGTCTAGCTCAGTTGTGGTTCTTATACCACTTTATTGGTATATGGTTTGGTACGCCCCTGGGGCTCAAACGTGTATTTGTGCTATTACTGTAGATAACTAACTCGTAACATATGTACTCCGAACTCTAGCCTCATAAAGAGACTAGAGGGGTGTGTTTAGTAATAAATACATATATTTTGAATATATACCTGGTGTGGTCCTCTTTCATTTGGTCACTCAAGAGATTATAGACTGGTAAAACAAGCTGCTTTACATTCCTTCAAGACTTAGCCTGAAGGCTGCTCTCCATAGCTACCACTAGGATAGCTTTCAATAAAGGTTGTCTTTAACCTATCTCCAATAAGGGGTTGTTTGGACTGGTGCAAGGTGCCCACTATAATTAGTGGACAGCATATACCAGGCCAACTTCTCACACAGGGGAAATGAGGCGCCTGAAAAGCAAAGCAGTGCGTCGGTTTCTTTACTCTCAGGGAAGGTGGTGCATCGGTTCCTTACTCACAGGGAAGGTGATGCGTTGGTTCCTTGCTCCCAGGGGAGATGATGTGTCGGTTCCTTATTGCTAGGCAGGGGAGATGATGCATTCTCCAAGGGGAGGTGATGCATCGGTTTATTACTGTGAGGGGAGCTGATGCATCGTTTCTCCGGTCACGCAGCCTCGGTTCCTTACTGAACCCAAGCGTCGATGAAGAAAATGGCACACAGGTGCGAAGCTTTGTGCACCAGAGGTGATGCGTCGCTTTGCTAGGCTTAGCGTCATCCGGTGTCAGTTCTTGGAGGTTGCGTGGAAAGACTTCATGGGGCTTTGCGTCATCCGGCGTTGGTTCTGATGAGCTGTCGGCTGTGTGGTGGGACTTGGCGAGGCATCGCATCGTCTGGCGTTTGTTTCGAAAGGCTGCACAGCGAGGCTTCACTCTGGTTCTTACAGAGATCAGCTGCAGAACCTACTTCTGAGGCCCTTTGACTATAGGGAGGCACTACAGGTAAAGGTAGGATTAACAGATGGCAGAGTCCAGCAGCACCAGCAGAGTTACAAGATGTCTTTTGTGTCACTGAGAATTCTTAACAGGAGGCAAGCACACACATGCCCTTGGAGAACCTTGGCAAGCAGGATACAGAAAGCAAAGCCCAGTCCTTTGACTCTCCCCAAGACAGAAGCAGCAAGCTTCAGGCCAGCACAACACAGCAATAAGCAGAGTGGCAGATCTCCTCTGAAGATGTGGGGTCATAGGTCCAATACTTATACCCCTTGTGGCCTTTGAAGTGGCATACTTCAAAGGATAGTTTTGTAGTGCACAGATCCTGCCTTGCCTTGTCCTGTCTCCAGACACACTACAGGGGGGTGGGGACAGCATTGTGAGAACACAGACACAGCCTCTGTTAAGAAGGTTCCCCACTGCACTCCTCCGTCCGCCTTCTATGAAGCGCCCATGGCATAAATTAAACTTTACGATTTTCACAGCCCGTTTAAACTCGCAATGCCCAGTCTGGCCGACAGATATAGAGAAAGCGGATGCTGCCTTCAGAGGATGGGTCGATAATGCACTAGATTGGTGCATTCCGAAAAAAATGACTCAGGCCAAGCGCACTCAAACTCATGCATGGTACAACGAGTCTCTGACTATAGAAAAGAAAAAATGTAAAATTCTAGAAAGGGCATGGAGAAGTTCCTATGATCTCATAGCAAAATCTATCTACAGGAACGCAGTTAAATTGTACCACAAACTGGTCCGGAATACCAAAGCTAGGTTTTATGCTAATATGATTTCCGCCAGCACCAATCCAACCAAATCCATTTTCTCCCTTATGAAGGAATTGGTAAAACCCCTGCATACTGGTGATAACGCTATATCCTCCAACATACAATGCGAGACACTTGCGAAATTTTTTATCAGCAAAGTGGATCGCATCTATAGCATATTCTGTGCGGAGAAGACTTCTTCCGCTATGCCCCACTCCCTCCAGGACCTTCTGCCCATGTCCCCTAAAGATATGGAGACCCTATCGGCCAAGGTAAAATCAGGCTCCCCTGAGGACCCACTAAAACCTGATCTTTTTAGGAAATTTCATGATTGCCTCCTCTCGGAGGGCCGAGAGCTGATCAACAGGTCACTATCGGCTGCAGTGATCGCTAAGTCCTGGAAGCATGCCAAAGTTATTCCCCTGTTAAAAAAACCGACACTGGATGTGTCTTTGCCTGAAAATTATCGCCCTATATCTCTGCTCCCGTACCTTGCTAAGATTATGGAGTCTCATGTCAACTCCATCTTAACACAATACTTAGAAGCTAACCGGATCCTTGAACAGTCACAAAACGGCTTCCGGCCTAAACACAGTACAGAATCGGCGCTACTGGCAGTCACAGAGCAGCTACGGTCTGCTATGGATGAGGGCAGAACCTCGGCACTGATCCTGCTGGATCTTAGTGTAGCCTTCGATACGGTCTCCCATAGGATATTGCTATATCGGCTAGAGGAGATCGGGGTCAACGGCAAGGCCTTGGCCTGGTTCACATCCATTCTGACCGATCGGTCCTTCCAGGTCTCTGCCCCCCCTACGCCGCCAATGCCCATCCTCTCAGCTGGGGCGTTCCTCAGGGATCTGCCCTGAGCCCCACTCTATTTAACATTTATGTCCGCCCCCTAGCCCTTCTGGCCAAAGCCCGGAACATGGCCATGGTATCATACACCGATGATACCCAACTGGTGTTTACTTTCTCCAGCAATACTAAACAAGACCAGGTGAAATTCCAAGGTGACCTTACGGCCATCTCTGAATGGATGACCAATAACTATTTGCAATTGAATTCCGCAAAATCAGAAGTGCTTTTGGTGGGTCGAGACAGGCCTAAAACCCTAGGCACCCCTCCCCAGCCGAAAAGTGCGGTTAAGAATCTGGGAGTGTTGATGAACAGCACCCTTTCGTTCGAGCTGCAGGCTAAGGCTGTGGCAGGTACCTGTTTTGGTCTTCTGCGTGGCCTAAACCCCATTCTGGGGCTATTCGATGCATCCACCCGACAGACGATTGTTCAATCCACCGTGCTGTCACGTTTAGACTATTGCAATGGGCTACTACTTGGCGCCAACAAAGCTGTGACGAAAAGGCTTCAACAGGCTCAGAATGCGGCTGCCCGCACGCTTTTCGCACTACCTAAACATTGTCATGCCTCTGACCTCCTTCGACGGCTGCACTGGTTACCTATAGAACAGAGAGTTCACTTTAAGACTCTATGTACCACACATAACATTCTGCACGGCCTGGGTCAGCAAATTTTGAGCGATCTATGCTCGGTGTATACCCCGACTCGGGCCCTGTGCTCAGCGGACCTACACCTGGCCTGTGTCCCGAGGGTGCGCAGGACCAGAGCCGGAGGGCGCTCTTTCAGGGCATTGGCCCCCGCCGTCTGGAATACCATCCCTCTTGCTGCCCGTGGCATGCAAGACCACTGGGCTTTTAGGAAACTGATCAAGACATGGCTCTTTTCCAATCTCTAGCCTACTACCTCTCTGTCTGCCCCTACTCTGGCTAAGCGCTGGGACGCCCCGTTGCTGGGGCAGCCATGCGCTCTATAAATGCTGATAACATAACATATTCAGGTGTCAGTGACAACTTTTGTGTGACTATCTAGAGTAAATGCACAAACAACCCAGCTGTCAGTCTAAACCAGACATTGATTCCACAGGCAGGCAGTGGCACAGGAAGGTAAAGCAAGAAAATACCCACTTTCCAAAATGGCATTTCCAAACACACAAATTAAAAATCACCTTTACTAAAAGATGTATTTTTAAATCCTGATCTCAGGGAGCCCAAACTCCAAATCTCTATCTCTTCCCAATTGAAAGTTACACTTGCAAGATGTTGCAAGGGAGCTCCAATGATAACCTATGGGAGAGGTAGTCTGTGCAATAGGGAAAAATGAAATTGGCAGTAATTCACTATCCGGACATATAAAACACACCAGTACATGTCCTACCTTTCACATACACTGTGCGCTGCCCCTGGGGCTACATCGGGCCTACTTTAGGCGTGCCTTACATGTAAGAAAAGGGAAGATTAGATCCTGGCAAGTGGGTGCACTTGCCAGGTCGGCATGGCAGTTTAAAACTGTGCTTGCAGACAATGCATGTGCAGGACTGAAACATGTTTACATTTGATTTACAAGCCCTGGGCACACACAGTGCACTTTACTAGGGACTTACCAGTAAATCAAATGTGCCAATCATGGATAACCAATCACAATCATAATTTACACATGGAGCACCTGCACTTTAGCACTGGTCAGCAGTGGTAAAGTGCACAGAGTTCAAAAACCAGCAAAAACGAAGTTCACCATACAGTCAAACGTACAGGAGGTAGAAGCAAAAAGACAGAGGAAATCATGCCAAGGACTACCCAACCTCCTGGGAGTTCTCATCACTAAGGCAGAAGAATCTGGACAGACCATCAGCACTGGTGTGCTCTGTACCAGGGTGGTATTCCACCAAAAAGTCAATTTCCTGTAGAGAGATGGACCGCCTCAACTGCTTTGGGTTCTCACCCCTCATCTGCATCAACCATCTGAGGGGCCTGTGGTATGTCTGAACCCGGAAGTGAGTCCCAAACAAGTAGGGCCTTAGCTTCTTCATTGCCCAGACCACAGTAAAAGCTTCCCTTTCAATTGTGCTCCACATCTTTTCCCTGGGAAGTAACCTCCTGCTAATGAAGGCTACAGGCTGGTCCAGGCCCTCTTCATTTAACTGTGAGTGTACTGCCCCCACACCATGCTCTGAAGCATCTGTCAGCACAAGGAATTCCTTGGAGAAATCGGGTACCTTGAGTACGGGCGTTGTGCACATGGCTGCCTTCAGGGAATCAAAAGGGGTCTGGCAAGCCTCAGTCCAGATCACTTTCCTGGGCTGCTTCCTGGAAGTCAGCTGAGTCAAGGGGACAACAATTGTGCTATAGCCCTTGACAAATATCCTGTAACAACCGGTGAGACCTAAAAAGGCTCTTACCTCTGTCTGGATCTTGGGGGGCTCCCAAGCCAGATGGTGTCAATCTTAGGTTGTAGGGGAGCCACCTGGCCACTTCCTACATGGTGTCCCACGTACAGGCACAGATTCCTGCCCTATCTGACACTTACTGGCCTTGATAGTGAGGCCTGCCTTCTGCAGAGCCTTCAACACTTCCCAGAGGTGGTGCAAGTGATCCTCTCAGCTGGAGCTGAACACTGCAATCTCATCCAGGTAGGAGGCACTGAAATCCAGCAGCCCAGCCCAGACCTGGTTGACCGACCTCTGACAGGTGGCAAGGGTGTTCTTCAACCCGAAGGGCATGACACAAAACTGAAAGTTCCCCTCCGGCGTTGACCTCTCTTTAGCCTCATCGGTCAAGGCAATCTGCCACTACCCAGACGTTAATTCAAAAGTATTGAGGAACTTGGCACCTCCTAGCCGATCTATGGGCTCATCAGCTCTGGGGATGGGGTGCGCGTCAGTCTTGGTGATGGCATTGAGCCCACGGTAGTCCACACAGAACCGCAGTTCAGGTGTGGCACCGGGTGCAGCAGCCTCTTGGACCAAGACCATTGGATTGGCCTAAGGAATGTTGGAGGGCTCTTTCACCACTAACGCTAGTATCTTGTATACCTCTTCCTTGATGCTCGCTTTGACCTTGTCAGTCAACTTGTAGATTTTGTGCTTCAAGGGTGGACTATCACCACATCGTGAGTACACCAATGGGTGACTCCTGGGGTCAAGGTAAACAGAGAAGCAAATCTTCCCAGCAACTGGCACATTCACTTTGCTGTTCCAGGGTCAGTGTGGGGAGAGGTTCACACCCTCCATGTATCCATTCTGCTCCTTGGTAAACAGGAAGTCAGGGAGAGGCTCACTCTCCTCTTCCATCCCATCATCTGTTGCCAAGAGCATGGTCAGTTCGGACCTCTCAAAGTGCAGTATGAGGTGGTTCACATGTAGGACTTTTAAAGGGTTCCTTGGAGTCTGCATTTCCACCAGGTAGGTGACATTGCTCTTGCGTTCCTTCACCTTAAAAGGCTCGGACCACTTGTCCTGAAGAGCGCTGGGCTTCACTGGCCAGGCTGAACCTCAACCAGAATGGTATTTTGGTCTTACCAGTGTTTCATGTCCTCCTGGCTTGCTTCTAGGTGCACCTGAGCGAGTTTCCTGAAGAGCCCAGTCTGGTTTCTGAAGGCCAGCATGTAACTAAATACATCCTGGGGGGGCTTCTTGGGAGCATTCTCCCAACCTTCCTTCACCAAACTAAGAGGCCCCCTCACAGGGTGCCCGTACAGCAGCTCAAAGGGGCTAAAGGCAACGCCTTTCTGCGGTACCTCCCTGTAAGCAAAGAGAAGGCATTGCAAGAAGACATCCCACTTATGCCTCATGAAGTCCGACAGACTCCCAATCATGCACTTCAGTGTACGGTTGAACCTTTTGACCAACCTATTACCTTGGGGATGGTAAGAAGAGGTGAATATGTAGCTCATCCCACACTCTTCCCACATGGCCTTCATGTACTTGGATATGAAATTAGTACTCCGGTCAGATACCACCTACTTGTGCAAACCCATGTGGGAAAAAATCCCCATCAGTACCTGGCCCACCATGTGTGCAATCGCTGTCCTCAGAAGGATAGTCTCCGGGTACGGGGTGGCATGGCCCACCAAGACCAGGATGAACCTGTTGCCCATGGCTGTCTTGGGGTCCGGAAGCCCCACAATGTCGATGTCCACCCACTCAAAAGCGATGCTCATGAAAGGGAAAGGATGGAGGGGAGCCTTACATCGCCCTCCACTCTTGCCACTTGCCTGGCAGATTTGGCAAGACCTGAAATGTGCATCAGAGTGCCTTTGCATTTGGGGTAAAATGAAGTGGGTGACAAGTCATTCAAAGGTCTTGCCCTGTCTGAAATATCCTGCCAAAGGCACATCATGAGCCAGACCCAGTAGGAAGTCTCTGAAGCACAGGGGTATCACCAGCACACGGACTGCCCCAGGCTCAACAAATATAGGCTCACTATACAGGAGACCATTGTCCCTGTAAATCCAGTTAAATCCAGACTCCTTGCCAGCTTGCCAGCTGCCTGGTCTGCAACCATCTGCCACAGACACTCAAGAGAAGGGCATTCCTGCTGCCCCTTGCAGAATTCCTCCCTGGTGGGACCCCCTTCTTGCTGCCAATGGGTTAGCTCAGGCAAGTCTCCCAGTTTGGCCTGCCATAGACTGAGTGGTCACGCATGCCCACTAAGGCAACCCCACCATCTCCTAGTGTGAGCGGCATTCCACCTCACCTCAAGGGGAATCCTCCAGGTCATTACCCAGGAGACAATCAACAGGCATGGATGGACCCACAGCTACCCTCAGGGGAACCTGAAACTCCTCCGCCCATTCAAAGGTAACCTGTGCCACCTTGTACCAGCGCACAGAGTTGTTCACAGCAACTACTTTCTGGAGCACATTAGGGATCACCTGCTCTTCAGATACCAGGTGACGCCTGACAGTAGTCACACTGGCTCCTGTGTCTCTCAGAGCCTCTACCCTCTGTCCATTTATGATCACCCACTGCCTGTACTTCCTAGTGTTCTCAGGCACGAGGGTTCTCTGAACCATCTCACTGTTCCCTAGTGAGACTCCCACCCTTCTCCAGGAACCAACTCCTCCCCAAGCGCTACACTGGCCAACCTCCATGACTGACCACCAGTGGGTGGCGGTGCCCACTTGGGACACTTGGGTTCCCCTTCATGTGACCCTCCTGATCACAAGCACAACACCGGTGCAGACTCCTCTCTGCAGGCTTCCCTGTAGAGGTCCAAGATTTCTTAACACCTGGGGGATGGGAATCCTTACCCTGGGAACTAGATTGGGGCCCTTTGGAAAACTCCCTCTGTTTACCCTTCTCCTCCCCACTCTTCTGCTGGGGACCCTGCCCACCCTTGGTGGAGTCTCTCTCATGACCTGGCTCTTGGGCTGACCCAGAGCTGTACCCCCCACCCCCCACCCCCAGTGCCTTGAGACCTTCCCTAATTGATTGATTGATTGATACCTCTTGTGGACCCTTGTACCCATCCATCAGTCTGCCTCCTGAGCAAGTTTTCTGGAGTCAGTCAGCTTGCTGTCAATCAGATGCTGGTGCAGCTATGGAAAACAAAGACTATACATGTGCTCCCATGCAATCAAATTATACAGTCCCTGAGAGTTTGTTACCTGACTGCCCTTCACCCAACCATCCAGTTCTCTGCAAAAAAAATCAATACATTCAAGCCAAGTAAGTTTGGGAATCAGACTTCTTGAAGGTCCTAAGCTTCACCTTGTAGTGCTCTGGGGTGGGACCATAGCTGGTGATCAGGGCATCCTTCATGGCAAAGTAGGTGAGATTCTGTGCTGGCCCTAGGGCTGTCAAAGTATCCCTCCCCTTTTCCTCAAAGCACTTCCACAGACCCACCCCCAATGTATGTCAGGGACCTGGTGCATGTGGAGAGCTGAATCATACCCCAGAAACCACTTGTGTATGTCATTCTCCCTCTTGTTATTCTTCACTAGATCTTTGGGAATGTACACCCTCCCCTCAGACTGCACTGGACCTGTGCTGCCACCATTTGTGCTAGACTATGTCCAGCTCCTTTAAACTTAGCTCATGAGCCAAAAGCTATTTATTTTCCTCCAGAACTATGGTCTTATCCTTTTCCTTCCTTTCATTCTCCAATCTCTTGCTTTCACTTTCGAGTCTGAGCTTCTCCAGCTCCAGCTCATGCTCTCTGGACCTTTGTCTGTCTTCCAGCTCCTCTGGAGACAACCCTTTTGAAGAGACACTGCTGCCTTCCCTGCGGGGCACCTCCCCACCAGGCAGGTCCAAAGCTAACAATACATCCTGCTGCAGATTTGGCTCTCCAGCTTCCACCATATGGTCCTCTGAATGCCCCCTGGCATTCCTTGCTGTTACCCAGGCCCTCAGTGCCTTTTGTAGCTCCTCTTTCCTGGTGAGGCCTCTAATTGGGATTTTAAAATAATTCTTGCAGATGGATTCCAATTGCTGCACATTGTAGGTGTTCAACCTATCCTCCTCAAAAACCACCTCCGGTGATGCAACTGAAGATACTCCAGACCCAGGCATGATGATGTATAAAGCTCAAACTGTTGGAGAAAAAATTCACAAAGGTAGAAGACCAACGAATACAGTATGTGGTTGCGTAGTGGTCTGCACTCTGGTAGTAGTGCACATCAATCACTGTATGTCAAGTACAAACACTAGTCCTATCCTCACCGCTGACCACCAATGCTAGAAATGGGGGTTTCTAGTTGGCAGTGGCTTGCACCCTGTCCAAGTAGGGACCCTTCCTTCTAGTCAGGGCTAGGGGATTACACAGCTAAGATACCCCCTACTCACCCCCTTGGTAGCTTTCCATGAGCAGTCATGCTTATCTCAGAGGTAATGTGTAAAGCATTTGTACCTAAACACACAGTAACACAGTGAAACCACCACAAAATGACTCCACCCCAGTTTAGAAAAATAGCCAATATTTATCAAATCAAAACAAGACCAAAACAACAAAAATCCAACATACATACATCAAGATATCACTTTAAAAATGTGTAAACAGTTCAGTCCATATAAAACTATGGATGCATCACTTTTTAGCACAAAGTACCTGGGATGCGTCAAATTCAAAGACAAAAACAGGTGCAGGGGAAGTGAGGCACCAGAAAATCAAAGCGATGCGTCAGTTCCTTACTCTCAGGGAAGTTGGTGCGTCGGTTCCTTACTGCTAGGCAGGGGAGGTGATGCGTCGGTTTCTTACTGCGAGAGGGAGGTGATGCATCGGTTTCTTACTTCGCATCAGCTGGCATGGGTTCCGAGGCTGTACAGCGAAGCTTTGTGAGGCTTCCCGCTGCTTTGCTCCTGTTCTTACAGAGATTAGCTACAGAACCCACTTCCGAGGCTCTTTGACTGGAGGTAGGCACCTCCGGCAAGAGTAGAACTCAGAGATGGCAGAGTCCAGAAAGCACCAGCAGAGTTGCAAGAAGTCTTTTGTGTCCCTGAGACTTCTCATCAGGAGGCAAGCACACACAAGCCCTGGGAGAACCTTGGCAAACAGGATACAGAAAGCAAAATCCATTCTTTTAACTCTGCCCAAGATAGAAGCAGCAAGCAACAGGGCCAGCAGAACACAGCAACAAGCAGAGTGGTAGTTCTCCTCCTACAGCTTCTCCAGCTCTTCTTCTTGGCAGAATCTCCTCTTGGTCCATAAGTGTTCTAAAGATGTGGGGTCATAGGACCAATACTTATACCCCTTAGAAGTAAGCATTCTTAAAATTTTAGTTTTTGTAGTGCACAGATCCTGCCTTGCCCTGTCCTGGCTCCAGACACACAACAGGGGGGTAGAGACAGCGTTGTGAGAGGACAGAGACAACCCTATTCAGGTGTCAGTGACAACTCCTCCCACCACTCTAGCTCGGAAGGCCTATCAGCTTGGTGATGGGCAATCAGGATATGCAGAGCACACCTCAGCTCCCTTTATGTGACTGTCTAGAGTAAATGCACAAACAACCCAGCTATCAGTCTAAACTGGGAGGCAGAGGTGCAGGATGGTAAAGCAAGAACATGCCCACTTTCTAAAAATGACATTTTCAAACACACAAATTAAAAACTACCTTTACTAAAAGATGTATTTTTAAATACTGAGCTCAGGCAGCCCAAACTCTGAATCTCCATCTCTTCCCAATTGAAAGTTACACTTGCAAGATGTTGCAAGGCAGCTCCAATGAGAACCTATGGGAGAGATAGTCCTTGCAATAGTGAAAAATGAAATTGGCAGTATTTCACTATCAGGACATGTAAAATACACCAGTACATGTCCTACCTTTCACATACACTGCACTCTGCCATGGGGCTACCGTAGGCCTACCTTAGGGGGGCCTTACATGTACGAAAATGGAAGGTTAGGGCCTGGCAAATGGGTGCACTTGCCAGGTCGACATGGCTGTTTAACACTGCACTTGCAGACACTGCAGTGGCATGCATGAGTCACGTTTACAGGGCTACTCCTGTGGGTGGCACAATCAGTGCTGCAAGCCCACTAGTAGCATTTGATTTGCAGGCCCTGGGCACAAACAGTGCACTTTACTAGGGACTTACCAGTAAATCAAATGCACCAATCACAGATAACCAATCACAATCATAATTTAATCAGGGCACACTTGCACTTTAGCACTGATCAGCTTTACGGGGCTGCCCTGCTCACGGAGCAGGGCAGGGGCGGAGTGGTTTGCCCACTCAAGTGCGCAGTGACTGATTGGACGGCCTCTTTCGGGCCGCCCAAAGCAGTCATGCGCACTTCTCTGCCCTCCATGCAGGCTGAATTACAGCCTGCATGGAGAACATGCCCACCCCTCAGACCCTGGCTGAGCGCCATGTTACTACAGTTGCTAGTATGGGGAGATGGTGATTGTGCACATAAAAAAATTAAAGCAGCAAGTCCACCAACCAAAACCTATCATTGTGGCCAAGACTGTCCACGCTAGTATGAAAATAAAAGAAAAAAGAATGAAAATAGGAAGCCGGGAATATAAAGCAGGGGAGGAAGTGTGGAACACACAAATTAGGCAAAATGGACCTTTAGTAAGGACCTGCATGCAGCCTCCATGTGTACTCAGCCACACGGACAGAAATAGGCTCCTACATATGCATCGTGTTCTACAGCACCTGAATGAAAGGCACTCGTTGTTGTTTCACCCAAACAGGTAGCTTGGCGCTATGGAGGAAAACCAAGTGCCAGAAATGCCATTTTACCTTCAACCAAACAGTAATTTGTTCGTACGGAGCTACACTGCTTAGACCATCCATAGTGATGTTATAGTTGATATGTAACATCACAATTGCCATCATTGATGATGCCATATGTGTAGTCTTCTTGACTTAATATGTGATAGGAGTGAGTCGCGGCTAACCAAAACTGGTAATAATCAATGGATTTTTCTGAAAATCATAATTATAACATCACTTTCAACTAAGTTTTTGTTTCAGTGACTTTCTTTTTCAAACGAATGGTCATGTCTTATAAGTAACATTAACTATAAAATAAATAGACCAACTTTTTTTGTGAATTCTTTTTGTATGTGATAGTGTATCCAGCTTTGTGGCTGATAGAATGCACATTACGCACCCTCTGGCCGTGCCCTCTGGGTTCTGGGCATAGGGCAAGCACCAGCCCCCCTGCCACCATACTGCTGGGCAGACTTTTGACACAGGGTCTGCCCTCTGGCAATAGGGCGGCTGCGCAGGATCTTCGGATGTAGTCATCGGGCTCTGGTCAAGGTCGAAGCTGTAAAAGGTGGGTATCTTTTCTGTGCTTATTCAAAAAAAGTTGTTTTAAAACAATTGTAGAGGTGGTACAGAGAACAAGGAGAGCGCAGTTTGCCCAGTAGGAGCCTGATTACTGTATACATTGATAACAATGGTTCGCTTAGGATTCCCTTCATTATATTTTAAAATACCAGGGGCCAGATGTACGACATTCTTATTTTGCATTTCCTAAATGGCGATTCCGTAGGAATTACCATTTCGGAAATGCAAAATGGTATGTACAAAATTTGTGATTTCCTAATAGCGATTCCTACAGAGTAGGAATTGCTAATATGAAATTGCAAATGGGAAATGCTATTGCTTTCCCACCTATGGGCCAAATAGGAAATGGTTTGCATTTCCTAAATTGCGATTTTCTAATAGGAAATCGTAATTTAGGAAATCTAAACCCCAGGGAGCCTCTGGGCTTAAGGCCCCCCTCGAGGCACCCCGAAATGTGTAGTACACATGTAAGTGTACATATGCCCTAGGGGCATATGTGCGCTTCACATCACATTAAAAAAATTCATTTTTAAATGCATTTTTCAATTTTGCACATGGTTACCATCAACTTTGAGTCAATGGTAATTGCATTTCCTAAATGCCCTATTCGCATTTAGGAAATGCTTTGTACATGTGCTATAGGAATCGCAAATAGGTAATCCCTATTTGCGTTTCCTAAATCACGGTCGCAATTTGCGATTTCTACCGGCTAATTGTGACCGTCTTTTTGCCTTTGTACATATGAAAAGGCTGTTTTGCATTTCTTAATGGGCTGAAATTGCGATTCGGCCCGAAAAGAAATGCAAAAAGCTTTCTTACATCTGCCCCCTAGGAATCCAATTGCCTATGCAGAAAATGGTTCAGAAGTCATGGCCAGCCAGTACAAATATATTTATTGCAAATGACTATGGTTTAAGTTGTAGAAAATGTGCTCTGTGCCCATTGCGATCACTCATTGAAAACATGCAAACGATGAGTAGGTGTATACACAAACCAAAACAAATGGCTTAGGGCCAGATGCATCAAAAAAATGTTTTGCGATTCCCTAATTGCGAATCGTTGCGATTCGCAATTAGGGAATCGCAAAACGGCATGCATGAAAGTGTGCAGTACACTTTCTGCGATTCCTAAGGGGTCGCAAATGACCTACCTCATGAATATTAATGGGGCAGGTCGCAATTTGCGACCCCCTAGGAATCGCAAAAATCACAGGGATGGTGGCCTGCTGTGGTTTTAAATAAGCAAAAACACACAATTGATGGACGGAATGCAGAACAAATCAAAACATTCACCCCCAGTCAAGAGATCTGGGTTAAATCCATCATTCTTTTGCTCACCATGCCACCCCAGTTTAGACCTGGCCATATGCAAATCAGTCTTGACCCTGTGCCTCATGGGAACAGTCCAGCCCGAACTGCCAGGCCAGGTCCTCCCTGGACCGGAAACAGGCATCCTAGGACCGGTTTCAGGGTTTCACCCCTCTTCAGCCAGGATAGCTTGATTCCAGTGGCACCGTGAGCCCAGGACCCACGTCTGGGCATACCTGGCGCACTTAGGGCAAGAAAGCAAAAAACACACAATTGATGGACGGAATGCAGAACAAATCAAAACATTCACCCCCAGTCAAGAGATCTGGGTTAAATCCATCATTCTTTTGCTCACCATGCCACCCCAGTTTAGACCTGGCCATATGCAAATCAGTCTTGACCCTGTGCCTCATGGGAACAGTCCAGCCCGAACTGCCAGGCCAGGTCCTCCCTGGACCGGAAACAGGCATCCTAGGACCGGTTTCAGGGTTTCACCCCTCTTCAGCCAGGATAGCTTGATTCCAGTGGCACCGTGAGCCCAGGACCCACGTCTGGGCATACCTGGCGCACTTAGGGCAAGAAAGCAAAAAACACACAATTGATGGACGGAATGCAGAACAAATCAAAACATTCACCCCCAGTCAAGAGATCTGGGTTAAATCCATCATTCTTTTGCTCACCATGCCACCCCAGTTTAGACCTGGCCATATGCAAATCAGTCTTGACCCTGTGCCTCATGGGAACAGTCCAGCCCGAACTGCCAGGCCAGGTCCTCCCTGGACCGGAAACAGGCATCCTAGGACCGGTTTCAGGGTTTCACCCCTCTTCAGCCAGGATAGCTTGATTCCAGTGGCACCGTGAGCCCAGGACCCACGTCTGGGCATACCTGGCGCACTTAGGGCAAGAAAGCAAAAAACACACAATTGATGGACGGAATGCAGAACAAATCAAAACATTCACCCCCAGTCAAGAGATCTGGGTTAAATCCATCATTCTTTTGCTCACCATGCCCCCCAGTTTAGACCTGGCCATATGCAAATCAGTCTTGACCCTGTGCCTCATGGGAACAGTCCAGCCCGAACTGCCAGGCCAGGTCCTCCTGGACCGGAAACAGGCATCCTAGGACCGGTTTCAGGGTTTCACCCCTCTTCAGCCAGGATAGCTTGATTCCAGTGGCACCGTGAGCCCAGGACCCACGTCTGTGCATACCTGGCGCACTTAGGGCAAGAAAGCAAAAACACACAATTGATGGACGGAATGCAGAACAAATCAAAACATTCACCCCCAGTCAAGAGATCTGGGTTAAATCCATAATTCTTTTGCTCACCATGCCACCCCAGTTTAGACCTGGCCATATGCAAATCAGTCTTGACCCTGTGCCTCATGGGAACAGTCCAGCCCGAACTGCCAGGCCAGGTCCTCCCTGGACCGGAAACAGGCATCCTAGGACCGGTTTCAGGGTTTCACCCCTCTTCAGCCAGGATAGCTTGATTCCAGTGGCACCGTGAGCCCAGGACCCACGTCTGGGCATACCTGGCGCACTTAGGGCAAGAAAGCAAAAAACACACAATTGATGGACGGAATGCAGAACAAATCAAAACATTCACCCCCAGTCAAGAGATCTGGGTTAAATCCATCATTCTTTTGCTCACCATGCCACCCCAGTTTAGACCTGGCCATATGCAAATCAGTCTTGACCCTGTGCCTCATGGGAACAGTCCAGCCCGAACTGCCAGGCCAGGTCCTCCCTGGACCGGAAACAGGCATCCTAGGACCGGTTTCAGGGTTTCACCCCTCTTCAGCCAGGATAGCTTGATTCCAGTGGCACCGTGAGCCCAGGACCCACGTCTGGGCATACCTGGCGCACTTAGGGCAAGAAAGCAAAAACACACAATTGATGGACGGAATGCAGAACAAATCAAAACATTCACCCCCAGTCAAGAGATCTGGGTTAAATCCATCATTCTTTTGCTCACCATGCCACCCCAGTTTAGACCTGGCCATATGCAAATCAGTCTTGACCCTGTGCCTCATGGGAACAGTCCAGCCCGAACTGCCAGGCCAGGTCCTCCCTGGACCGGAAACAGGCATCCTAGGACCGGTTTCAGGGTTTCACCCCTCTTCAGCCAGGATAGCTTGATTCCAGTGGCACCGTGAGCCCAGGACCCACGTCTGGGCATACCTGGCGCACTTAGGGCAAGAAAGCAAAAAACACACAATTGATGGACGGAATGCAGAACAAATCAAAACATTCACCCCCAGTCAAGAGATCTGGGTTAAATCCATCATTCTTTTGCTCACCATGCCACCCCAGTTTAAATAAAGCAATCATTTTTTTTTGTAAAGCAGCCCGTTTTCCTTAAAGGAAAACGAGATGCTTTACAAAAAGAAAAATGAAAAGTTTTCTTTTCGTTTTTTAAGAGCAGGCAGTGGTCCGTGGGACCACTGCCTGCTCTTAGAAATGCTTTCACAAACATTCACAAAGGGGAAGGGGTCCCTTGGGGACCTCTTCCCATTTACGAATGTCTTACCACCTACTTGTAGTAGGTGGTAATATGCGGATGTTTTGCGACCGCATTCACTGTCACAAAACATTCATGCATACTGTTAGGATTCGCTATTTGGAAGGGACGGCCTAAACACGCCTCTTCCAAATAGCGAATCCCAAACCCATTTTGCGATTCGGTAACAGGTTACCGAATCGCAAAATTGGGTTTGATGCATCGCAAAATCATTTTTTGCGATCGCAAACGGGCCGATTCTGCGAATCGCCCCATTTGCGAGGAGAAAAATGCTTGATGCATCTGGCCCATAGATCGAGGTAATAGTTCATGGATCACAAAATGTAACTACACAGGTTTTATGATTAGAGACAATACCTAGTATGAATGTTAAAGCGTTGACGTTTTAGTCTTGTAAGTGATTTGTAAGTTCATCAAGACGTAATTATTCGGAGCATCCGAAAACTCTGGAAACTAAAAAGAAAGGTTCAATTCCTCAATATTAGGAATTTAATTATGGTTATGTGCCGTTGTTTGAAGGGTCACTGCAATACAAAGCATACATGGTACAAGGTCAGTATCCCAAAAAGTGAGATAAACTAGTGCAAAACAACCCATAAAGGCAACTTGCAATATACTAACTTAGAGACAGATAGGCCCTGAGGGGCACTGCAAAAGAATCCCATAAAAGTTGGGTTGAAAGGCGTACCTGTGAGAAATTGGGTTGTTGGTTGAATGGGGTGTTAAACTAGCTCAAGCAACAGCCACAATCCCTGTCAGGGTGAACTACAAAAGTCACTAAATTAACCTGTGCTTAACCCTCTGGCAGCTTGGCACAAGAGCAGTCATGCTTTACAAAGAGGCAATGTTTAAAGTATTTATTCAGCACACAAACAGCAATAAAGTCAAAACACAACATAAGAAAAATCCCACACCAACTTAGCAAAATAGAGTACATTTTAATGAATGATTTGATGCCAAAACAACAAAAATTAATTTAGTAGAACCAAAGTTTTTTTATTTTTTTATTTCTTCATTGTTTTACCACACAGAGCAACAATTGTCTCTTGTTATAAATCGGATATTCTGTATCACATTTCAACATATACAGTATGACCATTAGCCTAATGTGCTAACAATTCAAAATTTTCTTATTTTCCCAACTGCAAAGATTTTAATTAAACAAATACCCCCCGCACCCTCTTCCCCCCCCAACCAGCGTCTTTAATCCAGTGTTAGGTGTGTTTACATGTTAGTCTTCGTTTCTCAGGAGTCGACTTGTGTGACCTCAGTTTGTCCTTCCTGTCCTGTGGGGACCCCTGAATTCCGCTGCTCAACCCCTGTCGGGTCAAGTTGAGATGACTGGGGTGTGGCTATCAGTTCCTGTGTCATAGTTCCCCAGGCCAATAATACGTCTGGGAGTTTCTCATCACGCCTGGTTTTCCTCATATGCTCCTCCTCTGCGGACGCCCATTCTTTAAGATCTAATTTTCATTTCTCACTAGTCGGGCCCTGCGGGGACAGCCAATGTATGGCGATTAGCGTTTTTGCTATTGTAAGTCCCAGTACCAGAAAGGGTCTGGTCGTTTTACGATTGGGGTTGTTCGGTATCAGTCCCAGAAGGCAAATTGTTATTTCAGGTGTTACCTTCCATCCCGTCACCCTATTAAGCTGTTCTAAAACCTCTGCCCAATAGTTTTGTATACGGGGACACTGCCAGACCATATGTACAAAATTGGCTTGCGCGAACCCACATCTAGGGCAGTGGGGGTCTCTCGATGCATTCATTAAGTGCAGCCGACTGGGTGAAAGATATGTCATATGTATTATATTGTATTGTATTAGTTTAAACCTAGCCCCTACGGACACTTTGCAAACTCCCTCATGGATTTTCTTCCAATCCGACGGCGATAAAGGATGATCAATAACCTCCTGCCACCTTTCCTCTATTTTTAGGGGTTTGCCTTGTCTATCTTCCCTCAGCGCCCTGTAGAGGTGCGTCACCAATTTACGCCCTCCTGCCATAGAGATCATGGTAACCAGTGTTTGAGAATGAGTGGGAGCCTCTGGAAAAGTCGACCAGAGTTGCCTGGCTGTGGCTGCTATTTTGGCATATTGCAGAAATTGTCCATTTCCTAAGTTGAATGCCTCTACCGCATTCTGGTATGTTATAAACCTGCCTTCCAGATATAGGTCTGCCAACATTAGGCAGCCTCCCTCTCTCCATTTCTCTATGGGCATTAACTGCTCTATCGTGGCAAACTGCGGGATCTCCCAGACATCGGCCTTTGGTGCGAAGGGCTTCTTCCTAATTACCATCTTAACCGTTCTCTCCCACACGCCGGCCATTAGCTGTATCAGAGGTGGGGTCGAGTCTGGCGTGCCCCTTCCTTTCATGAGCAGGGTTGCCAGCCTGTGGTTACCAAATGTACCCTCCAATAAGGTCCTTTCCCAGGCGGATTCTGTATCCAGCCAAGGTATTGCATGCTGTAGCTGTGATGCCAAATAGTAAAGTTCCAGGTCAGGGATTTCCAGCCCCCCTCTGTCCCACTGCCGTTTCATCACCTCTAAACTCACCCTACATTGCTTCCCATTCCATAACAAGGAAATCAACAGTCTGTCCAGGTCTTTAAAGACCTTGCGCGGGATATCGTAAAAAGACCCCTGCATGACGTAAAGGCATCTGGGAAGCACCACCACTTTTATCAATGCCACCTTGCCCATAAGGGACAATTTTAGGGAGCTCCAGAAGTTCACACTTGCGTCAAGTCCCCTTATTATCCTGCCCATATTTAAATCGTAAAACTGCTCCCTGTTCCTGGCGATATGTATGCCAAGGTAACGCACAGTTTCCAATTCCCATGGGAGTTCCAATTGTGGAAGTCGGGTTGCATCACCCTCTTCCGGACATCTTATAGGGTATAATTGTGACTTACATTTATTGATCCTTAGCCCAGAGGCTCGGGCGAATCTCTCTAGCACACCAAGTAATATTGCAGTCGACTGGGTCGGGGAATCAAAAGGCATCATCTGCATATAAGGAAATTACATGCTCAGCTGGTCCTATTGTTATGCCGTGTCCCTTAAGAATCATTCTCAGGTGGCAGGCAAGCAGTTCCATTGCTATTGCGAAGAGTAGCGGGGAAAGCGGGCACCCCTGTCGAGTCCCCCTCTGGAGTTCTATACTATCAGAGACATAACATCCTGTACGAACCCTAGCCGTTGGCTGCGTATATAACAGTTGGACCCAGTCAATATATTGTTGTCCTACACCCAATTTTGCCAGTACCAGCCAGATGTATTCCCACCTGACCGAGTCGAATGCCTGTCCTATATCTAGGAAGGCCAGGGCGCCATTCCCCGGTCTCCCTTCCAGGGACTGCATAACATGCGCCAAGCGCCGGATATTACGTAGGGTGTTCCTGCGGGGTATGAATCCCGATTGATCCTCATGGATAATCTGAGGCAGAAATAGGAGCAGTCTTGCGGCCAGGACATGGCTGATGAGTTTCAAATCCATGTTTAACATGGATATAGGCCTGTATGAGGCCGGTACTGTGGGATCCTTCCCAGCCTTGGGGATCAGGACTATCAGCGCTTCCCGCATGGAGTTTGGTAACTTTTTATTTTTCTCCGCCTCTGTCACCGTCTCAAGCAGACTATCTGCCAATATATCTGGGAATTGTTTGTAAAATTCAGCCGCCAGGCTGTCCGCTCCCGGAGACTTTGCGGTTTTCATTTGTTGACTAGCCGTCATTACTTCTATTTTGGCTAATGGGGCGCCCAGTGCTTCCTGGGCTTCCTGATCTATACGAGGCAATAGTATCCCCTCTAGGAATGACTCCATTGTCGAGGCGGGTGCCTCGACTCGAGACTCAGTGTATACTTGCCTGAGATATTCTGCAAAGACGGCATTTATCTCGTACTGAGTGTATTTCATGATCTGCGTTCTCGGATCCCTTATTGCCAGTATCGGCTTGGGTTGGGTTTCCATCTTTATAAGTCGTGCTAACATCCAGCCCGACTTATCCCCCTCTGTATACCAGCGCTTCTACTTTTGTTCTGGTCAAACTTATCCAGCCGGTCCTACAATTCCCCTATCTTCTGTCTCTGTTCTGTCCAACTCTGGAGGTCCTCTGCCCTAGTAGGGAGTGTTGCTTCTAACACGGCCAACTTACGCTCTTGACCCTGGAGGTCGCGCTCTAACACTTTTCGGACTCCCACTTCTGTTGCTAGGCAAACCCCCCTGATCACAACTTTCATTGCGTCCCATTCTGTCGCCCTGGTACTTGTGGTTTCCCAGTTTGTGGTGAAATACCCTCTTAATTCTGTATCAATTGCCGCCTGATAAACGTGGTCCGACAACGCTTCTGTATTAATCCTCCATAGTGGTATCTTGGATCGGGGTCTGTTCAGGGAGTATTCTATCAGCAAGGGGGCGTGGTTGGACAGGTAGCAGGCTAGATATTGTGTTTTGCCTACTCTAAGTATGGTTTCTGCCTGCATGAAAAAGTAATCGAGTCTGCTATATGTATTCGTTGCCGGCGTATGGCAGGAATAGGCTTTCTGATGTGGGTGTCGATGTCTCCAAATGTCTACCAGACCATAATTGGATTGCAGTTGCCTCATAGCCGCTCTGGCCTTGGGTTTGGCCTTTGGTCTCGGTGGGAATCTGTCTAGGGTGCCATCAAGGGCACAATTGTAATCACCCGCTATCAGTAGTTCGAAATCAGGATTAAATTGGGCCTGACTGAGAGCTGACCCCAGGAATTCCCCATCATCATTATTAGGGGCATATATGTTAAGTAGACACATATTATGACTGTCTAAGGTACCTTTCACCATTACAAACCTGCCATGAGGATCTAGTTTGGTTCGCAACATTTTAAAGGGGACCCCTGGAGCGACCCACACCATTGTACCCCTAGCAAATCCCGAATACGATGTCGCATATATCTGGCCCTTCCAGCGTCGTTGAACATACTTAAGACAGTCACCCCAGAGATGTGTTTCCTGCAAGAAAGCTATTGAAATTCTATAGCATTTCAGGAAAGCTAAAACGATGTTGCGCTTGACAAAATTATTCAGGCCCCGGACATTCCATGTTATAAACTTATATGTCTTTCCTTTTTCCATTTTTGCACTGAAATCACCCTGATGATCAAGCTGCTTTTCATAGCGAGTTCCAGCCGAACACGGCCCCTAACTACGTTATCCCTACACACCTTTCGCTGGTTGTTAACACTTCGGATTCGACTGCTGATTTTGAACATAACCCTAATACAACAGTGCTCCCAACATTCCCCGCCCCCCACCCATAGGCAGTAGCTCTCCATCCCTTTTGTACCTAAAAAAACAAAAAAGGCCTAAGGACTTGGGGCTCTGCCCCACCCTTCTTATCCTCCCCCCTCCCGTATCCCCATTTACCTCAACAGCTTAATGCAAGCCCAGCTGAGGCAATATAAAAGTAAACTCAATCCCCAACTTTAGTAGAACCGGAGTTATGAATTCTTAAAGATAAATGTAAAAATGAGTGCCTAAAAGATCAAAACACCAACCACGGACATTTAGTCGCACACGACCGGGTCAAAGTCGAAAAATATGGCTGACTGCGAGGGTGTGCAAGTCAGATACAAGAAGTGGATGGGGCCCGGTCAGCACTTATCTTACGACTTAGAAAAAAGTGCGACAAAAAGTCTCTGAGAAGGTAGAATCAGCAGAAAAGGCTGCTTGCGGTCTCTGAAGAGGATGCATCATCGGCGAAGTGCCACTGAATGAAGAAGCGATGAAGATTTTTTCATTTGGACTTAGTCTCCTTTTTAGAAGTCTAAAATCTCCAGCGAGACGAGGCTTGAGGCTGTAGTCGATGAGAGTTCAACGAGGTCGGATACTCCTTTGGTGAAGGACTGTTGAACAGGATTTGCTGCTGCTGAGAAGAACGTAGTGGGAGCTGGCGCAAAATCATGTCAACTTGCGATGTACCTTCTGAGGATAGATGAGCAGGTTGGCCCCGGTTTTCCTTGGTTCTCAGAGCAATTGTTAGCCAAAAAATGTCCAAGTCCCAAGTTTTTGCATTTGGCTATCTGGGCACCTTTAGCACAACCACCAAGGGTCCAGGATGGGAGGGGCACCACTTGGGGGGTTAGGACTCACTCGGGATGGGTCCAGGTGTAGGTTCAATATGGTTGGAGCCATTTCTGTACCTGAAGATCTGATCAGGCCAGCCAACTAGCCCTTGGAGTCAATGCTGTAGTCTTGGGTTCAAGCAATGGAACTGATCTCAAGCAACAGGGCATCTCTAAGCATTAAAGGCTGGCTCCATGTAACAAAGCAGTCTTGTGGAGTACACAGCAGGCCACAGCAGCAGACAGTCCTCTGAGAGTCCTTACACAGGTCCAGAAAGTGAACTCAAGAGTGGATCTGAGATAGGAGAAGTTTCTAGAGAATTCCCTTTGAAGTCCTTGAAGTATCCGGCTTTCCCTGCCCTGGTTTCAAGCTAGCTGTATGAACAATGCAGGGGTGACAAGTCCTTTGTGTGAACGCAGAGTACAGCCTATTCAGCTGAAAGTGGGACTGTGTCCAGCTCTGCCCCTCTCATCCTGCCAGTTGATAGCTCATCCAGGCCCACCTAATCCCTCTATTGTGTGTTCTTGGAGGAATAAACAAAGTCCAACTGCCAACTACACCCAGTCATGTGACCCAGTAACAGGCTGCGGGCACTAAACAGAGCAGAATAATGTCAACTTTCTAAAAGCACCCGATGCCTGAATAAATCAAAGGTGCACACAGTGTTCCAACCCAACACCTTCTGCACCGGTGCATCGACTTACGAAATGACATGATACCCTTTGCCCCCCAGCAGGATTCCAGATCATAACGGACGGATGGTTTCAACCAAACACAAATCAAGGTAGGATCCTCCACTCCTTTGTGTATTACAGCCCACAAGATCATGTGTTCTCACATACCATAGAATAAGCCCTACTCCCGTTTCAGGTCCAGCCTTCACGCAGGACCCCATGACAATACAGGAGTTTGATATAAGAAACCAGCAAGACGCTTCTAACAAGGCGTTCACAAAGCAGCTGGTACAATGGTACGTCCCCTGATTAAGTCCAAAAAAATGTGGAACTCAGTCCACAAAGTTTCAATTTAGGACATACAGGGACACATAAAAGACAGTAACTGTTTTTCTTAAATCCACACAGTGTCCACAAAGTCAACAGCCCTGAAGAAGACCTTCACCGAAACATATCACAGGCCCACTTCTGAAGGTCCAAACACGTCGGCGTAAACACAAAAGGGGCCAAGAGCTACCATAAATTAGTCCATTCTGTGCTTAAAAGTTGTGCACAACGAGAGATGGAATCCAGGACCCTATCTTGGTACTAACTCATGCTCTGACCCCGACTGAAATAGGGCCCAGTAGCAGTGTCTAGCACTACACATAAGAGGACTGAAGCAGAAAAGGTCCCATATATAATACATTGTAGGACACCAGATAGGCAACTTCATATATTTTGTTGTATGTTTGCAGATTAATTCTTTAAATGTATTCAGGATGTGGTGTAATTTTTGTTTTATATTAATTGTTTTTTGGATTAATCCTCTACATGAATTCAAGAAGTGTTGTCATGTAAGTTTTGCTTTGCATAAGTCTTGTCTCTTGTCATTATGTCTGTAAATGTATACCATGTTTCTCTGAATTTCTTTTTTATAAAAACAAGCAAAGAAAAAATGTTATGATTTAAGAAAAAGGATTATTGTTTCATTCCATGAAAAGTTAGTAAAAACAATATACACTGGAGTGATCTACCAGAGTGTACACCCTGGGTGAAAAATTTAAAAATAACAAGTCAAATCAAAGACAACAGAAGGAACAACACTTTGGTTTCTTCCCCTAAAATGTAATGTGATTGATGGTCTGGGAGGCACCACCCCTACTTTGAACTTTCTAAAAGTGGCATTTTCAAAATTGTAACCTAAAATCCAACTTTACCACTAAAGAGGATTTTTAATTACAGTTTCTCAGACACCAAACATAAAATGTTCACCTGTTTCCAATCAAAATGTATAATAATTTAATTTAATAATTTAATTTACCAAGGTAACCCAATGTTATCTTATGGGAGAGGTAGGCCTCACAGTAGTGAAAAACGTATTTAGGAGTTTTTCACTACCAGGACCTGTCAAACTTAAAAGTATATGTCTAACCTTTCAATTACAACGCACCCTGCATTATGAGCTATTTAGGGCCTACCTTAGGGGTGACTTCTATGCAATAAAAGGGGTGTATAGGGCTTGGCAAGTACAGGGTAAAGGCTTAAACATTTGTGGGAAAACCACTCTAAGGCTGACAAGTCTAACAATACCCAAATGCAGTGCCTGGAATAAAGCAATCACCCAGGTCCGAAAGAAGTCTCAGTAAGTCATGGCAACCTTGTGATGACCACCGTTGTCTAGTTGTGGTGAAGGAAAAGCCACGTGCAAGGGACTTGTCCTCATTTTAAAGTTGGTGTCTACACCGGCTGAGTGTGCCAAGGTGAAAAAAATATTTAACTCTTTGGCGCCATTTATTCTCAAGAACTTAAAGTAGAACATTAAGATATTAAAAGTGAATACTGTTGAAGAAATTTTAAATATAGAATATATTTCGAAATTCAAAAAAAGATACACGTTTTTTTTGTTGAAAAGAAAAGAAAGACTAGAAACTAAGCACATGAATGTAGGGAATCAAACATCATAACAACCGACACATTTTCATGTTAGGAATCAAGAAAAATGCATAAAGTGATGACCTAGGGCATTAAATATGCTACACATCAATCCATACTCCAAACAGGCAGGAGACAGAACTTTTTTGGGGGTGACATGTAGGTGATGACAAAGTTTTCTTTCAGATGTTTTCTAATATCTACACCTGCAAAGGTCACATGATTAATTGTTCATGATCGAGTACTGGAAGTGCACAGGTATTTAGTAGATTGAACTAGTCCAGAGCTTTAGACAACATGTGGTGCCCACAAAGATTTTTTTTCACGAGTCCTTTACCATGCACTTGCAAATCTGAGGAACTAAGACATTAACAGTCTTTTAAACTGGCATATGTTCACTCTTTTCAGTCCTCTAGTGGCTAGTGGTTTTGATCTTGAGGAGCTCGAAGTTGATGCTGCCCCTGGTGTGTTGTGTCAACACTTTCCGACCCCGTCGACTTGCGAGTTCTCCCGAGGACAGGGATCAGGTAAAAGGATAAGGCACCCAGTAAAAGGAAAAAGACGGTTGTCTTTTAACATCTTTGTAAGATAGATATAGGACTTTTTGAAGAAACACATATAAATGTGAAATCATATTTAGAGTGAATTAAAATTGGATAGGGAATACTGCATCAGTCATTCCTCACAAAAGATTACTTTTGATTCATCAGACATTTTCCAGGATAAGATTAGGCCTGGGCAAAAGTGTTTACACTGGAGTAATTTTAGTAATTACGCATTACTCTTATGATGCAAAATTACAAAAACTAAGCTTATACTCCAGCTTTAGATATAAAGAGAAATTTGGGGCAGAAATCCTACCACAGGAGCACAGTAACAACTAACTAGGAGAGACAGAGCCACTGCTGACTACAGCTGTTCGTGTCCTGTAGCATTTAATGCTATTTACTTAGTGCAAAGTGCATTTTCTGGCCCATTTTAGACGCAAGTGGTGGAATATGCTTTTCACAGAATTTCACATAATTACAATTACTATTTGAGGTAATAAATATGCAACTGTCCAAACACATAGAAGTCAACTCTCTTCTTAATACCTATTAATTATATTTCCTTCCTAGTCTTTGTAGTTAAACCGTGTTGACAGCTGCCAGTAATAACATCCAGATTATTCTGGAAGCAGGAGGCTCTGCTCTTCTTATTCTTCTCAACCTCTCAGCCGCTCTCAACAAAGTTTCTCAAACTATTCTTTTAGAAAGGCTTGCTGATGCTGGTTTACAGGGCAGGTCCTTCTCTTACCCAGTTTTTCCAGAAAACGTTTAGACCAATCCCTCATCACTAGTACTCTGATTATTGCAACTCCCTTCTAATTGGACTCTCTAGCCATCTCCTCTGCTAATTGCAACTGATATAGGACGTGCCTGCCCATCTTACTCTAGGTCTTAATAAATGTACCAGTATTTCCTCTCATCTGACCGCTCTTCACTGGTTACCTGCACATAAATGCAGTCTTTTTAAAGCTCTATTTTACTATCACAAAGCCATACATGTTTCTATGCCTAGAAGATATATGACATCCCTCTTTTCCTCTTATCAGCCCATTACATGTTTACATTCCAGCATGTCACAGCTGGTAAATTATCCTATATTCTGTAAGATGCGCACAGTTGGCTGAGCCTTCTCCGTGCTGTCAGCCCAGGCCTGAAATAAACTTCTCCGTGCCATTGGTAACGAACCTAGGGGGTCATTACGATGGCGGACGGAAAAAAATCCGACCGCCATGGTAGCGGAAAATCACCGTCCGCAGGTACCGCGGAAACACCGCCGACCCTATTAGGATCAACCGCCAAAATATTCCGACCGCGGCGGTAGGAGGCATCGAAAAACCGCCCGTAGAGTGCAGAGAAAGTGAAAATTCAACCGCGACCGTCGGTAACATAGCGGAAACACATCAACCCGCCGCCAGACACGCGGAGTGACCGCCAATGATATTATGATATCCCCGATGTCACAGCGGTACGTTCCGCTGTTTCCGTCCGCCGCGGTCGCTAACAGTAATGAATGTGAGATACGGCGGAAGGCCTGCAGCACAGCCATCGCTGCGGATGCTCCGCAAAAAAAATGGCGGCCAAGTAAAAAAAATACACAATAAGGCCACAAAATGCACACAGGCAACTAGCCCTGCCCCCAAAATAACCTGAAACATCCCAATGACACACCCCCATGGCAAAATCAAATATACAAATCACAGGACAACCCACACAGCTCACCTGACTGCATTACACCATCTTGACACACCCACATAGCTGAGCATAAAACCAGCCCCTTCCCAGACCACAATCCTTTGCACTACTCCAGCCCTGAAGGAACCAAACCCTGCAGCACATTTGATAGGCAAAACACCACACATCTCGCCAGCACAACAACACACACACACACCACCTACACCACCCTCACAACTGCACCCCAAAACATCAGCACAGCACACACCATGGCACCACAGAAAATGCCAAAATTCACTGACACTGAGTTGACAGTAATGGTAGATGAGATAATCAGTGTAGAACCCCAACTCTTTGGCAGCATGGTCCAACAGACACCATTAGCCACAAGAACAAACATGTGGGCAAGGATAGTGGGCAAGGTCAATGCAGTAGGGAATGTGCCCCGCAAAAAAAATGAAATCATGAGGCGTGTTGTCAAGAAGAGGAGGGCCAAGAACCGTGAGCTGGCTGATGCAACTGGTGGAGGCCCTCCCATCCCACCAAAACCGTTCACTGCGTGGGAGGAGAAGGTGCTTGCCATACTGCATCCAGAGACTCTTGAAGGAATACCCAGGGGAGTGGAGGCTGGTAAGTACCAACTAATGTATACCATGAAACTGCCATGTACTGTCTTGCACAACTGCAAAGATACATCCCTGAGGCACAAGTACACACATCTGCACCCCAAAAACACACACAGGTCACACTGATTTTACATCCACCCCACCTCAAACATCACACAGGTAGACAACATCTACTGTGTTGTATGTGTCCAGGCAAACAGCACTACAACTCCCACCAGGCACACCCCGCCCCATCGCTCAGCAGGATGGAGCACTCCCTCCCACCAAAAAGCATGTCTCAGCTATTGTGTTCTTCACCCTCACCTAACAGGTAGGTAGCCCTCTTTCCAGGGAGATGTGTGAAATAGGGAGGCCTGCACTACAACTCCCACCAGGCCCCCTTGTCCCACAGCTGAGCAGGATGGACTACTCCCCCCACCCACAACCGTGTGGCAGTCATTGTGTGCTACACCCTCACCTAACAGGTAGGTAGCCATCTTTCCAGGGAGGAGTGTTTGGAATAGGGAGGCCGGCACTACAACTCCCACCAGGCCCCCTGTCCCACAGCTGAGCAGGATGGACTATTCCCCCCACCCTCAACCATGTGGCAGTCATTGTGTGCTACACCCTCACCTAACAGGTACGTAGCCATCTTTCCAGGGAGGCGTCTTTGGAATAGGGAGGCCTGCACTACAACTCCCACCAGGCCCCCATGTCCCACAGCTGAGCAGGATGGACTACTCCCCCACCCACAACCATGTGGCAGTCATTGTGTGCTACACCCTCACCTAACAGGTAGGTAGCCATCTTTCCAGGGAGGTGTCTTTGGAATAGGGAGGCCTGCACTACAACTCCCACCAGGCCCCCTGTCCCACAGCTGAGCAGGATGGACTACTCTCCCCACCCACAACCATGTGGCAGTCATTGTGTGCAATACCCTCACCTAACAGGTAGGTAGCCATCTTTCCAGGGAGGTGTCTTTGGAATAGGGAGGCCTGCACCACAACTCCCACCAGGCACACCCTGCCCCATCCCTCAGCAGGATGGAGCACTCCCTCCCACCCAGAAGCATGTCTCATCTATCGTGTTCTTCACCCTCACCTAACAGGTAGGTAGCCCTCTTTCCAGGGAGGTGTTTGGAATAGGGAGGCCTGCACTACAACTCCCACCAGGCCCCCTTGTCCCACAGCTGAGCAGGATGGACTACTGCCCCCACCCACAACCACGTGGCAGTCATTGTGTGCTACACCCTCACCTAACAGGTAGGTAGCCATCTTTCCATGGAGGAGTGTTTGGAATAGGGAGGCCTGCACTACAACTCCCACCAGGCCCCCTGTCCCACAGCTGAGCAGGATGGACTACTCCCCCCACCCACAACCATGTGGCAGTCATTGTGTGCTACACCCTCACCTAACAGGTAGGTAGCCATCTTTCCATGGAGGAGTGTTTGGAATAGGGAGGCCTGCACTACAACTCCCACCAGGCCCCCTGTCCCACAGCTGAGCACGATGGACTACTCCCCCCACCCACAACCATGTGGCAGTCATTGTGTGCTACACCCTCACCTAACAGGTAGGTAGCCATCTTTCCATGGAGGAGTGTTTGGAATAGGGAGGCTTGCACTACAACTCCCACCAGGCCCCCTGTCCCACAGCTGAGCAGGATGGACTACTCCCCCACCCACAACCATGTGGCAGTCATTGTGTGCTACACCCTCACCTAACAGGTAGGTAGCCATCTTTCCAGGGAGGTGTCTTTGGAATAGGGAGGCCTGCACCACAACTCCCACCAGGCACACCCTGCCCCATCCCTCAGTAGGATGGAGCACTCCCTCCCACCCAGAAACATGTCTCAGCTATCGTGTTCTTCACCCTCACCTAACAGGTAAGTAGCCCTCTTTCCAGGGAGGTGTTTGGAATAGGGAGGCCTGCACTACAACTCCCTCCAGGCCCCTTTGTCCCACAGCTGAGCAGGATGGACTACTCCCCCCACCCACAACCATGTGGCAGTCATTGTGTGCTACACCCTCACCTAACAGGTAGGTAGGCATCTTTCCATGGAGGAGTGTTTGGAATAGGGAGGCCTGCACTACAACTCCCACCAGGCCCCCTGTCCCACAGCTGAGCAGGATGGACTACTCCCCCACCCACAACCATGTGGCAGTCATTGTGTGCTACACCCTCACCTAACAGGTAGGTAGGCATCTTTCCATGGAGGAGTGTTTGGAATAGGGAGGCCTGCACTACAACTCCCACCAGGCCCCCTGTCCCACAGCTGAGCAGGATGGACTACTCCCCCCACCCACAACCATGTGGCAGTCATTGTGTGCTACACCCTCACCTAACAGGTAGGTAGCCATCTTTCCATGGAGGAGTGTTTGGAATAGGGAGGCCTGCACTACAACTCCCACCAGGCCCCCTGTCCCACAGCTGAGCAGGATGGACTACTCCCCCCACCCACAACCATGTGGCAGTCATTGTGTGCTACACCCTCACCTAACAGGTAGGTAGCCATCTTTCCAGGGAGGTGTCTTTGGAATAGGGAGGCCTGCACCACAACTCCCACCAGGCACACCCTGCCCCATCCCTCAGCAGGATGGAGCACTCCCTCCCACCCAGAAACATGTCTCAGCTATCGTGTTCTTCACCCTCACCTAACAGGTAGGTAGCCCTCTTTCCATGGAGGTGTTTGGAATAGGGAGGCCTGCACTACAACTCCCACCAGGCCCCCTTGTCCCACAGCTGAGCAGGATGGACTACTCCCCCCACCCACAACCATGTGGCAGTCATTGTGTGCTACACCCTCACCTAACAGGTAGGTAGCCATCTTTCCATGGAGGAGTGTTTGGAATAGGGAGGCCTGCACTACAACTCCCACCAGGCCCCCTGTCCCACAGCTGAGCAGGATGGACTACTCCCCCACCCACAACCATGTAGCAGTCATTGTGTGCTACACCCTCACCTAACAGGTAGGTAGCCATCTTTCCAGGGAGGTGTCTTTGGAATAGGGAGGCCTGCACCACAACTCCCACCAGGCACACCCTGCCCCATCCCTCAGCAGGATGGAGCACTCCCTCCCACCCAGAAGCATGTGGTAGAAAGTCCACCCAAAAGATGCCAACTGTACAGGTAAGCAGACAGTGCATGCACCCCACCATTCCTCAACGAAAGCATTGAGCTAATGCCAACACAATGCCACACATCACAACAAAATACACCCCAATTACATACCATGTGATAGAATGCAGACAGCGATGCGTATGTAACTGTGACAGAAACAGAACTGTGACTCAACTAAACCCATGTGTAAGCAAATCAGGGACCAAATATGCACAGCACAGAATGCTATCTGCAAATTCCATGGGTGCTGAGCATGAAGGACCATAGTAACAATGAAAAGGCATGGTATATCGAGCAAATAAATACAAGCACAGAACATTACAAAGGTATGCATGAGATAACAATGGGACAATGTCTAGTACATGTGCATATGTAACATCTGTCGGGAAGAGTAATCATCCTCGATGCATCACATCAAGTTGCATGGCAGCCAGTTGTCAGATGACAACCCATCAGTCCCATACAAAGAGTGTCAAGTTGGGCATGGCATCCAATGACTTGTCACACCATGGAACAAGATGTATGTACCTCCACCTCATGTCATGACGAACAACACTGTGCAGACATTCAACTCATGAAATACATAACTGTGTGTTGCATAACATGTAAATAAGAGACATCAAACACAGCAAGCCATATGGCTGTAAGTCAATGACCATGTACCCTCTGTTCCACAGGTGACCAACAACTGACTGCAGAGGACAACAACCTCAACTTGCAGAGCCAGTCTCCTCCCCCGGAACATAGACACTCTGATGCGGAGTCCCTGGATTCTTTGGATGAGGAGCTCCAAGCCGGCCCATCTGGTGTGCCAGGGCGCAACCGGTCACATGACCCCACTGCCCCCCCACCATCAGCAAGAACAACAACGCTGAACCCTGCTGGAACGACCTGTGCCGCCACCACCACCACCACCACCACTACCACCGTTGCCTGCAACAGTCGGACTGACCCAGAGGATGCCCAGCCCACACCACCAACTGTGGAGGGCAGGCGTGTGGCTAGAGTGGTGAGGCAACAGGTCAGTGATAGCAGGGCAGGTGGGAGGACAAGTGGGACTCCAACAATACCAGACACTGTGACCGAAGCCCTGGCTAACATCACCAGAGTTGTGGGTGCCTATGAACGCACACAGGTACAAATGGGCCAAGCCCACGAAGATGCCCTGGAGCACCAACGTCTGCTGAGGTCCATGGACAACCGTATGGGACAAATCGTGGACCTCATGGGCCAGTTAGTGGCGGTACTGAGGGACAGGCCAGTGCCACAGACCACACCTCCACCTCCCCCCATTGCCACGCAGGATGACAGTTCATCATCACCCCTGTGGGCACGGAGAGGGGTGACTCCTCAGACCCCACTGGCCCAGCAGACGATGCCCCCCCTGCCAAAAGAAGAAGGGGCCGTCCAAAGAAGAACTTGGGACTCATCCGTGGCAAAGCACCGGCCAAACGCCAGTCAAAGAGCCAGCCATGATGTCAACACTCTTCACCCAACCATTGACTCTGTACACTGTCCTCACCCACACTGTCATGGTAATGGCATCCGTCTGCTGGACTGTGTCACCACAGCAATGTGGTGCCTACCCGATTGTCTCATCTACCATGACTGCCAACTCATTGATTCACCATTCACACTTATGTAAATATCCACTTCCCTCTCACAGATACCCATTGCAAATAAACTACAAAAACGCAAAAATGTGGTTGAGTCTGCTCCATGTTTATCACAGTATGTGCAATGTTTACCATGGTTACAATGTCACAGGAGCATGGATCCTCTATAGGCAAGGGGAGGCAGAAGGGACCTAGCAAAAGACAACAGAACAAAAGTCACTAGTCAGGTGGTGGCATCACAGCCATCACACAACACATGTCCTCACTGTACAACAATATGCACACATAACAATGTGCAACAGTACCAACATAGACATCCTGTAGCTGTTCCTACATACCCTGTATCCAACACATAGGCAGCCAGCACTGAGTCAACAACAGGATGCACTCACAAAGATCACATAGACCTCCACCCAAACAACTACATCAACAGACAATGGACCAGTTGTACATCGTCACCCACCTTCAAGTGAAGTAGCGGTTGATGAGCTGCTGGCGCTGGTCGACACCTTCCTCCTCTCCACTATCCTCGTCACTGGACATTTGTGGGATCGCAGGGGGGGGGCCCTGGCTGGTCATCATCGTCCAGGATCATGGGTATTCCTTTCCGTAAGGCCAAGTTGTGCAGCATGCAGCATGCTACCAATATCTGACACACCTTTTTGGGTGAGTACATGAGTGCCCCTCCGGTCCGGTCCAGGCAGCGAAATCTCGATTTTAGGAGACCAAAGGTTCGCTCCACCACCCGACGTGTTCTACCATGTGCATTGTTGTAGCGGACGTCAGACGGTGTCCTAGGATTGCGTAGTGGGCTCAGCAACCACGGTCTGTTGGGATATGCAGAGTCACCTAGGTGTGAAATAAACATACCGATTCAGTAATACAACTGTGGCAGAAGACAGCATGGCACACACAGCACACAACTTGACTCTGTCTACTCACCCACAATCCATGCCCGCTCCGGAAGTAGATTGGCCATCAGCTGGGGCACAATGCTGTTGTGCAGGATGTAGGAATCATGTGCAGAGCCGGGAAACTTGGCACATACATGCGATATGATCATATCGGCCTGGCACACCACCTGCACATTGATGGAATGGGAATGTTTACGATTCTGATAGATGTGTTCCCGTGCCTGTGGTGGAACCAGGCCAACATGTGTGCAGTCAATAGCACCTACAACATTCGGGATGTGGCCAAGGGCATACAAATCCGCCTTTACATCCGCCAAAGCCGCCCTCCTTGGAAAAATGATGTATTGGTCCTTGTATCGCATCATGGCCAACAGGAGATCCCTTAGCACAATGCTGAAGGTGGGCTGAGACATCCCCCCTGCAATGCCCACTGTCTCCTGGAATGACCCACTAGCCAGGAAATGCAGTGCCGCCATCACCTTTGTTTCGGTTGTCAATGCTGTTGGGTATGTCCTGCCAGCCCGCAGGTGAGGATCCAACATGGCACACAGGTCTTGGATGTTCGTGCGGTCCAGACGGAATCTGCGTATCACGTCATCATCCTCAATGTTAGCCAGCAGGGTGACAGGACGATACACATTAGGTCGCCTTCTAGGTGAGATGAAAGGGGACACGTCATTGCAACAGACCATGAGATGTGTACAACTCCGTAGCTTCTGATTCACACAGCGCAAACATTGACTGGCATCACAATGCACCATACAGTGCAAGTCAAAAGTCGTGACATATTGAGAATACATTGTACTACACTTCTTCAGTATTACCACTGTGAGAACAACAAACATGGAAACTGTGTCTGTGAATGGTAATAGTCACATTTCAGAATCTGGTGCAAACAGCCCGGACAGTAAATGATACAGGACATGTGTGAAACAGAAACACTGCTGGCTTCCAAATGTCTGCTGTACCTGCCACACATTCTTGTGCAATCATGACAGGGGACACATGAACTACACAATTTGTCCAGTCCTGAAGGACTCAGCATGGAATGTGAGCCAATGCTAATCCACACAAGTCTAGAGACACTCACAGACATATTCACAAGCCTGTGCCAATATCCACTGTCATCAGTAGACATGCCATACATGCAGTTACACACAATTCAAAGTCAGTCAATGACTAATAATGAACAGCATATGCATATGCAGTCTTGACGTGAATCAAAACACAACAACACAACTGCACAATATCATCAGCAAGCACACAGATTGTCAATGTGGCACACAAAAAGTGGATAAGGTACGTGATCCAAAAGGACTGTAGACAAACGTCAATCTGCACTAAAGTCGCACTATGACATGCAGTATGAAGGTAGCACTGCCCAGACACACAACTAAAGTACAACATTTGCCATGGAGCTAATACTCCAGCTGCTTGGACACACAACAGTGACACAGAAACAACCTACACCACCACCCGGACAAAGCCACACCACTATACCTAAAAGTCAGCGCATGAACATACTGAGTAAATAGCGAAGACACAACAGCCTCATGCACATAACAACAGGGGATGTCATTGCACAACACAGGTACCAAAGGACTACTATCAAAAGCATCCTGAGCCACATACCACACAGCCTGTCAGGAACAACAAAGCGGACTCTCAACATTCCTCTGCAGACAAAGATGCTGGCTGTGCATCACTTGTTGGCCTCTGGTACCATTAGAACAACAAAAGACGGAGTTAGATGGGTGCCACAGCCAGCCCTATCAAGGTATATCTCACCTGTCTTGGATGCCATCATTAGCTTGAGTCAACAGCACCATCAGTTCACCCACACAGCGCAGGACCAGCTTGTGCCCCAGGAAGGCTACTACACCATAGCAGGCTTAACCACACGTGTTAGTTTAATATCACTGCACACGTGTCCTAATTGTGCACCCTGCCAAAACTGCACACACTTACTGCACATGAAAGCACACGCAATACTGAACTGTCCAGGCCAATTGTGGGTCACCTTCTACTGGTCACAGATGCCATGTCAGACTTACCAGTCAGTGAGCACCAGCACCACATTTGGCTACAGTCCCTCACCAAGCCAACAATCTTCATGTGGACAAGGTCAATGCACCTGTCCTTGGTGAGTACCAACGTAACACACCACACACATCAAATCCACTATCAACATACTCACAGCTGTGGAAAATACATGTGACAAATTCACATATGACCGGCTGAACAACATGAGCACATATCCTACACAATGACACAAGTAATGCTGATGACATTTTGCAGATATGGGGACAAAACATACCCAAATGTATACAGACAGGTCAAATGATTAAGGAGGAACATATTTCAAAGTGTGCCGGTGATGTATGTTACAACCTTCAGTGTGTATAGCACACACATGTCCATGTGGACATATACTCTTGGTTTTGCTACAGCGAACAATCACCTTACATGAATGCTGTAATAGGTGATACCAAACAGACAACAGTGTGACATATGTGGTGAGTAATGGAGACAATGCTGAAATCTTTGTACAATCATGTACTGTGTAGCGACATATTGTGTGAGATATGAATATGTGTGTAAAAATTTGGCTCAGATACGAAATTTGGGTGGAAATGGGGTGAGAGACATGAACTTTGGGCAAAATGTTTGGGTCAGATATGAAATTGTGTAGGAGTACTGTGCCCCATTAGTCCTTTCAGTGTTGCATTTGGTGTTAGATATGAAGTTTAGGCTCTCATTACGAACTATAGCTCATTTTAATTACATCAAGTTCCATGTTTAATTGAAAGTGACCACTGTTCGAAGTACAGATATGACCCATCACATTGACACTACACGAAGTGTCCATTGCTGCATTAAACGTGCTCTAAGAGCACCATCATGCCCATAGTCAACAATGTCATGCTGCACCCTTGCCGTAGCTACTGCCTGGCACCAGCGGTGTGTCACCGCAGTGGTCCGAGACACCATGGCGGGATTGCTAGGCATATACACATGGCTAATGGCGGATGGCATGCTCCGCCACCCAGATCCCGGTCACTCATGACAATGCATGGCTCAGGAATAGCGGGAACTACCGCCTGGCACCAGCGGTGTGTCACCGCCATGGTCCGAGACACCATGGCGGGATTGCTAGGCATATACACATGGCTAATGGCGGATGGCATGCTCCGCCACCCAGATCCCGGTCACTCATGACAATGCATGGCTCAGGAATAGCGGGAACTACCGCCTGGCACCAGCGGAGTGTCACCGCCATGGTCCGAGACACCATGGTGGGATTGCTAGGCATATACACATGGCTAATGGCGGATGGCATGCTCCGCCACCCAGATCCCGGTCACTCATGGCAATGCATGGCTCAGGAATAGCGGGAACTACCGCCTGGCACCAGCGGTGTGTCACCGCCATGGTCCGAGACACCATGGCGGGATTGCTAGGCATTTACACATGGCTAATGGTGGATGGCATGCTCCGCCACCCAGATCCCGGTCACTCATGGCAATGCATGGCTCAGGAATAGCGGGAACTACCGCCTGGCACCAGCGGTGTGTCACCGCCATGGTCCGAGAAACCATGGCGGGATTGCTAGGCATATACACATGGCTAATGGCGGATGGCATGCTCCGCCACCCAGATCCCGGTCACTCATGGCAATGCATGGCTCAGGAATAGCGGGAAATACCGCCTGGCACCAGCGGTGTGTCACCGCCATGGAGCATGCCCATCCAGTCAATGGGAAGCGCAATCGCGGTTGCCTGATGCAAGTTTGAAAATCGCGGTAGGCGTGCTCCGCCACTGCGGGCCGGTCATTGGATGCACTTGTAAGATGCACCACCGCGGTACCGCACGCCTGTCCCCTGCGGTGTGTCACCGCCATGGAGCATGCCTATCCAGCCAATGGGAAGCGCAATCGCGGTTGCCTGATGCAAGTTTGAAAATCGCGGTAGGCGTGCTCCGCCACCGCGGGGCCGGTCATTGGATGTTTTGAATGAGGCAGACCTGGAACACCAATTGCAGCAGCTTAGAACAACATAAACAAGCCCTGGGGGCTATATATGTGTGTGAGAGAGCCACACATTGCCACAGCTCACTGAGCCTGCTGCCTGAGACCCCTCACCTGCTGCTGCCTACAAGGACTGCTGCCTGAGACCCCTCACCTGCTGCTGCCTCCAGGGACTGCTGCCTGAGACCCCTCACCTGCTGCTGCCTCCAGGGACCACTGCCTGAGACCCCTCACCTGCTGCTGCCTCCAGGGACCGCTGCCTGAGACCCCTCACCTGCTGCTGCCTCCAGGGACTGCTGCCTGATACCCCTCACCTGCTGCTGCCTCCAGGGACTGCTGCCTGAGACCCCTCACCTGCTGCTGCCTCCAGGGACTGCTGCCTGGGACCCCTCACCTGCTGCTGCCTCCAGGGACTGCTGCCTGAGACCCCTCACCTGCTGATGCCTCCAGGGACTGCTGCCTGAGACCCCTCACCTGCTGCTGCCTCCAGGGACCACTGCCTGAGACCCCTCACCTGCTGCTGCCTCCAGGGACTGCTGCCTGAGACCCCGCACCTGCTGCTGCCTGATACCCCTCACCTGCTGCTGCCTCCAGGGACCACTGCCTGAGACCCCTCACCTGCTGCTGCCTCCAGGGACCGCTGCCTGAGACCCCTCACCTGCTGCTGCCTCCAGGGACTGCTGCCTGATACCCCTCACCTGCTGCTGCCTCCAGGGACTGCTGCCTGAGACCCCCTCACCTGCTGCTGCCTCCAGGGACTGCTGCCTGGGACCCCTCACCTGCTGCTGCCTCCAGGGACTGCTGCCTGAGACCCCTCACCTGCTGATGCCTCCAGGGACTGCTGCCTGAGACCCCTCACCTGCTGCTGCCTCCAGGGACTGCTGCCTGAGACCCCTCACCACCAACTGCCGCTGCTGATGTCTCCTGCCCACAGTGATGGCGAGGACTGAGAAGATCCGTGCCACTCCCTTCACCACCGAGGAACTGGAGCTCCTGGTGGACGAGGTGCTCAACCAGTATCCAAGGCTCTTTGGTGCGCCTAATGTCGTGGTGAGTATCTCAGAGTGTGAGTGAGAGTGCAGGGTGGGGGACACATGAAGTTGATCTGCTGCAGTATGTGCGTGGGAGTGTGAGGGTGGGTCATGCACTGCCTAGCATGCTGTTTCCAGGGGGAAGGTGTGTTTGGCCTATTCAACAAGATTCCCTGCCTGCACATCCAGATGTGAGGGAAGTATGATGTCTTGTCAGACATACAGTGAGGCTGCACCTTTTCATTTCATGAGTCAGGACAGTGATTGCCAGTCTGCATGTCTGTGTGTGTCCCTGATGTCCTTCACAGGCCCATCTGTGGCCTTAGCTAGTGTTGCTGTCCAGAGGGTAGTGAGGCCATTGTTTAGACCTCTATATGTGCCTCATCTCTAGTTCTGCACAATACTCATGACCTGATTCCCCCAGGGTGACACTCTTGTTGGTCATTCACCTATGACACGGTACATTCAAACATTATTGTGCCCGGACTCTTCCGTCCCCACCAGCATGTGCACATACTCGCATGTGTTGGCACTGTTTGTGTTTCCAAATCATCACTCCATGTAAGAGATGAGCTGCCCCACGTTGGACCTCTGTGTGACCCCAAATGGCCTGCACATTCACTGCCCAATCTGACAGTGACACAACACTGAATGTACAGAGTGTCACATATGTGCTTTTCCTCTTGAGTCTCCATCAATGAGCCATTACAGAGATGTAGATTGCACACAACAGGCTTTGTGATGAGGGTCTGCGTTTGTGAGGTCATGTCCCTCAATGTGACATCCATGACACAGTGTGGCAGTTGAAGGGCAAGTGCTTTGTGGGCTGCGCAGTGTTGGGCACAGTGAGTATTCCCAGTCACATATGTAGTGATGTCCTGCATGTCTTGTTATTCCCTGAATATTGCATTAGATGTGGTCAGCATACACATTTAGCTCTCTGCTGGCGTCCTGCATGGCCAGGAGATGGGCATGTACTGTGTCCACCCTCATACCTGCATGCATTAATGTGTGTTTCACACATGATGATGTTTGCAATTAGCAGATGTATTGTCTCCGCTGACGTAATGGCTGAATTTGGGATGAGTCAGTGTCATGGTCCTGCACTGGGGAATGGTGGTTGGTTACACTGAATGTTGCCCCCTCTTGTCTCCCATGTCTGCAGCTCAAAGTCAACCAGCGCAAGGCCATGTGGAGGGCCATTGCATGCAAGGTGCGTGCACTGGGTGTCTCAAACAGACGGCGCTCCCACTGTCACAAGAGGTGGGATGACATTGCCCGGCTAAGCAGGAACATGGCCGAGATGACACTGGGGCTGATCCCTCGATCCGGCAGGTTGGCGTGGCGCAGCATGACACCACTAATGGCACGCATTTTAGCAGTGATGCAGCCTGACCTGGATGCACGTCTGAAGGTGCATCAGCAGCAAGCTGGTGGTGAGTATTCTGTGAGTGTGACTCTGGTTGTTGTTTGCCAGCATGTGCTCCAGGCCTGGGCCAGTGCAGGGCTGTGATGTTGCTAGTGTGATGCAATGGTGTGTAAGTGGCCGCGGTGTGGGGTGCAGTTGTCATGCATTCCCCCTACATGTACCTTCCCATGTCATTGGTGTAATGGGCCTTGACTTCACATTTGTAGCTGTGGCCTTCTGGTATCATCTTCATTGGTGTCGTCACGGACATCCCATGTCAGGGTCCAGCAGAGTGCATGATCTGAGTGTGCCATCATCAATGTGTGCATTGCCTGATGTCAGATTTGTGCTGGCTACACATCTGACACCAATGTGCAACTGTAGTTGTGCCCCAAGATACGACATGGTGGATGGCATGTGCCCATGGACATTGTGTGTGGTTATGTTGGAGTCTGTGTCTGTGTTGGTAACTTCTGCTGGATCATGTTGTGACGTTGGCAACATGTTGTGAGTAGGATCTTTGAACCCTTCAGGGCCCTAGGTGTGCACAGAGGGATATGTGTGTGTTGTTAGACGGAGTCACCAACAGGCTAAATGGCTGTGTGTCCATCACATGGGTGAATTATGTACAATTTTGCATCATGCCACGGTAATTTAGATGTTTGTATTGAGGTTGCACAATGTTACTGCCCATGGTGTTGTCCAACATGGATCATTGTCCATCATTAGTGATGCTTCACTTGCAGATATTTGTTGACTTGATGCAGATGTACTTATCCTCCCTCTCTCTCTCTCTCATGCAGCATCTCACATGGGCACGGAAGGACACGGGACGGACACCAGTGGTGAGGCATCAGGCACAGGTGATGCTCACCTGCATAGTGACACAGATGTCACCAGCGCATCAGAGGGGGACCGTAGTCATCTAGAGGAGTCCCTGCCAGAAACGCAGACCTCTACGTCATCTAACGACGGCGGTGATGCATCTATGTTTTCGTCCGAAGGAAACGGGGACTCTGCCTCCTCGTCCACCACACAGCGTTCAGTGCCCACCCTCCCTGCTACTCCCACTTTTGCTACCCGTGTTCGCACCACGAGGAAGGGAAGAGTGTCCTTCATCCCAGGCACCGCTGCCCCTGTCCCCCCTGCTGCCATCAGTGCGGAGTCTGTGGACCTTTTGCGCCAGCTGTGTGTGGGTCAGACAGCTCTCCTCAATGCCTTCCTGGACCATGACAAAAAATTGGCACAGGTGGTGGCTTTCATGGAGGGCGTGCATTCCAACGTGGGTGGGCTACACCGGACTGTACAGTCTCTGGCCTCTGCAGTGACAGCAGCCATTCAACTTGCCCAATCCCATGGTCCAGCTCCAGTCCCTAGGCCCACCACCCTGACAGTGGACGCATCTGATGATGGTGAGCACACACCCCAGACGTCAAGGGACAGATACGTCACGCGCAGCACACAGCAGCAGCAGCCCAAGCAGTCCAGGGCGCAGACACCATCCCCACATAAAGGTAAACCCACACCAGAGCGCAGGGGCAAAAGCCCTTCAGGCCACACCCAGGGCAAGGATGGCAAAAAGCAGGCCTCTGGCTCACATGCCTCAGAGGCATCCCCAGCCAAGGACTCACCTGTCCCAAAAGTGTCTCGCAGAGACAGGCACACAGTTTCCGTGCCCAGTGACAAACAGGTGCCTGCTAATGGTACACGTAAGAAGGGCTCCAAAGCTAGTTCACCCACAACATCTACTCCCATCCAGAGCCCTGTGAAGCAGGGTAAGGAGGCCACTGTAGGAGGGACACCTGGTAAACAGGTGATGCAGGGGCAGAAGCAATCTGGGGCCAAGCGTCCCAAAGGATCCAGCACGTCCCCAGAGGGGGGACCAGCATCTGCAGCTGATCCAGCTTTTGTGACCAGTGTGCCTGTTGTATACACCCCACTTGGCCTTAATCCCAGGACAGGGAAGCCATATCAAATCCCCAAGAAGCGGAAGGGCACCCCTCAAACTTCACCCACACACACTGGGTCTCGTGCAGGCATGAGTCCACCTCCACGTGCCACCACCCCACCTGGACCTAGCAGCCCTGAGGCTTCCCAGAACACTGATGGCTCTACCCCAGCTGGGCCTTTCTCTCCCCGAGCCAGTACCCCAACTGGCCCCGACAGACAGCCACCTCCCAGTCATACTGCCAGCCAAGTCTGAGTGTTAGTCCCCCTCACACACATGTCTGTCTCACAATGGTGCCATGGCATGGCCATTTTTGACACCCTGAGTGTGTTGCTGACCATGGCAGAGTACTGTACCACACATTTACAGTGCTGGATGTCATGTACCTCACCTGCACTTTGGACTGGCCTTGCTGTTCACTGCTGTTTGCCCCTTGCCTGTGCAGCTTCTCATGTACCTCATCTGCACTTTGGACTGGCCACTGGCCTTGCTGTTCACTGCTGTTTGCCCCTTGCCTGTGCAGCTTCTCATGTACCTCACCTGCACTGTGTCCTGGCCACTGGCCTTGCTGTTCACTGCTGTTTGCCCCTTGCCTGTGCAGGATCTCATGTACCTCACCTGCACTTTGGACTGGCCACTGGCCTTGCTGTTCACTGCTGTTTGCCCCTTGCCTGTGCAGCTTCTCATGTACCTCACCTGCACTTTGGACTGGCCACTGGCCTTGCTGTTCACTGCTGTTTGCCCCTTGCCTGTGCAGCTTCTCATGTACCTCACCTGCACTTTGGACTGGCCACTGGCCTTGCTGTTCACTGCTGTTTGCCCCTTGCCTGAGCAGCTTCTCATGTACCTCACCTGCACTGTGTCCTGGCCACTGGCCTTGCTGTTCACTGCTGTTTGCCCCTTGCCTGTGCAGGATCTCATGTACCTCACCTGCACTTTGGACTGGCCACTGGCCTTGCTGTTCACTGCTGTTTGCCCCTTGCCTGTGCAGGATCTCATGTACCTCACCTGCACTTTGGGACTGGCCACTGGCCTTGCTGTTCACTGCTGTTTGTCCCTTGCCTGTGCAGCTTCTCATGTACCTCACCTGCACTGTGTCCTGGCCACTGGCCTTGCTGTTCACTGCTGTTTGCCCCTTGCCTGTGCAGCTTCTCATGTACCTCACCTGCACTGTGTCCTGGCCACCGGCCTTGCTGTGCACTGCTGTTTGCCCCTTTCCTGTGCAGCTTCTCATGTACCTCACCTGCACTTTGGACTGGCCACTGGCCTTGCTGTTCACTGCTGTTTGCCCCTTGCCTGTGCAGGATCTCATGTACCTCACCTGCACTTTGGACTGGCCACTGGCCTTGCTGTTCACTGCTGTTTGCCCCTTACCTGTGCAGGATCTCATGTACCTCACCTGCACTTTGAACTGGCCACTGGCCTTGCTCTTGTCTAACTTTTGCTGCATAACTGTCTGAAATGTAAATAAATGAAGACATTTACTCCTGTTGTCTGCCTTGTCGGTGTCCTTGCTAAATAAAGGGTTACTGTGTGGGTATGGTTTACTGTGACACATGCTCTATTTTCCACTTCAACATTGCCAATGTCTTGTTTCCTCTGATCATGTTGTTTCAACTTTTGTGTCCCAGACTTCTGCATCTGTGTGTGTTGGCTTGGTAGTATGTGTGTTTGCTGTGGACTGATTGACTTCCTGGGTGTGTTGTTGTGTGTGTGAGGTTTAGATTGTTGTTGTGTGTGTTCATGGTGTGTCGCTCATCTCTGTTTGTAACTGGTATGTGTGTTGTGCACACACTGCTTGGTGTGCATGCAGTGCTGTGAGTTGATGTTGCCTTGTCCTTGCCTGTTGTGCACCCCCTGATGTTTGGCTGTTGTAGCATGTTGATATCTTTGCCTGTGCATGTGTTGTGGCTGATGTGGCTGTGTGCAGTGTTTGTGTTGTGTTGTGTCATGCAGTTGACAGTTGCTCTGTGTGTGGTGTTCTATTTTCCTGTCAGTGTGTGTGTGTTGTTGTTGTGTTTGATTCAGGTGTGTTGCCATTGTGGTGTGCCTTACTTGGGTGTCTGTCACATGGACTGAGGTCTATTGTGGTTGCCGTGCTTGTTTTATGTGCATCCTTGGTGTTTTCTCCTCTCACATTTGATGTGTCTATGGTCATGGTTGTGCATGTGCAGACATGTGGTACACTATGACACCATTTTGAGTGGATGGGTGTTGTGGTATGTCTGTCTATGTGTCATTGTATGCCCATTTCTGCCTTTTGTTCTCCATTATTGTTTTTAGTGGATGCACTTCATATATGTGTTGTGGTATGTTGTCTGTGCGTTTTTCATGACTGGTGTGGTTGTGTACTCCTGTTGTGTCTGTGCTCCCATTGAATTTGCGCTGTTTAGCTGCACAGGTCTTGTCTGTTGTTGTAGTAGTTCTGTGTGTGTGTTTTGATTGTGTTCTGTGTTTGACTGTTGTTTTTGTGCGTACAGTGGTACTGCCATACCTGTGTGTGTGTGTGTGTGATGTTTGTGGATACCACCCAGGGGGTGTGTTTGATTGTCAGTGTCTTGACTGGATATTATTGGCAAGCTTCTGTGTGTTTGTCACTGGTGTTGTGTGCTGCAGCTGTGATGGGTGTGGGGGTTGTGTGAAGGTTCATACTTGTGTTTGACTGTCATGGAGTGTTGCAATGGGCCCTGTGTGTTGTGCTGCTGACATACTCCTCTGATGTATTTGGATTCAGATGTGTGGCTGATCAGGGTTGGACTTCATACCCTTCCTTTCATCCCTGTGCCTATTCATGGGTTGCCTGGCTGTCTCCCTGAGTTGTTGCAGTGAGGTGACAGTGCTTTGGCTTCACTCATTGTGACTGCCATGTGTGGATTTTTGGGCTGGGGTGGATGTAATGTGTTCCTTCCCTTGCATGTGTGGTACACATTTTTGGTGTTCATCTCCTTGCCATTCCATTTTTGTGCACCTCACTTTGGGTTTCCTATTTGTTGTCCTACATTGCTGTTGGCATGTGGTCTGTGTTTGTTGCTGTGTGTCAGTGTGGGGTATGTCTGTGTGACTTGGCAGGCTGTGTGTCCATTGGAGTGTTTGTTCATTGTCTGTGTGTGTTTAATTTGTGCTTGGACTCAGTTTACTTGCCATGAGTGTGATGTTGTTGTGGTGTGTGTGTTCCCCTGGCCCAGTGCTTGTACGCTGTGTGTTACTCTGCAGCCACACCTGATGAGGCTGTCTCCCTAGTTGTTTGTTGTGTGGTGCAGTGTGTGTGTTCACCTGGCTGGTTTTTGGGCATGTGGGGGCACAGGGAGATCACGTGGCATGTCCCTTCATGGTGTGGGTGGGCCTAGTGTGTGGAGTGTGGAGGTGTTGCCCTGTGTACTTTGAGCACTGCCCCTGCCTTGCGCTGGCCCAGCATACTACATTGTGTGCATTTTTTCTCGCGGATTCACCGCTGCGGTCACGTGAACTGGACATTATTTCAGGATCGCGGACATGGTGGCCTGGGTGTGGAGGGGTGGACTAGTGGCAGGTGGGACATGTGTGGCTACACATGTCTGATGTAAGGTGCCTGCCCCCTCCAGACACCCTGGTGGGGGCAGGCACCTTACATCGGACATGGAGTTGTGGGTTGTGTTTGTTAGCGGAGTTGTGTGATGGCGTACCTGCGTCGGCGTCCGCCACGGTCCATGGCTTGCTGTAGGTGTATCATGTACAGCACCGGGAAGACGTGTAGTGCCGGGTCCATGGCGGTCGGCTCCGGTTATCGATTTAGCGCTCCGCTGTGGTGCTTCCGTATGCTCAGAATGGCCGGTTTCTCCGCTGCGGTGGGCCTGCCTGTTTTGCGCATCCTAATTTGTACGGCGGGAGGAACGTCATTCCGCACGGCGGTGGCTCTGGATTGGTTGTCTCCGCCGCGCTCGCAGGCGCGTTTTGATTGCGGTCCGAGTTGCACTGCGGCGGTCGGACAATGGGCTGTGTTTGGCCATTGTAATATGGCAGACGGGTGCACCGCTGCTCACGGGCGGAAAAAAGCATTTTCTCCCACCGCCAGCATCGCAGAGGTGCATCCGCCAGTCATCGTAATGGACCCCTTAATCTCTTGACTTTTTGCCAGCAGTTAAAAACTCACTTATTCTTGCTTTGAGCAGTATACCTCGCTCTCATTATTGGTGCCTAGATACCCTTTTGGGTAATCACGCCCTCTATAAACTCAAAAATATCAATCAATCAAGCTACTGGTCATGGAATGGATTTTCTGTATTTTAAAAGAAAGAAAATGATCAATTTTACAACAACATAACAAGTACAATGGAAGATTTCTATATGTCAAGGTTAGGACTGAAAAATGTATTCTTAACCTAATTCATTTATATGTTCCAACTACTGAATATTTCAAAAAAAAAAATTAATCTTGGAAATAAACATTATAGTTGCTGATGACTTCAATGTATTATCCATTATTATCTAAAATCTTATGTAACTTAATATCAAACCGTAGAACTGAACAAATTGCTAGTTTGGCTCATGTTTTAATTTCCTTCCAAACCAAATGAATCCTTTACAAAGCCATTATGACCAGCACTCCACAAGCACACCATCCCTGGTTATTCTCAGCACACTCACAGCCAGGACACCATCAGATTTCAGATTAAGAAGTGTAAAAATGAAAAAACTAAGGGGCATATCTACGAGGACGGCGATAAGTCAACGCAAAGCGCGCTTAGCGCTTTTCTACTTATCGCCGTCTATCGCTTGATTATATCGCCCTGGTAGCGCGTTATCTACAACGCTTTTCCCCAGGGCGATATAATTACCAGCGATAGCGGGGGAAATCGCCGTTTTGCAGGGAACATCGCTGGTTTTCCAGCGATGTTCCCTGCAAAACGGCGATAACCTTGCTGATACGACCCTGTGGTCATATCAGCACAATCCACCCCCATAATAGGTATGCCTAAGTCTGCATTTTAGCAGACGTTAGTTTTCGGCGAAAACAGCGGTTTTCGCCCAAAACTAACGTCTGCTAAAATGCGTTTGCCAGCCTTGTAAATATCGCGATGTGCACATCAGCGATATTTACAAGGTTGTACTGCCCAGTGACGCCCACTTTGCATCTCATTACAGATGCAAAGGGAGACGTCGGGTAAAAGGCTGCTAACATGCGCCAATGCATGTTAGCACCCTCTTGTTAATAGGGCGATCATTTTATCTCAGCTTTTTTGGCTTTAAAAGCCAAAAAAGTGGAGATAAAGCCCTTGTAGATATGCCCCTAAGGAAGTAGGCCGTTTCCATCTATGCATCCATAATCTGGAACACCATCCCCATATCCATCAGGACATTCCTAAAGGAAAGATTTGACACCACCCTCTTTAAAAAACAATACATCATATGCATTAACAGTCCACAAACTAACTCCCTGTCCTACGACTCGTTTACTTTATGCTTGGCTTTGACCGCTGCCTTTTGGCTAGATTTGCATGATATGAATACCTCTCTGCTATTAACCCGTTTGCTGCTGCTGTCGGCCAACAGCCGTCGCGAGCACTACCTCGGTAGTGCTGCGCACGTCCGTTGGCCGACGCGGCCCCGCCCGTTTAATAGAACGTTCCGCACTGGTGCGGAACGTTTGAAGCAGCAAACGGGTTAAATCATTTCAGAAAGGACATGGGACAGATGGAATCCTGGCAGAATTGTATTATACCTTTGCTAATCAAATATCTCCATATTCATTAGCCTTTTTTAACTCTGTATTTTTTCAGCTTGGTACTTTGGGAAATTACCATCTTTTGTGAGATTTGCCCCTAAGTTTTGCCCATCTCTTTTGCTGGATTAAGATTCCTGTGCACTGAACCCCTGATAAACAGGAGCAAAGTGCATGTTCTCCTCCTTTAAGCATGTTCAGATTGGCTTAACCCTAGGTGGTACACTTAACTTCCCTTTAAGCCCATAGTGTAGGGTGCAGAAATACACCCATGGCATGGAAAGTTAAATGTCACTTGTAGGCTGCAGTACTGATTGAGCCATCCTCTACAGTGACAGACAAATCTTGGCTTCTGTAGAGACCTTTCAAATTAACACTTTTTGATAGGCGGAAAAGTCTGTGATTAAATGTTAATAAGTCACTGTTGAAAAGTAGATTATTGGTAGGGGCAAATGTAGGTCTGCCACTGGCAATAAGGCCACTAACACATGATAGGACTCAGCATAGGTCTTAGAAAATTATTCCCATGCTCAACCCTTGGTAGCTTGGCTGCGAGCAGGCAGGCTTAACTTCAAAGACAGGTATGTAAAGCCTTTAAAACACAAATTCAGTAAATAATTAAGACACAATGCATAATAAAAATCCAACACCAATTTGTAAAAATAGGAAATATTTTTATCTTTAAAATGACACCAAAACGACAAAAATCCAATGTAGGAACCGGAGATATGAATTTTTAAAGATTTATCACTTTATAGCACTTAGAAACATATAGCACCATATTGGGATATCTGGTCGCGATAGACCGGCTCAAAGTCAAAGTTTCAGGCCGACGCGCGATGGAGCCCTGAGTGGCTACTCCTCGCAGTAGGTCCCGGTCACAGTTTTTACCTTCGGACTTAGAAACTTTTCTGGAATTTTTTCTCGTGGGGTCCCTCGATGCTCTTCACCAGGCAGGATTCGGTGAGGGTTCGCCGGCCTCGAATTTCTTCTACTGCCGGTCAAACTCTGGAAGTCGGACCTACGGAGCTTTCAGCGGGACGAACCTGGAAGGCTTGGCCGGCTCGCGGTTGAAGGCAGGCGGCTTGGCTGACCAGGTTGAGTCGGTCCCCCTATGGAGCTTTTTCTCAAAGTTGCTCCAAAGTTCTCCAAACTCCTGGAACTTCTTCCTGAAGTTCCCCAAAGGGTCTCAAAGTGTCTCAAACTCACTCCAAGGGTCTGGAAGCTCCAAGATTGTCCTTGAAAGTTGAGGACTTCTGTTCCCACAATCCACTTGGACAAAACCCTTACAAATCCACTGGTAGTTTTCCAGGTTGCGGATTCTTGTTGGTGATGATCTAGGTGAGCTCTGTTAACCTGTAACTTGCAGGGAGTCCACTCTTTACTCTTTTTCACAGCAAGGTAGTCCACAGGGCTGTAGTTCCAGATGGTGCAGTCCTCAGAGGGCAGGCCTTAGAAATTACACATCAAACTTCTCAGCATGGCACAACGTCTTGCTTTCTTAAGTTTCAAGCAGCAGATCTGAGAGACTCTGCCCCTCTCAGATACTTGGTCAAGCAGAAGGTCACTCCTGGCCAATGGGAGCAGGGCAACTCCCCAAGGATATGACCACATCCTGTAGAGTGTGGCATTATTTTGTCCCAGAGTGCACCAAATCTTCCAAATTCATAATGGCTGATTTTCCAGCAGGGAGGTAAGAGCTGGCTAAACACACCCCTAGCATGGCTACTTTTCATAGACTCTCCCCCTTGCATCTGCTCATTCTTTCCTTAATCCTAGCTCTGGCTTTGGGTCAAAAGATTAGAGGTGTAAATGACACTGAGGCCTTCCCCTTTCCTTTGAAGACCATGGTTTACGACTCCTCCCCCTGCTCTGGCATTCCTGTGTAGCAGCACACTGCCCTCCCAGCAGAGCTGGTCAACCCCAGGGGCTCTTTATCACCTCTTCAAGGCAGCCTGGCTAATCCACTTAACTCTGACCAATCAGGACAGACCACTGGAAGGCTGAGTCTGGACTTACAAACAAGAAAGTCTTATAACTTCTTGTCTGTACATTTTAGGAGAAATTCAACAATATGATATTGTTGGATTTATCACTACCATTCTGGGAAGTCTTTCAATGGAAGTTCTATCATTCTCCTATCAGGAGTTATTAGTTAATAACTTCTTGCCATGTCAACCTATGTGGCATGGGATTTGCAATGGGAAAAATGACTTGGGCCATTTTTCCAGCACTAGGGCTTATAAAAACATATTTTATAAGGACTTCGCTTATATCTACAGGACCCCCACCCCATGGGACAACTAGGGGAGACTTTAGGGGCTCTAAATCTGTAGAAATATTGCAGATCCTCCCTCCACAGTGCTCCTAGCATCAAAGTCGAATTTGGGCAGCACTTTATCACAATGTGGGGAGTGAAATGTGAACTTTCACTTAACCCAGGGCATCTAAAACTCATTTTATAAGGGTCCACCTTATAAATACCTGACCCCCAACCCCTGGGACACCTAGGGGAGACCCTGGGGGTTCCTAATATGCCAAAACATTGTAGGTTATCCATTTTTAAGTGCCCCAAACACCAAAGTCGAGTTTGGGCACAATTTACTTTTAAAAGCAGTCATGGAACCCAGGGCTGCTTTTAAACTGACCTCAGGCTTCAGCAGTGCACACATGCAAGTGCAGAAAAGGCTGCTGGCCTCTAAACTGCCATGCCCTACTATATACTAGGGACTGATAGGTAGTTTCAATCCCCCTGCCCTATTATGTAGTAGGGTCTTATAGGGTAGGTCATGCCAATCACAGGGGTACCTTACATATTTTAAGCTTTAATATGGACAGGTAATTGCTAAAATTCATTCAGAGACTATTTTTCATAATTATTAAAAGTCCAATTCATTGGAGAAGTTAGTTGTTTAATAAATATTTAGGTAAAGTAACTATTAGAAAATTACCTTTTCCCAGCATGTAACGTCTGGAGGCTTATTTGCATTAGCACTTCAGCAGCGGCCCAGCCTATGTCAGGCCTTAATAAGGCGTGAAAACTGCCCCCCAGAGTAGGAACAATGGTCTGTGTGTGGGGAAATGTTTTTCTTCCACTTCAGGACCCAGGAACTTCATTTATTTTTAAAAGGGCCTACCCTTTCACAAGTAAATATAAGGTGAGTTTTAAGACGTCAGGACACATATAGATTGAGTAGAGTAGGTTTAGTAAGTCCAGCACAACAACCCCTAACACAGCCTCTCTTCTCTGCAACTGCCTGCCTTCTCTCTCCTGGAATACACAATCTAGAATCCAGTAGAGGAAACATCCAGTTGCTAAGATACAACACACCTCCCCTTTTTATAAACAAAAACAATATATACACAACAATATAATTAATATTTGTAAGAAAAATGTACACTTTAACAGGAGGATAATTTATTCAAGAACACACATAGCCTTTGTGCCAAAATGGTTTCCTTCTGATCCGCTCCTTCTTATTGTCCTTTTCTTCTGTGCCAGGATCAATTCCAGGCATATTTTCTCCACCTTTCTTTTCCAACCAAATGCTGCGTTCTAGGGCATTGTACAATGTGACTTTCCTTGTATTCCACTTTTTGCCATCATCCAACCACACATTGTTACCTACAACTTTTTTACCTCCTTGGGCTTGGACCATTTTGAAAGTCCTGTCCTTTAACTACCTGTTTGAGGTGTTTTAACCCTATTGCCCACCGCAAACTTGCATGCCTTCTTTCTCAACTTGTCATTATGTCTTCGCACATATTTTTCTTGATATCTGGCCACCCTCTGTTCCAGTTCCACCTTATCAACCAACCTCTTAGATGACTTACTCATCCATGCAGGCATCCCTTGGTGCATGCTAGTCTACCTTTCAGCAGGGAGAAAGGATTCTCCCTTGTGGCTGTTTGAGGAGTATTACGGTAACATTTCTTTGACAGCTTTCTTGCAATCTACCCCGTATTTATCAGCCAATTGTGTTGAGACTACTCACCTGAAGAGCAGGCCATCTGCAGGGGTGATGCACAGTGCCCTAACCTCCTACAACACCTCTTGGCACTGCTGAAGAGAACAGGAGTTCCGGCAGGTGTCCTAAGAGGGAATGGGAATTGGATGAGTGAAAAGAAACAAGACACAGCTGCATCTGCCACCTGGTCTAGCCGGGTTTCTGAATCTTTGGACAGCAGGGCAGCTCCCGCTTGTTCTGTAAACCTTTAGTGTAATGGATGGAGGAAGGTCATATTACATAAGCCCTCTCTTAAAGTCACAATGAACAAGTTTACTAGCGCTGAAACCCAATAGGCTCAGGTAGGGAAGGATCACACATGTATTTATGCGGGTGACTGATATCTGCCAGTAATCAGGAAATCTGGTTCTCTCTCTAACATGCACGTCCAAGATGCACAGCTGTATGTCCCCAAATGGTCATGCTACATGCACAATAAAAGAAAAAGACACTTGTCTCACATTAGGCTGTGAACTGTTACAGAAATTCTCCAAGTGCAAACATAAATCGTGTTGTCAGTATGCTTTCTCACCTATGACTTAAAGACTTTGATGTCATCCATGTACAAAAACAAATATGCAACACAAAAAAATTATGGACGGAATGTTTGATTGCCTCAAGTAACTTCATTTTGGGTTTCACCTCTTACTCCGACGATGTGTGTGCTAGATAATCCACCTGCATTACCCCGAACTTGCACTTGTCCATGCAGACAGTCAAGCCAGCTTCCTGTAGTTTGGCTAACACTTCATCCAGTATGTGATCATGATGTTTCACATCATCACCCCATACTAAGCTGTCATATTGAAAAACCAGTACGTTCAAGATCCCCTTTAATACAGTACTCATGAGCCTCTGAAAAAACTGTGGATGCCGACATCAACAAGAACGGCATACGCACAATTTGAAAAGCGACTTCAGGTGTTCTAAATTATGTGAGGTGTTTTGACTCGAGATACAACCGGATTCGGTGGTAGGCACTGGACAGATTTATGGAGGAAAAGTACTTGGCATCCTTAAAGCTAGAGATCATCTTGTTTATGTGTGGCAAAGGGTGTCAGTCAATCCATATATTCTTATTGAGGTCTCTCAAATCGATGCACATGCGCAATTTCCCATGGGACTTGCCGTGCTAAGACAATAGGACTAAGCCAATCAGACAACCCTATACGTTCTATTACCTCAGCCACACATAAGCGATCGAGCTCATCCTTGAGTTGTGCTCTCAGGGCAAGAGGAACATTCCTCACCTTATGCACTTTAGGAGTGCACCCAGACCTTAGAATTATGCGATGCTCAAATTTCTCTAAGCATCCTTACTTGTCGGCAAATAACTTGGGATACTTTGTATTGCACTTAATCTCTCTGCCTCTTCTGTAAGTAGTACCTGCTCGGGGTGATAGGGTCAAGAAGGATGCCTAACGCTTTTTGCTCTCTCCACCATGGACGTCATTTAGGGGTCACAGTTGCCACCCCTAGCTTGCCACTTGCTACCCTGGCACTGCCTTTGCAACCCCTGGCCACAGAGGTGGCAAAATCAGTGCCAAGAACACAGGGGTGTCTCACAATATCAGAGTCAGGATCTAACCTCGTTTTCTACTCATTTTTATTAATAGTGAATAGTCGTTTATTATTCACTATTAATAAAATATATAAAATAATATAAAATATATAAATAAAATTCACTATCAATAATAATAGTTTATTATTCACAGTAGATATGTTTATTGCCCGGCAATAAATAAAGTTGAAATGTACAGTTCAGCGTAACAAGCTAGTTAATGTGCCATACTGATTATTAGACAATCCTACAAATTCTTAGTATGACAGCTTTCAAATCAAAACAATAAATTAAAATAAACAATGTTGTCACTGTTGTCTGGAAAAAATATTAAGAGGTCACTGTTGTCTGCACCCCTTACTTTGCACTGCAAATAATTGTAACCCGCCAACTGTCTTGCAACTCCAAGAATTCTTCACCTTATTCTTGAAACTCGTTTAGCTTACAGTTACTACATCGCAATGCTGCCATGAACAGCAACTCCTCCAAATATGTAGGGCGTGACGTGCTCCTTGTTTTCGCACAAATATGTACAACGTGCTCTGCGTTCCTCTGGTGTCCTGGTTACAACAGCCATCCAATCCACAGCACTGCTGCATTAGATACGTGGAGAATGGTGCATTATGTCATCTTCCCAAAGCAGGTGGCTGCAACATAACAGGCGAAGGGGTGTGCACCTCACCGTTCTACAGCTCCCACGGTCAGTTTTCCAGCCCTTCCTGAGACTGTGTGTGTGTCCTCGAGCTCCTGGCTCTCGGCCTGCGTCCATGTCTCCTAGCTGGTGCTGCTGAGGCTCCATTCTTGCCTCCGATCGTCAGTGCCGCACAACCCAGTGCCAGTTCAAACCACAACAACTAGGTAACATAACATGCGCTGATCAGCACGCGCTGTACAACGTCCCTCGATGGCCAAAATCTGCAGTTTCCCAAGATTAACTCACCTGTTTATCTCAGCGCCTCTATACCTGTGGGCTGCACAAGCAGGTTTATCTTTACAAGTTCCTCATTGCTGAGTTGTTATTGTTATTGACATTTATAAAGCACAAATGAATCAACCCCAAGAGGGTCTCTTGGTGCTGTTGAACTCTAAAACAGGACAGCAATAACCAAAAGAAATTAAAAGAGCCAGGTCTTAAGAAATTTCTTGAATAGGGCTAAGTCATGACAAGATCATATGTACATGGGTAGCATGTTCCAATGATCGGGGACAGATATGAAAATGTTCTCCCCCGTATCTCACAGTACGTATATGGCAGGGCGAAGTAATGATTTCCCACTGGATCAGAGGTTGTGTGTAGGTGTATAAGACTGTAACTTATTCCGCAGATAAAGTGGACCATTTCCGAAAAGGGACTTATGTACTAGACAGAGGGGCTTGAAGATTGAACGCTTTCTTATTGGAAGCCAATGCAAAGCTTTGAGCGTAGGCTCCAAAGGGGAGTGGGATGGCAAATTACAAATCAGGTGGGCAGCTGTGTTTTGTACCACCTGGAGTTTGGCTAAGAGACCTTAGCCAAACTCCATAACAAGCAACCATAAGGGCATTTCTATAATGTAGGTGACTTACAATCAGTGCCTCAGTAATGGATTTTCTGGTCTGAAAGGACAGCCACTAGAAAACTCTCCTGAGAAGGTGATTGATTCTGAAACAGGACACAAAGATGGAGTTTACCTGTTCGTTCATAGAAAGGGTGTCATCTATCAGTATGCCCAGATTTCTAACTACCTATTTAGGAGTAGGAGCTGGCCCCAATTCCAGGGGCCACCAGTCCTCAGACATTAAGGAGGGAGCTTTTCAAAAGAGCTGGATCTCCTTCCTGTGTTCAATTGAAGGCAACTGGACGACATCCAGAGGGCTATTTTTTTCATACATTCCCTGAAGCTGGTCTAGTAGCTGGACAAATGAGGACCAGAGATCGTTCTCCCAACTTGTCCAGTATGCAAAGTTCATCAGAAATCTTCTCCCAGACAGCATTCTGACATTCAATATGCCATCCTCGTCGCCACTTTTAAGACAGAAGATTGAGAAGAGTAGCTTTAATACGTCCAGCACAACAACTCCTGACACATCCTCTCTTCTGAGCAACTGCCTGCCTTCTCCGTCCTGGAATCCACAATAAAGAATCCAGTAACGGAGGCATCCAGTTGCTAAGATACAACAGTGAGACATGGAGAAGGCAGCCCTTTGTCCTCCAGGCTGTTTGACACCTAACCCAGAGTTAGGGAAGCTACCCAAATGAGTTCCCTGCTCCTGTTCCTGGCCAAAGTATTAGTAAAAGCCATCAACCAACATCTGGAACGGAACCTCCTACTCGACTCCTCCCAATCCGGGATTCCGCAGCAACCACAGCACCAACACAGCCCTCAGTGCAGCTACCAATAACATTCGAACCCTACTTGACTGAGGAGAGACTGCGGCTCTGATCCTCCTAGATCACCCAGCAACCTTTGATTAGGTCTCCTACCACACACTCATCACAAGGCTGCACAACATAGGTACCCAAGGAGGCACAAGAATGTAAAACGTCTGCCTTCCCCCTTCATCTCCGAACCCAAGAAAGTCATTTTTGAAGTACCCCAAGGACCCTCGCTCAGCTCCACCCTCTTCAACACTTATATGACACCACTGGCCAGCATCACCAAAACCCACAGACTCAACATCACATCCTGTCCCAATGACACACAACTGCATGACAGGCGTCACCAACTGGATGAAAGACAACTGCCTGAAGCTCAACACGGACAAGACAGTCGTACTGATTTTCGGAAACAAAAGCTCCCCATGGGATGAATCCTGGTGGCCCAGAGAACTCTGACCTACTCCTACTCCCACTGACCATGCAAGGAACCTACAGATCATTCTGGACAACAAGCTAACCATGAAGACTCAGGACTACTCCCTCTCTTCCTCCTGCTTCTTCATCCTCCGTTTTCTTCATAAGATATTCAAATGGCTGCCCCAAACCTCAAGATGCACCATCACCCAGTCCCTCATCTATAGCCAACTGGACTATGGCAATGCTCTCTATGCAGGGATCGAAAGCTCACCTCCTCCAATGACTACAGACCATACAGAATTCCACAGCCAGACTCACCCAGCATCTCCCTAGATGAACCCATATCACCCCCTACCTAAGGAAACATCACTGGCTCCCTCTACAGAAAAGATGCCACTCATAAGCACCTGACCGATGCATAAAAGGCCCTACACCACTGCGGACCCGCCTAGTTGAACTATCACCTGAACTTCCATCAATCCACCAGACAACTCCACTCTGCATCCCTTTCTCTAACCCTCACCCCCCACATTCAACGTAGCAGATACATAAGTTGCTCCTTGTCCTACCTAGCACTGAAGAAATGGAATGTGCTACCCTTTATCTATGAACCTCCTCATGTCTTGCAGAGTTCTGAAATTCCCAGAAGACATGGCTGTTTGGCTAATCAACTGGACTCTGCCAGCACCTGGATACCTTCATGAGTGACAAGAAGGGCTCTACAAATCTACTGACTGATTGATTGAGTGACCCCCCAGAGCTGGTTTAAAGTGACCACAGAGGAAGGAACTGATCATTTCCCTGGCCACGCCTCTGGGTAGATACACAGGCTCTGCACAAGGGAGGAAGGGTTTTTCCATCTTGAGTTTTAGGAGTAAGGTGCACAGTGGGGTTGTCTGTATTTGAGCGAAAAGGAACCGCTGCAACTGTAGGTAGGGTTCTCCCTGGGAACTTTTTATTCCATTGGTTAGGGAGGAGCCAGAAGTCACCCCATCCACAAGCTTGTGCCAACCATGAATGTGACACCCTAAGTCACCCTCCTCAGAACACTTTCTAGACCTGTGGAAGATCAGAGGAGAAATATACCTGTTGTCTGTGACCTGAGAGGAGCCCTGAAAGACTGGACTAGCTCCCTCTTGTGCCCAGGACAAAGACATGGACTCCATGGGTCAGTTAGCTAACCTTCTGGGTGACGACATGGGCATAAAAAACAACAAGAGGCTTTTTTCATAAAGTAACCAGTTGACCAGTACCAACTGGACCTGGATTGGGCCATGCTGGTGGCTTCTGTGGAGTAAGTCCTTGCCCCTAAGTGCAGTCCATGAGGTCCTGGGAGCCTCATAATTGACCCAGAGAAGCTGTTTCAGAAAACTGTGAAAAGGTGGGACCTCCAGGACCCCCAGAGCTCTCAGTGGAGACCTTGCAGCAAAGGAGTCCAATTTCAATGCACCTTCCTTAGATACAGCTTCAGGCTTGCCCTGCTAGAGGTATTTAAAATCTTTGACCAGGATGAATCTGCTTTGTGTATCTGATCTGCACTCCGTTGTGGTCGACTTGATAGCACACCTAGGTCCTAGTCTACCCCTCCATAGACTATCACTGGGGCTTATTGCTTGTTGGTGCTATTTCTACTTGGAACTATAAAAATTCATATCTGTGGTTTTCCTATTGGATTGTTGTTGTTTTGGTGTCATTTTGTTTATTTAATTTTTCTCTTTTATTTAAACCGGTTTGGAATTTTTAAGTACTGTTTTTGTATAGCATAAATATTTTACTCATTGCTCTAAGTTAAGCCTGACTGCTTTATGCCATCACTATCAGGGAGTTGAGCTCAGCTTAATTTAGTGACTTTTGGTGTTCACCTGGACAGGATGGTGTTATTATTGCTTGAGGTGGGCAGCTGTCCACCCCCAAATAATAATTCACTTTCTGTTTACTTTTTTTTTTTTTACTCTTTTTATCAAACAAGCTCAGTAGACAGTACAATAATGTACGAAGAAGCATGTACATCTTTGGGTTACATTTTAACGATTATAGTTCACGAAAAAAGAGAGGGGGGACAATACGCAAGGAGCACAGTCTCAGCATCCAACATTATTTGGAACTGGGGGCGAGCATACATTGAGAATTTATCATACATTGCTTAACCAATACAGCCGAGGCAGTGGTCCCAGCTCTCTCACAGCCCCATGTAGGCGCACCAAGGTGCCCACACATTCTCCCACTTCTTAGCACACCCCCTGCTTTTATACACCGTCTCTTCTGCTCACTGACACCAATCTAGATCTCTCTCCCACTCCATCACAGACGGGTGGTAGAGCCCCCCTTTCTGTTTACTTTTTAAACATAATCAAAGCATTATATGGGAAACCTTCTACAAAAAGTTGTGGTAATGGCACCACTTCAAAACTTTTCAACCTATTAAGAGTACCAGGAAAGGTTTTCCTTTGCCTCCATTGCTATTTTTATTGGCAGTAGTACTGTGCCTAATTCATAAACATGAAGTTAATAAATGAAATACTATAGAAAATGTAACTTTCAAAACTTTAGTGTATGCAGATGATTTTTTAATATTTATTGAGAATCCATCCATTGCTATACCACAAATCCTACAGTTTGCAGACAATGATTTGAAAGTGTCAGGATATATGTTAAACATAAACAAATCAGATTTTTTCCTCTACATGTATTTTCTACCCGTGCTATGTTAAATTACGGTGGTATACTTTTTTTGCAAAAATGCACTAAAATAGAAAGGAAACCTTTTCTCAAAAACCATAAAAGACACTGGAAATAAAAAACGTGAAGTTATTGTACAAAATAATTGAAGAGAAAATTGAGCAGTGGTCACACTTACTTCTTAGCTGGTTTGGAAGAATTGAAGCAGTGAAATAAATATTATACTACTAATATTGTATTTGCTGTAAATGGTTTCAGGGCAATTTTCCTGCTGTTTATCTCGAACACTAATAATCATAATTTTAGGTTTAAATGGGATGATAAAAAACAATGAATAAACTATAATAAACCCAAACATGCAAGACTAATTGGAGGATTATGCTTGCCAGCTATTTGTAATTATCATGTTTCCATTTTAGTTAGTGCTTGCATTTTCTGGGTCCAAGATTTAAATGTTGATACAGCTCCCAAAAAGGATATGAGTGAAAAAATGAGTCAACCATTTCCCCTTATCAGCATTACTATCAATAAAAAATAAGCAATTAATCAATGTGTCTCAAATAACCAGGGCTTGTAGACTAGCTCTTCAAAAATGTGATTCTATGTTTCATTTTAATTTTATATTATTCAAAGAAAAAAAGATTCTGATTTTATCCTCACTTGAAATTAAAACATATTTCTTTCTGAAGCTCATGGATTGGTGCAGGGGATTTTTTTACATGACATATGCCAAGGAAATGATTTTCTGCCTTTTCAGGATTTGCAAACTAGGTAGAACATGTCCCCTAAAGATTATTTTAAATTAGTAGTTTTATGTGATGATATACTGCATGATTTTCCTAATTTCTTACCAATGACGAAGATTCCTTATTCCATTTTATTTCTAACTGTTTCATACAAATCTGGTCATATAGTTTCCAACGTATATAAGAAATGTAATGTAATGCTTCTAATATACCTAATCTGTTTCGTTCAATTTCTAAACGTAATGAGGAATTGTCTATCTATTAATCTTCTAACCAATGGAAAAAAAAATGTTGGCTTGGTGATATTCCAGGAGTACTACCTGTTGCTGTATATTAAACTAATCTTTGGATATTATAGATTGTTTATGGACAACTCAAAGATTATACATAGCCAAACCTCTTGATTCCCTCTTATACTACCACTTAAACATTAAGAAGGACTCTTTTAAACAGTATATCATTGTCCTATATTTGAATTTTGGAAAAATGCTTTTGAGATTATCAATATAATTATATACAGATAGTATTTCATTCCAATCAATTATTGGTAGAACTGCAATACTTCTCCACTTTCCATCATCCAAACTCAACTGTTTGATTTTCTGATCTCATGAGCTGTTAAATCTATTAAATCTATTGCTTCGAATTCTAAAATGCTAGATTAATATTGTACATACATGGTGGGTTTGGATTTGATCTTATAGGAAGGGTGCTGAGGTATCTTCATCTAAAGTGCATCAAATGACTCCTAATCAACAAATGTTTTGGAATCTTCTTGATAGTTATGCTCTATGTTTACAGTAAATAAGGCTTATTGATTTAATGCAATATTTTAGGTCAACAGTTTCTTTATTGACAATGTGATTATTTTTATAGATGTTATGCATTATTTGTGTAGTCCTATTTGTTGATTTCCCACAAATATTTACTTTGTATATTTTTTTACTTAATTACTGTTAATCCAACATTATTCATAATGCAAATTGTAATAAATATAATTCTTGTTTCATGATATATACATATGGTTTATATTCAGGCTTATTCTTTGAGTAAAATCAATAAAATACATTGGTACAAGAGAATTTATGGACCATTGAGAGAATGATGCTGCATACTTAGGGAGATATGGGTCTGAAATGGATCCAAAGCCAATACATCTCAGTTGTGAAATACGTTGGCTTTGCTGATAATTGCTAGTACGCAAGATTTGGGTTTTTCTTACATATTTTTTATTGAAATTTGATACACTGATACAGATCACAGTTAGGTCACAATGATCAGGACAATAGCAAAGAGACATGCCGCTTTCCTTATTCTTCTTACAAAATAAACAAACCATTAGATATAAACTCTTCCCCACCCTTCCAAACTTCCCTACCTTCCCCAAGTTGCCACTCTAGATAGTGACCACAAATTTGTGTACATACGCAGTGGTTATGGTGGAGCCGCATTTTCTTTTATTTTCATAAATACCTTTCAAAAACGACCACCACAGATCCATGCAAATCCATGGCAGCCATCTTTGAATGGGATTTGTTAAAGTATAACAAACCCGTTTTTAGATAGCTGCTGTTCATGTGCAGGTATCCATTTTGCAATGGTGACAAAGAAATTTTAAGGTGGCTGTCAGCTGACCGCACATCAGCTGGCAAAACGTGTTATTAAAAAGGGACTGGGGGCAAGAGTATTCTGGGTGGGAGAGTACACAGGGGGGTGGGAATGAGGCGGAGCAGGGATAGAGGGGGGCAGAAAATAGCCCCTCCTGTGCACTGCAAAGCTGTGTCTGACCTCATTAGTAAAAATGTGGAACAAACACAAGAATAGTGGAAAAGCCATCAAATCAAGGGCAGGTAAGTGAGCAAGACAGCAAAGCCATCAGTCATGAGAAAAGGGCTGACTGAAATCCCACTCTCAGCATATACAATTGTAAGAAATTGGGTTATTGGTTGACTGGGGTGTGAGCCCTGGTCAAGCTGCAACCACAATCCTTGTTAGGGTAAGGCACAAGCAACCCCCAAATTAACCTGTGCTAAACCCCCGGTAGCTTGGCACAGGGAGGTCAGGTTTAACTTAGAGGCAATGTGTAAAGTATTTGTGCAACACTTCAAACAGTAAAACAGTGTAAATACACCACAAAAGAAGCCCACAACAGAGATAGAAAAATAGAGCAACTTTTAATAAATGAAACAAGACCAAAACAACAAAAATCCAATCAGTAAAACCAGAGTTGTGAGTTTTTAAAGACATCAGTGAAAATAGCAATTAAAATAACAAAGCACCAGCTGTGGATATCTGGTCGTGTCAGACCGGGACTAAGTCAGAAGTTCAGGCTGACCGCCATAGAGAGGGGCCAGCTACATGGACCACGTTAGGCTCGCTGAACAAAGTAGCTTAAATCCAGGTTGCGGAGCGTTGTGATGATCCACATCGAAGATGCGTCATGAAGCTGAAGTGATGCGTGGGTTCCGAGGTGTGGTGAGGCTGCGATACGAGGTTCTGTGCCATCGTTGACAAGGGCTTGCGTTGTGAAGTCCGATATTGAGGATGCAGTCGGGTGGTAGCTGAAGAGCTGTGAGGCTGCGATGTGGAGTCTGTCGTCATCACTGAGACTGCAGTCGATGGGAGATGCGAGGGCCCGCACCCCAGGTGCAAAGAACATTTGGGGCGATGCATCAGTTCCAAGGACTGTGACAGCGATGCAGGTCTTTGGGGCAGGTCCAAACCACTCAGCTGCGGCGATGCATCAGTTCTGCTCAGGGATGCACTGCACAACAGAGGAGATGCGTTGGTTCTGCTGGATCCTAAGTGCCTGGCCAGCATCTTAGGCCCACTTCTCAGGGTCCAGGTCTAGGGTGGCACCACTTGGCAGGGTGGGCTCAGAGATGACAGATTACAGTACAGGTGCAAGGTTGTTAGAAGCCTGTTGTGTCCCTGAGGCTTCAGATCAGGAGGCCAGCAAACTAGTCCTTAGAGTCACTTTGAGTTCAATTGATGCAAGTCCAGTCCTTCTCACCCAGGCAAGAGGTCAGCAGGGCTACACTGTGGGACAGCAATTCCCTCAGAGCAGGAGTGCAGCAGAGTGGCAGTCCTTTCAGCAGCACAGTAGTCCTTCTTCCTGGCAAAGTATCCACAGGTCCAGAAGTGTAGTGAAGTAGTGGTGTCTGAGGTCCTTCTTTTATACACAGTTGTGCCTTTAAAGTGAGGAAAAGCTTATTGATGCATGCCTTTGATGTGCACAGATGCCCTGTCTTCCCTTCCCTGGCTCCAGGTTAGCTACATGGGGTATACAGCCCTTTGTGTGGAGGCAGGACACAGCCTATTCAGGTGTAAGTTAGGCTTGGCCTAGCTCCTCCCTCCTATCCTGCCAGTGATGGTCCATCCAGTCACACCCAATCTCCCATTGTGTGTGGCTGTCTAGGAGGAATACACAAAAGCCCAAATGCCAACTATAGCCAGTCACGTGTACAGAGACATCCTGCAGGCACCAAATGGCTATGGCATGAAAATGGTAACTTCCTAAAAGTGGCATTTTGAGATTTGTAATTTAAAATCCAACTTCACCATAAGTTAGGATTTTAAATTAGGATTTCAGAGACACCAAACTTTAACCAATTATCTTTTCCTATTTGGAAATTACACTTATAAACTGTAGCAGGCAATTTCAATGTTATCCTAGAGGAGAGATAGGCCTTGCAGTAGTGAAAAATGAATGTAAGAGGTTTTCAGTACTAGGACATGTAAAACGTAAAGTACATGTCCAAAGTTTAAATACACTGCACCCTGCCCTTGAGCTGTCCAGGGCCTACCCTAGGGGTGACCTAGATGTATTAAAAGGGAAGGTTTGGGCCTGGCAAAATGTTTATATTGCCTGGTCTAAATGGCTGTTTAACCTGCACACACAGGTTCTTCAGTGGGAGGCCTGAGACATGTTTATAGGGCTACTTAAGTGGGTAGCACAATCAGTGCTGCAGACCCACTAGTAACATTTCATTTACAGGCCCTGGGCACATGAAGTGACACTTTATTGAATGTATGACAGTACTACGCATACTAATACCACGCGTGCCATTACAGCACGGGTATTACTACGCTAGTACCCCTACAACGACCTACCATTACAACGCATTCTTTTACCACACATATGCCTTTACCACACATGCCATTACAATGCAAAGGCATGCGTGCTAAGGGCATACACTTGGTAAAAGTGTCTAAGGTAAGTTACACTACCCTGCCCTACCCTAAACCCTAAATCAGTTATCCTGCACGACCCTCCCACAACCACAGTCCTCTCCCTACCCTAAAACACTACTCTACACGACCCCCCCAAGCCCCAGTCCTCTCTCTACTCTAAAACACTACCCTGCACGACCCAACAACCCTCCCTAAAACACTATCCCTGCATGACCCTCCCCTGACCCCCAGTCCCCTCCCCACCCTAAACCCTAAAACACTACCCCTGCACAACCCTCCTCCGACCCCCAGTCCTATCTCTACTCTAAAACACTACCCTGCACGACCCCCCTGACCCTACCCTAAACCCTAAAATACTACCCTTGCATGACCCTCCCTGACCCCCAGTCCTCTCCCTACCCAAAACCCTAAAACACTACCCCTGCACGACCCTCCCCTGACCCCCAGTCCTCTCTCAACCCTAAAACACTACCCTGCACGACCCCCTGGCCCTACTCTAAAACTCTACCCCTGCACGACCCTCCCCCGACCCCCAGTCCTCTCCTTACCCTAAACCCTAAAACACTACCCCTGCACGACCCTCCCCTGACCCCCAGTCCTCTCCCTACCCTAAAACACTACCCTGCACAACCCCCGACCCCCTTTTACCCTAAAATAGTAACCCGCACCCCAGGCCCAATCCCCCTTACCTGTCTCTTCTCATGGTTCCTCTTGCTCCTCTTGGTTCCTTGTTCCTGCGGTCTGAGGGCCGGTGCACGTCAGATATGAGGGGCGGTGCACGTCGTTGTGAGGAAACGTAAGAGCCTCTGTTTCCTCACAAATGACTTGGATCGCCTATATTTTTTTGCAACGTATGTGCTTTTACCATGCATACCTTTACAACGAAATTTGTTGTAAAGGCATGCGTGATAAAAGCACATTGTGGTATGCTGTAGTACTACCACTCTAGTTAGAAACCCATTGTTAGCATTGCCTTCTTTCTTGCATGTTTATGCTTATGTCATTTTAGAATGTTAAATATGTCATAGTAGTTTTTATGTAATAGCTGGTTAGTGCTTGAGGCTGAGTGTCAGTTGATGCTATAGCCTTGGCTGGCGGATGGGATCTTCTGCTAAGAATAAACCTGCGGTTTACATCCATCCCGTGTCCAGCCTCATACCTCTGGAATACTACACTGGCGTAGTCGGCAAACTAAAGAAGATCTCAACACAGGAATAAGGCTCCTTCAAAGAAATCCGGTGAGAGATAACCTTTTTGTGACTTTGTTTGCGCATTAAAAAAAGCGCTAAGGTACTCCCTGCTTAGCGGTGGCATACCTTATTGATTATAGCCCCGCTTCGAGCACCTTCTAACCGAAATTTCGAAATCAAGCTTTAGCTGCTTTGAAGGCTTCATGAAAGCTCAACCTAAAGAGACCGTAACAACCTAAAACTCATCCACATGTCCTGCTTGTACATTATTTATGTTGTTTTATTGTCAAAATACGACAAGTATCGTTTTTGTACACATCTTCGTGTAATCAGAAGCGCAGCTGGCTCGAGCGTTCTAACGGCCTCCAGACCTGTTATTTGAAATTCGAGCCCGCGGTTCACTCCGCCTGGCTCCTGTTTACATAATCTGAGGCCAACTTTGCAACATGTTGTCAAAGCCTGTAAAGCGTTCCTTACCTGTGGCCCTCTCTGTGCTCTGATCTGGCTTCTTCAATTCAACGCTCACACGAAAGCCTTCCCAGACCGTTTTCACGAAACTCTGCCTGGAGCGGCCTTCACCTCGCTTTGCTTTCTCCCTGCCAGCACTTCCTGTTTCTCTCCACGCTCAATTGGCTGTCGTCTTGCAGAGGAGGCGTGTTGGGGGCCTGGGTTTCACGATCTTTCAGCCTGTCAGTTAAACTGCACATCAGCCTATCAGTTGGATTTCTGCTCGTCATCACGCGTGTCAATGATACGCACATTTGGAAATACATGCTCACATTTGTGCACCTTTCTACTTACCTCTTCTGATTATAATTCACTTTTGGCCAGATGTAGCAAAATAGGATTTTCCGAGTCCTTAATAGCGATTTTTTGCGAATCGCTTTTAAGGACTCGCAAACTGCAATGTAGGTAGGAATCTGCTAATATTTAGCAATTCCTACGCATTCCTTATTTGTGACTCGCAAATTGCGAGTCGCAAATAAGGAATGGCCTCCCAATCATTCCTATGGGCCAAGAGGCCCATAGGAATGAATGGGAATAGCGTGCGCAATTTGCGAGTACCTAATAGGTACTCGCAAATTGCGCACGCAATTTCAGGGATGCAAGGGTTCCTAAAGGACACCCTGTTGCACCACTGAAATGTGCAGGTGTGCACATGTGGCGCACATACATGCCCAAAGGGCATGTATGTGTGCCACATGGCACTTCGAAACATGCATAAAATTGCATTTTTAAAGGAAATCGCAATTTACCACCAACCTGAAGTTGGTGGTAATTTGCGACTCCTTACAGCAAAATCGCAATTTGCAATGTATCCAAGAATAGCATTTAGGGAATCGCAAATTGCGATTCTCTAAATGCTTGCGCAAAATAGGGAACCGCAAATTTTGCGATTCCTTATTTTGCGAGTGGGTTTTTCACTTCCTACATTGCACAGGGCTATTTTGCGGTCGCAAACGTTGAAATTCTGCGAATTTCAGAGTTTGCGATCGCTATTTCGCTTCCTACATCTGGCCCTTTGTGCTTTGCGTGTCAATGATGCGCACATTTACAGCGCACTGATGCTGCATCCTACATTAATCCCAGTGTGTGTCTACTCAATGATACGCACATTTGCTTAATTCACGCCTGGAATTGTACTTCAACTCAATGACACGCACATTTTCTTCACAAATAGAAGGTCGTTATTTGCTTTGCATGTCAGTTCAATGATACACACATTTACGTCTGCAGAGTCTACTGACTACGGTGATACGCACAGCTACTGTTCTCAAATTCTGTTGCTCATGCGTATCACGTCACGATACTCCCCACATTCACAGCATAGGGTTATTGCTATTTCTGCACCATTGATATAATGCGTATGTTTCAATAATACACATTCTGTTCTTGTGTGTTTCTGTTGCTTACAATTCTTGTATTTTCCACATTGTATTGCAACTTGCATAGCGTTTATTCTTACATATTGTTTGGTTGTGTGATTTCTCAAGGGTTGCAACATGCAAAATGTTACTGCAGCACCCTTTTTCCTGCCCAATCCTGGAGTCCCAACCATAAAATGGCAAAAGTGGAAAAAGGTGTTTGAGAGATATCCCAAAGTTTGTGGGGCTTCTCTCAGTGCAGAGAGGAAATCTTCTTTACTACTTCATTGTTTGGGCTCAGAGGGTCAAGATGTGTTTGATCATCTTCCTGACCTGTCACCTGCGGAAGCAGGAGAGTTAAATGATTATGAGATCTGCATTAAGAAACTTGATAAACATTATTTAGCCAAGGCTAGTACCATCTTAGAAAGGTACCACTTTGCAAAAAGAACGCAAAGAGATGAAGAGACGGGAGAAGGTTACGTGACTGATCTGAGAAAACTTGCTTCATCCTGCAAGTTTGAAAGCTTAACTGATGAACGCATCCGCGATCAGTTTATGTTTGGATGCAACATGGAGAAAGTAAGGGAAGAACTTTGGTTGTGAGATGAGCCAACTTTGGATGAAGTTCTCTCTGTAGCCAAGAGAATTGAACATTCAATGAAATGTGTTGCGGTGATAAAAAAGAGAGTGAGAAGGACATCAAGATTCAAGCTGTTAGAAACAAGAACCAAAGATGGGTTGAGAAAGAAAATGACAAACCTACCATCGATAAAGAATTGTCTAAAGGAAGAGTGGTAGATTGCAAATGCTACAGATGTGGTAGAGTTGGTCACCTCGCTAATGATAAAAAATGTCCTGCATTGGGTCAAAATTGTAGTAAGTGCAAAAGGAAAGGCCATTTTTCCATATCATGTAGGAGTAGACCAGACTAGGGTGACCAACTGGCATGGGTGCAAATTCAGGACAGTGAGTGTAGAAATTCAGGACAAAGGGTCAAAATTCAGGACAAAAATTCAGGACAGGAGGTCAAAATTCAGGACAAAACTTCGGGACAAAAGGTAAATTTCACATCAGAGTAGGTCACATAATAGTATATAAGTAAGCCCATCCATATCCAAACATATTCAACCATTTGCAAACCTATCCATCATGTATCCTTCCATCCATCATTTCACTCATCCATCCCTCCATCCACCCTTTCACTCATCCTTCCATCCACCCTTTCACCCTATTCATCCGTACACTCATCCATCCACTCTTCCACCCATCCATCCACTCATCCATCCAGCCATTTACCCTTTCACCCATCCAGCCATCCTTTCACTTACTCATCCATCCACCCTGTCACTCATCCTTCCACCCATCCTCCCTTTCTGTCATCCATCTTCCTCCCTTTCTCTCCATCGAACCTTTCACTTAGCCAGCCTTCCTTCCATCCATCCATCTACTCATCCACTCATGAATCCATCCATTGACCCTATCACTCATCCACCCTTTCACTCCTTCACTCATGTATCTATCCTTTTGTCCATCTACCCTACCTTTCACTCACTCGTCTATCCTACACCCTTTCACTCATCCGTCCATCCATTCACCCTTTCACTTATCAATTCATCAATCCATCAATCATTTCACTCATCCATCCACCCATTCACTGGCCCATCATCCACCCTTTCACTCATCCATCCATCCTTTCACTTATCCATCCACACTTTTAACCATCCATCTACCCTTCAACCCATACATCCATCTATTTACCTTTTCTCTCATCCATCCTTCCACTCACTCATCCATCCATTTATCCTTTCTCTCATTATCCATCCATTCACCCTTTCATTCATCCATTCACTCTTTCACTTATCCATCCAGCCATCCATCCATCCTTTCACTTACTCACTCACCCACCTTTTCATATTAATTATGAGCTAAGCCTTTGCCTGCAGAGTTGCAGACAGAAGAGGCCCATCGAGAATTTCACCCTTACTGTAGTTCCTAAAGCAAGGGGTGGGGTGGGGGTAGGGTTCACTGTGCCCCTGCACATAGGCAATCTGAAAAAGTGGAAGTCGTGAGTCATGCATGATGCACAGTGCCACTGTGACATGGTGTTGTTTCCAGGGCTTTAAGTGGAATGAAAAAACTGGGGGGGGTCTCTCCAAAGGGAGTGTACGATGTAATTAAGGGTGTGGCTTAGAACACCCAAGTTCAAAATCTGTGCTTAGTATAGTGTGCCTCCTGACTGGTATTTTGCCTCTTCTGTCATTGTATCCAGATATATAACACAACAAGTAACGTTACACCTACAACAAGCGAGAACTATTGGCTTTGTCAATGGTTGTTAGTGCACAAAATAAAAAAGCAGCAACCATGGCTTCGTTGAATATAATATTAAAAATGCATCAGTTCTCAAATGATGAGACTGTGAAAGAACTCTAGCCCCTTCTTTTTAACTTGTTTCACCGTCTTCCATCTGACAGAATGCCCTGCCCTGGGCAGGGGCAGGAGGAGGCCCACCACATGCTTTGCAGACCACACTGGCCCATTGTCATTCTGTATGTGGCAATCATTAGCGCATACAGAATGACAAAGGGCAGGATGGGGCTGCTCTTGTGCTCAGGAGTGCGAGGCAACCCCATCAAGGAGTTGAGGCTTCATGCAGGGAACATCGCTGTTCCCTGCAAAGCCTAAAATTACCGACAAAAGGAGTCCGTAAAAGGGATCCTCACGGACAACGGGCGTGAGATCCAAATTACGGACGGTCCGTGAAATTTACGGACGGTTGGTCACCATAGACCAGACCCAAGAGTCAAAAGGGTTGAGGTTTATGAGAATGACAATCCTGAAGTAGGTTCTGACGACTTTGAATGTGGACAAATTGTGATACAGGTCCAGAATTCAGCTGGTAAAAAGTCTTGTCCCTTCGATAATATTACTGTTGAAGGGGAAACCACTTGTGTTTTATTTGATTCAGGGACAAAGATCACAATTGTCTCTAATGAATTTTATATTACAAAATTGAAGAACAAGGTCTTGCTTCTAAAGCCCGACATCACACCTTTGGCCTATGGGAGTGAGCCAATCAAGTTACATGGTTATTTCATAGGCCTAATTGAATATAAGAACAGACAGGTGTCAGGAAAAATTTATGTATCTAAGAAGGGAGATAGTATCATTAGTTGGCTCCACCAGGGTGACTTAGGTGTATTTCTTGATCCCAATTCTGACCCTCCCATTCTTATTAAGGATAGGGTTTCCACAGTAGAGAAATCTGGAGAAAATGAGTTCTTGCATGTTCTTAGGAAAGAATTTCCAGGAGTTTTCAAGCATGAGTTGGGGTGTTTGAAGGGTTACCAACACAAAATTAAATTAAAGAATGATGCTGTTCCTGTATGCTGCAAAGTAAGAAATGTACCTCTTTCAGTAAGAGATGATATGCAAAAAGAGATTTCCAAACTCAAAAGCTGTGGCATCATTGAAGAGGTAGAGTGCACCGAATGGTTGGCTCCAGTAGTTGCCGCCAGGAAGCCCAATGGGGATTTGCGTCTTTGCATTGACTTGCGACAATTAAATAAGAGTGTAATAGTGGATAGATATCCTCTTCCAAACATTAAAGAGTTGTTGGTTTTACTAGGTGGGACGAAGGTTTTTAGCACTATTGATCTCACCTCTGCGTACCATCAGATCGAGTTGGAAGAATCGTGCAGGGACTTTACGGCGTTCATAACGCCGTTTGGCATGTTTAGGTTCATCAGAATGCCTTTTGGCTTAGTTTCAGCCTCATCTGTTTTCCAACGTGTTATGGAGAATGTCCTTAAAGACCTTTTAGGGGTTTGCATATATCAAGATGACATTCTCATATTTGGTGATGATGTGGATGAACACGATGCTCGATTGAGATTAGTTCTAAGTAAGTTGTGTGACTGCAATCTTACAATCAAGATGGAAAAATGTAAATTTAGATCTGATTCCATAAATTATCTAGGGCACTACATAACTGCTGATGGTGTCAAGCCTAAGAGTGATCTTGTTACCACTATCAAAAACCTGAGCTCTCCCACCAACAAGGAGGAATTGATGAAATTCTTGGGCATGGTGGAGTACTACGCTAAATTTGTTAAGAATTTTGCAGATTTGACGACAAACATGAGGTGCCTGCTATGCAAGGGTGTTAATTTTGTGTGGTCGGAACTGTGCGAGGAGGAATTCACCTGTGTTAAAGAAAAGTTGAGTGCTGCTCCTTCTCTTCAGAGCTTTGACCCCAGGATTAAGCCTATTCTTACCACCGATGCCAGTGAGAGAGGTTTGGGTGCAGTTCTGCAACAACATGGCCCCGCTGGCATGCAAACTGTCATGTTCTTATCTCGCAGTTTAAGAGGTGCCGAGACCCGTTATTCCGTTGTAGAAAGGGAATCCCTTGCGGTCTTCTGGGCCATCAAAAAGTTAAAGAAGTTCCTGTGGGGAGTTGATTTCGAGGTCCGGACAGATCACAAACCCATAGTTGAGATATTTAATAAGAAAGATCTTGATTTAATCTCTAGTAGGATCACAAAATGGGTCATTGGTTTGCAAGAGTATAGTTTTTCTCTCAGGTACATTCCTGGCATTGAGAATGGAGTTGCTGATGTGTTATCATGCCTCATCCCTAAAGAAACTCTTGTGGATGATGACATGGATGTTGGTAACGAATGGGTGTGTGTGCTAGACAATAGCATCATCTCTGAAGAGAGGTGGTGCAAGGAGTTGGCTATCGACTCTACACTTAAAGAGGTAATGTCGTTCATTCAAAAGGGTTGGTCTAGTGTCAAGGCTGGATCTGATCTTACAAGACCCTTTTGGTACCTACGGGATGAATTGTCTGTTGAGAGTGGGCTGTTATTTCGTGGGACGAGGTTAATTCCACCTAGTAGTTTCAGGAAAGAATTGGTGGACTCAGCCCATGCAACTCATGAGGGTCTTACAAAAACCAAAGAAAGATTGCACATGTCCTACTGGTGGCCTGGTATGGACAAGCTTGTGGAGCGTGTGGTGCGGGACTGTCTCCCTTGCACCATGAGTGATAAATCAAAATGTCCTCGGGTGCAGCCTATGATTGTGAGGAGGCGTCCTTTACGTCCTTAGCAAGACATTGCGTTGGACATTTTAGGACCCGTTCATAGCGGTGGCCTACAAATTCTTCTTTTGGTCATTGTTGACATGTACTCCCGTTGGCCTGAAGTTTTCTTCATGTCAATGAAAGACTCTGCGCATGACATTAAATGCTTGAAAGAGTTATTTTCCAGAGAAGGTGTGCCAGATTTGATTTTAACCGACAATGGGGTCCAACTGGTTTCAAGAGAAATGGAAGATTTTCTATCCTCGAGAGGCATATCTCACAAAACATGCTCTCTATATCATCCAGAGTCAAATGGAATGGTCGAGAGATTCAATAGAGTGCTTAAGGAGACAATTGCTCTAGCAAAGTCATTGTCCTTGGAATGGAAGGGTGAGGTTCTTAAGAAAGTAGAAGAGTACAGGATGACACCTCATGGCACTACTGGGAAAACCCCTTTTTTATTATTTCGAGGTAGAGTGCCAAACACATGCGTTGAACCTTCTTGGGTCAACAAGTATGAAATATCCAGGGGTAAGGAATGTGAGTGTGAGGGTAGTGATGTGCAACGGAGGGAAGAGTTGAAGGCCGCTGAAAGAAAAAGCTATTTCGATACTAGGAAGGCTGTGAAGAAAGTTGTGGTGAATGTACGTGATTGGGTCATGATTAAACGCCCCGGTCTCTTAGGTAGTTCTCCTTCTAAGTTCATGAAGCCCTTAATGCTGTTAAGACTCAAGACCATCGCATTTGGAATCTTAACAGAGTTGTGGTCGTAAAGGGCAAACACGAGGGGAGGTTTGGTGTGAGCTCACGCAACAACACCATTGCTCATGATCATTCCTTGCTGAAATTGGATAAAAATGCTAATTGTATGGGAAATACTAGACGTTCCTCCAGGACGGTCAAACGTCCTGGTTATCTCAATGATTATACCTAATATGCTGATGTGCTCATCCTTTTGCATGATATTGTATATAGTTTGTGAAGGAAGGGAGATGTGTGGTATGCTGTAGTACTACCACTCTAGGTAGAAGCACATTGTTAGCATTGCCTTCTTTCTTGCATGCTTATGCTTATGTCATTTTAGAATGTTAAATATGTCATAGTAGTTTTTTTGTAATAGCTGGTTAGTGCTTGAGGCTGAGTGTCAGTTGATGCTATAGCCTTGGCTGTTAGATGGGATCTTCTGCTAAGAATAAACCTGCGGTTTACATCCATCCCGTGTCCAGCCTCCTACCTCTGGAATACTACACAGATGCATTGTAAAAAAAATGCATAGTAAAGACTACGGGTTTATACAACGCATGTGTGGTAACGATTGTGTTGTAATGGCATGCGGGGTAACAGCCGCGATGTAATGGCTGTTACCCCACTTTACTAGGTGTAGAGGTACCACTTTTTTTATCTAGGTTCCACAGCTCTTTCTTCCCACCGACCACAGGTGGAAAGAAACCCTTCGGTGATTGAGCACCGTGGGCCTTACAGTTTCACCGATGGGTAGCCGCAGCTTAACACTTTTTAGCTATCCAAACCTCTCAAACAGCTGGGGGAATTCTTGCATGATGGTTGCCGCATGGGACTCATAGACCTGCCGCGCAAAGAAAATGATCCCAAAGTCCTCTGCAATATGGCATCCAAGAAGGGGGCCAGTGTCCCCTTTTATCACATGGAATCAGGCCTGTGTCGATCTGCCCTCACTCGCCAATACAACCTCCACGACCCCATCAAGAGCAATGGCTTGGTGCGCCCATAAGTGTATATCTTTGCCTTTGTTGGGGCCAGCTTGGGGTGTGGCATGATCTTGTCGAACTGAGTGGAGTCCATGACACTTACAGAAGCACCAGTGTTGATTAGTGCCTTCACTACCATGCCCCTGATCTCCACTGTGCACATTGGCGGTGGTCATTTCTGGTTGCCTTCTTTGCCTGCGAAGGAGATGGTAATTACTTTGTTGTCTTCGTCATTGTTGGGATAGGCTTTCATATTGCCACCAGGCCTCCAGGTTCTTCCTCCTCAACTGACAGCTGTTGCAGAGGAGCTTTCGTTTTTTTTTCCCATTTTGCTCTGTACCCGGAGCCTGTCTTTCGCTCCGGCACACTTTGGTGAAGTGGTACTGTAGGAATCTGGTTCTCTATATAGTGTACTAAAAAGAAGTACACTGTGCAGAGAATCCCCAAATGGTACACAGAGGTAAAAGCAGATAATTATAATGCTCTTTTTGTGGTAGCGTGGGCGAGCAGTTAGGCTTATCAGAAAGTAGGGCTAAGCATTTGCTGTTCTCACAGAGGCAATAAATGAGACACACACACAAGAATAAATCTGAGACCAATTTGTAAAAATAAAGTCGACTTTTATGTATTTTTTAAGACCAAGTACACAGTTTTAAGGTAAGTACTTTCAGAGTTACAATTTTTCAAAGTTTGGAAAATATGATATCACTATTGTGCGCAATTAAACACCATAGAAATCAATGGGGAAAAGAAGGGAAAGTGCATATACAATCAGGCAGTGCTTTCACAAAGTTCACCTTCTTGTTTTAGGTCGACCAGGTCCAAAGTTCCAGCAGGAGCATCCCAGATCTGGTGGAAGCAGAGTGCTGAGGGTCTTGGAAACTGGTGCACAAAGACGAAGGTGGCCACTTGAAAATGCAATGCACAGATGGACTTACAGGTAAGTCCGATGGATCTCCTTGGAGGGAGGAGGTTGCAAGGGCATGGGGACCACGGGAGCAGAGCTGGTTAGTTGGTACTGGGGCCGGTGGGGCTGGATGCAGAGCAAACAGATCAGTGGGGTGTTGTGGGTCTTTAGGGTCCTCAAGGTCAGGAGCAGGCAACTTGGAGAGGCGATCTGGGGACAACTGGGCCACTCAGGAAGCGGGTCTCGGGTGTCACAACGTCCCTCAAAGGTGCTTGCTTCTGGTGCTTTTGAAGTCCGGAGTGGACTCTTCTTCTTGGTTTTTACCATTGGGGGTCCGGTATCCCGGATATTGGTATGCCGCTGCTCCGGTAGGTCCTGGTGCCTACAAACTTGTGGAGAGGCAAATCTGGCACTCCGGAGCTGTTGTACCTCTTCTTGCTTTAGTGCTGCATCGAGGTCATTGAGGAGCAGCAAGTCGACAAACCGGACTTCACAGGATCGGTGCCTTAGGTGTGCAGGGAAGTGATACCTTCACCCCCAGGGAGCTTCTCTGCAATTTCTCAAAGGGTGTAGGTGCTCCGGGGTTCTTGGAGTCATTGCAGGTTCAGGATGACACAGCATGCAGCGATTGTTGAGTTTTTGGAGTAGCTGACAGGGTTTGGCACCTTTTTCTTCTGCAGCTTGGCTTCAGTTCTCGTGCAGAGGGTCTTCTTTGTCCTGGTCTTCTTTGGTCCGATGAATCTGAGGTTCAGGTCTTGGGGAGCCATCTAAATACTGAATTTAGGGATGTTACGAGGGGATACAGGTAGTAGCCAATGGGCTACTTACCTTCAGGGTATCTACACCCTCTAGTGGACCACTTCCCATGGGAAGAGGCACTACCCTAGCCCTGTTTTCCCACCATCTGAAAATGGTGGAATTTCAGGAGAGGGGTTCACCTTGCCTGCCCCATCCTAGGGGTGGTGCAGGTTGAGGGAGGACCCTCCTCCTCATCTAATTATTGTTCCCGCCTTTCCTCCTGCCAAAAGTGGAACAGGAAAGGGGGCTTGGCTTCCCCCACTATCTGGGGTTTCCTGGGTAGGATTTCAAAGGTTCCATTGCCTTTGACGCTTCCCGCCCGGGAAGGCCAGCCTGTCCTGGAGGAGGTGTGAAACACCCCCGCCCGCAGGAGGTATTGTTTCTTTCCTCTGAGTGCACTGGCTCTCACCCCATTAGGTCAGAAACATGTCTGGTGGTGGCAGGCTGGTGAAAACTTGTCAGAGATCCCACTAGCAATTGCTTAAGTTTCAGGGAACCATCTAAAAGGGTCTCCTGTGTGAATTTATTAATAAATCCAACACTGGCATCAGTGGGAATTTATTAAAACAATATGTTTGGTACCAAACATTTTTTACATCAGTGAAGCCATCATTGGGCTAGGAAATTCATGTTGACAAGTTCAGCCCATGTACTCTTTTTGGCTTCCCTGTTCACTTGCAACATCACAGAATGGACTGGACATTGTAGGGACATATCTGCTCATGATGATATGCCCACATATGAGATATAGTGCACCCTACCTTAGTACTAAAGGCCTGCAGTAGGGGTGACTTACCCATATCTTATGCAGTGTATGGGTGGCATGGCACACAGCTCTGTGTGCCATGTCGACTCTTTGGATTTTCCTTCACCAAGACACGCAGCCTGCAATCGCAGAGTGCACAGCTTTGGTGAGGGGACTCTGGGGTGGCACAACCAGTGCTGCAGCCCTAGAGGACCCTCTTCAGTACCCATGCCCTAGGTACCAGGGGTACCATTTACTAGGGACTTACCGGGTAGCTGAAGTGGTGCCAATTGTGGTACAGTATTTTGGAAAAGAGATCTGGCACTGGGGACCTTGGATGGCGCAGAATGAGCCTCCTCAGGACAGCTGACTGGCATCCTTGTATCAGCTGGGCCCTGATCTTGTTGGGTTGGTTGATGTCGATACACGTGCCCGCCAGCTTACTTAGTCTTGCGTAAAACACTTCCACTGACTCACCGACTGTCTGGCTTGCTGCAGCTTGAAATGCTCGTAGTCTGGATTTAGCAGCGGGTCGAAATGTTGGTTCAGGGCTACCACCGCGGCATCAAATTCAATGTCCCCACCTGTGATGGCAAGGTTCTCAAACAGGTCGTACAGCTCTGCACCTCCAAAATGTAGGAACAGCGACCTCTTCACCGCCCCATCTGTTTTGCGGGTGGCGCAAAAGTAGTGTTGCAGGTGCCCAACCCACAATCGCCAGCACGGGCCACCGTGGCCAGGTCCACTAGCTCACTGAATGGCGGCAGACCTGTGACTGATGGATGGATGCCAGGGGCAGGGGCTGTTGGGGCTGGGATATACTGCTGCTCTGACATCACATGCGCCTCTTGATCCGTGGGTCACTCTCCTGTGTAGGACAGACTGGGTGTGGTCCATCTCAGCCAGACAGAGAGGGTCTTTCAGGCCTTACTCGCCCACTGATTGGATAGAGATTCCAACAGGGCCCTGTAGCTCAAATGCCCCTTTGCTGCACTCTCTTGGCCCCTTCTTCTCCTCCCATCCATTTTATTCTACAACTTGTGCAGGCAGCCAGCTTCTCCCCATGTTCTCTCCTCCAATGTCACAGATCAGACCACTCACCAAAGGAGGGAGAACAACACAGGTGTGCTGGTAGGCAGGGCTACCTCGTCTGGTTTGGGCTTCTCCTCTTCTGACCACGTGTACATTGGGCCGGCCGCTGCTTGCACCTTCCACACAGGGCCTCAAACAGGCAGGAGGCCAGGCAGGAAAACGATCTCTTGTTGGGGAGGCAACGCAGCCAAGTAGGCGGAAACAGTACCAGCAAGTGTCACTGCGGGGGAGGACAGCTCACCCCCTTCTTGCTGCAAGTGTGGCTGACGAGCCAATCGGGGTTGCTTCGCGGTAGGCCGACTGCCGGGCAAAGTGTAGTGCGCAGCACACAGCTGCTCGGGCTGCTCAGGCTGGGTGATGACAGGGGCACGCGCAGGCCATGCTATCCTCATCACCAGTGTAGAGGTCTGCCTCGTGCAGACCTGAGTTAGGCCACAGCTACTGACCATGGATGATGTACACACCAGGCAAATGCATGGTGCAAGCGATCACTCCGGCCTTTATTTATGCCTTCCGGCTGCACCTGGCCCTCGGGGAGGGGAAATCATACAATGTATTGTGGAGGCCAAGGCGCTCTACACTAGGGGCTTATAAGTAAATTAATTATGCCAATGTTAGCATGTTTTGAGGAGAGAGCACATGCACTTTGGCACTGGTTAGCAGTGTGAAAAGAAGTACAACTTCAAGATTGGTAAGTACTTAGGGGCAGATTTACAAGCCCCTTGCGCCACTTTTGTGTCACTTTTCCCATGTTAAAAGTGACGCAAAAGTGGCGCAAGGGGCTTGTAAATCTGCCCCCTAGTTTATTGTGTCCCGTCTTGGCAGCTCCCAGGCAGCAACTGCCAAAGCAACACATTCCATGATCCACGCAGGGAACAGTGCCACGAGAGAATTCTGTAAGAGAGAACGTGATGGAGATCCCAACACACCTCCCTTCCCACACAATAGAAGAAAAAGAAAAGAAGAAGAGAGAAATAGATAACAGAACGATAAGATAAATAAAAGAGCAAGAATCATAACAGTAAAAACATAGTATAATAAATGCATAACAATAACATGTCTTGACATTTAACCGGAGTAGATCTAATCCTGGAAGAAAACATAGTATCATCAATACCTAACATAGTCTTGAAACTTAACTGGAGTAGATCTCATCCTGGGAGGAACCCTTTTGAAAGAAGAACAGTCCGAACGAACATTCCTATTGGAAGGAACAGCATTAGAAGAAGAGCAACTTGGAAGAACAGAAGTTGCACTTGGAAGAACAGAAGTTGCATTAGCGGGATCAAAATGAACACCCATCTTCCCACCAACATACACAATTTTAGATCGAGGAACAACAGAAATGGCACACTTGTTCCAAATTTTCCAATTCTCCAACACCACCACACGGTCTCTCACTTCTCTCACCTTAGCCGGGGCTGAGAACCGAGAATTCCCCTTGCGAACGAAGCCAGGCTTCTTGATTCTTACCCAATCTCCAACACACACAGGAGAAACACTTTCAGAAACAGTGGTATACTTTGATTGAACTGCAGTCCTCACATCCGCTACCTTGCCAAGTCTAGTTTGATCGACTTCTTTCCTAGACATCGAATCTTTGTTCAACTTGGAACCGGCAACTCTTCCCCTAAGCATGAGGAGTAGTTCTGATTGCCCACAACATGTCTGTAATGGCCATTCGCCAGTGTAAACCATTCACCAAAGCCAATTGCAGTTGATCTTTGATAACACGATTAAAGCGTTCGACCAATCCGTTGCTGCGAGGATGATAAAGTGAGGTTAAGACATGTTTGATGCCATGCTCTTTAAGGAAATTTTGCATTTCCAAAGACACCAACTGGGTCCCGTTATCTGTCACTAGTTCCTCAGGAAACCCCTCCCGGAGAAACACTTCTTTGAGAAAATTAAAGACAGATAAGGAATTCACACACTCCACAAACTTGACCTCTGGCCACTTGGACATATAGTCCACTAAGACCAGAGCATACAAAGGAGAACCTCCAGAAATCCCAAAAGGACCAGCAACATCGAAAGCTAATTTGCACCAGGGTAGATTCTTGACAACAACAGGATCAATGGGAGAGGGATGAGTTACTTGAGTCTTATCGCTCAGAACACATGCACAACAGTCCCTGACGTAATGCTCGATGGACCTGTCCATCCCGGGCCACCAAAAGTCCTCTCGGATTCTGCGTTTCATAGCGCGAATACCAAGGTGACCCTCGTGAGCTAGATCTAAAACCTTTTTTTGCATGCATGTAGGAACGACCAAAAGACCACCCCTGCGTAAAATTCCATCCACCATGGACAACTCATCACAAACCCTTTTGAAAGGAATTAACTCAGAAGACAAATCCTTGTTGACAGGCCAGCCATGAACCAAGAAGTCCACAACCATTTTGATTTCACTGTCCTCTGATAGAGCTTGCAACCATTCATGCTCAGAAAGTGCACCCTTCACAATGTCGACAACAGCACCAACGGCACATACAATATCAAGATCCTCCTCAGAAGATTCGCTGATGTCTTTGGCAAGGGGTAAACGGGATAGACAATCAGCAATGTTGTTTTTGACACCAGCCACATACTCCAAACGATAGTTGAATTCCTGTAGTCTATATTGCCATTTGGCAATCCGTGGAGTGGCACGACCGCCACCTTTGGTGGTGAAGAGATCAACCAAAGGTTTGTGATTGGTCCTGAGGATGAATTCATTTCCCCACAGGAAATTCCGAAAGTACTTGACACCCCACCATAAGGCTAATGCCTCTTTCTCAATGGTGGAGTAAGAACTCTCAGCACCACGAAGAGTCCTGGAGGCAAACGCAATGATCTCCTCACGACCGTCACTCCTCTTTTGCATAAGAACAGCGCCCAACCCAATGTTGCTGGCATCAGAAGAAACGATGCATTTGTCATTGATGTTAAACAATTTCAAGGGGCGAGCTTGCACAATTTCCTTTTTGAGAAGATCAAATTGATCAACACACTTTTCGCACCACATGAATTTAACATTTTTCTTAAGTAATTCACGCAAACAGGAAGTCTTATCAGCAAAATTCCCCACAAATTTGGCATAGTACTCCACTAGTCCTAAGAAGGAGCGCAATTGATCTTTATTAGTGGGTGAAGGTGCATTTTGAATGGCATCTAAAATTTTAATTTTGGGTTCAATTCCTTTGCAGGAAATATGGTGACCCAAATAATCCACACCCTCCCGAACAAATGTACACTTGTCCTTCCTTAAAGTTAGCCCATGAAGTTTCACAGTATCTAGTACATGTTTAACTCTGCTGTCGTGCTCTACTCAGTCCGTGCATATACAAGAATATCATCTTGGAAAAACACGACTCCCGCTGTGTTTTTGAATAAGTTCCCCATGAGGCGCTGAAACACAGCGGAAGCTGATGCCAGACCAAAAGGCATTCGTTTGTAACGGAAAGCTCCTTCCGGTGTTACGAAAGAGGTGAGATGTCTGGAGTCCTTGCTTAACTCAACCTGGTGGTAAGCTGAGGAAATGTCAAATGACGAAAAATACTTGGCTCCATCTAGTGTTGCTAGCATTTCATTAATATTGGGCAAAGGCTGGCGGTCGATCCAAATATTGGCATTCAGATCGCGCAAGTCTACACACATCCTAAGAGACTTGTCAGCCTTGCGTGCAAGAACTATAGGGGCCAACCATTCGGATCCTTCAATGGCTTCAATCACATCCATGGTGCATAAGCGTTCAAGCTCATGCTTCAATTCCACACGCAAACTCAGGGGTACCTTACGCACCTTGTATGCAACAGCCTTTGCACCACTTTTTAGGATGATGCGGTGCTGAAAACCTTTTAGCTTCCCAAGTTTGTCACAAAAAACTTCGGGATACTTCTGGATCCACTCATCGCCTGATAAATGTCCCACTACCAACGCATTAGGCGGATTGGAAGAAGAAGAAGGAGTGTAAAATTTGCGTGCTTCACACCTAGACAAAACCATGTCAGGATGATTGGGATCAAGAATGATACAGAGTTCTCCTTGCTCTTCCCATCCCAACAAATTTGCACCATCCTCTACAATGTATACAGTTCCTGTAGCAAGATCCCCACAGAATTCCAAATTTGCTTCAAATTTACCAAGAACTTCCACTCTTTTGCCCCCATAGGCAAACATTCTAATGTTAGACTGGTGCAACTGAATGTCTTCTAACCCCCGAAAATCCTTGGCATTGATAAGGGTAAATGGGGAACCGGAATCGGCCAAGAAATTTACATTTTTCCCATTCACACAGATAACGCATGCGGGGGATTTTCTTTTACGCAAACCACCCATGGACGCAATTTCAACGACACCCTCAGATTGTAAAGATGAAGAAGACAACATTAACAACATATTGTCACTATCTTCACTAGAGTCAATAAAGTCTTCCTCAATGGACTTGACGATTTGCGTGTTTCCTTTGTTGGACCCCATGGCTTTACAGAGACGTGCCAGATGACCTTTTTTCCCACATTTGAAACAAGTCTGGTTCAAAGCAAAACAGAACTTCGCATTACCTAAGTGATTTTTGCTCCCACAACGAAAACAAAAGAGTTGTACTTTTTCAGATTTGACCTTAAACGAAGGTAGAGAAGGTGAATTTTGCGTTGTATTTTCAATGGGAACTTGGTAGACTTAATATTATGCTTTGATGACAACAGTTTAACTTCAGTGGTTTTAGGAGGATTGCACATTTCCTTCATGCAAAATTGAGAATGTTCAATGCTTTTTGCAAGAGTGATAGCTGTTTCGAGGTCGGGGTCATCTGATGACAAAAGCTTCTCTTGAATTTTCTTGTTACATGTGCGCTCGATTAGTTGATCACGTATGATTTCATCCCTAAATTCTCTGTAGTTACAGGTGATAGATAGGGTTCTGAGCGCAGATCGTAGAAAATCGTCGATAGATTCACCAGGGACCTGAGCACGTTGTAAAAACTTGTGACGCTCAAGTACAACATTCTTCTTGGGGTTGAACCTTTTGTCTAAAGTTTTGATGAGTGATGCGTAGTCATCAATGAGTAGGGAATCACCGTCCTCACCACCACTCACACGAGTGCTGACGACCTCAAGAGTCAAAGTTTTCAAAATGCTTCTACCCTCCGCACCAAGATTATACATAAGAAGTGCTTTCTTCTTCTTTGTAGTAAACGTATCACCATCAATGGCTTCCAGATAACTCTCAAATGTATCCTTCCATTGTTGCCATATAATGGGAGGAGACCCAGGAGATTGTAAGAAGGGTGGCAAAGCTAGTACGTGATCCATACTAAGACTGTGCGTGGGTGTGTTGCTGCCCACACAATTGCAACTAATTTCAAGGTATAAAATGATACTCCTTATGATACACACTGTGAGTGCATCACAGAAGTAAGCAAACGAGAACTAGTGGTAAAAGTAGCTGTGCACGTTAATTAAGAAAGACAACAATGAAAAAAATATGCTGTGCACATCACCGATTATTCCATCAAATGTGCGCATACAATGAATGTCAAACAGCTGTGCGCATCAGCGGTGAAGGCAACACTACGATTGCTGTGCTGGTGCGCTGACGAAGGAAACGTGGTAATCGGATGAAACAGCTGTGCGCGTCAGCGTGAAGGCAACACTGTTGTTGCTAAGGTAACGCGCAATTGAAGAATGAATGGCCCAAAATGGCCGCACGCAACGAGGGACGTCGCTTTGAGAACGTCAGGCAAGTCAGGCAGAGGCACGCAGCACGTCAAGACTGAGATTTCGTCACTGGGGCAAGGCGCGAGAAGCAACGGCAGATTGCTTTGATTGCGCGCGCTTGTAACAAACAACAACAGTACCTTGAAATGGCTAGAAATAGCCAAAATCGACGTCGGAGCAACCAGGACTGCAGCCGGACCAAGGCAGGAGTCCTCAAGGATGGCGAAACCGGGAAGAAACGCCGTGGAGTAGGAAAACGCCACACCGGAGAAACTGGACTCCAATCATCGGCTGGAAGGAAGCAGGTTCACTCCAAGAAGGGGAGGCCGAAGACGGGACAACTCGTCGCCAATGAAAAGAAGTACAACTTCAAGATTGGTAAGTACTTCGTTTATTGTGTCCCGTCTTGGCAGCTCCCAGGCAGCAACTGCCAAAGCAACACATTCCATGTTCCACGCAGGGAACAGTGCCACGAGAGAATTCTGTAAGAGAGAACGTGATGGAGATCCCAACACAGTGGTAAAGTGCAGAGTCCTAAGACCAACAAAAGCGAATTAATCAAAAAGTAGTAGGAGGAGGAAGGCAAAAAGGTTTGGGGATGACCCTGCGGAAAGGGCCAGGTACAATAGCAATGTATTGGAAACAATAGGTCTGGCTAAGGTGAGAGCTAAAATGTATTTGAAAATTATGTGTGTTCAGATGTGTTCAATCTACATGCAGTTGTCTAAACCTTTATTCTTGAAATGCTATGTAACCATGTGAATATGCAGCATTCAAGAAGGGCATTTCCTGTCCTTGAGAGATTATTTGGGGGGAGTTCTATGCAAGACTGTTCCAATTTAATTCTTGTGAGGTAGAGGTTGTTTCGGGAAAGTTCTAAGACAAGCAATCGCTGGCAGGTCAGGACGCTTGTGGATGTTTGTACTTCCTGAGTAATTAAGTACCTGTTTTTGGAGAAGCACGCCCTCTTCTTTTTTACAGTGAGAGAAACAGAAAGCGAGAGAGAGAATGTGTTAGTGAGAGAAAGAGGAAAGGCGCATATCCGTAAGAGAGCAAGAGGCAGTGAAGTTTAGGAAGGGGAGAGAATACGGATGGAAGTAGTCCAAAAAAAGGATGAAGAAATTGGCGCGTATGCATTCAGTCGACATGCTCTGTAAGTATGCATGCATGAAAGTAGTGGCTGAGTTGTAATTGTACAGCGTGAATCATGCCTGTACATTATTTCTAGGTAGAGATAGTGAAAGGATAGATAATGGGATTCCCTGTTCGGATATGATTAAATGGATAAGGAGAACGAGTTTGTATTCTGACACAATTCTTTCCGTCATTCCCAGCGTGCAATAAAATACAGTCTCTCTAGGAGAGATGCAAATTAGCAACCAATGCAATTCTCCACTGAACTGAACACAAAGACGGCATAGCCGGTGTTTTGACCTAATGACGGTGCTTTGGGAGGCTGGAATCTCAAACAGAGCAAAGGCTCTCGGTGCCCGAGGCTATGGAGGGTTTGGAGGTGATTCCGGCGTCCCTCAGGGGCGGGCTGAGGCAGGTGTTCAGGGAAAGGCTTTCGGCTCGCCGGCGCGCCGATCATTATGTGCCTCATCAGGCAAAAGGCTGGCTCCCATCATAGCCGCGCCACGCGCGCAGCGTCGGATAAAGGCGACCATCGAGGTCGCGCGACGCGTAGCTTCGGATAAAGGCGCCGTCCAAAACTTATGACCCCGATGTCAGGGCCCAATATAAGCCAATGGAGCCTTGAAGACGCAGGGTTTTATTTAGACAATGGGGGAATGAGCAGTCTGTGAGGATGAAGGGGAGAGAAGCGAGCACGCGAGACACTGCAGACCTGCTCTCAGAAGCCTCGCACTGGGCTTCATTTTTGTGTCATCGCGTGAGGGAAATTATTGAAATGATATGCTTTCCCTTTTGCATTATGAGGGACGGTCTAAATAACTACTGTTTCCAGCACACCAAATGCAGCCAGTGAGCTTGCAAATTTTCAGTGCTTAATTTGAGCCGGTGGTTTCGGGTGCTTTTATCATCAACACTTGTGCTTTTCATGAGCACCAGTTAAAGACACATTCATTTATGGTAGACGGGGAGATTAAGTGATTTGCCCAGAATCACATGATGTTGAGCCGACCCTGAGTCTCAAGCCTGCTTCCCCAGCTCCAAAGTTGGCTTTCATGGTTAATAATTGGTTCTGTTTTAGGCGGATCTAACAGGAGAAATGGGCTGGTGCAAGCTGCCTCCTGAGGAGAGCCCAACACTTTTTTTTTTTAATTAACCACTGCATATTTTTACTTTAGCCTTATTGACATAGAGGTTTTAAGGCATGGGCCATAGGCCAGGGCCCCGGCTCTTCAAGGGGCCTTCAGGGAAAGCAAACTTTCTCCTTATTGGACTATCTATATATTCTAGTTTCTATCTAAACCTCTCTTACAATCTGTCTATCTCTAACTAACTATGACCTTGTCTCTATACCCCATGTCATCTTAAGGATTTTTGGGGCCCCAGGCAAGACATACGTCAGCTGTTTTTGGTGACCCTGTTAAAGTCTAACACATAAAATATTATTGATCCAAAATCCTTATGATGACACTGCTTATTGCTGGTTGAATGGGCCTTGATACGAGTTCATCTGTTGTCAGAGCATTACTTAAGGCCCAGATCTTCCTTACCAGAATCCTAAGAAAAATGAGCTCCAGTCCAGTTGGCCAGAATTTTCTGCCCAAGAAAATATAAAAATTAGAAGATTCTTACCAGGAGAAACAACAATGAACTCTTCTACCTTGGCCCCCACCTCGAATACACGGCCAGGAAGTAAATCAGTTTGACCTCACCAGCACTTTCTGATTCTACCAAGACTTGAAGTAATGAAGATTGACAGTAAATATCTGGGTCATTACCACCTACCTCAAAATGAGCTATACCCAAGTAACGGAAAGTTGCAACAGTGTAAACAAACTCTTAATGCTACAATGTAAGTATGCAGAGTTTAATAAGGGAAGGAACATCAAAAAAAGAAAACACAATTATGAATTAAGAGTGCTCAGAAATAGGTTGCAGTATCAATTCAGTACCCTCTGCCTACTTGCAAGTGATACTGTTCATAAAAGTGTGAGGGATGGTCCAAGTGACAGCATTACAGATGTCTTTTAAGGAAGCACCCAAAAATGCTACTGAAGAAGTAGATATGCTCCTTGTTATGCGTCATGTCTTAAATTTGGCAACTGAGCCCCTTTTGATTGAAAGGCTGAAGTGATAATAAAATGGATCCATTTGCTTAGGCTAGAAGATCGACATTTCCCCTGCCCCTAGGCCCCAAAAGTCACAAATAGGAAATTTGTTTCCCCAGAAATTGAGGATCCTTCTATGTAAATACATAAGGCTTGTCTAACATCCAGAGAATAGAACCCTTTTTCTAAATCAGAAGACGTCTTGGCAAAAAGAAGGGAAGACTAGATCTCAGGAGAAATAGTACACTGAAGGAACTTTGGGAAGAAAATGAGGGGGAAAAAATCTCAGAAATGGCTCTTCACTCAATCAAGCTACCAATTTACCCTCACTTCAACCCGAACAGATGGCCACTAAAAAGAGAACTTTTGCTGAAAGGAATTTAAACTCTACTGTGTAAGGCCAGAAGGACAATAATTAGATCCTAAGATGGAATCTGGGCATGAACTACTGAACGTTTCAAAAATAAGCTTTTCAAAAGTCTAGAGACTAAATCATCTATAGGAGCAATTTGTTTGCCCCTGAAGGCTTAATTGTGGCCCATTGGCTCTTCAGCGTTGACATCACTAGCCCTCAAAGAAACTCCTCCTGCAAAAACACAAGAATTAGAGGAAGCTCATTGGCCCTTGCCTTTACACCGTTTATCAAAATGTTCCCAATTCCTATTGTAAAAGTTTAGCGTCCCTAGTCTCCAAGACTGTTGAATGCAGTAGGCCAACTCTGATGAACAACCTCTTCTAAGGCTGACCTTTTTTATAGCCAAACCCCCAGAGTTTGCTGACATAGAATTTGAAACACTAGTGAAGATGGATCCAGAGGGAGGTCGACTGAATGCTAGTTACACTAGACATCCATTGATGCCTTGGCCAATGAGGAACAACATCTTTCCCCTCTCCTCTCAACGTTTCCTCAGAATTCTGGGTATTACAGGAAACAAGGAGAATGCATAAAAATGATCTGGGGCCAAGGGACTGAAAAGCATCTATTCCACATGCCTTGTTTGACAGAATCTGGGTACAAAATCTTAGAAGGAGGGCATTGTCCTCTAATGCAAATAGATCGATCCAAGGACGACTGAAAGGAGACACCATCTTCTGAAGCAGGAGAGGGGATATTCTCATGGAACCTGACTGTGGAAATGTCCTGCTCAGTATGTTGTCAGGTCCATTCTCTGCCTAGGCAGATAAGCTGCTTTCAGAAGAGAATGTGTTCCTCCACCCATAAGCGTATCTTCAGGGCCAGGGCTTCCAGAAGGAGATTCAGTGAACTGCCCCAACAGTTAATATATGAACAGGCAATCTGGCTGGCTGTTCTTACGCATACCACCTGATTCTGAAGATGCTTGGCAAAATTTAGAAGAGCTTAATCGATTGCTGCCAACTCCTTCCAACTGAAGGCTCTTGGGTTCTCTTTTCAGGACCAGAGACACTCAACACTGAGATCTCCCAGAATCATTGCTCCCCAATCCTTGGAACTGGCATCTTGCTTAGGATGACGTGAAAAGAAAAGATAAGCCGACTCCCCTGTCCAAATAGGTTCATAAAAGCCACCATTGAAGGTTTCGACAGATCTCCACTGTAACTGGTGCCAGATATTCATACTCCCAAGAATCTGGTCTCCACCGAGCCAGAAGAAGTTGTACAAATGGTTGAAGATGATAATGAGCCCCAGGCACCACCAAAAGGGTTGAAGCCAATTGACAAGTGTAAGAAATGGGGGTCTCTAGTTGGCAATGGTTTGCACCGTTGTCCAAGTAGGGACCCTTCTTCCTAGTCAGGGTAAGGGGGATACACTTCTAAAATAATCCCTGCTCACCCCCTTGGGAGCAGACAGGCTTATCTCAGGGGCAGTGTGTAAAGCTATTGTGCACACATACAGTAATACAATGAAAACACTACTAATGAACACCACACCAGTTTAGAAAAACACATAATCTTTATCTAAACCAAACAAGACCAAAACAGACCAGGATTAAATTTAAGTCTCTATGCCTGGCACATAGAGCCATGTATGGGAGAGGCCCGGCCATGCTACGAACCTTGATATCCCACTACTCACCCAGCCGCTGTCTTAGATCAGGGTCGAATTTTCTGATGAAAACCACCAGAATTAAGAGGTCAAGGTGGGGTGGAAGATCGTTCTCTCATCTGGTGCCCAAACTTTGGAACAGTATGGACCCAGGGCTGCGATTGATCGGAAACGAACAGTCCTTTAAAAAGAAACTTAAAACTTGGCTGTTCCCCTAACTCTCCCTCCAGATAGTTACCCTTACCTGTTATAGCGCTGGGATGCCTGCGGGTAGCCATGCGCTTTATAAATACCTAAACCTAAACAGCAAAACTCCACAATACAGTAATCAAAATATCACTTATAAAAGGTAGAACTAGTTCTGTCCATAGCAAACTATAGTTGTGTCACTTTCAACACAAAGTACCTTGGATGCGTCAAAATCATAAACAAAAACAGCTGCAGGGAAGGTGATGCGTCGGTTCCTTACGCGCAGGAAAGTTGATGCGTCAGTTCCTTACTCTAGCGGAGGTGATGCGTCGGTTCCCTACTGCCACGCAGGGGAGGTGATACGCCGGTTTCTTACTGAAGGGGAGGTGATGCGTCAGTTTTGTAGTGTGCAGGGAGCTGATGAGTTGGTTTCTTACTGCGGCTCCAGCATTCTCGTAGACTTGGCGCCCCGGTGCGATTCGTGATGATCGGGGGTGCGTCGGTTCTTGATGCGGCTGCGGCAACGGCGCTGCATTGGTTTCTCCAGCCGTGGTCCCACAATGCATTGGTTCTTGCAGCTGCAGAGCAGGGCCAGCGTCGGAATCGGTGCTGTGATCTCAGCCGTCATAGATCGATTTACTCGATGCAGCGTGCAGCAATTTCTCCAGCAGGCGCTGCGTCGGTTTCTTCAGCGATGCGTGGGAAACAGGTGTGGATGCGTCACGCTTCTCGTAGTTGCATCTCTTTTCCAGCTCCCAACAACAGAGACAACCTCCAGAGGCATAATTCAGCAACAGGCACCTCCTGGCAGGTCATAACTCCCAGAAAGGAAGTTCAGGGAAGCTGGGGGTGAAGTCTTTGTGTTCCTGAGACTTCAGAACAGGAGTCAAGCTCTACTTCAAGCCCTTGGAGATCTTCCTCAAGCAGGGGACACAGCACACAGCAAAGTCCTTGTCCTTTCCTTGGCAGAAACAGCCACTGTAGGCCAACCCCAGACAGTACTCAGCAAAGGGGCAGTTCTTCTCCTTCAGTTTCTCTAGCTCTTCTGCTTGGCAAAGGTTCCTCCTGAATTCCAGAAATGATCAAAATTTCAGGGGTCTGGGCCCCACGTTTTATAGTACAAAATCCTTTGTTCTCTGGAGGCAGAGAGTGTCTATGCTCAGCAAAAACCAGTTCTGTCCTCTCTGGCCCAGCTTCCAGGCAGGAGGTGGAGACAGCATTGTCCAAGGCAGACCAGGCCCATTCACGTGTGAAAGAAATCTCCTCCTTCTACTCTGAATGCAGCCCAGGTCTATTCAGCCCAGCCCTGACTCACCCTGAAAAGGCAGGACACACCTCAACCCCCCCAGTGGCTGCCCACCGTGAATGCACATCCCCAGCCCCTGCCACTCCAAAGTCAGACAGTCAATACAGAAACCAGCAGAGGCACACAGGATGGCTAAGCAAGAAAATACCAACTTTCTAAAAGTGGTATTTTCAAACACAGAAAGTAAAAATTCTGAGTTAAGGCATACTAAACTTCACATTCCTATCTTATCCCAATGGGAAGTTACATTTATAAGATGTTATAAATAAACTCCCATTCTATCCTATGGGACAGATAGCCTTTCAATAAAGAAAAACAAAATTCACTGTAGTTCACATCAGTACATGTCCTACCTTTCACATACACTGCACCCTGCCCACAGGGGTTCCTAGGGCCCACCTTAGGGATGACTCACATGTAAGAAAAGGGAAGGTTAGGGCCTGGCAAGTGGGTGCACTTGCCAGGTTGACATAGCAGTACCAGACTGCGCACAGACACTGCAATGGCAGGTCTGAGAACCTTTGCAAGAGTGCTTGTGTGGGTGGCATAATCAGTGCTGCAGGCCAACTAGCAGCATTTGACTTACAGGCCCTGGGCACACACAATGCACTGTACTAGGGACTTAGTAGTAAGCCAAATAAGCCAATTATGGAAACAGTAATCCATTATAACAATTTACACACAGAGCATATGCACTTTAGCACTGATCAGCAGTGGTAAAGTGCCCAGAGTCATAAAACCAACCAAAACAGGGGCAAAACCAGGAGGCCAAAAAGCAAAACGTCTGGGGATAAACCCGCTGAAAAAGCCAGGTCTAACAACAAGGTACCAGCAGCCATTCCATGCAGCTAGATTTATTTGCAGGAGAGCTGAAATGTTTTGTACCAGCTTGTCCTTACTTGGTTGTGGAAAGAAGACTTGACTTAGGGCTGTTTTAAATATAGCACAAACGAAATGCCATCTCTAAGACAGTACCAGATAGAGTTTGCTGAAGTTCAAAATCCATTTGCAGCTCTGAATGAGTTAGCAAGTCTCTTGAACATCCTTGGAAGCATTGGAAAAAGAAGCTGCAGATATGAACCCATCATCTAAATAAGAAAAAAAGAATTCATTTGTAATTTACTAATCCTACCAATCGTGCCGATCTTTGGTAAATACCCAAGGGAATGTTAATATTCCAAATTAAAGGACTGTAAATTGAAAATGTTGATTCTTCTCACAAAAATAGAGAAACATCTAGTATTCTGGATGCATTGGAATACGCAGTTATGTATCCTTTAGGTCCAATGATGTCAGAAAGTCCCCTGGGTGAATCAGAGGCAGAATCAACGAGAGCAGGGGTTCTTAATCTGTGGGCTGGGGACCCCCAGAGTTTTGTGATGCCTAATCAGGGGGTCTGTGACTGCTTATAAAACTAAATAATATTGACTTACTTATTAAAGTGTGTATATATATATATATATATATATATATATATATATATATATATATATATATTCACTGAAAAAACCATAGGTTTCAGATATGTTATAGTTACAAATTAGCATTTAAAAACCTTTGAAATTCACTGAAAAAACTATAGGTTTTAGGGACAGTTATAGTTAGTTGGACATTTCACTCGTACAAAACCCGTGAAAATCCCCCGTTATAGTTAGTTCAGCTAACTATAACTCGCGCCCAGCAATGCACTGCTGATGACGTCACATATTACATCACTCATGACATGGTCAGTGACATCACTGATGACATCTCAAATGACATCACTGATGACATCATCCAGTGACTGTGTGTTTCTGTAAAGTTTAAATATTTTTAATATATATAGGAAAAGACGTATTGAAGAATGAGTGGGTGTGTAAGTGTCTGTATGGATGATTTAGTAGGTGCGTGACTGACTCTATAAGTGAGTGATTTAACGTATCTTACTGAATGCATGGGTTAGTGACTAAACTGGGTGAATGTCTGTATCCGTCTGTCTGTTGCTGTGTAAGTGGCTGCATGGGTTTGTGAATAGCTACATGAGTGTCTATATGAGTTATTGATTGGTTGTCTGAGTATCTGTATGGGTGCCTGAGTGTTTGTGTGGGTGGGGTGTGTGCGACTCTGTGCATAGATGTGTGAGTGGGTGATTCACTGGGTGGATGGTTTCAAGAGTGCATCTGTGATAGACTGTATGGGTGGGTAAGTGTGTGTAAGAGTGTGTTAGTGAGTGAATGTATGTCCCAGTGGTACATGTGTGAGTAACTACATATGTGAAAGCCAGTATATATGTGTGTTGGAGTATATAAATAGCTATAAGCGAGAGTGAGTGATTGTGATAGTGGCTGTATGGATGAGTGTGTGCTTGTATCAGTGATTGTATAAGAGCGTAACAATGTGCTAGTATTTGTATGATTAAGTGAGCTGGTGTGTGTATAACTGTATAGGTGAGTAAATGGCAGTGTGTTTAATTATTTGCATGACTGACTAGGTGTGTGAGTACCTCTATGGATGAGTGGCGGTGTTTGAGTGTCTATATAGGAGTAAGAGTGCATATGATAGTCCTGTACTGAGTGAACATAAGTGTGAGTGACTGTACGGGTGAGTGAGTGGATGTGTGTGTGTAGACCTAAGAATCAGTGAGTGGGTATGTAGTTATTGGTGTTGGAGTGTCTATAGTTTTGCGAATGGCAGTCTGTAATTTAGATTGGGTGTATCAAAGGTTATATTAGGGTGTGAGGAGCTGCATCAGATTATCACGTGGATGATGTCATCAGTGATGTCATTTGAGATGTCATCAGTGATGTCATCAGTGATGTCACTGACCATGTCATGAGTGATGTAATATGTGACGTCATCAGCAGTGCATTGCGGGGCGCGAGTTATAGTTAGCTGAACTAACTATAACGGGGAATTTCACGGGTTTTGTACGAGTGAAATGTCCAACTAACTATAACTGTCCCTAAAACCTATGGTTTTTTCAGTGAATTTCAAAGGTTTTTTAAATGCTAATTTGTAACTATAACGTGTCTGAAACCTATGTTTTTTTCAGTGAATTTCAAAGGTTTTTTAAATGCTAATTTGTAACTATAACGTGTCTGAAACCTATGGTTTTTTCAGTGAATTTCAAAGGTTTTTAAATGCTAATTTGTAACTATAACGTGCCTGAAACCTATGGTTTTTTCAGTGAATTTCAAAGGTTTTTTAAATGCTAATTTGTAACTATAACGTGCCTGAAACCTACGGTTTTTCAGTGAATTTCAAAGGTTTTTAAATGTATTAATTTTTATATTATTTTTTTTCATACTGATTTACTACATTTTTAGAAACAATTTCTTTTACATATTTTATTTTTTAATTACATTGTAATTACATTATACATTACATTACAAAAAATACTTTCTCAGAATGAATTACTTTAGTTTAAATACTTAGCACATAGGCAATAGACTTTTAAGTACAGTAGTTACAGTTGTTGCAATGGGCAACACATTTTCAAACACAATGCAACATTCAGCTCAATGTGAATTTCTAGTTAAATGCAATTAGTTACTTTATGGATTACTTTTCTAACCACAGGACTGGATCCTAGATTCAGTCCTGGGACATCTCCTGTAAACAGTTGAGTAAAAGCGTTTTGGTTACAGTCGTGATTTTTAAGGAATATTATTGTATTTTAAAAGTTGACACTTAGAAACTTTTCCTCATAGAATCACCAATGTTATCCTATGGAAGGAAATTCACTTAGCAGGTAAAAACTGTTATCGTTACTTTTCTTACTCAGTGTTGGATCCTGGATCCAGCACTGGTGCATCTCCTGTAAACAGTTGAAAAAATGCGTTTAAGTCATACAGGCGATTTTTAAGGAATATTTGTAGTTTGTGAAAATCGACACTTTGAAACTTTTCTGCTGAAAACCAGACAATGGATTCCTACGGAAGAAAAGATAAGTTACTGGTAAGTACGGTTAAAATTACTTTTCAGGGTCAGTGCTGGGCTAAAAGATGCAGCACTGGGTTCTCTCCTGATAACAGGTGAGTAAATCGGAATTCGTATTTCGGCTGATTTTAGAGGAATATTTGTATGTTTCAAAAATCAACACTTAGAAACTTTTTCAGCAAAAGCAGGCAATGATATCCTATGGAAGGAAATTCAAGTTACTGGTAAGTACGGTTAAAATTACTTTTGAGGATCAGTACTGGGCTGAAAGATGCAGCACTGAGGTCTCTCCTGATAACAGGTGAGTAAATCGGAATTCGTATTTCGGCTGATTTTAGAGGAATATTTGTATGTTTCAAAAATCAACACTTAGAAGAATTTCCAAGTGAAACCAGTCAATGTTAGCCTATGGAAGGAAATTCAAGTTACTGGTAAGTACGGTTAAAATTACTTTTCAGGACCAGTACTGGGCTGAAAGATACAGCACTGAGGTCTCTCCTGATAACAGGTGAGTAAATCGGAATTCGTAGTTCGGCTGATTTTAGAGGAATATTTTAAAGTTCCAAAACTCCACACTTAGAAGAATTTCCAAGTGAAACCAGTCAATGTTAGCCTATGGAAGGAAATTCAAGTTACTGGTAAGTACGGTTAAAATTACTTTTCAGGATTAGTACTGGGCTGAAAGATGCAGCACTGAGGTCTCTCCTGATAACAGGGGAGTAAATCAGAATTCGTATTTCGGCTGATTTTAGAGGAATATTTGTATGTTTCAAAATCAACACTTAGAAACTTTTTCAGCAAAAAGCAGGCAATCATATCCTATGGAAGGAAATTCAAGTTACTGGTAAGTACGGTTAAAATTACTTTTGAGGATCAGTACTGGGCTGAAAGATGCAGCACTGAGGTCTCTCCTGATAACAGGTGAGTAAATCGGAATTCGTATTTCGGCTGATTTTAGAGGAATATTTTAAAGTTCCAAAACTCCACACTTAGAAGAATTTCCAAGTGAAACCAGTCAATGTTAGCCTATGGAAGGAAATTCAAGTTACTGGTAAGTACGGTTAAAATTACTTTTCAGGACCAGTACTGGGCTGAAAGATACAGCACTGAGGTCTCTCCTGATAACAGGTGAGTAAATCGGAATTCGTAGTTCGGCTGATTTTAGAGGAATATTTGTATGTTTCAAAAATCAACACTTAGAAACTTTTTCAGCAAAAAGCAGGCAATGATATCCTATGGAAGGAAATTCAAGTTACTGGTAAGTACGGTTAAAATTACTTTTCAGGATCAGTACTGGGCTGAAAGATGCAGCACTGAGGTCTCTCCTGATAACAGGTGAGTAAATCGGAATTCGTATTTCGGCTGATTTTAGAGGAATATTTGCACAATGGTGAAGGGAGGGGCGGGGCCTGAGGTGACATCTGTGCAAGCGCGCCCCGTGGCGCGTTTTAAGTTGAGGGATTAAGTTCCCTTGAATCTTGAGGGCTCCTGAGGCCAACTAGCCCACCAGGAACCTCCAGTATGCGCCAGAGGCTGCGTTGCAGAGACGTGTACAGAGGCCATGCCCCTTTTACACCTCTCTGCAACGCAGCTCTGTGGCGCTTTCTGGACGTACCTGTTGGGCTAGTTGGCCCCAGGACCCTCAGGATTGAAGGGGATTTAATTCCCCATCTTAAAACGCGCCACGGGGCCTGTTTGCACACATGTCACCTGAAGCCCCGCCCCTCCCTTCACCACTGTGCAAACGCGCCCGTGGCGCGTTTTAAGTCGGGGGATTAACTCCCTTGAATCCTGAGGGTCCCTGGGGTGCAACTAGCCCACCATATACCTCCAAAAGCGCCACAGAGCTGCGTTGCAGAGAGGTGTAAAAAGGGCGTGGCCTCTGTACACCTCTCTGCAAGGCAGCCCCTGGCGCATACTGGAGGTTCCTGGTGGGCTAGTTGGCCCCAGGGACCCCAGTATTCAAGGGGATTGTTCCCCTCTGCAAACGCGCCAGGGGCGCGTTTGCAGAGTGGTGAAGGAAGGGGCGGTGCCTGCGGGCCCGTTTTTTTTTCCCTGAAGGGGGGCTGTGTGGCCCCCTTCCTTTTTCCTATTTTTAGGCCCTGGGGACCCCATCCCCCAGGGCCTTACCCCTTTTTTTTTTAAATTAAAATTAAAAAAACGGGAAGGGGTCCGCGTGGCCCCCTTCCCTGGGCCTGTATTGGCCCCGGGGACCCCATCCCCAGGGCATGGCCTCTTTTTTTATTTGGAGGGAGGCTGCGTGGCCCCCTCCTCAGGCCATTTAAGGCCCCGGGGACCCCCTCCCGGGGCCGGCCTTGCACTTTTTAAAAACTTTTTTACCTTTGGGGAGGGGGCTGCGTGGCCCCCTCCGTGGCCACTTATGGCCCGGGGACCCCATCCCCGGGGCCTGGCCTCTCGTTAGGGACTGTGGGGGTCCCCAAACCCCCACAGTCCCGCCGGCTCCCGTGTCCTACGGGAGCCGGCATTGCTTACACATGGGGAGCAGCTAACATGCTGCTCCCCATGTGGAAAGCAATCAGCTTTGGATATTGGAAGAGAGAGCAGGTTTCCTGCTCTCTCTTCCAATATCCAAGCAGTTTGCAATGACAGGACGGGAGCCGCGAGGCTCCGTCCTGTCATTACAACAGCAGTGTCCCGGGGTAGGCACCCCGGGACACTGCAGGAGCCGGCCCTGGGGGTGGCGGTCCCCAGGGCCACCACAGGCTCCAGGAGGGGGCCGCGCGGCCCCCTCCTTACATTTTGAAAGCCCCGGGAGGTGGTGGTCCCCGGGGCTTGGGGGTCCAAAACGGACCCCCATTGTAATTTTTCTTAGTGCCCCGGGAGGTGGTGGTCCCGGGCGTGTGGGGGCTGGAGCCCCACACACAGGTTAATCAAAAATAAAAAAGAAGCCCCGGGAGGTGGCGGTCCCGGGGCTGCGGGAGGGCTCAGAGCCCTCCCGCACCATTACACATAAAGCCCCGGGGGTGGTGGTCCCGGGGCTTGGGGGCCCTTAGAGGCCCCCACACCTAAAATTAACCCCCCAGCATGCCCCCGGGACTTGGCCCACCCGGGGCCAGTGACATCGAAGCGCGGAGACCGCGCTTCGATTTTCGGCAGGATTCGCGCACCCTGAGCGCATCCTGCCGATTTTTTTAAAAAAATTAACAAATTTTTGCCCAGGGGTCCTTGTGGGACCCCTGAGCAAACCTAGGGAGTCAGGGTGTTTCTACCCTGCCCCCTTTGTGCGCTTTGCGCACTTGTTTCTGTCCCTCGGTTCTACCGAGGACAAAATGGCTGCCAACATTTCCTGAATCGGAATGTTGACAGCCAGCTGACAGCCAATTAACATGCAGCTCGTGATCGGGACGGTGCGCGCAGGGTGCGCTGAGGGTACGCGGACCCTACTCGGCCATAGATATCACTATCTTTTTACTTTTGATTTTCTCAGTAACTACTGAACGGATTTACACCATTTAACAAAAGGGTTCTTTCTGAACCAAGAACTACCTCTTTGCCAAATTTGGTGTAATTCCGTTCAGCAGTTCGGGCTGTAGCCGTGTCTAAAGTTTCCTATGGAAAATTGCATGGGGAAAACGCGTTTTGGGACCCCCTTTTTCTCGGCCCCGCTTGACGAATCCCCCGAGACTTTCAGGGTAGGAGCGGACCGGAGCGGGCCATAAAGTTTGAAAATTTTGCGAAGATACGTCAACCGGCAAGAGAGTTATTTCAAATAGAATGTCGCGGATTTCCTATGGATAATAGGTTGTAACTATAACTATCTACTGGCGACCGCCAGTAGATAATATATATATATATATATATATATATATATATATATATATATATATAAGAAAAATATAAAACAGAAAATTGTGATATGTTCTGTAAATATGAAGGAATTTGAAACTGGATGCTAAAAATTAAAATGATATCCTCAGATTGATTCATGGGAGCAGTGTAAGTGCATCAAACAGAATACAGTATGGATGATGGATGGCCTCAATGGATTTTAGAAATGCTCCAAACTTCCCATTATAACTAAAATGTTAAATTTGGTAATATTTGTTTGCGAATTAAATCAAATATTTAATCATCTCTGTATTTGTTTGATGAATGCTTGTTTCTGTATTTTGTGCACTGTTTTGCGGTTGAAATCATAAAAATTTCTTAGGGCTGGTCCCTGGCTTCTAGTATTGACTCAGTTGGGGTCCCTGCCTTCCAGTAATGATTCAGTGGGAGTACTCCGATTCCAGTAATGATTAAGTGGGCTCCATAGAAGTCAAATGGTTAAGAACCAATGAATGAGATAATGTCTGTTTTAAAAGTAACTTGGGTGATGAATGAATTGACTTCTTTGAGATCTAAAACTGGATGAAATTCTTCCGAGTTTTCTGCATAAGGTAAAGGATCACCTAACATCCCAGCCATCTTTCTAAATGTGGGACGGGAATGATTGGCCCCACTTTGATCAAGTCTTGACCTTCCTGAAGCAGGGCTAGACATTGTACTGGACATTTAGGTGTAGGCATCACAGTGAATTTGCCTGGAGGGATAGTGGAGAAGTGAACTGTGTATCTCGGATTCACTACTTTCAACGGCCATGGGTCTGCCACACTTTGACGAAGTTCTTCAGATACCTTCCCACTGGAAGTTCTTTTGAAAATTCCAATGGATAGTCAGAGTTTGTTCTTGGTAGATGCAGCTGATGATCGATTGGGTCTTGTTGGTAGTATGGGCCCTTTGGCTGTGACCCCCTACTTCAAAAGAGCTGGGTCTGTATCTTTGGGAAGAAGATGGAACAAACGTTCCCTATGGATCGAACCCTCATCCTCAAACTAGTGGCCAAAAAGATGCCATCAATTTTCGGTCTTCTGCTGATTTCTTGACCATATTCTCTAACTATCCTCCGAAACATTTTTTCCTCAGAAAATGGGATATTCATGAGAAGATATTTTCGGCTTGTCGGCTCTCCAAGACCTCATCCAGAGATGCCTATGAGCTGCAATCACAGAGGCCGTGGCCCCTGTACATAGAGAATCAGAAGAGATGTCAGCCAAAAAGCACACCTGTAGCTCCATTAGGGACAAAATGGAGGCGACATCATTGCCCTGCTGTCATATGCTAGCCATACGTGCACATATGGCAGTTTATTCAATTAATTTTATATCTCTTTATTATTTCCCTTTGTAAATGTGTACCCTTTCTATGTAATTATGTATCTATATATTTTATTACTTTACTCCTACTTACTTTATTAGCACGGTAAAGTACAAAGGAATCATTGTACTGGCGAAAGATTATATGGCTTACAAAGGAGAAAATATTCTAGGACGGCCGCACCAGAAAGATTTGGGCACATTCCTCGATCCCAATGCGCAACCTCAAGTAGGAGTTCACCATTTTGAAAACGGTTGTGCTGACTTTGCAAGAACATTTCCTGAAGTATTTACAAGCAAATTAGGTTGTGTTAAAGGGTATCTTCATTACATCAAACTTAAACCAGGGGCGATACCAGCTGCATGCAAAGAAAGGAAGGTTCCTTTAAGTATGCAACTAGAGGTACACAATGAGTTAGAAAGGCTAGAACCAGAAGAGATTATAATCCCAGTGGAGGCAACAGAATGGTTGGCTCCCATAAAATATTGCAAAAAAATGTTCAGGAGCAAGTAATTTATGTGTGGACCTGAGGGGGTTGAATAAAGAGGTGGTAGTGGATAAATTCCCTCTAACAAACATATCTGAGATGATATCAGCAATTTGTGATGCAAATTTTTGATCACTCTCGATAAAGTTTCTGCATATCTTCAGATCAAGTTACATCCCCATTCACAAGATCTTACATCATTTATAACTCCTATGGGGGCATTTACATTTTTGAGTATGCCTGTTGGCAACAGCTTCTGTTTTTCAGAGATTGATGATTTCAATTCTTGGGAAACTACAAGGTGTACAATGTTTTCAAGATGATGTTCTGATTTATGGGAGCAATTGGGAAGAACATACTTGAAGGGTTTGTGCTGTGATGGAAAAATTAAAGAAACAGGTTTGACATTGAATGTTGAAAAATGCTTATTTGGAAAGAGAGAAATTCCTTATTTGGGGCACACCAATGCACCACAAGGAATTACACCAAAATCTGATTTAGTGGATGCCATTTGTAAACTCAGTCCACTGGAAAATAAGAATGAGGTAATATCATTCTTAGGCAAGGTGGAATTTTACCACAAATTTATAAACAACCTTTCCAGTAAAACAAGAGAGATGCAAAGATTGTGCAGAAAGGGTGTGGAATTTGAATGGAACAGGGGATGTCAGAAAGAATTTGATGACCTTAAACATGAATTACGTGAGGCACCTAATCTTAATGCTTTCAGAACACACAGACAAAGGTTGGCACTTACACCAGCAAAAAATGTCTGGGTGCTGTTCTGCTGCAAGTGGAAGATGGGGAGGAACATACTATTGCATGTGCATCACAGGCACTTAGAGGGGCTGAACAGAATTACTCTGTAATTGAAAAAGAGGCACTGTCAGTCTCATGGGCTGTAAAAGAAAATTCAAGTTTTTCATGTGGGGCCGGAGGTTTACAGTAGTGACAGATCATAAACCCTAAGGGAGATCTTCGTGAAAAAGGAATTGGACAGTGTTTCATCCAGGACACGTAAACGGGTTGTGGAACTACAACAATTTACCTTTTCTATCGAGTATTTACTTGGAGTACAAAATTGAACTACAGATTGATTATCTTGTCTAGTTTCAGGACAAAATGATGATTGTGAGAAGTTTGATTACATTACTTGAGTGGATGAAAGTGTCTGTTTGGTGTCAGAAGGTGCTATCAGTGAAGGAGAGTGGAAAATAGAAGCAGGGAATTGATGGAAAATTTTTGTCTGTGATTAATTTATTTAAAAAGGATGACCTGTAAGAATCAAACTAAATGAGAAATCTCATTCATTTTGGATGATCAGAAATGAACTTTCTGTTCATGATGGGTTGGTTTTAGAGGTGATCGACTTATTGGTATGAGGAACAGAATAATCGATATGGCTCATGAGAGACATTTGGGAATAATCAACACAGAGGAAAGGATTAGAGCAGATTTTTGGTGGCCGGGTATAGATATTGAGGTTAAGAGGAAGATTTGTAAATGTCTTGAAGGTAAGGAGAATAAGATTCACAACACACAATGTATTCCCATAGTTTGTAGAGAACGTCCTACGGGGCCTTGGCAGGAGATTGCCCTGGATTTGGTTGGCCCATTGAAAAGGGAAAGATGCACCCCTTACATGTTTGTTGTAGTTGATGTTTTCTCAAGGTGGCCTGAAGTAATGTGTGTTTCTGATATATTATCTAGGAGCAGTAATTTGTTTTTTAGATGGATTGTTCAGGAGGGAAGAGGTGCCCAATAGCAAACTTACTGACAATGGAGTAAAGTTTTGCTCCAATGAATTTGAAGAATTTCTGAGCTTGTATGGGATTAAACACAGAAAATCTGCTTTGTATCATCCAGAATCTAATGGAATGGTAGAAAGGCTCAATAGAACATTAAAATAAAGTTATCAGTTAGCAAGAAACAGTGTTCTGGATTGGAAAAAAGAATTGCAGAATTGATTGGTTTATTATCATCTCTCACTTCGCGTGACTACTGGTATGTCTCCTTTTGAACTCTTTAGGGGTAGAAAACACAATTCCAAATTCATTCCTAGTTGGATGGACTGGACTAAAGGTTGGGTAAATGTTTTAGTTGATGATGATTGGAGATATAAAGAATGAGAGAAGATGGTTCAACGGAAATGACAATTTGATGTTAGACATGTTGTGGTGGGAAATTGGGTAAAAATTAAAATTTCAGTGAGAGCTCAACCTGGTTCTAAATATACTGCACCCAGGAAGGTGATTAAGCTGTTTTAAAATGCCATCAAAATAGAGGATAGAATAGCTTGGAATCTTAATAGAGAAGTTCTATTGAGGGAGCTGGGTTCCGATGAAGATCGTAACATATTGTCTGATAAAAAATGCTGTTCAGACAGGAATAAGAGGTATTCATCTTCATATGAGAAAGTTTTAACACTGGAAGGCAATAGGCAAAAGAGATGTCACAAAATATCAAACTATTTACATGACTAAGTAAGAAAGTAAAGTGTGTGATATCAATCAATCAATCAAGGATTTATAAAGAGCAGCAAATCACTCATCAGGGTCTCAATGTGCTGGAGTTGCTAACTGCTTGGTGGTAATCTGTTCATTCGAACAGCCAGGTCTTGAGTCCTTTCCTGAATTATCGGAGTGATGAGGGGGTCCTGAGGTGCAGGGGAAGGTCGTTCCATGTTTTGGATGCCAGGTGTGAGAAAGAGCGCCCTCCACTGTTGCCACGGTGGATCCGGGAGGGGTCTGTGAGGAAGAGGGAGGCGGATCATAGGTGCCTGGTCTGTTGGTGGATAGTCATGCTTTTGTTGATGTTTTCTGGTTCTTCGTTGTGCAGGAATTTGTATGCGTGGGTCAACTATTTGAACTGGCATCTCTTCTTGATTGGGAGCCAGTGTAGCTTCTTGAGGTGTTGTGTGATGTGGGTTCATTGGAAGAGGTCGAGTACGAGTCTTGCTGCTGAGTTTTGTATTGTCTGTAGTCTCTCGAGGAGGTGTGCGGTGATTCCTACATAGAGTGTGTTCCAGTAATCCAGCCTGCTGGTGACGAGGGCCTGCATGACGGTCCTTCTGGTGCTGACTGGGAGCCACCTGAAGATCTTGCAGAGCAATGCTAGGATGTGGAAGCAGGCAGATGAGATTGCATTTACCAGTTTCTTCATAGATAGTTTGCGGCCATGGTGTGTTGGGGTGGGGGATGGGCCGAGTTCAGCAGGCCACCATGCGTCGTTCCATGGCGAGGTGTTGTTCCCAAAGATGAGGACTTCTGTCTTGTCTGTGTTGAGCTTGAGACTGTTGGCCTTCATCTAGTGTGCAATGTTCATCAGACATCTGTGGAAGTTGGTTCTGGTGGTGGAGGGGTCTTCTAACAGTGGAAGGATGAGCTGGGGATCATCAGAATAGGAGGTGATGTTGAGTCCATATGATCTGATGGTGTTGGCTAAGGGGGTTATGTACGTGTTGAAGCAGGTGGGGCTGAGGGAAGATCCTTAGGTGGCACTGCAGATAATCTTCTTGGGTTCCGAGGTGAACAGTGGGAGACAGATTCAGCTTGTTTCCAGTCCTAAGGAAAGGAGACCGAGGTGATGGAGGTGTTCAGGACTTTCTTGAGATTGTTGCTAATCGTCTTGCTCCTGAGGTTGATGACATGGTGGGGACAGGGGCCTGTGAGTGCTCTAGAGCACAGGGAGTTCATGATGGAGATTATGGCTTGAGCTGTGAGAGGGTCCCAATGGGTGAGCAGGCGCTCAGTGTTTGTATTCATGGGTGTGAGCAGGCTGATGCTGTCAGTGGGAGGGAGTTGGGGTTTGAAGTTTTCATAGATGACTGAGATCTTGTAGTGGAAGAAGTCCGCCAGTGTGTCACACAGTTCTTGGGAGGGGGTGATGATAGAACTTTTTTATTGTTTTAATTCTTTCTCTGCAAAATGTTTACTTTTGTGTCTATGTCAGATAGTTAATCTATGGTAAGCAAATCATTGTTTAATGTAATATTTATGGAATGCACTATGTTCTTATGTTTCTATTACATGGTTGTGTTCTCATATGTGATCAAGTTTTTATTGCATGGTTGTGTTCTCAATATTTGTTAAAAGTGGAAAGATATGTGGTATCTGCCTTGCACGTCCTGCGCCTACCCATGTCATAGTCATCTAAATGTTCGGATTCTAGAATATTGACGTGGATTTGAAGGGGAGACAGGAGTTGGCGAGGAGCTGTGGATGAGGCAGTAATAAAGTATCTTGAGCTCTGGCTTACTTTAAAGTGTGTCCAGTGCACTTTTTTACACTTAGTTTGTTTCAAGAATGACTCCAAAGACATGCGCACACCAATCGTGGTAAGTAGCATAGTGCTGCATATAACCACCTTGTACGCTTCCTATTCAGTTGCTCTGTTTGAGGCCGAGCCAGTACTGTGCTCAAAGTACTGTGCTTCATCTTCTAGCCACAAGGGTTGAAGCCGGCAGTGAGGGACCGGAGTTGGTATTCGTCCCCAAGTTAGGTGGATCCATAATGGATTATGATCAGAGAGGTTTTTATTGAGATAGTCCGCGCAAAAGACCTGTGTTTGGAGAGGTGTGACATAAACCAGTCGATCGAGACAAACATGGAGGGCAGCTTAGTAAAAGGAGTATTCCTTTGCTGGGGGAGTCGTGTCCTCCAGACATCGACAAGATCCCAATGGTGAAGCCAATCAGTGAAGGCCGTTGAGTATCATACAGTTGGGATACCCAGTGAGGGGGGTTGTGATTGGTCCAGTGTAAAGTCGCTGCCCAGGATCCAATCTAGATCACCCCAGGGGAGTGGAAGAGAGGCCATATATCATGGCTGATCTGAGTAAAGGAGCATAGATTGACGTCAGTGGAGTAATTCAAACTAAGGATTTGTCCTCTCCATTTGCATTCAAAGAGCCGTATTGTTTAAGTGTGTTTCTTGAGGAAAGGTTATATTTGCCCCTTGCTGGACCAGGTGCACTGGAATGTGATAGTTTTTTTGATGCTGCCCATTCCCCATAAGTTCCATGTGATGAGCGTGTATCTACCCTGTGTCCCACCGGTGGTCTTGCAGGGTTAAAGTGTAGAGAGCTACGGGAGTCCAAACAGGTTTTTGCGCCAAGTAGAGAGGGCTAGGAAGGTGAAAATGGGACCATATCATGAGTTGCTGTGACTCCCTTCCAGTGGGTTGCTTCCTCTGGAGCAAAAATAGCACAATTATTAAGAAACCGGTCATCACGCCAAACGACTAACTACTCACAACAGGGGAAATACAACAGTGAGCCTACAGTGCAGGAAAAAGTCATGAAGGGACGTCTGTTCAATTGTTGGGAGAGGTGAGTGACAATAGGAGGGGATCCAGCTAAAGGAAGCCCACTTCATCTATACATTCAACTAGGCATGCACAGCCTTGTACTATAGAAAGCCCCCAGCAATTCCAATGGGAGGGTCCGGGTAGCTGATATGATGAATGAAGCAGAAAGTTCAGGATATATGGTGCATTTCGATGATTGGGTGGGGAGGAGATAAAACTGGCCATGGTGAGGAGATCTCCCCATCAAATGGGGTCATCCTCTGTCTGTGGGGTGACTCGAGGGGTGAAGGTTGAGCTCAGGATGGATAAGTCCCTAGAGTCGTCCCTCGCTGACGTGTCCAGGTAGCATTTCTGTGGGTCGAGTAGCAGAACAGCAGATTCTAAGGTGCACTGGCGATCTGCCAATACTTGGGCCTGTGAAGGGAAGATGTCCGCAGGGTGACCCGGACAGGGTCGGGATCTCCGCCGGAATTCCCCTCTCCATTCCGTCGGCCCGAGTGTCTTGACTAGAGAAGGGGCCCTCTGCACCATAAGTCTCATCTGTTCAGGTCTGGACATCTTTGGGATCAGTGAAGAAATGTGTTTGGTCACCAATGATGATTCTCAAACTTGCGGGAAACAACAGGGCATATTTCAAGGACAGCTCTCATAGTCTTTTCTCGATTACCAGAAAGGAGGACCTACATTACTGTACTGCTTAGGTGAAATCCGGGAAGATTGAGACTCAGTATGTTTCCACCACTATGAGATGCCGGCCTCTGGCTTGTTGTAGAAATTGATCCAGTCCCAGTAGTTCAGTAGTTTAACCACTATCGATCATGGAGCGGCTCCAGGAATCGGGGGTCTGGTGGGGACCTTGTGCGCTTGCTCTACCACATACATGGGGGATAAGCCTATGGGGCCAAATTCGGATTGGAGCCAGCACTCAATATAAAGTGTGTGGTTGGAGCCCTTCACATTCCCCGGCATACCAATGATCCAAAGATTGTTAATACGGGTGATTGGCCTTCATCGTCTTCGAGAATCCGAACTCTTTAAATGAGTTCCAGTAGGTGGACAGTCATATCAGTGAACTGCGGGTCAAGTTCTTGCAGGGCCTGCTCAGTAACCGCCATTCTGTCTTTAGTTTTACGCTGGCCATCCCAGAGAAGATTTATGTCAATAGATAGCTGTTACACCTATCACCCTTATAGTGGTCTTTCCCCAAACTTTTTGGCTTCACCCTCCTTTTTTTCTGAATTCATTTTTGCTGGGCCTAGGATTCTCTGCACTTTACCACAGCTAACCGATGCTAAAGATCTTGTGCTTACTCCCTCAAACATAGTAAAATTGGCTAACACCTAATTGGCATATTTAATGTACTTATAAGTCCCTAGTAAAGTGGTATACCATATACCCAGGGCCTGTATTTTAAATGCTACTGACAGGCTTTCAGCACTTATTGTGCCACCCACTTAGGAAGTCCCCTCAAGCCTGTCCCAGGTCTGCCATTGCAGCTTGAATGCAGTTTTAAACTGCCAATTTGACTTAGCAAAATAACCCCCTTGACAAGCTTAAACTCCCCTTTTATTGATTATACGTTACCCCTAAGGTAGGCCCAAGAAAGCCCATAAGGCAGGGTTCGTTGTAATTAAAGGTATGGACATGTACTTTTAAGTTTTACATGTCCTAGTAGTGAAAAACTCACAAATTCGTTTTTCAATGCTGTGAGGCCTACTTCACCCATAGGATAACATTGGGTTACCTTATTACATTTAATAAGTGCTAATCTTTGATTGAGAACAGGTAGAAAAAAATGTTTGATGCCTGAGAAATTGTAATTTTAAATCTTCTTTAATGGTAAAGTCGGATTTTAAATCACAATTCTGAAAATGCAACTTTTAAAAGGTGGCACTTTCCTGCCCTAACTATTTGGTGCCTATAGTCTGTTTCTGGGTCACATGACGGGGTGTAGTAGGCAGTTGGACTTTGTTTATTCCTCCCAGACAGCCACACAATAGAGGGATTATGTGTGCCTGTAAAGGCCATCACTGACCGGATTGGGGGCGGGGGGGACGGAGATGGGCACAGTGCCATTTACAAGTCAATGGGCTGTGCCCTGACTTCACAGAAAGAATTTCACACTAACCCATTGTGCCTGCAGCCAGGCTGGACCCTGGGCAGGGGAGGCAAGAAACTCCAAGAACTTCAGAAGAAAATCTCTAAAAACTTCTCTTACTTCAAAGAAGGCACCAGGTATAAAAATAGGAGCCTCAGACCCACTCTTCAGTACACTTTCTGGACCTGTAGAAGGACTCTCAGAGGACTGCCTACTGCTCTGGCCTGCTGTGTACTTCAGAAAACTGCTTTGCTGTACCTGGAAGGACTGTTCTGCTGCCTGAAGCCTGACTAGAACCCTCAGAGACCTGCCCTGCTGCTTGAGCCATGCTCCACTGCTTGAACCCAGGAATACCAGAGTGACTCAAAGGGCTAGTTGGCTGGCCTCCTGATCAAAGCGTCAGGGACAAAAAAGGCTCCAACCATCTTGAACATGCACCTTGACCCAGCATGTTTGAGTCCTGACCCTCCAAGTGGTGCCTCTCCAGTCCTGGGCCCTTAGAAGTGGTTACCCAAAGTGATTGCCTAAATCCATTACTTGGGATTTAGAAAATATTTGGCTAAAAAGTGCTGGGAAACAACCTTTACATCGCGGTCATTAGACCGCGATGCCTTTACAACGCGGTCGTTATAACGACCACGTTGTTACAACGCAATGCCATTACAACTCAAGTCATCACATCGACTTGCAGTAGATGGTGCTCTAACATAAGGAATAGTATAGTTTACTATTCCAACACCTTCCCTACTATTGCGTAGTCTGGAGTTGGAATAGTAAATTATACATTCCTAATGTTACACTGCCTTCTACTGCAAGTCGATGTAATGACTTGCGTAGTAATAGCATCGCGTTGTAACAACGCGGTCGTTGTAACGACCGCGTTGTTACGGAACGCAATGTATTTGCATGCGTTGTAGCATGCTATATTCAAAAGTGCTCTGAGAGAAGACCAGGACCTGCCAGTTCGTCGATCTGCCAAAGGTGCATTGCCGGCCTGACTTTGTGGCAGCTCCCGCTATGTTCATCTCATCAGCAGCAAATCCTGTCCAGCGGCTCTTCGCCGAAGGGGTATCCGGCCTCCTGGAGCCTTCGTCAGCTACAGTCTGCAGCTTTGTCCCACTGGAGATTTTTGACTTCCAAAAAAGAGGCTAAACCCAAACGTAGAAATCTTCACCGTGACTTTGTCTAGCGGCTCCCCTACAATGACGCCTCCTGCTCGGACACTGCCTGCAGCCTTGCCTCGCTGAACTTTACCTTCTCAGACATTTTTCCGGGAAAATTCTTATAAGTCCGAAGGTAAACACAGACCGGGCCCAATCAAATTCTTGTATCTCACCCGCACTCCATTGTGTTCAGCCATAACTTTTTACTTTGCCCCAGTCTTGCACTACTAGATGCTTGCAGCTGGCATTTTGATCATTGAAAACAGCATTAGAGCTGCTCTAGGATTGGTTGGATTGGCATGCAGGAAGTTATCCACCTTCCCTCCCTTTCCTGCTCATTGTCCAGGAGAGGAGAGACACCGGCCAACAGCATCTCAGTGAGTTTTTCAGCACCACACCCCACTTTTTAAAGCTACTAGCTGCCCCTGGTAGCATCCAGATCAAATAATTGTTTTTTTATGTAGATAGCTCAGTCGGTACTGCTGTTATCACAGAGCTCTTTTGTCACTTGCAGTTGTTTTTCCTCCAATCTTTCACCTTGTAAGGTTGTTAAACAGGGTTCCTTTGAATAATAATAAATACTTATTAGTAAAAACAACCTCAACCACCATTTATGCTATAAATCCTGAGTTTGCATTTCTCCAGACAGGTACTCTTAACATATAATGCCTACCAGTATGGATGACATGTGAATCCTACCTTGTAGCAATCATTGTCTTTAAATACCTTTCCAACACACTTATATGAGTCATTGTCTATGTATAATATGTGTAATGTAACACACTCCGACACCCTGCCCAACATACTTTAGATGAGTACCGCTGTGAAAGACATGAAATACACATAAAAAGGGGCTATGTGGAGATGAAGGGCAGCAGTGAAAGGGTGATAGTAAGTGAATATGTGAAGAAGTTGTTTTTCTGGGGGGCGCCAACAATGATTATCACAACGGCTGCCACCAGTGCTAAAGCTGACCCTGTCTAGGGTGTAGCTAGAGGTGGGCGAGCCAATGAAAGCTCGAGCCAGCCTCGAGACTGAAGCCTGGCTCTGGCTCAGCTCAGGGTCCTGTTGCAACCCCAAGCCTATCACAAGCCAAGCTTTCATGTGGCTTCTGCTTGCCACCCTTGTCCTAATTTCATGCACAAAGCACAAAGAGGTCAAAACAAATCATTAACATCTTAGTTTAAAAAGAAGAGACAAATGGGTGCCCATTTAGTGGCTGGTTTGCAGAAAGTGAAACAGCTAAACCTGGATTAATCAAGGCTTTCTCCTTTACCAAATTGTGTGATCTCAAACAAATATTTTATTTTAATGATCCTCCTTTTTCTTCACTTTCTCATATAAAGGCACCTTCAAATTCATAAGTTCAGAATACCAGCTGTACACAAACCTGTTGTGTTTGGTTTAATAAACTATAATGTTGATCTTTCAATAACAATATAGGTCACATACAGGGTTCACATGACTGTCTTGATTCTTAGTTCACTAATATTACTGTCACTAGAGTGGTGGTGGGGGCAGGAATGGTTCTACGCTCATGTGTAAAAAATACCACTTTTAATAAGTACTTTTCAGTTCAGTGCTATAATGTGATGTATTCAAGTGAAAGCTTCCACATGTTAAAGAAATACACTTTTTTGAATTATGAAGAGACGTTAAAATATTTTATGTGATGTCTGTTGCATGATTTACATGGCAAACATTTTCAAGGCTCAGATCGTGCACAGGCCCTAAGGGCCAAACCAGACCCTTCACTCAGTTCTGGCTCGGCTCGCCCTGTTAATTTGCTGGCTCTCCCACCTCTAGGCATAGCTATCATTTCTGCGGTTTTAGTTCGCCTTTTCCAATTAATGGAAAACATAAAGTATAATTAGAAATGCCTAAGATAAAATGACCGGTGTGCACTAATCCCAAAATCTTCTTTTAGTGCCACACTGTAACCTACCAGACAAATGCTCCGTGCTGGAACCTTGGATGGATTTCTCCCTCATTCTTTGAAAAATTGCCTTTTCTTAACAAACTGTGATTTTTTGTCTGCATGTATATGTTATTTTAGTAGCTTAACCCTAGCCAAAAGGCAGCAGAGTGCTGTACAAGGTCCAAGACAATGTGTATGTCTGGACACCTGTGCTAACTCATTGAGGGGCATGTCTACTAACATTTCATGCAACACAAGTAAAGTTGCTGTGCTGCGTTGCATGAAGGAGAAAGGGAAAGATCAGAACAGCACCATATTTTCAAAGATACGGCACATTGGTATTGGGACTGAAAGCTCTGACATGCAGGTTACAAAGTGAGTGAACCTGCACATCATCTCTGTGTTCACTCCCTATTCAACCTCTTCCTCTCTCAGTTCCCTTTTCTCTATCTGTTCCCTCCTCTCTCCTACCTTGACATTCGTTTCTGACTCTCTCCCTCCCCACATGCCTTCTCTCGGTTCCCACTACCTTGCCTTTTATACGTGCTTTTTTCAGTTTTCTACCTTTCACTGTCACCCTCAGCATCTTTCTGTATCTGTTGTTCACTCCTCTCTCTCCCCATCTCCTTCTATGATCGATTTTTCTCTTTTCACCATCCATTCTTTTTTACTCTCCGCTGACAAATCCTTGCCTGCTTTCCTCTTCTCTCACTATTCACTGTCATTGTTTGAACCTTTTGTCTTTCCCTCTCTCCTTCTTTCTAACCATCATTTCTCTCTCTTTTTCACATTTTCTAGTTGTGCTACTGCCTGTGAATTCAAAGTCTACGTTCAACAAAACAGCACTGCTTCTGCCACTATCGTTCATGGTACCTGGGTAGAATTGTGAAAACTGCTCCATATGTCACCTGTCAAATTCTTCTTGAAGTGTATATCTTTGCTAGTTCTTTCATCTTTAAATGTGTCCAGCTATGTGAGAACGTTTGCTCAATACTCCAATGTTTAATATAAACAAAAGAACATAAACCTATTTTAGATTGAACTTCTGTCAGTTGTCTATTTTATAATATGCGACATCCTCAGATGTGTCCATATAAATTACCTTTTGTCTTGAATTTTGCCCATTTGTCCTGAATTTTTACTGTCACTTTCCAGAATTTGTCTTCTTTCCAGGTGGCCACCCTAGATGGCGCCGGCTTGCAGATGCCTCCACCTAGCATAGAGTGGGTATTCGAGAGGTGAAGAATTGTGGAGCACACTACCATGTTGCGGTGCAGCTGTGAGACATTGGAGCATTCTCCCCTTGTTATCGAGGCCTGAGTGGGCTTGTGCCAGGGAGAGTAGTCCCAAAGGAGAAAAAACGTTGGCGGGCAGATGAGGTGAACAGAAGGAGGGAACAGATGCCTGGATGCAGTGCTGGGTATTAAAGGTGACACAGGCTGAGATGGTTTCCTGGGCCAGGGCCTTGCTGACACTGACTGGAAGATCCCTTTGCTCCTTTTGATATAGGCAGTGCCCATGAATTACTGAAAATGATGGCAGAGAGTTACGTGAGCCACTGTGGGGAGAAAATGTGAAGTCTCTGCTTCTGAGTGTGGTGGCATGTAAGACATATTTGTAGAGATGCCCCTACTTAGAATGTGTGCCATGCCCTCTACTGGCTTCATTTTTAGGATATTATCAAAAGAGAGATTTTTGTGATGGCCACGAACAAACTTAAGACAGAGGAAAATAGATCTATCAATGATGCCCCCATGAGTCAAAAACTGGACAGGACTCACTTCCCAAAGAAGGGTCATGCGAATGCAACCACGCAACCACGCAAACAAGCCAAGAGAAGTCGGCCCTGCTGAAAGAAAGTGATTTTCACATGCTACTTCAGGAATTTAGGAAAGGAATACCTACTCTGAGACCAGGCATTAACAAATCCATTACTGATTTAGACCATCAGCTGCAGAAATTGGGAGGTTGGGTGGAGCAACTAGAAGGAACTGGAGTGTAATGAGCAAGATACCTTATTCAAGAGAGTGGTACCATTAAAGAGGTCACAACGCTCTGTGTTAGACAAGGTTGATGACCTTCAAAAATGGCATTAGTCGCAACAATCTATGATTTAGAGGCATCCATCCTGATATTCCTGGCTCTTTTCTCACTGCACATATCCAAAAACTATTTTGTAATATAGTCAAAGTCCCATGTGATACTGAGATTGTTCTGAACAGAACACCTGGGGTCTACTCGGAATTTCAGAGAAGGGAATACAATGTATGCTTGATGCCCTTAGCAAGATCCATTTCTATGGACAGAATGAAGAAATATTCCTAACATCTCAGAAACAGGAGAAGATACAATATGAATATATTTCAAGATGTGTCTTTTTAAACACTTGCTTAACAGAAGGAGTTTAAGTCTTTCACCACCTATGTGAGAGAGACCAATATACCTTATCGCTGGGGCTTTCGGTTCAGACTCTCATTCTCCATGCACAATAAAAGACATATGGACTACAATCCAGAAGAAGTCGAAGTGATTTTAAAAATAAAGACAGGAGATGATGTAGATGCTCAAGAAGTTTTTTGGAGGGACTTAAGTTCCATGCAAAAAAAGACCATGAGACAACTTGGAAACCAGAAAGAGATGGATCAACAAAAGAGATCTTCAGATGAGGAGTGAGAAAGTCCTGATTCATATCCTCTTACTTTTTCTTGTTTTTTGTGCTTTGGTCTATTATTCTATTCTTTTTTTTAATGGTTCTGTGGATTCAATGATGGTGTTTTAGGCTGGTTTTGAAAAGGTAAAAGATATAGCCAGGAGGCGGTGAAAAGTCCTGTCCAGGGCTTCTTAGAATAGATTAGAATACAGGACAAATAGGTCCTGGGGTTTTGAGTAACTTCCCCTTCTCAACAGGTATGTATATGTATGTATGTATGTATGTATATGCTATTTCTATAGTGCAAACCTGGCCTAAAGGCAGCAGAGCATGGCACATGGTCAAAGGCAAGCTTAAAGTCAATGAGTAATAGGAGAGGAGGCTGGGCTGTGGAAGGTTAATGCATTGTGATGTAGTCCTTTAAAAAGGCGAGTCTTCAACTCTAAATTGGAGCAGCTTTGGGGTGGTCCTGATGGATACATGGATTTTGTTCCAGATCATGGGTGCATAGAAGGAAAAGGCCTGGATTTTTTTCTTCTTTTTTTATGCTTCTTAGTCCATAGACTGATGGTGCCACAGCTGCAGGTGTATGAGGAAACACCAGAGATGGTGAGCTTGTCTGCGAAACAGGCGGGGTGGTGGTTCTGATGGCTGTGTATATGATGAAGCTGGTTTTGAAGCTGGTGTGGGCCATCAAGCAGGGCCCATGGAGTCCCACCAGGATGGGCATGAAATGGCCATATTTCTTCAGGCACTGCATGAGACATGGTGCAGCATGTAGAAAGCCCCTAAAGGGTGCCAGGGTGGAGTCTCGGAGGCCATGGAGTAGAGCATTACCACTGTCTAGATGCAAGAGCACAAGGGCTGGACCTGCTGCCTTCATCCCAGGCTGAGTGACTCAAAGGGTCAGCTGACTGACCTCCTTGTTCTGAGCTGCAGCGACACAACAAGTTCCAGAGGCCCCTCTGCAACTGCCCAGCTGACCTGCTGCAACGGGACCTGCAATCGGACCTGTCCAAGCCCTGTTGGCCTCTGATGTAGTGAGTTCCTGATCCCCAAGAGGTGCCTCCCAGGTGCTGTACCCTTGGTGTGACATCCATTGAACTCCTCCTAGAAGAAAAGGAGCTATCATGAGGTTTTGGGCTCTTTGTGACTACGAATGGGCCCGTTCATGCCAATCCCTTGCCATCCATGCCGCCTGCCAACGTGAAGTCATGCTACAGCGACCACCAGCGATGACCAGCAATGCGAGATCTGCACTTCACACTAAAGCATCAACAGCCCACAATGACCACCAACTGGAAGCTCGAGCAATGACCATCCGCAACACCCGACTGGATCCTTGCGCTACAGCAACGACTGTCCGCAATGCCGGGACTGCTCATCAGGCTACAACAATGACCATCCACGACGTTCTCCCTGCTCCTCGTGGCCCCTCTACCACAAATGGAACAATTCGTGATGGACTTTAGAAGGTACCTTTTTCTGCTGGACAAACCTGGGCCCTGTATCCAGCTCATGCTCCATTGCGATCGGCTTGAACTTGGGACTTTCACCCAGTCTCACATTACCAGATAGCCGCAAGTAGTATTTTGTGCATCCAAGCACTATACTTACCTTAAATCTTTAAAATTGCATATCTCCGGTTCTACAGATTGGATTTTTGTCATTTTGGTGTCAAATAAATTATTACATTTTACTCTCTTTTTATAAATTAGTGTGGGAGTTTTCTTGTGTTGTCTTTTCATTTCATTTCGATTTGTGTTCTGCATAAATAATTTGCACATTGTCTCTAAGTCTGCTTTTGTGCCAAGCTATCAGAGGGTAAAGCACAGGTTAATTTAGTGTCTTTTGTGGTTCCCCCTGGGAAGGATTGTGGCTGTTGCTTGAATAGAGTTTCACCCCCTCAACTAAAAACCTAACTTCTTACAGTTGTATTTCTTCACTTTATTATTTTTAGAAAAATTGGCTACATTGAAATTAGAGAAGCACGAATAATCTGAATAAAGTTTAACATAGTATTACATAAACTATATCTTTTCAATGGAAGTGATCATAATATTGTAATTCCTCTGATTGTGGGGCCACAAACCATTAAACCTCATGATTTTTAAAGATTAGCTAATGTTTTACCTGCTTTATCACTCGCGGATAGGAGTTCTGCTTCTTTCCAGTGCTAGCAGTCCCCCTCGTTTGTCAATATATATAGATATTTTTCAGTTTTATTTTCTCATTATTTTTGATAAGCAGGGCACTGTTAGATAGAAAGGTACTTTATAAGGTGTTTATCTTTTGCTAACAAGTTATGACTTGGGATTTTGGTTTCTATGTTTTGTTCTACTGTTGTGTTGGCACAGGTTCCTCTGAGATGTGAGTTAAAGACATTCATTCCATTTAGTGGCAGCAGTCTAAGAAATAAACCTGTTTTCAAACTTAGTAGTATGTTCCCTTCCAGTGACTCCATGCAGTGGCACTGACAACATGAAAAGACACAAGCTCTACTACAGGAACATTCTCAATTCTAGGCTACATGGTGTAGGCTTTGGCTTGGGTGTACAAGAGACAGTCAGAATCTTCCTTCTACATTGCATATTGTTGCTCAGATATATTTCATGAAAACTCTCCTTTTCCAAACGATTCTCCTTTATGTAAACCAGCAGAACGGAATTTATTCATAACCAACTCAATTCTTGGTTTTACATACTCCAGAGATGGGGCTATGTGCCAAACATCTCGTCATTAGCTGGATGTTGAGAGAGGACTTCTTTGGGTCTTATGAGAAAAGTAAAGTGCTGGTGGTTACATTTATTAGAACAGTTGTGGCTCTACTCCTCACCAACTTTCATCAGTAATGTAGCAATTGCTTAAGCAAATATAGACTTACAAAATGTACATACCGCAGCACCTTCTCTTACTTCTTATCTGATACTCTAAGACTGACAGTGTTTTAACTGACTTCTCATCAGGATAGAGGGAAAACTGCCTGCAAAAATTCAAATCAATTACAACGTACCTTCTCTATTTTCTATTTACAGTTCTCCACCACACAAAACTAACTGAGTAATTATTTACAAGTCATCACCACAGGTGACTAACTGAATTATATGGTGTATCTTCCACTAATCTGCTTTCAGCTACTATAGTTTTGCCCAGTCAGGAACATGAGTGGAACAATTAATCAGCGCCCCCCCAGCATCAAATTCATAAGCAACTTTTATGTTTTGTCATGCAGATTTGTAGAGCACCCTGTCACCCGGGAGGATATCCTGGTGCTAAGGTATGAGCCTAGCCAAATCTAGGGCCTGGTGGAACTACTTTAAAAGCCAATCTTCAGCTTCTGGTGGAATTCAGAAAGTGAGGAGGAGGCTCTTATGAGTAGTAGAAGGTAGTTTCACACTTTAGGACCACCGGATCTGGTTTTCTATGTGTGTGGGATGTGTGCAAGTAGGAGTCCAGATTAGCGGAGGTGTCTGGAATTTTTTTGTGATCAGATGCTATTGTTGTGGTATTCTGGTTCAGTGCTATGTAGCACCTTGAAAGTGTGGCTGAAGAGTTTGAATTGTGCTCATTTGTCTATGGGGAGCCAGTGGTGCTCATTCAGGTGTGGTGTGACGTGAAAGCACCGTTTGAGATGGAGAGTGGTTCTGGCCACCAAGTTCTGAATGGTCCGCAGCCTTCTGGTGAGATTTTTGTTGATGTCCTCAGAGAGGGTATTCCCGTCATACAGCTTGCTTGTGAGCAGGGTGTATGTGATGGTTTTAAGAGTGCTGATTCGGAGTAATTCAAAAGTCTTCCGCCGCATCTTTAGGGTATGGAAGCATGAAGCAGTGACGCCATTGGTTTGGGGGTCATGTCAAGTGTGCTGTTGATGACGATCCTGAGGTTTTTGGCTTGGGGGCGAGGGGGTTGGTGGTGCCAGCCCTAGCTCTGTTGGCCTCCAGGTGGAGTCCCATGGTAAAGTGCTCTTCTCATATAATGCAATTTCAGTCTTGGGGGTGAAAGAATGACTTGTGTGCTGTTGGAGTAGGAAAGGACATTGATGTTATGAGAGTGGATGGAGCGGACTGGAGGGATCATGTTTGCAGTGAAGAGGGCCGGGCCAAAGGAGGATGCTTGTGGACCTCCGCAGATGAGGTCCTGGGCGTCCATGGTGTACGGTGCCAGGCTGGCTGGCTGGGTCCTTCCAGTCAGGAAGCAGTAGATCCATCACAGTGAGTGTCCTTTGATTCTCATTTTGTGTAGTCGTCGGAAGAGGATGGTGTGAGAACAGTGTCAAATGCTGCAGGGAGGTCCAGGAGGATGCCACTGTGTCTTCTCTGTCCTGAGTCATGCGGATGTCATCTGTGGCGGCGTTGAGGGCAGTTTCCGTGCTGTGGTTAGGTCTAAAACCAGACTCAGTGGTGTTGAGTGGTTGGTGGTCATTGAGGTATTCAGTGAAGCATCTGTTGGTGATTATCTCTAAGACCTTGCCCTTGAATGGTAGCAGGGAGATCAGCCTGTAGTTGCCAAGCGTTGAAGGATCTGCAGAGGCTTTCTTTTTTTTGGGGGGGGAGGGGGATGAGCCATAAATTTATTTTGCGGTCCCTAAGCCAGTGATATGAACAGTCACAGGGTTTGCAACAGCAAAATATCTTTTTTTTTTTTTTAATTATTGAGCAGAAACATAGATAAAACAAGGAATTAATACAATCAATTTGACAAATATACATCACTGTCTTAAATATTGACTTGAATAAATAGTTTTTCAAGAACTTCTTTTCCTTAAAGTGCAACATGTTAGATCATCATCTATTTTTGGTATTAAACCTCAATCTTCAAGTAAGGTTTAATACAATAAAAATGCCATCATCCACCAACTACAATAAAGTGCAGTGCTTTCGAATCCAATAGAACCCATAAAGTGCATTGCCAACTGCCCCATTTATTACCATACAGTAGTATATCTTCTATGGCACGGACTCTCTTAACATAGGCTTCTTTAAATATGCCTTTCCTTAAATTGCAACGTGCCAATTCATCATCTGTATATGGTGTTGAACCTTAATCTTCAATTTGAGCTTACTAAAGTGCAGCCAATTACAAATTAATAAAGTGCAGTGCTTTCAAATCCAATAAAAATCCGATAAAAAACCATAAAGTGCATTTTTTATACTGATAGAAACTTAGCATTACCTTTCAACTCCGCTATACTAGCCGATTTCCAACTGCTCCATATATTTCCATACAATAATAAATCTTTTAATGGCACTGACTCTCTTAGCATAAGCTTCTTCAAATTTCCTCATGCATGTCATTTTATTATACCACTCCGCATAGGTGGGTACCTTGGGGGACCTCCAGTTCTGAAGTATCAGGGAGCGAGTCACAAGGGAAGCAATTACTATGAAAGTCTCCTCCCCTCTAGAAGTTGCTAGATTTTGTCTCTGACTGGCGTTACCAAAGAGTGCTATAGCTGCCTCAGGATCCAATCTTTTCTGCAATCCAAGGCTTAGAGCAGCAAAGATTCTCTCCCAGAACTGTCCTAGCTTTGGACAGGTAAAAATATTATGGAGCCAGCCTCCCTCGCCTACTAACTGGCAGCGAAGGCATCTATTCTCTATTTCTGGACACATCTTATGAAGTGCTTTGGGGGTATAGTACACCATCCAGCGTGACAAAAAAAGCCATTCTTTTAATATTGGCCGCTCCTAAAGCCTTGCTACCAAGTTGCGAAAAGGCTTGCCACTCCCAATTTGAGAATATACATTGCGTCTCCTGGGTCACTTTTTCTAGGAATTTGTTAACCACCATTGACTCTCCTTGGGACCGTAAAAGGTGATACCAATTTCCCACCCCCCTTAACTTTGCTCTGAATAGAGCAGCCATTACCGGAGTTGGACCTGAACTAGATGGAACAGTACTTATTTAACAGATGTGAAATCTGAAGATATAAAAAAAAAAAGAGCTTACTCCGGTCACCACACCTGCCTTGGACCTCTTGCCAGGTGATACATCTACCACCAACTATAAAATGACCCAGCTCTTTAAAACCGTTGGCGTTCCAGAACCTTAGAGACTGCTCTGGATTTGGAGGCCCAAACTTTTACATTCTGTAAGCTTCAAGTAGTCATGCCCTGTGGAACAAGTCTGCTTAGAATAAAAAGTCTGGAGTCTAGTACTATACTCCTGCAAAGTCTTGTACCTTGGTTTTTTTTGGGAAGTTTAGCTGTTTTTAAGAAGACCGGAATCTGAGATCCGGATTTCTGCACCATCCTATCAAAAAAGAAATTATCAACAGATCCCTTACAGTCGATTAAACAAACTATTATATCTAAAAAGGCTGCTTCAGAATATGTACAAACTTGGGGAAATGCAAGTCCACCCTGATTAACTTCAAGTTGGAGCACTGACAGTTTTACCCTCGGAGCCTACTTACTCCAAATAAACTGTCGGAAAATTGTTTCCAGCTCTTTAAAATACATCAAATTGATTTTAATGGGGACATTTGTGAAGAGAAAAACAAGTAGAGGTAAAATGGACATTTTTATAAGGGCAACACGACCAATCAGTGTAAGTGGTAAAAGCGACCATTCCTCTAGCAGATTTTGAATTTTTTTCCGCATTACTTCATAATTCAATTTGTAAATTTCTGCATACTCATTGGTGACATATATCTCCAAATATCGAATCGGGTCAGAAGTAAGAGCTTGGTGTTTAAGATTATTGGGGAGAAAATCACTCGAGCTATTAATTGTTAAAATTTCGGTCTTATTTTGGTTGATTTCATATCCTCCAATTAATTCAAATTGTGCAAATTCTGTTAATGTTGTTTCGATATTCTGTCTTTCCGGACTGAGATAGAAGATAATGTCAACCGCAAATAGCTTTAATTTGGACATTCCTAATATTGGTGTTTTTATCGCCACATTGCTTTGAATCCTGGTAGCCAGGGGTTCGATAAAAAAGGTAAAGAGCACGGGGGACAGAGGGCAGCCTTGCCTGGTCCCCCGATTTACATTTACTGTCCCTACCAGGTTGGAGTTAATAAAAACTCGTGCCTGTGCCCCTTGATAAATATTACATAACATATTAATAACCTGGGGGGGAATCCCAAACCTGCCAAGACCATAAAAAAGAGCATCTCAATTCACCAAATCAAATGCTTTTTCTGCGTCAACCATCATAATAAGTGCTGGAGTTTGATTAGTATTAAAAAAAATGGAGTGCTTGGACTAAAAACCCCGTATTTGTGGACATTATCCTCCCGGCGACAAACCCTGTCTGGTCTTTGTGGATTACTTTTTGTGCAACTGGAGGAAAACGATTCACCCAGACTTTTATTAGAATTTTATAATCAGAATTCAATAGACTGATCGGCCTATACAAATTGATGTCTCTGGGGTTTTTACCCTTCTTTACAAAACTGACAATAATAGATTCTTTAAAAGCTGAGGGAACCAAACCACCCGCTTTCACATAATTAAAAAGCTCGACCAAAAAAGGTGTTAATTCCTCGGCGAACACCTTATAAAATTCTGTTGGCAGCCCATCATTTTCACAGGCTTTTCCTCCCGGCATTGTGGCAAGTGCTAACTGAATTTCGGCTGCTGAAATATCTACTTGAATCTCCTCTTCCTGGATATTTGATAAATGCGGGAGGTTCATGTCATCAAAATATTGTTGAATTGCCTCTTGCACAACCATATATTTAGTAGCATATAGCTCGTCATAATGCTCCAGAAAGATTTGGGGGAACCTATCCTTGTCAATCACCAAGGCCCTTGTACCAGGTTCCAGCAATTCAGTAATTAATGCTGCTTCCTGTTTTACTTTAGTCGACCAGGCAAAAAATGTGCCTACCATTTGACTCTCTTTATAAACTTGCTGCTGAAATGTCTGTGATTTCTTCTATAGTAAAAAAATCTCTTAACTCCTGCTTTGCTTTGTTGAGCTGCCTCTCAGCTGTATCTCTTCCCCTTAAGGAGGCATTTTTCCGCAACAAAGCAGTATCGACTGCCAGCTGAAGTTCGGCTATTCGAGTCCTTCGAATTTTTGACTGCGCAGCCATGAAGGCCACCATATGCCCACGGACTGAGCCCTTAGAGGCCCCCCAGACTGAAAAAAGTTCTGCTGTGCCCTTATTATCCTGGAAAAAATGATTTTATCCATTTTCTTGTGCTAGTTACCCATTGCTGGTTTGAGAGAAGGAGTCGATCCATCCGCCACCTGGACCTTATCGTCCTTCCTTCATCTATTTCTATTTCTAGTTTAACCAGGGAGCGGTCTGAAAGTGGAATTGGCCCCTGTATCCGAACCACAATAGTTCAAAGAGCGAGAAATTAGAAAAAAATTAATACGAGATGTCGACTGGAATTGTCGGGAGTAACAAGTATATTGTAAATCTTCCCGATGGGCTTTACGCCATGGATCAATTAACTGGTAATCTTGCTTTATTACATCTATTACTTTTTTAGTCTTTGGCTTCAGTTGTTTTTTATTTTTATTTGAAGTATCCTTTGCCAGATCTTGAATATAATTAAAATCCCCCCCAAAATAATAGGGCCCATAGACCCTCTAAGTATATCATTAATCCTCATAATAGATGTAGGGTCATCTATAATTGGTGCATAATAGTTGACAAAATTAAAGATGTTGCTATTTATGCTAACGGTGACCCTTATCCATCGACCATAAGGATCTCTCTGAACTTGGATAAACTCCCAATCTAGCCCCTGGCTAAAATAGATAGCAACCTCCCCTTATTGCCATCCATGCAGAGGCAAAATACACCTTAGAAAAAGATTTAGGGATAAAAGGTTTTGGAGTATTTGTTTTAAGGTGGGTTTCCTGAAGAAAGAGGCTAGCCATTTTATTAACCCACCGTACTTTTGCATATTCAATACACCATTTACATTCACCGAAATTATGCAGAGTTTAAAAACCATCCCTGAGATTGTTGCTTTGAAATTGCAGTGATCCCTTCAGTGTTCTATTTTCTCAAAGCTTACCCACTATGATTCTGTTCATTTGTTTTGCTACCCAACACCCACTTACTCCTACACCCACCCAACTCCTTGCCTCCCCCCAGGAGATGGGGAAAAGCCCACAAAGCCCATCTCCACCCTCCCCAGATTGACTCCCCTGTGGGGTGCCATAGTGTTGCACCCTATGTGACCCGTCCCCCCTAACCTCAAACAGGTTTTCACATTTAACTTAGTATTTCTTTTCCATTTTTCAGTGGATATTTCTCGCAACAGATCCTGAGCTTCCTCTATATTTGCAAACATATGAAACTTGCCTCTTACTAGCACCCTTAACTAGACTGCTGAGCTATTGCGGCCTGAGCACCCTGTGCTTTAAAAAGATATAGTAGTTTAACAAATTCTTTTCGCCAACGTGCAGCAGCTGCAGACATATCTGCGAAAATCCGACAACTGGAAACATCATTGATCAGAAATTGTTTCTTCTGGATAGTTTTAGATAGTATCTGCTCTTTGATGCAGTAGTCAGCAAAGTTTACCAGAATTGTTTGTGGCAGTTTTGAATTAGGAAATGGGTGCGAGGGCACCCTCTGCGCTCTTGTTATAGTGAAGTCCCCTGCGAATTCTGGCAGAACATCGGGAGTGGTTCTCGAGCTCCTCGAGTTTACTTTCGAGTGAAGTTTTTTCCTTTTTAACTAAGTTCACCTGTTGCTGCATAGTGTTCATCTGGTCTTCAAGCTGTGCAATCCTAGATTCCGCCTCTTGTATCCTTGCTGTAAAACTACCCACTGCCTCCTCGATCTTTGAGAGGCGCTGATGAAGGGATGCTATTTCATTAGCTTGCGTTATCTTGAGCTCTCTTATTTCATCTAAAAAAAGATTTAGCATGGGTTTTATGTCGCATTGCAAGAGAGTTCCTTCATCTTGGAGTTGTTCAGACTGCCTGCCTTGGGACGTTCCAGTTTCTTTCTGTGTCTGTGCTTGCTGCCCTATGACAGCTGCTCCTTCTCTTCTTAACAACTGCAGCTGCGGCTGTGGCTGCAGCAGTGACGAAGACTGTGATAACGACTGTGATGATGACTGTGGTGGTGACTGCAACCGCGGTTGAGAGTCCACAGAGACACTACTCTCCTTTTGAGGGGGCCTATGTCTACCCTTATCCTCCAAGGGAACCGAGTGTGCCAGGGAAGGTTGGTCACTGAGCGAGGGACCTGATTGTATTTTGACCGGAGGCCCTTGCAATGCGGATGTCGATGATGCGGCCAGAGACGCTTTGCCTTTGGAGAATAATGGATAATCCTTAGTATTTTGGTTTGGTTGACCATATTCTCCTTTGTATGTTCGTGTAGGCCAATTTTCTTTTCCCTCTCTGCCCTCGTGAGCCCGAATAATTGGATCAAGATTTTCTGGTACTTTATTTTGTGAGCCAGGCTCTTCCTCTGGCCTTGTTTCTGCATCTGACCATCCATAGCTGGACCCCTCATTCCAAACTCCTTTCTAGGTTCTAGCATCTCCTCTTCTGAGCTCAGACAACTTGAGATTATAGTGGATCCAGACCGTGCTTTTTGGCTGTGCTCTGCTCTTGCCACAGCTGATGCTGCCTTCATTTGGGCTGATCGAGTTTTTGCTTTGAGGCTTGCAGCTGAATCCACCTTGGCCATTAAGTTTGAAAGTTTTAGAAGCTTTCCCATTGTTTTAAGTCCTGCACGCCTTAAAGAACGGGGGAAAAGCGAGGACCAAAACCAGCAAGCCAACTTCTGTCCTCAGGCGTATTCACTCCTCTGGTTCCACCCCCTTTTATTTTTTTTCCTCTTTTTTTCTCACCTCTCTGATGTCTCCCTTCTTTTTTTTTCCTTTTCCCCCCTCCACCCCTCCTCCTTTCAGCTAGCGAAAGAATGCGTATCCTTCAGCTTCAATTTAAGGAGCGACTACGAGCGAGGGGTGGGCCACAATCATTACCAGCGTCTAGGAGGGGGAGGAAGCGGCTTCCATTCCTCGCTTCTTCCCTCCCCTGTTCTTTGCTTTCTTCCCCTCTTTAAAGACCATTAACAAAATGCTGGGGTCTTTAGCTGTATTAGTAGTGTTAAGCTACCAGCAGGAAGGCAGGCGGGCTAACCTTTAGCCACTTCGCAGACGTGGCGCTTCACCGGCTCTCATCCTGTCTGGGCCAACCGTCCGTCACAAAATGCTGCCGCCGTCACTCCTCTATGATGCCTCCAGGCACAGGGATCGATTCATAGACAAGGCGAAATCCTTGGTAAGGCAATCCTTTACCTAGTCTTGACGGGCGCAATATTTACGAGGCACGCTTATGGTGCCTCAGGGTCTCTCCACCTTGCTTCCGGAGCCACAAACTCAAAAGCGGAAACAGTCTGAGGACAGGGGGAGGAGCATGTCGGTCACAATCAGCTACACAATATGGGCATGCCGTAACTGCCACCGCTTCCCTGCAGAGGCTTTCTTCAGTAATGGGAAGACAGTTGCGAGTTTCCGAGTGTCTGGGAAGTTAGCAGAAGAGGTGGATATATTTAGAAAGGGTGTGAGCATGGCGCTGATGGGTTGCAGTCCTCTGGAGTAGGTGTGGTGGAGGCAAGATTGTTAGCCATTGTTCTCGGTTTCGAACTAGTACACTCAGGCATTTCAATTGAAGCCAAACTGAATTTGTAGATCACGCATTACTTTCACTCTTCTATACTTCGAGTTTGAAAGTAACCCGCAAACCCTTCCCATTCTAAAGTGGGTTCTACTTAGATGAAGGAAGGACAGGCCTATCTTTTTATGTGTGGAGTACTCCACCCTGACTGCAGTGTCTCCGCACTTTTAAACTTACTATTAAAATGCAGTTTTGTGAATACTGAAAAAGCGTAAACTTACATAAATGTTCAAGTTTGCTTTGTGAATCAGGCTCTATATGTTTAACTGGAAAAATCTCTCATACCTTCCCTCGACAACACCATAATCCGATGCATGTTGTCAGAATGTAAGATGTACACAGACAACTAAAAGAAGACCCCCATTACACCGTTCTGATACCCTGTGGTGAATGTAGTCATGTTGATCGATCAATCATTTGGGAATTTCAAAGGCAATTTCCCTTTTAAGACCATTTTTGTTTCTTGAAGGGACACCCAAAAGCTTCTATTGCCTATTCACTGAATTTGGCTCAGACCACATGGTGATCGTTTTTTTCATTTGTAGCAATATAGAAGCAATATTTTTGTGCTATCTTGATGATGTTTTGCATTTTTACATTTATTTTTACGATCTTTCATGGTTCAAAATAAACTATTTATTGAATTTGATGGCCTGAAACTTAGCTTCCAGTAAAATCATGGACTCTTTTTACCATTATCTTGACAAGGGATGTGCATCATTGCAGTCGTGGGTGTATGGAAAGTTTACAACTTTGCAAATATTGTAAAGTTTTTTGCTTTACCACTTCTCATAATAACTGACCTAAATTATTTTGTTCACATTGTCATTTAACACTAAGAAATTGGTTCTACATAAGATACACTTCACAAAAAACAATTAGTTTTCGTTGTGCTGTGCAATGCTATTTCAATACAATTGTACATAGAAAACCTGTGCAAAAGGGAAACACTTGGCTATGCGAGGAGAAAGGTTTTGGGATGAATAATTTTACAAAGGAAAATTCTGCATACAATTTCCAGCACCAGGGAAAATAATCTCACTTTACATTGAAAATTATATCACAATGTGGAACAATGGAAAAATATGGAAAACACAAAAATTTTGAAAGGGCAAAACTCTTGGATTTAGCAAAACTCTGCCAGAGAAAAATGCATTGCATAATCCCGGAACTCTCAAATAACTTGTTCTTCATGTTTTGACAAAGGCGAAACAATGTTTCATTTTATCCTCTGTATTAGCCCTGACTTCCTTGGTGTGATATTCCTCCAAATTTTTTGCCTTCACTCCCCCTAGTTTTCTGAATTTGTTTTTGTTGGCTTTAGGACTCTGTGCACTTTAACACTGCTAACCAGTGCTGAAGTGCTTGTGCCCTCTCTTTCAAACATGGTAAAATTGGATTACACCGAACTGGCATATTTACTTTACTTGTAGGTCCCTGGTAAATGGTACTACATGTACCGATGCCCTGTAAATTAAATGCCACTAGCCTGCAGCACTCATTGTGCCACCCACTAAAGTAGCCTTTTAGAAATGTCTCCGGGCTGCCACTGCAGACTGTAGTGCAGTTTTAAACTACCATCAAAACTTAGAAAAATAATCCTTTTGCCAGGTCTAAAGCTTCCTTCTAAATACTTATAAGCAGGGCCACTGGAATTATGTAATTGTGTGGCCATGGCACTTTTCACAAATTTGTAGATTTGCTACATTTGCCACATAATCCATCATCCGCCACATAATTTGCAGATTTTAACAAACAAAAAATGTGTTTCTAGCTCAAATGGTTCAAAAGTTACTAAACCTACAGCGACACATGTTGCTACGCAGCGGAAGGTCCTTTGCAAAGGTTAACTGGTCCCCTTTCTGTAGCTTATTGCTATACATGAGTGCTAAAGTAGTACTAATGAGATTCAACTAAAGCCCAGGCAGTGTTAACAAGTATAAAAATGACATAAGGCATAAGCGGCATAATTTGCCTTTTCTTGCCGCATAATTTACCCAACCCTGCCGCATAATTTAACCCTCCTCTGCAGCATAGTTCCACTTGCCCTGCTTATAAGTCACCCCTAAGGTAGGCCCTAAGGCTCATAAGACGGGTGCATTGTATTTAAACAGTAGGACACATGAATTTTACATGTCCTGGCAGTGAAAAACTCCTAAAGTTGATTTGTCCCACTTTAGCCAATAGGTTGCTCCCTTCTATTCTGTCACCAAGTCCTGCTGAAGACCCGCCGTTGAGGCTCTAACCGGCCCCTCTCCCCTCTGTTGGGTCAAAACATTGACATTTCGCAAAGCCTGGATTGGATTTTATTCTTCCATAAAAGGGGCAACTATGATTGAAACTATTACTCCTATACAATGAGATCACATTTATGATGTACAAATAAATGTAACTTACAGGCTTCTATATATTGGCTATGTTATATGTATGACTTCCTCTTTTCATTCACTTAACAAAGTTCCTAAACGGGCCCTCTTTTCGAGCACCTTCTCTCTCTTATCTTTCAATCTGGAGCGACCGTTTGCAAATAATGTAATTACACTGTCAAGTTGCATATAAAAAAACTCATACATCTTTGTGTATGATCAGTATTGTTTTTTTGTATACTATTGTCCTTATTGATAGAAATAATTGCTTACCTCCTACCTCAAGACTGAGGGTGGTGGAAATTAGGACAAGCTAATTAGTTTAGTCTTATCTTTTCTGTTGGTCTCTCCGATTGGACTACTGTTGTTGCGTATTACACATTACCCAGATCCTTCGGGTTAATGTTGGGTTACCCCATTGATATGTAATGGGGACTTTTAGAAAGTCAGCATTTGCTTGTCATAACCATTAGTGCCTTCTGCCAGTCACCTAGGTCACATGACTGTGAATGCATCTGCTGGTGGGGTTTGTGCATTCCTCACATACAGTGACACAAAGGGGACTAGGTGTGGGCAGGATGGGTCGTCCTGCCAGGATAGCTGGGGCAGAGCTGTGCCCTGCTCCATTTGCACTTCAAAGGGCTTGCCTCCAGCGCACACAAAGGAACCTGGCACCAGCCTTTTGTCACTCCAGGCTTCTTGACTCCTATACAGGAGAAGGGAAGAACTTTTCAGAACCAAATGTAGGGCTAGTATAGGGAACTTCTACACACAAAGGCTGGCTTCAGTTATAAATATTGGACCTCCAAAGCCACTCTACAGAACACTCTGGGCCTGTGAACATTACAGACGAAGGACTGCCCTGCTGCCAGAGAAGTGTTCTGCTTCTTGAGGACTGCCTTTCTGTCTAAGAAGGAAGACTGGACCTACTTACCTTCATCCCAGGCTAACCAGGGTGACTCCATGCGTCAGTTGGCTGACCTCCTGTGTGAGCTACAGGGACACAACAGGCTGCAGAGGACTCCCAGCAACTGCCCAGCTGACCTGCTGCAACTAGACCTGCCTGAGCCCTGCTGTTCTCTGCTGGAGTGAATCCTTGATGCCCACATGGTGCCTCCCTAGGTCCTGGACCCTTGGCCGGCATCAGTTAAAGCTCTTCCCAAAAAGAAAAGGTGAAATCCTGAAGTTTAGGCTCTTTGTGACTGTGAGTGGGCCCGTTTTGCGCTGAGACTCTGCCACCCACGACAGCCACCAATGCGGGCTCCATTGGAGACCTGCTCTTCGTGCCACCGTGACCGCCAGCGACAACCGGAAACATGAGATCTGCACTTCACACTACAGCAATGACAACACATGGTGACCACCAATGTGAATTTTTCGAAAATTACTGACCATACCAATATGGCGCATCTTTTGATGTTAGAATCGGCATTGTTGTCCTTTCTACCTTACTGTATATGTATCATGGTCCACTAGTATTACAGATTACTCTTACACTGCTATGGGGATCCCTTGTCAAGTTCAATAGATATTCGTCATTTGTAGTAAGGAGGTTATCCCGTATTTTGGACCTTCTCTTTAAGGCTGTTCGTATATTTCAACTATGGGAGCGACGGTATTTCTATATAGATGAGGACTGTGCCGGGAGTGGTATTCTTTGAATTTCATTGACATGTATGTTCTTTCAAAGAACTATGGACCTTACCAATATGGCGCATCCTTTTACGTCAAAATGGGTAGTACCTTACCCACTATATTGCGTGTTGTATCACATGGTACCGGAACACACGCTATCGCGCATGCGCCTAAGACATTTCGTTTAAAAACCCGGAAATAGATCGCCACTTTGTGCGTTACTGGACGGATGCGGACACGCCACGAATACTGGATCAACTCATATGGTGAGTAAAAGAATATCAAGTGGGCCCGTGATAACGCTAGGGATAGATATATTTTTTGGCTAATTGCATGCTCAGTGTTAACGTGTATGGCCAATGTGCTTGGGGGGGGATTACCTCTCAGGTTAAGATAGTAATGCGCCGCAAGGGACGGTAGCATTGTCTATGACATGGACCATATTATGTACCTAGTCTATATATAGATATATATCCTCATTCGGTGTTCTATTCATTATTTTTTATCGGGGCCTTGAACTAGCTATAGGGCACTGGTAGTAATGGCATGTGGTAGTATGGGTATAGCGATCTATTTGATCCTGTGTACCGAGAGGATACTTTTGTTCTAAATTAGACTTGCGTATACTGTCTGAAGTACTTATCATACATTAAAAGAGGTTTCAACTATTGTGTAGATCCCTGTGTTTAAATATGTCTTTTCCATGTGGTTGGGTTTGCAGGGAGTGCACATGAATAGAAAATAAATTGAAGGATACTGACCCTCCTGAAGTGATCCCTTTGTTCAGGGTGAGGACAACCTTCCCCGATCCTGGTGCATTTAAAGAACTCACATATACCACATATTACATCGAATCGTGTAAGTATCCCCATAGAATATCCATGAACCCAGTAGGTGGTTGTGTCAGACTGAGTTCTAAAAAACAGCACATGTTGTTCTTTCCATAGAATCTTGTCTGACTCAACCTTGTGGAGTGGTGGTGCTCTGACATCGAACGCAGCATGTGAAATTTTCATGCAACTAAGAAAATATTGGGTAAGGCCCTGACAATATGGTAGAATATAGTGTAATCTATACATGGCATGAGGCAAATATAATATTACTGCTGTACCTCTTCTATGCACAGATAACGACAAGCACTGATAGGTACCAGCAAGAAAACGATGCAGTTCTAAGTCTCCTCCTAATTCATGTGATGTCCATTTAATTGGGACACCACTATTAGCAAATACGTGAGTGTTTTTTAATGGTTCATCTCTAATAATGGTTGAGGCACATGACTCAAGAATAACTTTTGGAAACACTGACCCCACCGTGGGCAAGCTTAAAGTCACTAAATATCATCTTTTAGAGTCACCTCTACAAATATTAACACACTACAGTATATAAATTTGCACAAATGCATTGAACTTTTTCTATCTTACTATTTGGACCCTCCCTAAGTAAGTGTGGGATGACCCAAACTATTGGCACGATGGTAGTGAAAGAGGTTTTGAACTATAAATTCGTGCATGTGGTGGGTCTTCTTTGGTCGATTTTGGTTTCCTTTTGGCATGTGTCTCACAAACCTTTCGGTGTGGGCTGATTTGGTTTGTTCAGGTATAAACATTAGGTGTTTTTAAAAAAAAAGTTTTCTCTGGGAAAACAAGTAAAAATGGTAAGAATATTGTTTTCTAAAAACAAAGGGGTAAAAACAGTTTATTTGCTTTGTTCTTTAGGTCCCCTTGGCTCAGTTGACTGTGTGGCTCTGTACCCCATTTGGACAAGGTCCTGATGAAGGTGGTTCACAAATTGTGTTAGCCCACCGAAACGCGCGTCGATCTCGTGTGTCCAGACCTCTAAAATTGTCTAGCTGTGAAAACTAGTTATATCTGTTTGTTTTCCCATTTATCCGGATGAGTACATGTGTCTTGTATGATTGTGAACGATTGTGTAGAGTGAATGTTTGGGGTATAAGTTTAGGTGTGTTGTGCAGGGGCTATTAAATGTATTTATTTATTCATTCCATGTTTTATTTTTAACAAAAAGAAAAAAGAAATTAAAAATATTGATGTAGGTTTTGTTAATACATGTAAAATATTATGTTCAAAAAAGAATTTTGCTTTACAAAGGAATAAGATGCTATTAAGAACAATAAATCAATTTCAATAACCATATGCATTTTTGATATATTCTGTTTGGTTGTTTACCCAGAGTGGATTAATTCTTTTTGGAAGAAATACAGGTCAAAGGGGAGTATTTCCTAGTAAAAATACATGGTCGCTTTTCCCCTCTTACTCCCAGACCTTATTGTTTGATAGAGGGGGTCCCTTGTTTTCACATATTGTTCACGGTTGTTTAACTGTGGGATTGTGTTATTTTAACACTTGTGGTTTTGTACCTGTTCAGACCATTGGAGCACGTCACGTGCGTATGATATCTCTTTGGTGGTGTGTTTCATTATATACTTTTCACTTATATGACGTAACTTTTCGGGTGTCACTAACATTACATATATCTCTACTTGAATTTAATTCCATATGGAGAACCTTAAGACGTTTGGATTCTCGGATGAGGATTTTTCCACACTTATGGGTCAAGTGATCGCCAGTGAAGGCCCTTCTACTAACTATAGCGGGGATGATTCTGAATGGAATAATTTGTTAAATCTAAGAAAGAAACTTAAGCGAATGGAGTCTCATGCACAATACATGTTGGAATATTTGCGATCAGGTGTAATTCCATCTGGCTTAAGGGTCCGCAATGTACCGGCCCTTTTTGTGGAGATACGCAAGTTCCTGGAGCGGTGGTCACACATTGCGAACCGCTGCTCCAGGGACTGGATGATCCTAATAATAGAAACAGCGAGGGAAGTCATGGCGGTCCTTGGCCAAGAAATTAATGACCTAGAAGAAAAATTAAAACAAGCTACAGCACTTGATGAAGCAAAAGCAAGGTTAGAAAAAGTAAGTGCAGACATGAAAGAATTTGAAGAATATTTGACCAACAGGAAGACTGACAAGCTTAGAAAAGATGTGAAATGGTACACCCAAGAGAGGGCTTACCCGTACTTAAATAATACCTATTATCAAGATTGGAATCAGGGTTCTACCTATCAGAACCATGGTAGAAATAATAGAAGGACGGTGATAAATTTCTCAGATACCTATTCATCTGATTCCGATACAGATAATTTTCAGAGTACAGAGGAAGCACAGTACTTCAATAGATCTAATAGAGGGAGGCAAACATATCAGCAACCCTATCGGGGACAGCCCCCTTTTTTACCACGGGGTCAGTACCGGGGGCGGAACAGGCGGTGGGGACAGGAGAGAGAGAACCAGCAAGCATTAATGACCCCACAACATCCACAACCTTACTTAAAGACGCGCAACCAACAATATTGGAGGTCGTAGAGGGGTCACTTAACCCACCTAGGAACACGGATGATTCAATACCAATTTTCAATCTTTCATCTGTGAATTTTTCACAAGAAGAAATTTCATTATTAGGGAGAGGGTTATCGTTTGTTCCTAGTACTAGCCCCAATTTATTTCAACTACATCAAGACATTTTTTCTTTTTTCCGAAAGGTCAGACTAAAAAAATTCTTTTTGGGTAGACCAGTGGAACATCAGGCAGAAAATCTTTCTCAGTGTAAACCGCCCTCCACCTTCACCCCCCACCTTAGATATGGTGGGGCCGGAGGTTGATATATTTGAAAAGACTGTGTTGAAGGAAATACAACGTATGACTAAATATCCCCAACATCATCAGCATAATCTATCCCTACAAGATCATCATGCACTGATGAGTATTAAAAACAACAACACTATCATCATTAAGCCTTGTGACAAAGGTGGGGGAATAGTAGTAATGAATAAGTCCGACTACAATGAGAAAATTCTAACTATGTTGTCAGTACAGGAACACTATAGAAAATCGCACCCCAGAGAATTGAGTAGATTGAGTTTGCGTATTTTAGAAGTGACTGACAGGGCGTTAGAACAGAACATTATTTGTCAGCAGGAATATCAGTTTCTGAATAAATCATGTCCAACAGTTCCGGCGTTGTATGGGGTTCCTAAAACCCACAAAAGTACATCTGATCCCCCACTGCGCCCGATTATATCTACCATAGGTTCTAGTACAGAACCGCTCTCAAAGTATGTCGACACCTTTCTATGCCCCTTAACTAAGAACTATGACTCATTCATTCGCGATACAGGAGATATCATCGAAAAGATTGAAGGGATGCCATTTGACCAGCATACTAACATCTTGGTAACGCTTGACATTGAGGCATTGTACACCAATATTCCTCAATGTCAGGCGTTACAGGCGGTGGAAACTCTTTTGAACAGAATTCCAGGTGACAGATCAGATACATTTATATTAGAGTGTCTGGAAATAGTCTTGCTGAATAATTTTTTTGATTTTAATGGTCAGGTGTACCAACAAATCAAGGGCACCAGCATGGGAGCTTCTTGTGCGCCCAGTATCGCGAATATCTATATGGGTGAGTGGGAACTTCGTAACATCTTTAATGAGGCAGCCCCCTTTTTGAGAATGTGAGTACCTGGAGGCGTTTTATCGATGATATCTTTTTATTTGGACGGGAGATAATGACACCTTACAAGAATTCATTGCCTGGCTTAATGCCAGCGATAGGAACCTGAAATTCACGGGCCATTGGAGTTCCATACAGGTTGAATTTCTTGATATTGTCATTCAAGGGTCAAATGATGGACTACAAGTGAGTTTTTTTAGAAAGGCTACCGCAAAGAACACTATCCTACAGCATCAAAGCTTCCATCCAGCGTGCCAAAAAGACTCGATTCCTTTTGGGGAATTTTTACGAGTCCGCCGTAATTGCACAAACATACAAGACTATCATACGCATGGTGAGGCATTAAAAAAACGCCTTTTGGCACGAGGTTACCCCCGCCGCCTAGTTACCACCTCCTTTAAACGGGCAAAATATTACAACCGTGAAGCTTTATTACAGGGGAGTAGACGCACCCCCAAAGACCAAATAGTCTGTGTGGTCAATCATTCGCAGCTTAACTATAAGATTAGGAACATTATCACCAAAAATTGGAAAATCCTCAATGCACAGGATGATCAGAACTTGGTATTACCTTTGGTAGCATACAGGAGAAATAAAAATCTTCGAGATATGCTAGTGCATACGAGACAATCAGTCTGTGATACATCACAACAGACTACCCTTACGGGTTTGCCCCCTGTATTAGGAAATCACAAGTGTGGCTCTTGCCATGCTTGCAGCACAGCGATGGTCACTAATGTTCTTTGTTATAAAGGGCATTATGTCAATCTTAAAGACCTTAGCAATTGCAGAAGCAGAAATATAGTGTACATCATTTTCTGCCCATGCGAGCTGGCCTATATAGGTGAAACTGGCCGGGAGTTTCGTATTAGATACAGTGAACACAAATCGGCTATTAGGACGAAAAAACAGACGGCTCCAATGGTAGCACATTGCATAGAGATGAACCATGGCGAATTGGATCTACGCTGGTGCATCTTAGAAAAGGTTAAAATGAGATCAGGCCTTCCTATGGAAATCAATCGCAAAAGGAGGGAAACCTTCTGGATTTTTACTCTGAATTGTGTGAAGGAAGGATTAAACGAAGAGATCATTTGGAATGTTACGAATGCCTAACATAACTCTCTAATCAGATCCCTATTGAGGCTAATATGGGTGACAAATATCCCTTATTATTTAATTTTCTTTTATGTCCTACTCAGGAAATATGGACAGAATAAGGGATATTCATACTTAGCACTTGACATTTGGTAGGGTGGTCATCCTGACCTATGAGGTTATGGTAATCCATATGTCTATTTGTTTATATATAACAATGGCAAGGATATGTTTGTTTGTTTCTCCTACTTTACTGTATATGCATCATGGTCCATTAGTATTACAAATTATTCCCTTATTGGTAATGGGGACCCCTTGCTAAGTATAGTGGATATTCGTTTTTTTTTGGCAAGTGCGCTATTTCGCATGTCGGACCATCCCTTATTGAAAAGCTGTTTATATACTTTGACTGTGGGCACGATTGCATTCGTTTATATCGATGAAATTGTGCAGTGAGTACTATTCTTTGAATTTCATCGATATTATTTTTCGAAAATTACTGACCATACCAATATGGCGCATCTTTTGATGTTAGAATCGGCATTGTTGTCCTTTCTACCTTACTGTATATGTATCATGGTCCACTAGTATTACAGATTACTCTTACACTGCTATGGGGATCCCTTGTCAAGTTCAATAGATATTCGTCATTTGTAGTAAGGAGGTTATCCCGTATTTTGGACCTTCTCTTTAAGGCTGTTCGTATATTTCAACTATGGGAGCGACGGTATTTCTATATAGATGAGGACTGTGCCGGGAGTGGTATTCTTTGAATTTCATTGACATGTATGTTCTTTCAAAGAACTATGGACCTTACCAATATGGCGCATCCTTTTACGTCAAAATGGGTAGTACCTTACCCACTATATTGCGTGTTGTATCACATGGTACCGGAACACACGCTTATCGCGCATGCGCCTAAGACATTTCGTTTAAAAACCCGGAAATAGATCGCCACTTTGTGCGTTACTGGACGGATGCGGACACGCCACGAATACTGGATCAACTCATATGGTGAGTAAAAGAATATCAAGTGGGCCCGTGATAACGCTAGGGATAGATATATTTTTTGGCTAATTGCATGCTCAGTGTTAACGTGTATGGCCAATGTGCTTGGGGGGGGGATTACCTCTCAGGTTAAGATAGTAATGCGCCGCAAGGGACGGTAGCATTGTCTATGACATGGACCATATTATGTACCTAGTCTATATATAGATATATATCCTCGTTCGGTGTTCTATTCATTATTTTTTATCGGGGGCCTTGAACTAGCTATAGGGCACTGGTAGTAATGGCATGTGGTAGTATGGGTATAGCGATCTATTTGATCCTGTGTACCGAGAGGATACTTTTGTTCTAAATTAGACTTGCGTATACTGTCTGAAGTACTTATCATACATTAAAAGAGGTTTCAACTATTGTGTAGATCCCTGTGTTTAAATATGTCTTTTCCATGTGGTTGGGTTTGCAGGGAGTGCACATGAATAGAAAATAAATTGAAGGATACTGACCCTCCTGAAGTGATCCCTTTGTTCAGGGTGAGGAAAACCTTCCCCGATCCTGGTGCATTTAAAGAACTCACATATACCACATATTACATCGAATCGTGTAAGTATCCCCATAGAATATCCATGAACCCAGTAGGTGGTTGTGTCAGACTGAGTTCTAAAAACAGCACATGTTGTTCTTTCCATAGAATCTTGTCTGACTCAACCTTGTGGAGTGGTGGTGCTCTGACATCGAACGCAGCATGTGAAATTTTCATGCAACTAAGAAAATATTGGGTAAGGCCCTGACAATATGGTAGAATATAGTGTAATCTATACATGGCATGAGGCAAATATAATATTACTGCTGTACCTCTTCTATGCACAGATAACGACAAGCACTGATAGGTACCAGCAAGAAAACGATGCAGTTCTAAGTCTCCTCCTAATTCATGTGATGTCCATTTAATTGGGACACCACTATTAGCATATACGTGAGTGTTTTTTAATGGTTCATCTCTAATAATGGTTGAGGCACCTGACTCAAGAATAACTTTTGGAAACACTGACCCCACCGTGGGCAAGCTTAAAGTCACTAAATATCATCTTTTAGAGTCACCTCTACAAATATTAACACACTACAGTATATAAATTTGCACAAATGCATTGAACTTTTTCTATCTTACTATTTGGACCCTCCCTAAGTAAGTGTGGGATGACCCAAACTATTGGCACGATGGTAGTGAAAGAGGTTTTGAACTATAAATTCGTGCATATGGTGGTGGGTCTTCTTTGGTCGATTTTGGTTTCCTTTTGGCATGTGCCTCACAAACCTTTCGGTGTGGGCTGATTTGGTTTGTTCAGGTATAAACATTAGGTGTTTTAAAAAAAAAAGTTTTCTCTGGGAAAACAAGTAAAAATGGTAAGAATATTGTTTTCTAAAAACAAAGGGGTAAAAACAGTTTATTTGCTTTGTTCTTTAGGTCCCCTTGGCTCAGTTGACTGTGTGACTCTGTACCCCATTTGGACAAGGTCCTGATGAAGGTGGTTCACAAATTGTGTTAGCCCACCGAAACGCGCGTCGATCTCGTGTGTCCAGACCTCTAAAATTGTCTAGCTGTGAAAACTAGTTATATCTGTTTGTTTTCCCATTTATCCGGATGAGTACATGTGTCTTGTATGATTGTGAACGATTGTGTAGAGTGAATGTTTGGGGTATAAGTTTAGGTGTGTTGTGCAGGGGCTATTAAATGTATTTATTTATTCATTCCATGTTTTATTTTTAACAAAAAGAAAAAGAAATTAAAAATATTGATGTAGGTTTTGTTAATACATGTAAAATATTATGTTCAAAAAAGAATTTTGCTTTACAAAGGAATAAGATGCTATTAAGAACAATAAATCAATTTCAATAACCATATGCATTTTTGATATATTCTGTTTGGTTGTTTACCCAGAGTGGATTAATTCTTTTTGGAAGAAATACAGGTCAAAGGGGAGTATTTCCTAGTAAAAATACATGGTCGCTTTTCCCCTCTTACTCCCTGACCTTATTGTTTGATAGAGGGGGTCCCTTGTTTTCACATAAGTGCCAGCAATGACCATCTTTTTTAATGAGATTAACCTGGCCCCTGTATCCGACCCGACCTCCATTACGTTTTCCTAAACTTGTGGCATTCCCCCCAGCCCAGCACAACCACATGAAAGCAAGTGGCGCTTTGTGCTTTTTGTTGGTATATTAACTTAAAACTTTGAAATTGCATATCTACGGTTCTACAGTTTGGTATTTTGTCGCTCTGCCATCAATTTATTTATTCAAATTAATTTATTCTATTTTTCCAAATTGGTTTGGGATTTTTCCTTTGTTGTGTTTTCCCTTCATTATTGTTTGTGTGCTGTATAAATACTTTACACATTGCCTCTAAGTTAAGCCTCCCTGCTTTTGTGCCAAGCTACCAGAGGGCTAAGTATAGGTTAATTTACTGACTTTTGTGATCTACCCTGACAAGGATTGGGCTTGTTGTCTGAGTGGGGCTTTCACCTACCTCAACCAATAACCCAATTTCTTACACTTTTCCCTTCCAGAATCCTCAAAGATGTAGGCTAATGAATACTCGAGCCCTATGGCATGTCCAATCCAGGCCCTCATTACGAGTTTCACACTGTGGCAGGGTGCAAACTCCTCAACTGTAGTTACCAGTACCATTAAGTAACACCCTGTCACTACTGTGCAATCGCAAGTAAGACCCCATGGAATGGGGAATAACTATACAGTTATCAATGCTGAGGGGTTTAACACTCTCATTTACCACCTATTTTGAGCAGGTGGCAAATGGTAGCATGGGCTTCTTTGTATGGAGGTGGTTGACAGTGGGGTGTGGGAAGGCCTTGCATGCTCCTCCCCTTATAAGTATAGAAGGTCAGGCAAGGTGAGGGACAAGGCCAGGCTGCTGTAGCAGCCAAATCCGAATGTGATGTTAGCGGCCATTATTTCCAGCCTGTAAAATCAGGTCTGGTGTACTTGCCTCCGGGAAAACCAGGTGCGAAAATGCTGGGCCATTTGTGGTTGTGGGAGGCAGAACCCTATACGGGAATTCCTCTTTGCCCCAAGCATGAGGGCCCAAATAAGCACTTCCAGTTATTGGATTCATTTCCATCCCGCCATTCCCATAGTGCCTATCGCCCCACATTCACCCACTGTATGCTGCAAAAGCGCTACAGCTGTGTTGTGCAACCAGTGTGGGATGAAACATGTGCACAGGACTGTACAGTTATGATACACCTAAATGAATTCAAGGGCACTGCGGATCCCTTGAATGTATTTTAATAAACAATAGTTATTAAACTCCCCAACCGCCAAAGTCAAAAAACAAAACGAACACAGGTACAGGGATGTGTGATCAGACATTCGGCATGTTCACTTTGACATTGTAAAAGAGGTGGCTTGATTTCATTTCCTACTGTAGGCTGACTTGGTTTTGTCTCAGAAACAATAATGCAGCAGCAACTGCTGAAGATCAAACGCTGCTCAGATCCCATTTACAGCAGGAGGAACGCGAGGAGTGTCCCCGCCAACAACATGCAAATTAGCAGAAGAAGTCATTCAACTTCAGTCGACTCCGCAGATGAATGGAGCATCCTTAATTCAACTTTCACTTGGAATGCGGATTCTGCCGCCTCTTGCAAAGGGTCTGCTTTCATCCATTTCTAAAACGTCGGCTCAGAAGCTCCTCTCTGCAGCCGAAAGTCAAATGCATTTGTCACCACCATGTTTCACTTGTGATTTTCTGAGAAGAGTGCAGTGCTGGTAGGGCAGTAAAATAAAATGCACGCCTGATGTGGTGTGGTGGCAACATTGCTCTTCTATGTTGCAGAGAAGCAAGGGTGCCATGGGCCTCGAAGCAAGCAAGGAAAATGTGCCACCTTAGTCTCGTTTGGGAGCAAAATACAGCCATAATATGGGTTCAGTGAGCTGCTCACAGCCAGTGGCGGCTCCTCCGCTAAGGCGGAGGAGCATCGCCCCACTACTTTTTGCAGTGTTAAAAAAAGGAAAAATAGAATGATAACTCGAGATTATTATCATTTTAGTTTTCCCCGTTGTGGCGTCTTTGTGGGGCGGGGCAGCTATCAGAGCAGGGGGAGGAGGGGTTTGCACTCCCTATGTGAGCATGAGTGATTGGCTGGCGCTCTCGGGCCACCCAAAACAGTCATGCCCACATACTGTGTTCTCCATGCAGACTGCATTACAGCCTGCGTGGAGAACATGCCCACCCCTCCAGCCCCTGGCTAAGTGCCGTGCATTGCAGCGTTGCGATTGGCTGGAGGGAGCCTGGGGGCCCTGGTGCTTCCTGCTTCCTTTCTCCTGCACGAAGCCAGGAAGAGGACGTAGGAGAGGCGGCAGCCAGGAATTGAGTGATTTTTTTAACCCATTTCCACCCCGCTCTTTCCCCCCACTCTGCCCCACTGCTGCTTCCAGTATTGGTATTGCTTCCAGGTAGCAGCTGCCACTGTTCACAGCCCTGCTGCACTATTGATAGCTCTGGCCCAGGACTGTAGTACTAGAAGAGATGCCTTATTATACTGCTATGGACATTTGACCGAAAGGGGTAGGTGACTTTATTTTCCTGGCCTGACGTTGTAAACATGTGTGTTGTAAATACATGCAAATGTGGTGCCCACTAGTAGTGTCCAAAGTACAAGTGCCTCCTCTGTCTCCATGGAATCATAGGGGCAGCTTTACTAATATTTGATCTAATGCATCTCTAATTGAAGAAAACCAGGTCCAGATTTACAAATGCTTTGCGTTGGGATTTGCACTACTTTTTTAATGCAGACCCGATGCTAATTTCGTTTTGGGATTTGCAAACCAATACAACATAGTATTTGTGATGTTTTGTAAGAAAAAGTAAAGCAAGCCAGAATGAAGAAGTGCTGCTTTGCATTGCTTTGCGTTAAGGGGACGTTCCATGTGTTGTACACAGGGCCGGACTGGCAGTAGCGGGCACCGGGCATTTCCCCGGTGGGCCAGAGGGGTGGGGGCCAGTTTTGTGCCTGTGGGGCCGGTTTTGCCACTGGGGGCCGGTTTTGCAGCAGTGCTGCAATATCCGCCCCCTGTAATAAAAGCGGGAGTAGTGCTTCTTGCTTGCACTCCCACCCTCCCCACCTTACCCCCTGCTCCCAGGGAAAGTCACGAGCAGCAATCTGGCAAGGCTGGTTGCTGTTCCAAGTCCGGCCCTGGTTGTACATGGGCATTCCTGTGGAACCACTGATGGGTTTTGATGCAAAACCCTATCGACTAACAATAGTACTAACAATTTCTTTCCTAACTTTTCCCACTTTGCATGTGTGCTACACTGTACAGCACACATCCTAAGTGCAAAAGTTTTAAAGTTAGTCTAAGCACAGTATTTTGTACTGGAAGGGTACCTTTTAGTACAATACCTATGCTAGACTCACACAAACACCTTTGCACCATTGTGCAAAGGTGTGTTCGTGGTGCTCGGCAGCTTGATTGTTTTCCGGTGCTAGGGAGAGAGCAGGATAGTGCCATATCTCTGTAGTGGTGCTTTCCTGCTCTCTCCCTGTCACATAGCACAGTGCAGCAAATTTGGGTGCTGTGCTAGATTGTGTGACAGGTTTGTAAATCTGGGCCCCACACTTTTGTGCTGGTTTGTGTCACTTTTGTTGTCTTTGCAGTGATGCAAAGACTTGATAAATCTGGCCCATCATTTCTGTATCTGAACCAACGGGTACCAAAAGTTTTATGTTAAGGCAAAAATGTACTAAAGATTTGTGTGTCTTCTCCTGTGACACAAAGTGATGCAAAAGATATCCTCTATCCACTTTTGAGCATGAAATATTTTTGGTACCAAAAGGTTCTGTAAGCACAGATACCGGAGAACCCCTGATAATGTATGCAAATTGGTCATTAAAAGCAGATTGTTCTCCCTGTCACACAACTAACACTTTTTAATGCCCTTTAGACTTCAGCTTTTTAACTAGGTACTCTACTGTTTTCCTAATAATGAAAACTTTCAAAACATGGTTATTGTTGAGCAATATTTTAAAACTCAACATACTTCAAGTACAACGACTTGACCCCAGTGCACTGTAGCTTTTTTGCTGCTGCTATACAATTACTCAATAAATTCATAAATAATCCGTTTCAAACACAATGTATAAACACCACATATGAACTTAAATATTTTACAAAATTACACCATTAGTACTTGATGATGAAAACATATTTTAATCAGTTATTGACACAGAAATTGCAAAGTGATGCAATGCAGATGTTCCATTTCATGTTCATGCCCAATGCATTTTGGGCCCCTTTGGCCCTTCTTCAGGGGCTTAAATCTACAAACAACACAAATAATAACTGATATGAGGTAAATGCAATGTGCAGGGAAATATGAACAAAATCTGGTTATGTGACACTTTCATGCTTACATGCATGTGACTCGTTCTAAAAGTTATCCAGGATGAAAATAGAAAACAGACGTTTAGTGGAAAAAAGATAGACTGATGAAAGTGTGCCCATGACAAAGTACAAAAACGTCAACGTCGTAAACAATCCCATAGTTCCATGATTGAAGAAGCTTGCCCTCATGCATTTCCCCATTACGTGAATAATACAAAACATAAATGTGACCTGTTACCTTAATGAAACAAATCCTACGCAATCTTTCTACGAAAAAAAACAACAGCATATGGTATCAGTATGACCAATTTTAGAACTTGCCCCAACGTGAACAGAATGAAAAAAGATACTGCTATACTAACCTCACTGCACGTGAATGAATGGTTCCCGTGAGGTAATTACGGACACCAAACTCTGCAAGAAACGAACAAAATCCTATTGGTACCTCAAATGAACTAACCCCTTACTCAATTGCCCATATATGTCATTTACGAAGCCTTCCTCCTCACCTCTCGAATGTCAAAAACAACGCTCGCTGTTGTCAATCTTCCACTCGGTTCCGGATGCTATTGAAACCGCGCCTTCTTCCTGTTTAAAGCGCAGTGTTCTTACGCAACATAAACGACGGACTCCATAAAAACACTACCTAGAGAATATCTTACTGCGAACGCCATCTTGGAATTTTAACTCCGTGCAGGGAGTAATCCTAATCTAAAATCAGCCATCTACTGTTCTCATCTTCGAAAAAGTGAAAATGAAAAGAATAGTGGTGCAAAACAACCCTATAAACAAGCCTCTAACAAAGTGCCTACTGCGCTATGGCAACCATCCACAGGTCACCTAAGACGCCATATTAAAACGGACTGCTATAATAACCATAAACCCTGGACAATGATTACAGCTTATTCCCGAAACCAGCTACAAACGATATCCAAGAACCCTTGTGATTGTGTTAGAAAGAGTTAAAGAGAAAAGTAATATATCCTGGAAATATATACATAAACATAACGAATCAGCCACAAGTATATAATATACATTAATACATGATTATAGTGATAACAGCACCAACATGAGCCATCTAACAGTGGAATATAACACTGACACCTGATATTTATAAAAAACATCCCATATCCACTTTTCCATTTAATCCCTTTGGATCTTGAGTGTCTAATCTCCTAATCCAAAAGATTTCTCTTTCTAATAATGATCTAGTAAGATCTTTGCCTGGGGTGGGTGTTACTGCCTCAATCACCTGGAATTTCATTTGAGCAATTGAATGTCGTGCTTCCATCCAATGAACTGCTAAACTACTGTTCGTGTTCATGGTGCGAATAGTGCTTTTATGCTCGGAAATACGTATTTTGATTTTTGTAGATTTAAGCCCCTGAAGAAGGGCCAAAAGGGCCCGAAATGTATTGGGCATGAACATGAAATGGAACATCTGCATTGCATCACTTTGCAATTTCTGTGTCAATAACAGATTAAAATATGTTTTCATCAACTAATGGTGTAATTTTGTAAAATATTTAAGTTCATATGTGGTGTTTATACATTGTGATTGAAACGGATTATTTATGAATTTATTGAATAATTGTATAGCAGCAGCAGCAAAAAGCTACAGTGCACAGGGGTCAAGTTGTTGTACTTGAAGTATGTTGTGTTATGATGACATGTTCAGACAGCATGTCCGCCTCTGTAGCACGCTGAAATATAATTGGTTTATGTTGTTAAAAAAGAGGAAGTAGAGAGTGCTCCACCTTTTCACAGTAATATTTTAAAACTCCCTAACTGCGATTACTTGTATGATTAAATACTTTTGTTTAATAGGATTGGCCTTTTAAGCATCCATTTGCACAGGAGGGCTACAACTGTCTTAACCAAGGTTAGTGTACATTCTCGCATGAAAGCATACTTTTCCTATGTTACGTTTCACAGGCCTTAATGCAAATTAACAGACTCGTTGTTTGTGCACTGAAAGGATTTAAATAAATGCTTCAGTAAACATAAATCTGCTAGGCCGGCCTTTAAGATCAGTTTCTTAGCTTAATTTCATGGACAGGCTAACAGAGTTTGCATGTTCTAAATTGTCGTGCATTTTCTGCTGCTACAGTAGTGAAAGCTAAAGATGGATTTTCTTTCTCCTCTAGAGTTGCCAGAAATCTGCTTGCAGGATGACCTTGTGGGTATATTACGTGTTGACGGAAACAAGAAAAAAGGTACCACACAGCAGCTTCTGTTTAGTTCCAAACAGCAGTGGCTCCTCCGCTGCGGAGGAGGTGGAGCACTGCTCCACTTCTCTTTGAGCAGTGGAAAAAGGAAAAATAAAATGATAATAATACAATGTTATTATCATTTTATTTTTCTGAGGCAGTTTTACGGGGCGGGCTGGACAGTCGCCACAGCAAGCAGGGGAGGAGTGGTTGGGGCACGTAAGTGCGCATGACGGTTTGGGTTTGGCCGGCAGTCTTGGGCCAGCCAAACAGTCATGCGCACTTAGCATGTTCTCCACCAGGCTGTAACACACAGCCTGGGTGGAGAACATGCACAGGCTCCCACTCCCTGTCTGAGCGCCGAACCACATTGCTCAGACCAATTATGACACTGCTGTGCATAAGCGGTCCCCGGGCTGTACAATGAGTATCCCTGGTATAGTACCCCACCTTGGCTGATGTCATACATTTTTTGTTCAGTGTGCTAATGGAACCTCAGAAGCATGAGGTATTCATGGTTCTGATTTGTTTATATTTGCTTTGCCTTCTGCCAAATCTAGCATTTATTGTCAATGAGGTCTCTGGAGTATCAGAGTGTTAAAGTTTGAGGCTTGCATCTGCAAGTTTTGGTTTGAGCGAGGGTTTGCATGGTATTTCCAAAATGCATTGCATCTCAGTCCACCAACACCTCCAGGGCTTATAAATGCTCAGCATCATCTCCCTTCAAATATGCCTGACTTCTTGGCCAACAGAAAGGAACTCAAAACTGCTGAATCAATTAATAGGTCGATAGGAAAAGAGGCCCGTACTTCAGATGCTAAGAAAATGAATAGGGATTAAGCATGACACTGTACGCTACTAGACTAAAACTCCCACAGTGATTGACTCATATAGCAGAATATCCTGTATCTTGATACACCCGACTTTCCTTTACAAATAGAAGGGCCTATTTACCAGAATGCCACGCAGTGCATCACAGCAAATCAACTTGCTGCCCTGCGTGACAGGTAATGGGCAGAAATGGGCCGAATTGAAGGCAATACAGTGCATTCCTGCCTTTCCCCCTGCGGTTGCGCCCTTTTGGCAGCTTAGCGCCTACGCAGGTGTCTGCGTTGCATGTGGGATTGTTTTTATGCAGAAAGGGACACCATTCTGCACAAACACAATCCTGAGAGGCATATTGCTCTTTCCATGTGGGCTGCAGACTGCAGCACACACAGAAAGAGGAAGTAACAAGGAGAAATAAAGATATTTCTCCTCGTTACGCCTGACCTGAGGAGGAGTATCTTTTTGGTGCATTCCCAGGTCTACCAGTTCTGGTAAATCTGGGAATGCATCAAAAACCATGGGAGTTGGGTGGGAACACCCATGCAATGCCCATGGAAAGAGTAAGACAATGCAGCGATTTGCAATGGATTGCCTTACTCCAGATATATGGAGCCATTCAGGGCCACGTAATTTGGCCTTGCATGGCTTCTTAAATTACATACAAGGTTTGCATTGCTCTTACATCATGTTGCGTGGTACAAGAGTGATGCAAACCGGCTCAGACATTGGCCCCAGAGTGTCCAAGCCCTGGTCGAGATCTCGCAAAATCATAACTCCCATAGAGATCGAAATGAATCGGCACAGCGGCGGAGTGTTTTGGTGCCATATATTAAGCGGAATAAACCCCTACCTTAATATTTAAAGACACCAAATGAAGCACTCAAGCAGGGGGACATATCACAACTGAATCTTGTCTATACAGAGATCTCTTCCTGCACACTGGTATCCTCACAATCATAAGTCAGGAACCAATTTCAAGTCGGGAATAAGATGTACTGCATGCACACCCATGTTTTGTATATATTAAATCACTTGGTGTTAAATGTGCAGTTTTCTTGTCGTGTTCTATGTCTTGCATTTGTTTGTCTTTGTGTTTTTTAATTAAAAACTTGTAAAATCATTTTGTGCTAAAGGAATACAATATTGGATGTTTTGTATATAATAATTTATATGACACAAAGAAGCGAACAATTTGGCCTGCATAATTGAACTTAAAAATCAGTAGATTAAAATAATGAAATGTGACGTGATGAACGAGGTCCACATTACTGTTCATGAGTATTTGAGCAATTTATGGTGAAGGAGGGTTATCCCATTATCTGCATGCTAATAAGTTACTCCACCACCATTCCTCTTAACAGGGTCAAGTCCCATATCTTTATAAACAGTAAAATAGATAAAGTCATTGTAAGTTTACTCTTTTTTGCTTTTGGATTTGGTCCTTTCTGCAAGGTCACCCCCAAACTTTTTGCCTTCTTTCTCCTGTTTTCTGAATCTTCTTTTGTTGGATTTAGGACTCTGCATACTTTACCACTGCTAACCAGTGCTAACGTTCTTATGCTCTCTTCTTTAAGAATGGTAGAAATTGTTGAGACCCAATTGGCACATTTAATTTACTTGTAAGTCCTTAGTAAAGTGGCACTACATGTGCCCAGGTCCTGTAAATTAAATGCTACTAGTAGGCCTGCAGCACTGATGGTGCCACTCACTTAAGAAGCCCTTTAAACATGTCTCAGGGCTGCCATTGCAGCATGTGTTTGCAGTCTTAAACTACCATTTTGACCTGGAAAAAGAAACCTTTTGCCAGGCCCAAACCTGTCTTTTGAATACATATAAATCACACCTAGTGTAGGCACTGGACAGCCCAGAGGACAGAGGGCAGTGTATTTAAAATGTTGGACATCTACTTTTAAGTTTTCCATGTCCTGGTAGTGACAAACTTTCAAATGCGGTTTTCACTACTGCCAAGCCTGTCTCTCCCATACGATAAAATTGGAGTTACCTTATTACATTTAATAAGTGACAATTTTCAAATGGGAGCAGGAAACCAGTTCATGTTTGGTGTCTTAGGAATTGTAATGATGAATCCTCTCTCATGGTGAAGTCGGATTTTAAATTACTATTCTGAAAATGCCACTTTTTTAAAGTTGGCATTTCCCTGCGTTAGCCATTTAGGGGCCTATATATGAGGCCATTTGCATCACTCTTGCACCACGCAATGTGGTGCAAGAGCGACGCATACCGTAAGACAGATTTTTGAAGCCATGCAAAGCCACTTTGCGTGGCTCTGAGTGGCTCCAAATATCTGGAGTAAGGCAATGTAGCGCAAATCGCTGAGTTGCGTTACTCTGCCTGGGAAGGCGTTCCATGGGCATTGCATGGGTGTTCCCAGGCAACTCTCATGGATTTTGACATAAACTTGTAAACCTGGGGATGTGGCAAAATCTTACACCTTCCCGGGGAGGCATAACGGGGAGATCTCCTCGTTTATTCCTCTTTCTATGTGTGCTGCATTCTGCAGCACACATAGAAAGAGGAATATGCCTCCCAGGATTGTTTTTGTGCAGGAAAAACAATCCTGCATGCAACACAGGAATCCTTGCACCATGGTGCAAGGGTGCTTGTGTTGGTACTTGGCTGCCAAAAGTGTGCCAGCGTAAGGCAAAAGACAGGAATGCGCTGTATTACCTTAAATATGGCGCATTCCACCCTTTCGCTGTCACGCATTGCAGCACAGCAAGGTGACTTGCTGCGCTGCACTGCTTGACTTCGCAGTAAATGAGCCCCCTAATGCCTTCAACCTGTATCCTGGGTCACATGAATGGGTGTAGTCGACAGTCAGACTATGTGTATTCCTTCTAGACAGCCTCAAACAACAGAGAGCTTAGGTGTGCCTGGATGGGCCGTCACTGGCTATATGGGAAGACAGAGATGGGCCCTGTATCCGACCCATGCTCAATCACGATTGGCCTCAACTTGTGACTTTCTCCCGGTCTCGCACAACCAGAAAGCCGCGAGTGGCGCTTTGGGCTTTTTGGTGCAATTTTCACTTGAATATTTAAAATTGCATATCTCCCGTATTACTGATCGGATTTTTGTCATTTGATCTTGATTTATTTATTCAATTTTGTTCTATTTTTCTAAATTAGTTTAGGATTTTATTTGTGTTGTGTTTTGACTTTATTACTGTTTGAAGTGCTGCATGAATACTTTACACATTGCTTCTAAGTTAAGCCTGACTGCTCTGTGCCAAGCTACCAGAGGGTTGAGCACAGGTTAATTTGGGGTTTGCTTTGGCCTCACTCTTACAAGGAGTGTGGTTGCTGGTTGAGTAGGGCTTCACTCCCTCAACCAGTAACCCAATTTCACACATTCAATATTCACAAAATTGCAATTTTATAGTAAGTTTACGACTGTAGAGAGTCCACAGTCGGGGCAGAGAACTCTGCAGATAAAAAGATAGGACAAGAATAGCAAGGATATGTGTACAATGTAATGCTGAAAATGTCACCAATACATATGATTAAGACAAAATCCTTCCTTATAGTCTTGCTACACTCAGCGAAAGTAGCAGCTTCAATTAGACTATGCTCCATCACACCTGCAGGTAGCACACAAAATCGTTCATTCCCAAAGCTATGAGAGCACTGAGTTCAACTGTGGAGTCCATGGTGTCTAGGACTCCATTTTGGCATGGCCTGGGATTGCTTGTTTGCAAGAACTCCAGCCCCCCATGTGTCACTGAAGTTCCGGCTGTAACTTCTCTCCAGCATCAGCAGTGGCTGCAGGGGCAGATGACACCAGTACCTCCTTATCAACAGTACCTCCCTCGTCTTCTCCTGCAACAGGAATTTCCTTTGTCACCTCAAAATGAAATATTTTTCCATTGAAGTCTAAGAAGTTACTTTAAGGAAGTCGTCCATGAAATTGCAAATCTGAAGCCTCATTTAACTGTTAACTGTTGTGGATAAGGTGTCTACACTTCTCTCCATTTCCCATATCAGCTCCTCATCAGTCATTTTTAACAAACAAAATAAAATGATTTTCAGGAAACACCTTACACAAAATGGATGTATAATTAAAAAAGAAAAACACAATTAAATTAAAGTAAAACAAACTATTCTAAAGTATGATGACAGTACAAATGCAAAAACGAAACCCTCTACAGAACACATAAATACATACCTCTTACCCAAAAACAACAAAAATGTGCTAACATTGAAAAATCTATAAACCTAACTTAATCTACAAATTACACTACCAACAAAATATTAATATAAATTAAAAAATACCACAAATAATTATTGTGTATGTATGTATATACGTGTACACCTATGTAAAGAATTCTAATATCAAACATAACATGAAGACCTAAACAAACTAGTTGCAGTTGCAGATTGTGCCTGCGGTATCACAAGCCACACAAAATATATAAAGTGTCTCATCCCTTTATATAATACCAAGTCCATGACCACAGCTTTGAATATCTCTCAATAGTCCCAAAGCCTTTGATACCTGATTGGCCAGCTAAAATTCCAATGGAGGTTCAAGACCACCTACCATGCATCTAACTCCTGATCTGATCCATGAAATCCTTGAATCACAACAAAATACCAGGAGGAACACACTGACAAAATGATTTGACCTAGGATTTGCAGCAATCTAAAGTTTCTATCAAAAGTGATGACTAGATGGCAGCAACTCACCAAGAATATTCACTCTGCCCATTGGAGTATATTGAGGTTGGTCATGCTGAGGAAACAATAGTCACCTGTGAGCTGCAGACTGCCTGTCTATGCTGACATTGATAGCTTTATGATGTAAATTGTGGCCGTCCGACAGTGATAATGGGTTGTCATCATACTAGGTACATTAAAAGTGTTTAGGTTGTTCAGGACCAGTCTGTAGGAAACTGGGCTTTTGTTTCAGTTATCCCCCCACTTTTTGCCCCCTTTTTAGCTATTAGATGCTGATTTTGGACTATGACAGTGTACTGAGGCCTGCTAACCAGACCTCAGTGCCAGTGCTCCTTTCCCAAAACAAGTTGTTGTCTAATTGTGCTACAATTGGCTAACGACTTTGGCACCCCTGTAAGTTCCTAGTAAATGGTATCCCAGGTGCCTAGGGCATGAGTGCCAAAGAGGGTCCCAAAGGGCTGCATATCTTATGCCTCCCTCAGGGACACCCACACAAATTCCACACAAACTGCTATTGCAGGCTGCATGACTTAGTGCAAACCAGGTGTGAAAACATGACATGGCACACACCTGTGTGTCATGCCAAAGTTACTGCATCTAATATATGTAAGTCACCCCTACAGCAGGCCTTTGAGCCCTGAGACAGGGTGCATTATATTTTTTGTGAGGACGTATCTGCATGAGCAAATATGCCCGTGATGTCTAGTTCTATTACTGGAAATTGCAAGTGAGCAGGGAAGCATCTTAAGGTATCTACTGGGCACTGAACAAAACGAGTTCCTCAGCTACATAATGGCTTCACTGAAACATATGGTGTTTGGTATCAAACACCTGATATTAATAAACCCACACTGATTCCAGTGATGGATTTATTAATGCTTGCACCTAGAAGGTACCTTAGAGGTATCCCCTGAAACCTACCAGCCCTCTAGTTTGCTGGCTGACTGGTCCAGTCCAGCCTGCCACCTCAGACAAGTTTCTGACCCCCAGGGGTGAGAATCCACGCTCTCAGGAGGTCAGGAACAATGCCTGCTCTGGAGTGAGGTGTTTTACACCTTCTGCAAGAAGTCTGGTAATTTAGCATTCCAAGGCAGGGAGCTTCAAAGAGCCCACTGCCTTTGATATGATAATCTGGCTTCCCTCAGACGTTAGGGGATGCTAACCCACCCTGACCAGGGCTAATTAGTAGTCAGAGAGATGTGTCCACCCCCAGGCTAGTTCCACCCCTAGATTGGACTACCTGATGGGGATAAGAAATGTATAAGTCTGCCATCTTGGTGATGGCAGAATTAGAAACTCTGGGACAGGGTTATGCCCACTTCCCACAGGAAGTGGTCATATAGTAGGCACAGTGACACCAGGGGTAAGTAGCCCATTGGATACTACCGTATACTCCCCTAGCGCCCCTAAATCTAGTTTTTTGGGGAGCCCCTGGCACCAGGAAATCAGATTTCTGCCGACCTAAGAAGAAGGACCCCGAAGAGCCATGAGAAGCAAGGACTGTGGAGAAGCAACTGACTTGGTGCCAACCGTGCCGGCCTGTCTGCTGTTCCCGTCAGATTGCGTTAAAGTCATTTCGTCCTGCAGCTGCTGTGCTTCCAAAAGCCTGGTAGGACTGCCTGCCCTCAACAAAGACCCAGGAACTCCCATGGAGTAGCGGAGTTGCTTCCCTGTATCCTGCAGCTACTCCAAAAGAACTGTGAGGAATCCGGACCGTCACAAACCCGACACTGGAAAGCACCTCTGCACCTGTGGCCCCTAGCCCAAGTTGAAGTTGACCAACAGTGCCAGCGTGGTCCCTCAACCCTCCAATCAATCAATCAATCAATCACAGAATTTGTAGAGCGTACTACTTACCCGTGAGGGTCTCAAGGCGCTGGGGAAAAAAAGGGGGGGGGTGCCGCAAATGGTCGAACAGCCAGGTCTTGAGTAGCCTCCTGAAGGTCAGCAGGTCTTGGGTCTGTCGTAGGCTGAGTGGAAGGGTGTTCCAGGTCTTGGCGGCGAGGTGGGAGAAGGATCTGCCGCCGGTGGTTGTTCTTCGAATGCGAGGGACGGTGGCGAGGGAGAGGTCGGCGGAGCGGAGCTGGCGGTTGGGGACGTAGAAGAAGAGTCGTCTGTTGAGGTAGGCTGGGCCGGTCTTGTGGAGTGCCTTGTATGCGTGGATGAGGAGTTTGAAGGAGATTCTCCTGTCGACGGGGAGCCAGTGCAGGTTCCTCAGGTGGGGGGTGATGTGGCAGTGGCGTGGTACGTCGAGGATCAGGCGTGCGGAGGCGTTTTGTATGCGTTGCAGTCGCTTGATGAGCTTGGCCGGGGCTCCCGCAGTAGGGCGTTCCCATAGTCGAGTCTGCTACTGACGAGGGCCTGGGTGACTGTTCTTCTTGTATCTGTCGGGATCCACCTGTAGATCTTGCGAAGCATGCGGAGGGTGTTGAAGCAGGAGGAGGAGACTGCGTTGACTTGCTTGGCCATGGAGAGCGTTGAGTCGAGGATGACTCCCAGGTTGCGTGCGTGGTCGGTGGGTGTCGGGGCTGCCCCCAGTGTCGTTGGCCACCAGGAGTCATCCCAGGCTGAGGGGTTGGAGCCGAGGATGAGGACCTCCGTCTTGTCCGTGTTCAGCTTTAGTCGGCTGTTCTTCATCCAATTGGCGACGGCCTTCATTCCTTCGTGGAGGTTGGATTTGGCGGCGAGGGGGTCCTTGGTGAGGGAGAGGATCAGTAAAGTGTCGTCGGCGTAGGAGATTATGTTGAGGTCATGCTGTCTGGCGATGCGTGCGAGCGGAGCCATGTAGATGTTGAACAGTGTCGGGCTGAGGGATGATCCCTGGGGTACGCCGCAGATGATCTCGGAGGCTTCGGATCGGAATGGTGGGAGGCAGACTCTCTGGGTTCTGCCGGCGAGGAAGGAGGTGGTCCATTCCAGGGCCTTGTCTCGGATCCCTGCGTCGTGGAGGCATGCGCGTAGAGTGCGGTGGCAGACAGTGTCGAAGGCGGCGGAGAGGTCCAGCAGGATGAGGGCTGCGGTCTCACCGTTGTCCAGCAGGGTCCTGATGTCGTCGGTGGCGGCGATGAGGGCAGTCTCAGTGCTGTGGTTGCTGCGGAACTCTGACTGACTCCAGAGACAAAGCCCACCTTGGGTTTGGCCACAGTGGACTCACCGGCGCCACCTGCAGCCTCTTTGATTTAAAATGTTCTATTGCGCGAATACCCAACAGGCGTTTTGGCGCTAGCTTAATACAAAGTCCTTCAACCTCGAACCAGCTGAGTTAGCTATAGGGGTGCCAAAAACAGCCAAGTTTTTAATAGCTTGCGAAAGCAAAGAGAAATATCCAGATTTTTCAGAGAAGAGGGCAGGTCATTCAACAACTTGCATATGGAGTGAACAAAACTGCAACCACCTCAGGTCACCTTCTATATCCTTGAGACAATCACAGATCTGGCGGTGGTATATCGCAATGTTCTTTTGGGAGAGTACCACTGAAATTTCCTTTTAAAATACTATGGTCCCACTCCATGTACTGCTTTATGAGCTAGACATAACACTTTAAAAACAATCCTTTTTCTGACAAGTATCCAATGGAGCTCCACCAAAGCAGCAGATACGAACTTGAATTTGGAGATTTTCTTAATCAACGGCAAGCTGTATTCTGTAGCATCTGAAGCTTGTTTAAGGGTCTCTGATTAATGCCGAAATAAAGGGCATTGAAGTAATCAAGCGTAGACAAAACTAGGGAAATGACGACTGACTTCTGCAAGTCCATTGGAATAAAGGGTAACACCTTCTTGAATGTTTTTATAATAAAGAAGGCGGAGGATGTTAATTTATTGGCCTGTTCCACAGATGCCAACCCCGAATCAAATGTGATTCCCAGATTTCTAACTTTGGTAACTGGGGAAGGAGCAGAACCAAGCGACCGAGGCCACCAGGAGTTATTCCAGAAAGTGACATCTTTCCCAAAAAGAAGACCCTATGTTTTCTGGGTATTTAATTTTAAACAGTTACTACTCATCCAGTCTACGATAGCCTGCATACAGTTGTTAAACCGATCTACAACTTCATCAATATTGCTAGGGATTGACACCACAATCTGGGTGTCGTACACATATGCAATAGTGGTGAAGCCCAAAGGATGGATAAGTTTGGCAAGAGAAGCCACATAGATATTAAAAAGCGTAGGACTGAGAGACAACCCTTGGGGAACCAAGCACGGCAGAGTGAAAGGTCTTGAATTAAATTTCCCAAGGATCGCCTATTGCTCCCAATCTGCTAAAAATGAGGAAAGAAGATCGAAAGTGGATCCTGAGATCCCAATTGCGCCAACCTCTCCAAGAGAACTGTATGGCTCATCATGTCAAAGGCTGCAGATAGGTCCAAAAGTACCACCGCAGTCCTTCAACCATTGTCCATGGTGAGTCTAATCTCTTCTATGACTGCTACTAAAGCAGTCTCAGTACTGTGGCCCAATACCTCCCTAAGAGAAACCGGAGGTCAGGCTCTGAGAGATTGTTAAAAATTACCAGAATAAAAAGGGCCAGATGGGGGGGGAAGAGCCTTTTCCCACCTTGCGCCCAAGTTATGGAACTCTCTTCCTAGGGAGTTAAGATTCATAGTATCAGAATCCACCTTCAGGAAGAAACTAAAAACCTGGTTGTTTAACGAGTGCGACTAACCTCCTTCTTTCTCACTTCTCTGTATTCGTGCTTAGCGCTGGGAGGCCTCCTGGTAGCCATGCCCTCTATAAATCCTAATAATAATAATAATAAGCTAAAACCGAACTGTGCATCATTCAAGATATTGTTACTCTCCAAATAATCTGATAAAACACCATTAAGATACTTCTCGATAACCTTAGCAGGAAACGATAATCAAGATATTGGTCTATAGTTACTTACTATCATCGGGTCAAGAGTGGGTTTTTTCCGAAGTAGTGAAACCAGAGCTATTTTCCACTCCCTAGGAAAGCAACCTTCCCTTATCGTATTGTTAAATAATGATGTAAGGATTGGCACTAATTTAAGGGCCAATTCATGCATTATCTTAGGTGGAAAAGGGTCGGGGGGAGCCCTGATTTAGTGTGTGAGTTAAGCTCAATCACTTGATTGTCTGAAAGCAAAGGAAAATCTGAAAGTTTAGAATTCTTTAAGGCTTGAGGGAAAGATTCGGCCTCTGGATCCTGTGAGGATCTAGTAAAGTCAAAGTCACAGTAAACTACTTCCACTTTATCTTTAAAATGTGAGGCCAATTTATTGCAAAACAGCTGGCTCGGGGAGGGTCGACTGAAGGACTGAGCCACTAACGTCTGAACAGTATTAAAAAGTTCTTTTGACGAATTAATAGCATCATTAATTTTCTCTGTATAATGTTTTTTTTCTTCATTGATAAGTTTCTTATACACCAGAATATTGCTTCTATACATGATTTTATCATCAGTCCTATAGCTAGATCTCCAGATTTATTGTTGTATACGTCAATTTTGCTTCATAAGTCTCAGCTTGTAGAAGAACCAAGGTGCAAATGGACTATTTCTAAATGTGCCATGTTTTTTCTCTGGGACAAGGCTAAAAACCGCATCTAGCAACCACTTATTATATACTACTATTGCATCATTTGAAATTTGATGGGAGCAACAGTCTTGAACCCAGCGGTCTTGAACCATTAAGATGTTCTTCCATGCCATCAAACTTTAATTTGTTCCTGGCACGATATTTTTTTGTCATCCCGGCCGAGTTCACTTTAGGCTTTTGTACTATTAAATATAATTTAAAAAGGACTGCATTATGATCAGACCAACTTAACGGAAGTATCGCTTCTACCTTCAATGCAGGATAGTTTAAAAAAAATAACATCTAAAGTATGACCTGCAATGTGTGTAGCCAAGGTCACTAACTGGTTCTTGTTAAAACAACTAAAAGTTTCTGATAAACCTAATGATTCTTTGTTCTCTGCATCTTCTACATGATAATGATCTTTGTGCAGGCCCCTTCTACCGCAAGTATTTCCGGTGACGAAAAGCCAACGCATCAGAACAACTCTGCACCCTTCTGCCCTGGCCAAGGAGGAGGACCAAAGGCGTCTCCACATCCCCGAGCATCCTGAGACCTGAGCCCCCTTGGTTGTTCAGCCTGACTGGTCTCCCAGTCCCAGCATGCAGCCTATTTTCAATCGCACCGTTACCAATAAAGTGAATGGGCACCCGACGCAGTAACACACATCTGCCCCCGGACGCCCCAGAGCCTCCCGAGGTGACCTGTTGGAGTGGCCTTGGAATTCACCCCATACTCACCTTAAGTCCAGGAATTGGTCCCGTAAGTCGCTGTGAAGTGCCCGAAAGCAGTTCATGTTTTTCCCCCATAAGATAGATAACATTGGGCACCCAACGCTGAAAAGCACCTCTGCACCCTGCCGCCCCAGTGCCACCCAAGGTGACTTGCTCGTGCTGCCTTGGACCTTCCCCCATACTCACCTTAAGTCCAGAAGATTGGTCCCGTAAGTCGTTGTTAAGTGCTCGAATGCAGTACATGTTTTTCTCCCATAGGATAACATTACCGCTCTCAAAAATTGCATTAACTTTTGAAAACTGTAAAAATTCATAACTCGAAAAGTACTTACCAGATTCCGATGATCTTGGTATCTAAATTCATATAAAAGTATGTGTAATGTTTTTTTAATTGATGTTGTATTTCTTTAGTGAGTGCGTGTCTCACTTACTGCCTTTGTGTGTGCAATAAATGCTCAGCACTACCCTCTGATATGCCTAACTGCTCGTCCACACTACCACAAAAGAAAGCATTTGGGGTGTCATTTGTGCCTCTGTAATTCCTTTGGCGTTTTGGCAGCAGTCCCAAGTAGTGCTGCAGGCCAAGTCAGACAACTGGCTCTTCTAATTATTGGGATAAGGTCCTGGAGGGCAAATATTCAGGTAGCTCAAGGAGCAGCTCCTATAAAGTCCTCTGGTCGGCCTAGCTATGTCTACCATTACTCTTACTTTTTCTTTAAGGCTAATTCTCAAGTGCCAGTGTGCCAAGCACTGGCTTTTAAAAGCAGAACCTTATGCCTTTGGTATGGAATCCTAATCCAGTCCCTAAAAAGATCCCACACTGTCCCATTCTACTTTACCTACTGTGTGATGATGTTCTTGTTCTGATAATGTGCTTAGTTAACATGCAGCCATCAGTATCCTTTGCATGCAAACCTTTAACATGGCTGAGGACATGCTTGTGGCCAAGGAACTTCCTTACGCTTTGCAGCCCCACCCATATCTAAACACTTCGACACAGTCAACTTCAGAGTCATTCCAGCACCTTGTCCTGGCACTATCCCAAGATGTCTCACTGAGCATTGGAAAAAGATTTTGAAGTAGACCATTTCTTGAAAGAAGCTAGCAGATATCGGGGTTAATTAATGGCTATTGTCCTGGCATTAGGATTAGTTTTATCTATTCCTTCCTTTATGAGGCAATGTTGCTAGGTGGTGTGAGTGGAGAGAGTCCTCCACTCACAAGTGAGAATGTTATTAAGACACTTGTGCTGGATCAGGAAGACAATATTCCATAACTCACGAGTAATAGAAACTTAAACACATATGGCAAATATGATCACAAATTTTGCCTTTCAAGACGAATGACAATAGGACCTGATTTTCATATTAATTGTGAACACCACTCAAAAAATCCATATTAGGAATTAATATGTATTTTATGAGACATGAGTCCTGCAGCAGGACCAGAAGCGGCCCGTGCAGCTTTTTAAACTATGTGACATTCATTTTGAATGTGAAAAAAAATTCCAGCTCTGTAATATTTGATTTAAATGCAACAGACAGTGTTGTCTTACCTTAGGCTAGTTATTAATATTTCCTCATTTTGTCATGTTCACTCTGAGGCCCTGAGAGTCATCCAGGCCAATCCCACATTATCAGGGCTCTCTCATTAAAGCAATGCCTTTTTAGATGTTCCCTCTATCTTGAACCTAATTAACAACTCTCATCTTACTGATATCTTCCTTGAAGATTGGTGAAATTCACACTCTGCTCAAAAACCCAGCCCTTTATAATGATAAACTATTGCACTATCACTCCAGTTCCCTTCCTTGGATAAACTCTGGAAAAAGGAATAGCTAACCAGCTTCAAGTGCACATGAATCTCCAAAGCATCCTCATGTCTGTGGTATCTGACATCCATTCAAGCAGGAGCATAAGGACTGTCTCGATCCAGTTGGTACATGACAATCTGTGTATAACTGATTATGCTGATCTACATCTCCTGGTTCTGCTTGTCCTGCTGACAGCATTTGCACTTTGATTGCCTGCTCTTAGTTAAAACATCCAACTTTCTCTGACTCTGATTTAAATTGGTACCACCTGGGCAGAAGACACGGGTGTATACAGATTTCCTCCAATCCCTGTCTGACAGGGTTCTACTCTCACTCCCCTGTTTTTTTTTACCTCAACATGGAATCATTGGGAGTACTCCTTATCCTACAGGATATTTCCATCCACCAATAAGTTGATGACATCAATTGCACTGAAAAGCGTTAGCTAAAACATTCTTAAACTCAAGTCCTGCCTGGTCCTCATATAGATCTGGATGTTTTCAGTATTTCTACTACCCAGCTCAACAAAGACTTCTCATGGACTCTAGCTACCTTGAGGACCATGCCATTAAAGGTGCATGAACAGTCTGGTTCTAACTTAGATTACTATGCCTATTACAGACTAAAGTCAGGAACTGCAATGGGCACCTGCTTCACTGCCAGTTATGAGAATTTGTGCATGGGCTGGTGGGATGAGCGGGTGGCCCGGGCAGAATAAAATGAACAATACATGGATCATGTTTTACTCTGGATTGATTATATTGATGACCTTTTTGGGATCTGGGATGGAGAGAAAGCAATGACAGAATAGTTTATCAAATCACTTACCAACACTGAATTGAATCTAACATTTACCAGTTGCATCAGTGAAAGGTACATATCAATGCAGAAGAACACAGGCTAAAAATCAGTCTATACCTTAAGGAGACAGATGGAAACAGACTCTTGGATGCGGGAAGCCTCCGTCCACCCAAGGAGAAGAATAGCATACCATATGGGGAGCGCATTAGGACTAAACTCAGTTGCACAACACAGGAATCATTTCAACTGCAACATAAAAATAAGCTAATAAGATTTAGAGAGAGAGGCTATTCAAAAGAAACCATCGGTGATGTAATCAATAAGATGACACTCAGGAATAGGAAGGATCTAATCTCTAAGGAAAGAAGAGGTAATGTTGACTCCCAACCCATTATTTTTATACCGAATTTCAACAATAATTCAAGAGCAATTCAGCAGATCCTGTCAAAACACTGAAATACTGAAGTCAGATAAAATCATAGGAAGAGACATAACACCTCATGTCAGCATTACCAATAGAAGGGCAAGATCATTGCGGGATGTGTTAGCCCATAGAAACTTTGAATGCAAAAGGGAAACTGGGTGTTTATGGGAGAAGGAAGGTTTTTACACATGTGGCCACTGTAATGCTTTTAGACAGAAAGAATGTTACCCAGTTTAAAACTAATTTTGGGAAGACATTTTAAATCATGAAACACATCACCTGTGCTTCCAATTTCTGTGTGTATGTACTTGAGTGCCCTTGTGTCGTCAAGTACATAGGCAGTCGTAAAAGAATATTAGAACATCACAGGGCAATTGCTCACAGGGATCCAGCACATCCTATAGCTAGACATTTTAGAGAGTCTCATCGGAAGAATCCAAATGATTTGATGTTTTTTGCCATTGATAGGATAATACTATCTTACAGAGGGGGCAAGAGAGAAGAAAAAAGTAGGTTACTGGAGTCAGTATGCATAGTGAGAGTAGGAACAAAGTGCCCCCTTGGATTAAACTGAGACGAGGAACTGTCTGTACACATTGGATGATCAACATAAGTGGTGCAGCTATGATGTATTTTAATGTTACAGAACAGAAGTTATGCAGGGGCTTAGAACCTGAGTGGAGTAGAGTCAGGGGTAATACAGTATCTAATTCTCCTCCATGCTGTTGATGGTTTCAAGTAATTACGTTGTTCTATTAATTTATTTTATAAATTGAGGAGATGCCAGCAATGGATATAAAGTGGTCATGTTACATACAAGATTCCTCATAAGAATGCAAATGGAATGAGATTGTGGTGCTGTCCCAAAATGGCCCACTGGGACATGATGCCTGGATTTGAATGGATATGATGTTGTCAAGCACTGCATAGATGATTCATGGGGGAAGAATATAATTTGCATTACGAAACAAGGCCAAGGAATTGAGCCACATATAATTTTGGAAATGTTAATATTTTATGCCTTTTCCCATGTTATAGATAACCACATCCAACCATTATTTTTCGTTAGATTTTGTTAATAATTAATAGTAATTCCCCACTTGAGCATGAGTTCCAGCAGTAGGTACATGTTTTGTAATATATTCATAATTAATGGAACGTCAGGGCAACTATGTGAAAAGTAATTTCAGCACATGTCTATGCGATTTAATGGTGTATTGCAATAATGCAGAGAAACAATAGCCATTAGTAGGCATTGTACCTTTAATTAATACACAATGACATCAAGTACAGATATGTATGTTGCTGCTGCATTGTGAATATTTCTATGTAATAACTGTACATAGACTACCATTTTTTTAAAGTGCCATAACTGCAAAGAATAACTGCAATGGATGAATGATTGATGAATCAAAAAATGATTTTGATTTTTAACAACAATGGTGACAAAGGAAGTATTTTTACATTGTCTATGACTATATTTGTCATAGGTTTGGAGGGTGGTGGAGCCCAATTAACTGATGAAGGTGGAAATGCCAAAATGCATCGTGTGGATTAAACACAGAACAAACCATGTAGTGAGTGCCAGCGTCTTTCTTCAAACAATCTCGATGGATTTATGGTGAAAAATATTGGTGGATTTCGGTGCCGGCACTGGGACTGTTCAAGCCAGTTGTTGTCCCGACTTTCCATGATAGATATGTCTGATCCAATCCAGTGAAGACATATATATATATATATATATATATATATATATGTATATATATATATATATATCAGCAGCTGCTCGCCCCCTCCTGCCAGCAGCCCAAAAATGATAAAACAAATAAAAATAAACCGGCCGCTACTGATATATATAAATATATCAATCAACAAGTCTTGTATAGCGAAGCTTGTTGGCCCGGGGGGGTCTCTAGGCGCTGGGGTTCTGTGAGCCTCAGTTGGGTGGCCCTGACGGTCGAAGAGCCAGATCTTGAGTTTCTTCCTGAAGACTTCCAGAGAAGGGGAGGTGCAGAGGTGTAGGTCGTTTCTGGACTTGGGGGCAAGATAGGAGAAAGAACGACCTCCGCAGTGGCTTTGATGGGCGTGGGGGATGTGGGCCAGGGCGATGGTGGAGGAGTGAAGTTCCCTGGTCAGTTGGTGGCATGTGAGGCAGCTGTGGATGTATGCACGTCTGGTTTTGTGTAGGGCTTTGCAGGCATGAGAGATGAGTTTGAAGAGGCGTCTTTCCTAGGCAGGGAGCCAGTTGAGGGCTCTGAGGTGAGGAGTGGTGCTGGTTCTTCTTGGGAGGTTGAGTACGAGTTTTGCTGCTGAGTTCTGGATCATCCGGAGGTGGTTGAGGAGTTGTTTGGTGGTTCCTACATAGAGCATGTTGCCGTAGTCCAGTTGGCTGGAGACGAGGGCCTGGGTGAGTGTCCTTCTGGTCAAGATGGGGATCCAGCAGAAAATCTTGTGGAGCATGCGGGGGTGTGGTAGCAGGAAGAGGAGACAGCTTTGATCTGATTCTTCATGGACAGTTGAGTGTCTAGGATGATTCCGAGGTTGCGTGCGTGGATGGTGTAGGTGGGTGGGGGGCCGAGTTTGTGGGGCAACCATGTGTCATTCCAGGGGGAGGGTTCGTTTCCGAAGATGAGGACTTCCATTTTGTCTGAGTTGAGTTTGAGGCAGTTGGTCTTCATCCAGGTTGCGATGTTGGCCATGGTGTTCCAGAAGTTGGATCTGGTGGTGTTTCAGTTAGGGAGAGGACGAGCTGAGTGTCATCGGCATAGGAGATGGTGTTGAGTCCGTAGGTGCAGGTGATGTCTGCGAGTGGTGTCATGTAGGAGTTGAAGAGGGTGGGGCTGAAGGAAGAGCCCTGGGGATGCTGCAGATGACATCTTTGGGTCCAGAGGAGAAGGGGGGCACATGGATTCTTTGTGTTCTGCGGGAGAGGAAGGAGGAGATCCAGTTGAGTGTGTTGCCTTAGATGCCGATGTGGTGGAGTCTGGTGATGAGGGTGTGGTGGGAGACGGTGTTGAACACTGGTGAGAGCTCAAGGAGGATGAGGGTTGCTGTTCCACCTAGGTTGAGGAGGTGTCTGATGTCGTCCGTTGCTGTGATCAGGGCAGTCTCGGTGCTGTTTGTTGGGCCAGAGGCCTAATTGGGAGGGGTCGAGCAGGTAGTTGTCCTCGAGGTAGTCCGTGAGCTGGTGATTGATGACTTTTTCCAGGACCTTGGCGGGAAAGGGGAAAAGTGAAATGGGGCGGTAGTTCTTGAGTAGGGGTTGGCAGAGGGTTTCTTCAGGAGGGGCTTGACTTCTGCGTGCTTCCAGGTGTCGGGAACAGTGACTGTGGAGATGAATTTGTTGAGGATTTCTATGAGGTGTGTGCCAATTACTTCCCTTCCAAGGTTGTATTTGTGATGTGGACAGGGGTCGGAGGGAGCTCCAGAGTGGATGGAGTCGAAGATGGAGATGGTGTCTTTGGTTGCGAGATGTTTCCGTTGGTGATTCGGTGGGAGTGAGTGGTGTCGGTTTGGGTGCGGTGGTGGTTGGGCTACATATATAAGGTACCTGCTCCTCGAGCCACAATTTCCAAACCAATTCATGGGCTCAAGCAGCAAGCAGCAAAACTTGTCAGGTTTTAAAGCTTTTTTTATTTTACCATTTTTTCATTTTTCTTCTCAAGCAAAGTGCATTGTGTAGAAAATTGATAGCCTACGCGTTTCGGCCAGAGCCTTCTACAGGGCCATTGAGCAGTTCAATTATCAAATATCAAGGCCTCTGGTCTGGGCCACGGGTTTGATAGCCCGGTTGTTTCCGACCCGTTTGCTGCTTAGACGTGTGGCCATTATCACTTGGTATTTTCTACGGGCTATCAAACCCACGGCCCAGACAAGAGGCCTTGATATTTGATATTTGAACTGTCACGAGCTTTGGCTCTGAGGAGTGGCGTATTCTACATTACCACAGGTGCCTTACTCAACATTTGATGAGACCTTGATCTCTTTGGATTTCCTATTCGACGTCCATTTCAATTAGCCCTGACGAAGTTCAAGTTACAACTGAACGAAACGCATTGGCTGGATGATGCAATGAACTTGAGTTGACTTAATAAAACTGATGACAAAAATGAATATATTGCCAGACTCATTTCCTCATTAACGGTGGACAAGAAACATTATTGGTGCACCATTCCAAATACCTTTCATGTTGGTAAATTACATTCATGTTTCATGCAGACTGTCATGTGATATAAATAATTAATTCCAATATCCATATATCCATATGTTAATGGCCTCTCTGCCCAGATATCGCCTGAAAAGGAGAGGTGGCAGTTCTTTGGCATATCTGGCCGCGGTGGCCTGGAATACTCTTCCGTATGTTTTACGTACCTTGCAGAATCCCATTGAGTTAAGGAAAAAGCTTAAAACTTTTCTTTTTAACTGAATTTCTCTCTGTCTCTTTCCTGTCTTTACTTGGGCCCGCGCCGGGACACTCTTTGAGTAGCTGTGCGCGTTATAAAACTTGCTAACATAACATAACATATACTTTCATGCAATGAGATTATTTAGTCCCATCTTGTAGGGAACAGCATTAGTCACTTTATCTGAAAAACATTTGAAAAACATTTTGCATAGACAATCTTTATATTCATTTTGGTAAAGTACCATACATATCACTCAGACCTCTCCACACAGAAAGATATGTAAGCCTGTTTGCTATCATTCATAATTTCAGCCTTCTGCAGAGATTTTTAGACTTGTAAGATCCAAAATAACATTACATTTAGGGCCATCATGATCTCAGCTTCTAAAGTGCATTGTGTTGGAACCCCTTCGGGTTTCGATCCAAAAGCCCTCCTTACCCTTGCAAAAGATCTCTTCAAAGTTTTTTGGAGTACAAAGTGTCAGTGCTTTTAATCCTCTTTTCCCAAATGAATATCAATTCTTCAGTATATATAATTCTGGGTGTATTTGAATAAACTGCTCCTTAATTAATATATATATATATATATATATATATATATATATATATATATATATATATATATATATATCCTTTCAGGCATAGAGTGACGAATAAATTATGCAAAAGCAGAAGCAGAGAACTCTGGGTAGTTCTCAAGTTTAGGTAGAAAGCAGCTTCAGTAAGAGCACTCTCAACACCAGCGACACTCTAAATTTGCTCACCTCAAATGTCTGTTTTTCTATCAAAGTCTTTAAGCATAGGATTAGCGCAGTGCTATCCACGCCGAGATAGAAAGGGACAAAGTCTTTTGCCATTTTTACAGCAAAGTCTTTAAGCATAGGATTAGCACAGTGCTATCCCTGCCAAGCTGTAAAATGGCCAAAGCCTTTTACCACTCCAGGCACAGCACTACAGCTTTGGATTGGTAAAATACCATCCAAGCCAACATGAAATGAATAAAAGCAACCCCTGACACGTGTTTCGCTCCTGTTAGAGCTCTCCAGAGAGGTACAGCTTTGTCCAGACACAAGGGAGCACCCAGTAAAAGTCAGAACAAAACCCTTTCAGGCATAGAGTGACGAATAAATTATGCAAAAGCAGAAGCAGAGAACTCTGGGTAGTTCTCAAGTTTAGGTAGAAAGCAGCTCCAGTAAGAGCACTCTCAACATCAGCGACACTCTAAATTTGCTCACCTCAAATATCTGCTTTTCTACCAAAGTCTTTAAGCATAGGATTAGCGCAGTGCTATCCACGCCGAGATAGAAAGGGTAGGTTTTGCAATCTTTTAATGTGGACCTGCAGCGAAAACAGCAGCACTCTGCAGTCTTTATAACCAAACAGCCCAACGTGTTTCGGGACCACTCCCTTGCTCACGGGCCAAGATTGAGCATTTCAGCAGCAATAGCAGTCACTGTTTAAATACCAATACAGAGTTCCGCCCAAATAGGCCTCATGTGAGTACACGCCGTTGGACACGCACCGCCATGCATACAAGCAGATCTGAGGCCACACGGAGTGGAGCCAGTGTCAGAACAGGAGGCTCTGAATGTGAGACAAGGTAATCTGTGGCGGACTGAGCAAGTTGTCTCTGATGTCACCCCACTGGGGGATGGAAACTTTGTATGGACTGGGCTTTTGGCAGTAGACCCACTTGGGGAATATATTGCAGAACTACCTTTACCAGAATGCTTTGTACTCACATGAGGCCTATTTGGCCGGAACTCTGTATTGGTATTTAAACAGGTGACTGCTATTGCTGCCGAAATGCTCAATCTTGGCCCGTGAGCAAGGGAGTGGTCCCGAAACGCGTTGGGCTGTTTGGTTATAAAGACTGCAGAGCGCTGCTATTTTCGCTGCAGGTCCACATTAAAAGATTGCAAAACCTACCTGGGAGTGCGTGTCTGCTCGAGAGGGCAACTTCTTCTGGATATATATATTTATATTATCTACTGGCGGTCGCCAGTAGATAGATATAGTTAGGACCTATTTTCCATAGGAAATCCGCGACATTCTATTTGAAATAACTCTTGCGTCGGTTGACGAATCTTCGCGAAATTTTCAAACTTTATGGCCCGCTCCGGTCCGCTCCTACCCTGAAAGTCTCAGGGTGATTCGTCAAGTGGGGGCCGAGAAAAAAGGGGGTCCCAAAGCGTGTTTTCCCCATTCATTTTCCCATAGGAAACTTTAGACACGGCTACAGCTCGAACTGCTGAACGGAATTACACCAAATTTGGCAAAGAGGTAGTTCTTGGTTCAGAAAGAACCCTTTTGTTAAATGGTGTAAATCCGTTCAGTAGTTCCTGTGAAAATCAAAATGAAAATCACATATATATCTATGGCCGCGTCGGATTCGCGCACCCTGATTGCACCCTGCGCGCACCGTCCCGATCACGAGCTGCTTGTTAATTGGCTTTCAAGTGGCTGTCAACACTCCAAATCAGGAAGTGTTGGCAGCCATTTTGTCCCTCGGTAGAACCGAGGGACAGAAACAAGTGCGCAAAGCGCAAAAAGGGGGCAGGGTAGAAACACCCTGACCCCTAGGTCTGCTCAGGGGTCCCACAAGGACCCCTGGGCAGAAAAAGCATTTTTTTTTTTAATCGGCAGGATGCGCTCAGGGTGCGCGGATCCTGCCGATTAGAAAAAACCAGAAGAAACAAGTGCGCAAAACGCACAAAGGGGGCAGGGTAGAAACACCCTGACCCCTTAGGTCTGCTCAGGGGGTCCCACAAGGACCCCCTGGGTAGAAAAAAGCATTTTTTTTTTTTTAAAAATCGGCAGGATGCGCTCAGGGTGCGCGGATCCTGCTGGAAAAAAAAAATCGAAGCGCGGTCTCCTGCGCTTCGATGTTAATTTGCCCCCGGGTGGGCCAAGTCCCCGGGGCATGGTGGGGGGGGTTTAAATTTAAGGGGGGGGGCCTCTAAGGCCCCCCAAGCCCCGGGGACCGCCACCCCCCGGGGCTTTCAAAAGATAATGGTGCGGGAGGGCTCTTGGCCCTCCCGCAGCCCCGGGGACCGCCACCTCCCCGGGGCACTAAAGATTTGAATATGGGGGTCCGTTACGGACCCCAAAGCCCCGGGGACCACCACCTCCCGGGGCTGTGAAATGGTTGGGAGGGGGCCGCGCGGCCTCCTCCTGGAGCCCTTGATGGCCCTGGGGACCGCCACCCCCAGGGCCGGCTCCTGCAGTGTCCCGGGGTGCCTACCCCGGGACACTGTAGTTTGCTATGACAGGACGTGAGCCTCGCGGCTCCCGTCCTATCATAGCAAACTTGGTTTGCATTTTGAAAGAGAGAGCAGGAAACCTGCTCTCTCTTTCAAAATGCAAACTCAATTGCTTTTCCACATGGGGAGCAGCATGTTAGCTGCTCCTCATGTGGAAAGCAATGCCGGCTCCCGTAGGACGCGGGGAGCCGGCTGGGACTGTGGGGGATTGGGGACCCCCACAGTCCCCAACCAGAGGCCAGGCCCCGGGGAATGGGGTCCCCGGGGCCATAAGTGGCCAGGGAGGGGGCCACACAGCCCCCTCCCCAAATTAAATTTTTTTTTTAAAAAGGGCAAGGCCGGCCCCGGGGATGGGGTCCCCGGGGCCTTAAATGGCCTGAGGAGGGGGCCACGCAGCCCCCTCCAAATTTAAAAATAAAAATCGAGGGCATGCCCCGGGGATGGGGTCCCGGGGCCAATACAGGCCCAGGGAAGGGGGCCACGCGGCCCCTTTCCCGTTTTTATTTTTTTATTTAAAAAAAAATAAAATGCTCAGGCCCTGGGGATGGGGTCCCCGGGGCCAAAAGTGGCCAAGGAAGGGGGCCACGCAGCCCCCTCCCATTAAAAACAATTTAAAAAAAAAAAAAACGACCGACATCGTCCCGGAGGCCCCGCCCCCCTCCCAGCAGTACTCTGCAAACGCGCCCCCTGGCGCGTTTTAAGAAGGGGAAGTAATTCCCCTTGAATACTGAGGGTCCCTGGGGGCCAACTAGCCCACCAGGAAGCTCCAGTATGCACCAGGGGGCTGCGTTGCAGAGAGGTGTACAGAGGCCACGCCCCTTTTTACACCTCTCTGCAACGCAGCTCTGTGGCGCTTTTTAAAAGTACATGGTGGGCTAGTTGGACATCAGGGACCCTCAGGATTCAAGGGGACTTAATCCTTCAAATTTAAAACAAGCCACTGGGCGCGTTTGCACAGTGGTGAAGGGAGGGGGCGGGGCTTCAGGTGACATGTGTGCAAACAGGCCCCGTGGCGCGTTTTAAGATGGGGAATTAAATCCCCTTCAATCCTGAGGGTCCCTGGGGGCCAACTAGCCCAACAGGTACGTCCAGAAAGCGCCACAGAGCTGTATTGCAGAGAGGTGCAAAAAGGGGCGTGGCCTCTGAACACCTCTCTGCAACGCAGCTCCCTGGCGCATACTGGAGGTACAGGGTGGGCTAGTTGGACCCCAGGGATCCTCATGATTCAAGGGGACTTAATCCCCCAACTTAAAACGCGCCACGGGGCGCGTTTGCACAGATGTCACCTCAGGCCCCGCCCCTCCCTTCACCATTGTGCAAATATTCCTCTAAAATCAGCCGAACTACGAATTCCTATTTACTCACCTGTTATCAGGAGAGACCTCAGTGCTGCATCTTTCAGCCCAGTACTGATCCTGAAAAGTAATTTTAACCGTACTTACCAGTAACTTGAATTTCCTTCCATAGGATATCATTGCCTACTTTTTGATGAAAAAGTTTCTAAGTGTCGATTTTTGAAACATACAAATATTCCTCTAAAATCAGCCAAAATACGAATTCCGATTTACTCACCTGTTATCAGGAGAGACCTCAGTGCTGCATCTTTCAGCCCAGTACTGATCCTGAAAAGTAATTTTAAACGTACTTACCAGTAACTTATATTTCCTTCCATAGGAATCCATTGTCTGGTTTTCAGCAGAAAAGTTTGTGTTGATTTTCACAAACTACAAATATTCCTTAAAAATCGCCTGTATGACTTAAACACATTCTTTCAACTGTTTACAGGAGATGCACCAGTGCTGGATCCAGGATCCACCACTGAGTAAAAAAAAGTAACGATAACACTACTTACCTGCTAAGTGAATTTCCTCCCATAGGATAACATTGGTGATTCTATGTGAAAAAGTTTCTAAGTGTCAACTTTTAAAATACAATAATATTCCTTAAAAATCACTACTGTAACCAAAACGCTTTTACTCAACTGTTTACAGGAGATGTCCCAGGACTGAATCTAGGATCCAGTCCTGTGGTTAGAAAAGTAATCCATAAAGTAACTAATTGCATTTAACTAGAAATTCACATTGAGGTCAATGTTGCATTGTGTTTGAAATTGTGTTGCCCATTGCAACAACTGTAACTACTGTACTTAAAACTCTATTGCCTATTTGCAAACTATTTAAACTAAAGTAATTCATTCTGAGAAAGTATATTTTGTAATGTATAATGTAATTACAATGTAATTTAATAAATAAAATATCTAAAAATAAATAGTTTTAAAAATGTAGTAAATCAGTATCAAAAAAATAAATATAACAATTAATACATTTAAAAATTGTCATTTACAAAACCTTTGAAATTCACTGAAAAAACCATAGGTTTTAGGGGCGTTATAGTTAGAAATTAGCATTTAAAAACCTTTGAAATTCACTGAAAAAACCATAGGTTTCAGGCACGTTATAGTTAGAAATTAGCATTTAAAAACCTTTGAAATTCACAGAAAAAACCATAGGTTTCAGACACGTTATAGTTAGAAATTAGCATTTAAAAAACCTTTGAAATTCACTGAAAAAACCATAGGTTTTAGGGACAGTTATAGTTAGTTGGACATTTCACTCGTACAAAACCCGTGAAATTCCCCCATTATAGTTAGTTCAGCTAACTATAACTCGCGCCCCGCAATGCACTGCTGATGACGTCACATATTACATCACTCATGACATGGTCAGTGACATCACTGATGACATCACTGATGACATCTCAAATGACATCACTGATGACATCACTGATGACATCATCCACGTGATAATCTGATGCACCTCCTCACACCCTAATATAACCTTTGATACACCCACTCTAAATTACAGACTGCCATTCGCAAAACCATAGACACTCCAACACCAATAACTACATACCCACTCACTGATTCTTAGGTCTACACACACACATCCACTCACTCACCCGTACAGTCACTCATACTTATGGTCACTCAGTACAGGACTATCATATGCACTCTTACTCCTATATAGACACTCAAACACCGCCACTCATCCATAGAGGAACTCACACACCTAGTCAGTCATGCAAATAATTAAACACACTGCCATTTACTCACCTATACAGTTATACACACACCAGCTCACTTAATCAAACAAATACTAGCACATTGTTACGCTCTTATACAATCACTGATACAAGCACACACTCATCCATACAGCCACTATCACAATCACTCACTCTACGCTTATAGCTATTTATATACTCCAACACACATATATACTGCCTTTCACATATGTAGTTACTCACACATGTACCACTGGGACATACATTCACTCACTAACACACTCTTACACACACTTACCCACCCATACAGTCTATCACAGATGCACTCTTGAAACCATCCACCCAGTGAATCACCCACTCACACATCTATACACAGAGTCGCACACACCCCTCCCACACAAACACTCAGGCACCCATACAGATACTCAGACAACCATTCAATAACTCATATACACACTCATGTAGCTATTCACAAACACATGCAGTCACTTACACAGCAACAGACAGACGGATACAGACATTCACCCAGTTTAGTCACTAACCCATGCATTCAGTAAGATACGTTAAATCACTCACTTATAGAGTCAGTCACGCACCTACTAAATCATCCATACAGACACTTATACACCCACTCATTCTTCAATACGTCTTATCCGATATATATTAAAAATATTTAAACTTTAGAGAAACACACAGTCACTGCATGATGTCATCAGTGATGTCATTTGAGATGTCATCAGTGATGTAATCAGTGATGTCACTGACCATGTCATGAGTGATGTAATATGTGACGTCATCAGCAGTGCATTGCGGGGGCGCGAGTTATAGTTAGCTGAACTAACTATAACGGGGGAATTTCACGGGTTTTGTACGAGTGAAATGTCCAACTAACTATAACTGTCCCTAAAACCTATGGTTTTTTCAGTGAATATATATATATTTATATATATATATATATATGTATACATATATACATATTGTCCATTTTTTTAACACGACTACAGCCCAAACCGCTGAACGGAATCACACCAAAGGCAGGAAGTTAGATGTTGGTCCAGAAAGCATGCTTTTTGTGCTTTGGTGTGAATCTGTTCAGTAGTTTCAGAGATATTTAAGTTTGAAAAATATAGATATCCGGTAGCCCAAAATCCTTCTGAAATGCTATTGAAATTTGATTGGCTGCCAACACTTCAGCCAGGAAGTGTTGGCAGCCATCTTGGGGCTGGCCTGAAGCCGAGTCCCAGAAAAAAAACATTTTAAAAAAAGAAAAGGGGGCAGGGTAGGAGTACCCTGACCACCTTGACCTGCTCCTGAGGTCCCTTTGTGACCCGCAGGCCTTAAAAAGCATTTTTTTTTTACATTTTTGGTGGGAGTCTCCCCTTGTGGTCCCCAAGGTGAGTAACTGGGTGCCCTGGGTGGGACCAGGGTACCCAGTATTGTGGCCAGGCACCAGGGGATGGGGTCAACGGGGCCAAAATCCGCCCGGTGGGTTGGGGAACGTGCACCCGCCCCTTTTAAAAAAAAATTAAAATAGAAAAAAGGGGTAGGCCTCGGGGATGGGGTCCCAGGGACTAAAATTGGCCCAGGAGGGGACAACGCGACCCCCCCTCCCTTTAATTAAAATGTAAAAAAATGTAAAAAGAAAGGCCGGGCCCCGGGGAATGGGGTCCCTGGGGCCGAAGTCAGCCTGGGGAGGGGGGCACATGGCCCCCCTCACCCACTGAAAAAAGACCTGAACCTGGGGGATGGGGTCCTCAGGGCCGAAAATGGCCCAGGGAACGGGGACCACGCAGCCCCCTCCCTCAAAAACAGAAAAAAAACCTCCAGGAAGTTGCCGGAGGCCATGCCCACTTCACGATCACTCTGCAAACGCACCTCCTGGCGCACTGCAGGTTGGGAGATTAAGTCCCCTTGGGTCCAGAGAGTCCTTGGGGGCCAACAAGCCCTCCTGTTACCTTCAGTAAGTCCCACACAGCAAGATTGCTAAGAGGTCTTCGGAGGCCACAGCCCCTTTTTCCACCACTCTGCACACGCAGCTCCTGGCTCACTGCTGGTTGGGGAATTAATACCACTTTACTCCTGAGGGCCTCAAAGGTCTAAATTGGACTTCTACCCCCAACCAGTAGTGCGCCAGGAGGTGCGGTTGCAGAGTGGTGGAGAAAGGGGGCGTGGCCTTCAACAACCTCTCAACAATCCAGCTGTGTGGGACTGACTGGAGGTAACAGGAGGGATAGTTGGCCCCCAAGGACCCTCAAGAGCCAAGGGGACTTAATTCGCCAACTAGTAGTGCACCAGGAGGCGTGTTTGCAGAGTGGTGGAGAACGGGGCGTGGCCACCGAAACCCTCTCAGCAATCCTGCTGTGTGGGACATACTGGAGGTAACAGGAGGGGTAGTTGGCCCCCAAGGACATCCTTGGGGGCCCACTACCCATTCTGTTACCTCCAGTAAGTCCCACACAACGGGACTGCTAAGAGGTCTTCGGAGGCTACGCCCCCTTTCTCCACCAATCTGCAAACGCGGCTCCTGGTGAGCTACTGGTTGGGGGATGAAGTCCTCTTTACTCCTGAGGGACCATGGCGTACCAAGAAGTCCTCCTGGTACCTCCTGTAAGTCCTACATAGAGGGATTCCAGAGAGCTGGTTGGAGGCCCGTCCCCTTTCTCCACCACTCTGCAAATGTGACTACTACTTTAAAAAACCATAGAGATTCACTGAAAAATACCAAAGGTTACAGGGACGTTATAGCTAGGAATTAGCATTTTAAAAACATTAGAAATTCACTGAAAAATACAAAGGTTACAGGGCCGTTATAGTTAGGAAAGGGAATTTAAAAAAATGTAGAAATTCACTGGGAAAAACAAAGGTTGCAGGGACGTTATAATAGCCTCAGGTTTCACTTGTACAAAACCATTGAAATTCAGCCGTTGTAGTTAGTGATCTAACTATAACTCGCGCCCCCGCAATGCACTGCTTATGACCTCACATATTACTTCACTCATGACATGGTCAGTGACATCACTGATGACATCATCCAGTGACTGAGTGTTTTAAAAAAGTTTATGGCTGTCAAATATATATACCAAGGTGTATTTGTGAATCAGTGGGTGTATGGATGATTCAGTGGGTGTGTGACTGACTGTATAGGAGGCAGTCAGGCTTTGTCACCAGTCCGATTGCGTTTATATTGAGCCTTTGGGGTAGACTGAAGTTTCCAGCATGCTTACCTATCAAAGTCATTATAAAGACTGTCACCAGGAAGTGAATCAGAATACGGATTTTGTAACCAGCTATTCATTTTATGTTATGGTTTTAAGTTGAACGCGCTTGTAACATTTTAAGCCTTGTCTTCACAGTTTTTTTGCTATATATGGCACTCGCTGGTTGAAGTGGGATCATGTGATCAAGACCGCAGAGGTCGAAATGCGTCATTTTGAGTTACAATCATAATTTAATTTTGCAACACTGGGGGCCTCTGTATGTTCTTTTGAGGATTGGAACACTGGTGGTAGATAGATAGATAGATAGATAGATAGATAGATAGATAGATAGATAGATAGCATTGTAAGTACATTATTTAAATTTACATTATATTAAACTAGACAATAATCTTATAATTGCTAATAAATTATTTTAAGAATCATAATAATTTTTAAACAATCATTTATATACCTAGCAACATAAAATTATTGAAACATAATCAAAATAATAAATACCATATAAATACATAAAATGAAATGTAAAAAATCAATAATACAACAATATAAAATAAAGACATAAATGAAAAAATAAACTTCCCTCACTACTAGTCAAAAACATAACCCCAAAAAATATATAATAAAATATAAATAAAACAATAACCTTCAAATATTAATTAAATAAAACAAATAAAATAAAGCAGATAAAAATATAAAATACATTCTACAAATGTATTACTAAGTACACTAAATATTCAATTATCAGTTACTTGAAAAAACAACAATAAAATTACATAACAAGTAATCAATAAAAAATTCATAATAATTATTTAAAAAAGAAGTATTTAATTAAATACAAACATATTGTAAAAAAATTATAATTTAAATAACGTCCGATATATCTTCCTACAAATCCAACAACTCATAACCGAAATATAAATTATTCATATATTATTCAAAAATAAAAATATACATTAATCACAAAATACAATAAAATAATTAAAATAACATGTCATCAATAATCAGTTTACAAAATTATTCAAAATTAAATATGTAATTAAAATAAAGCATTAATTAACAAAAACAATAATTTAGATAACTTCCCTCTTTATTCCCCCACAAACTCAACAAATATCTACTAAATTATACATTTTTTAATAAATTTAAAAAATACCCATCAAAAATTACAAACAATACTTTCAAAATGTAAACAATTGCATTAATAACATTAGCACCTAAAATTAATATAAGAACTAGTATATATGTATTGATTAAGTATGATATTTAATACAACTACATTGACGTGAAGGATATATACAACAATATTTTAAAACAAAAGTACATACATAAAAAAACAATATTCTTACCTTCTATATTTTGCTACTCGTTTTTGTTATGACTTTATTTTTGACACAATATTCATATTCATCACCAATTTCTACATTTATACTAAATACCCTGTATCTGGTCCCAGGTTTCCATTTAAATTATTAGTGTATTCTGTGAGTTGTAGGTTCATTTGACCGAACAGTTTGGAAAATGAAAGCTCTGGACTGGATACATGTTGTATGATTACATGGAGATTCTAGCAACCCTGAATCTTACGAGTATTTGTCCTTGAGTGAAAGAGATAAGGATCGTAATTGCAGGATTCCCAGAGAACAAGAATTAAATGGATGTGGCTAATGCAGAGCACTGTTCCTTGCGAAGACAGCAAGTAATGACTGGGCATTTAAAAAGAAGTCGGACATTATTCAATAGAAGTGATTTTTGCAAAGAAATACCAAAGGTTAAATGGACATCGACACTGACCTTTCTCTGGGCTTCAGCCATAAAAGGGCAAACTATGACATGAACATGCACGGCTGGCATTAAGCATGTGCAAGCTGGGCCTACTCCCAAGATGCCGACCTCCAGAGCGGCACTAGAACTTCCTGCAGCAGCCGCCCTCAGATTTAGGTCCAAAGAAAAGTATGTTTAAACACATTTTCTGAAGGTTTCTGGCACCATTGTCTGCTTTTTTTTTCTTCCAAAGGCCACTCCTTAATCTTGCCCCTTCACCTTCCTCCTTACTCTTCAGAACCTTTCAATACATAGACATTTAAAGAGGACGAATGGGAGGGGGTGCCAAATTTGGTTTCACCCAGGGAGTTCTCTGAGCAAAGGCCAGCTATGTGAACATGGATTATCTCCCCATCACCAACTAGCGTCTGTCTGTCTGCAGTGGCGACTGCTCCCGGGAAGCAGCAGTGGGGTCGGAAGGGGGGCGCTCAGCCAGGGAATGGGAGGCTGGGCATGTTCTCCTCCCAGGCTGTAATGCAGCCTGGGTGTAAAACATGCAAAGTGCACATGAATGTTTGGCCGGCCGGAGACTGCCGGCCAAACATTCATGTGCACTTAGAGTGTGCAAACCACTTCTTCCCTGCTCTGTCAGCAGATCAGATCCGCCCGCCAAGATGCCGCAGCAGGAACAATAAAATGATAATAACGTCCAGTTATTATCATTTTCTTTTTCCTGTTTTTAGACTGTGAAAAGCAGTGGGGAGATGTTCCTCCGCCTTAGCGGAGGAGCCGCCACTGTCTGTCTGTTCATCCCCAGGGCTGGACTGAGAATCAAATGCAGACTTGGCAAAATGATACATCCATCTATCCATCCATCCATCCATCCATCCTCTATCTCCTGAAGCTCTTGCTGCAATTAGTCTCATGGAGATGTAGAAAGTGACATAGCACTGGCATTGTGCCAGGGGCAATCAAAAACGGCCTCCAGTGACTTCAGCCTCCCCCTCCCCGCCAAAAGCATCCCCCCCATCGGAAATGCTAGATTGAATAAATTGCCGGTCAGACCCTGTGCATCCCCGTCTTTACACCAGACCAGTGTGTGTCTATGTATGCCTGTCTGTGCTCTGCCCGGCCATATGTATGTTGCCTCTGTGTGTGAGAAAGAGCCTCTATGTGTTTGTCTATGTGCATGTCAGTATATGTTTGTGTCTGCTCTGGTGGGTGTATGAATGAGGGTCTGGGTGCATTTGGGTTTGCTGATCTATCTGTGTGCCTCAACACATGTATGCATGTTGGTATTTGCGCTATGGTAGCCGTGTGTCTGTTACTCTGGTGGTGGTTGTATGTGGCTGTCTGGTCTGAAGATGTGCAACGGTTTTTGCAGGGTTGTTGATGTCTCAGCATATGTTCATTTATGCTTGGTTAGTGTCAGGACATTGGTGAACATTATGAAGATTTGTGTGCTGACACCGCACAAAAGCCAACCCGATTGGCTTAGCCAATGCTTGTTTTAACAGACTGAGATGCCTGTTTGCTTTATCAAGCCTTTTGGTGTTTGGTCGGCCGCAGGAATGCGTGACACTGTTGTTGCCACAAGTTGTATGTGCGCCAAGGACACCCTCGCCTGCAACGAGAAAACGCGAAGTAGTGCGGCAGGAACCGCGCACGGTTCAGTTCCGACTCCGCTGTAACCTTGTGACACAACATTTCAGTGAATTAAATCTAAAACGTACAAGTGTTTAACGGATAATCCTCTTAAGTAGTTTAATGCCTAAATGAAGATTCGCTGACGGCACGGGAGGCATGCGTGGTTTTCGTTAGAGCCTGCCTGCAGGGGAGGATTGAGCCGAACGCCGCCTTTTTTAATTAATATTTCAGGCTTTGTATTTGGCGCCCAGATCACACGCACCTGCTGGGTGCTGAGGGAAGGGCCCCTCCAGATCTTCGTTTGTGTAGATCACCGCCTGGAAGACGCCAGGAGCTCCCTCCGCTGAGAGCCCGACCGATTCCAGTCAGCTGCGCACCCATTAGCGCAGAGACGTCAACTTTCCTGTCACTCGTGAGGAAAGACGAAGCGCAGGTGAGGGAAAGCGTAATCTACTGCCAGGAAGAAAGAAGGTGGTATCGTATCACATAAAGCGAGCACTGCTGGCGCTAACTGAAAACTAGGGGCTGCGTCAGGTAAAGCGAGCACTGCGAGCGCTTTAGGCTCGGCTTCTGCCACAGGGGGGTTGACTGGTGTCATAAGTCATTTTACCACCTGAGACAGTGGTAAGTGGCTGCTTGTCATAGGAACTTTCAAAGCTCGAGGTGCCTGTGGCTGGAAATGTAGCAAAACAAAATCTGAAATACCTACAGAACTGAACAACATACACAAAGCAACATAAAACACAAATAAAACTTTACAGTAAAACAGCCAAAACAGAGCACGATACAAAAACCACAGTACAACACAACATCGCATTGCAATATTGCAGCACGTATATATAGCAACACAAAAAAACACAACTTCACCTCGACTCACCTGCCTTCACTACAAAAAGGCACACAATATGCACATTCTTGTCACACATCACCACCCCCAGAAGCCTACCATCATAATACATAATACGTAAAAGGTGTTCGCAGCAAGCACTGCCACAACTTACCACCAACTCCACGAAATAGCATCAGTCAAAATTATTCTGTGACGCCAGCCTCAGAAAGAGTGAAAGAATGTGCAGCAGGCGCGCAACGCCCATTGGGCTGAAAGGGCTTCAGTCCCCCCACAGCCGCACCCGAGTACTTCACAGGTCTTTAAAAGACCATTTACTTGTTAACGAGGCTTTGTTGTTCTTTCACCCCTTCTTAGAGCCCCTGCATCTTCACTCTCCAGATTGCTGGAAGAATTAGGCCCCCCGAAATTTTTATTAGCCTCCCCCCCCCCGAAATTTCACTCTAGTTGCTTCTCTGATGTGCAGGTATGTGTGAGAGAGATTAGAACATGTGAAGTACATTTAATGTGGTTGTATCCTGGCTCTATAAAAATAGTGAGCTGCTTTTAATCAACCCACACCTCCCTAGTACAACCTCCAGCTGGTCGAAAGGAGAACTCATTGTGGAATTTGCTCCAACATACTATCAAAAAGGTGGTTGAAATTCAATTAGCAGATTTTACTTACGATTTAACTTTTTTTCTAGTAATTCGAATTTCACCCAACTCTAAATATGGTGTATAATTTCACAAAAACTTCCGCCATTTTGTTCTGGTTATAGAATTGGATACTGTGGAACAGTTGGCATTAAACACACCTAAACTGCACCTTCTTGTGTATACTCTACTGGCTGCAGAGATTCACTTGTCTTTTCATTAAAACTCTCAGCCATTAGAGGTAGCTCACAAGCAGTGGAAACTTTAAACAAGCATTGGCAAAGCAACCGGTTTGGTTACTTGCTAAGTGATAATGCTTCTTTGTTGATTGGCAAGGTTGGTTGTGCTTGAGTGGATGATTGGGTAAATATAAGAACGTGTAAACAAATGGCTGGATGAGAGTAGATGGATGAATGAATAGTTTCATGCATGTAAAATTGATCTGTAAGTGAGTGTGTTGTGTGCTTTGGGTTATTAGTGGCCTGAGTGCCAAGTTATAGGGTGCTGAACAGATGAAAGTCAGGGATATTAATTTTCTCCTGAAAAGAGAAAGGGCAAAGACAAGGGAATTTAGGCAACCTGAACAGGAAATCACAAATACTAGGAAAAAAAAACCCAGGACGGACTCGCAAACTGCTCTTTGTAGTAAGTTCTGTAGTACTGCAGAAGTAATACTACAATATGTACTACAAAGTGCTATTTTCAAAATGTACTTTTATTAGTAATTTACACTTTTGTAGTAACTTACATGTGCAACTTACACTTTTTTAGTAACTAAGTTAATGTTAAAAAATATATAAAATTAGCAAATCATTATTATTTAATTATAACATATTTAAAATCTATTTTTAATTTAAAATACAATTTAACGTTCTATTTTATTAAAAATAATTACAATATTTTGATTATTTCTATACATTATGTAAGAAAGTAGGTTATTGCTTGAGGGGGTGGAAGCCCTACTAAGACAACAACCACAATCCTTGTCAGAGTGAATCACAAAAAGTCTCTAAATTAAACTGTGCTTAACCCTCTGGTAGCTTGGCACAAACGCAGTCAGCCTTAACTTAGAGGGAATGTGTAAAGTATTTATACAGCACACAAACAGTAATAAGGTGAAAATACACCACAATAAAAAAACAAAACCAATTTAGAAAAATTCAGTAAATTGTAATAAATAGACACCAGAACGACAAAAATCCACTCAGTAGGACCGGAGATATTCAACTTAAAAGTTTTTGAAGAAAATACCTCCAGAAGAAGCAAGCGCCACTCGCAGTTATCTGGTCGCGCTGGACAGGGAGAAAGTCACAAGTTCAGGCTGACCGCGATGGAGTGGGGCGCGATACAAGAACCAAGTTAGTCCCACTGAAAAGTTACCTTTTCAAGTCCTGACACGAAGAGTACTGTTTGCTTTGGAGGAAGCCGCAAGGAGGAGGTTTTCGGCATTAAGAGAATGTCAAGCATCATGGACGATCGCCTCTGTAGCTCAAAGAGCCAGCTGTCGCTGGAACTTCACACTGGCAGTCACCGTGGACTGTCGTTACTGTAGCTTGAAGTGGAGGTCTTGCGTTGCCGGTCATCATGGACAGCCGCTGTGGGCGCAAAGGTCAGGTCTCATTGGAACTCCACATTGGCAGTCGTCGCAGGTGGCAGAGTGCTGGTGCAAACACGTATGTTCGCAGTTGCAAAGAGTCTAACTTTAGGATTTTCACCTTTTTTTCTTCATGGAGGAGCTTCCACTGATGCCAGCCAAGGGTTTGGAACCTGGGGCAGCACTTAGGGATCAGTACTCACTATAGCAGAGGCCAGCAGTAGGGATCAGAAAGGTCCATGCAGACCCAAGCAGATCCAGCTGCAGCTGGACAGTTGCAGGGAGGCCTCTGGAAGCTTGTTGCGTCCCTGTGTCTCACACAGGAGGTCAGCCAGCTCAAACTTGGAGTCACTCTGGGGAGCCTTGGATCAAGGCAAGCATGTCCGCACATCCTTCTTCTGGCAGCAAGGCAGTTCTTCTGGCAGCAGGACAGTGCATCTTCTGAATCTTCCACAGGTCCAGGAGTGTGCTGACGATTGGTTCTGAAGGTTCTCTTTTTCTACCTGGTGCCACCTTTGTGCGGGGGAATTTCCTGATCTACCCCAAAACTGGTTCGGGTCAGTTCTTCCCCTAGTCCAGGCCCCAAACTGCCTGGGTGAAAAAAGGCAGGGCAGACCTGGCGTCAAGTTCCTTTGTGTGTGTGTGGTAGTCAAAGCACTTTAAAGTTGTAAATGGGGCTGGATACAGCTCCTCACAAACCATCCTGTCCGGATGGCCCATCCTATCCATACCTAAGCCCCCTTTATCTCACTGTCTGGAAGCATTAACCCCAACAGCAGAGCTATTCACAGTCATGCGACCCAGGACACTGGCAGAAAGGCACAGTTGGTTGGGACATGAAAATGCCAACTTTCTAAAAGTGTCATTTTCAGAATGGTAACTTACAATCCAACTTCACCATTAAAGATACTTTAAATTACAGAAGATTAGGTGGGTTTTTTTTTAGTTAAGACAGGAAAGTGGCGCTCAGGCTATTGCGTGTACTAACTGTAGACTAGTATGGATGCGGTGCTGCCAGGTCAGGGGAGTAACCCGATAACCCCTGGGAAAAGTGTGAATCGCAGGATCCACAATGTAAAGTAAGTACAGTCCTGGGCACACGCGGTGAGGGTATTAGTAATATGCCAATCCGTATCGATACGTTATATGAATGCAGTGGTCGACATCAGTATTGGAACAAAAAAGTTTATTTATATCTCAACAACGACTATGTCGAATACAATAGACCAGCCGACACGTGTTTCATCACTGGGAGAGACACAAGGAAGGTTTAAAACTGCACTACAGGCTGCAGTGGCAGGCTGCCTGAGACGTGTTTTAAAGCGCCACTGAAGTGGGTGGCACATTGTATGCTGCAGGCCCACTAGTGGCATTTAATTTACAGGCCTGGAATACATGTAGTACCATTTACTATGGACTTATAAGTATATATATATATTTTTTTAATTTTTATTGAGCAGAGCATTGAGAACATAACAATCACATAGGAGATATGAGCAGGAAAACATCATTTGATCAGCATGATACAAATATAGATAAAATCAATACGTTTAAAACACAAAGTAGGTGTAGGAAGCATATTTCTTCAAAGATTCAGGAACGTAAGCCATTTTCTCAATGATAACAATAATAAAAACAAATTTAAAGATATATTCAAATCATTTTCACAAAAGTGCTAAAGTGATAGAGAATTAAAATATTAAAGTGCTAATGTGCTAAAGTGCCAGAATGCTAAAGTGCTAGAACTGCCAAAAGGCAGCCTCCAGACCCCAGGGAATAAACCCCCAGTTTTGCCAGCCTTAAAATTCAGCAGAATCGTGAATTCATTGTCGGAATAGGACTATTAAACAATCTATTTTTCCAGATTCCTTAAATACTTCCAAATTGCATTAAACTTTTTGGACGCACCCACCCGCCTCGCATAGGCTTCCTCAAAAGCCCTTGTCCGTTTCATTTTATTTAACCACTTCTCAAAAGTGGGTGCTTCCGCCGACCTCCAATTCTGGAGAATTAAAGATCGTGCAACCAGAGAGGAGATGGAAAGAAAAGTCTCCTCAGCTTTTGTCAAATTTGCCCTATATTTACTAATTCCGAAGAGGGCAACCTCGGCCTCTAACTGTACCCTCTTCTTGGTTGCCCGAGTTAAAGCCGAGAAAATCTCACCCCAGAAAGACCCCAATCTCGGGCACGTTAAAAAAATATGTAGCCAGGCCCCTTCACCTTCTGCCTGGCAACGAAAACATCTATTTTCAACTTTGGGGTATTTTTTATTAAGTGCTTTGGGGGGTAAAGTATGCCAACCACCGGGACAGAAAGGCCATTCTGTTAAAATTGGCTGCTCTCAAGGCCTTACTCCCCAACTAGCATATGACTTGCCATTCTTGACTGGAGAAGGTACATTGAGTTTCCCGGGTTACCCTTTCTAGATGTTTCTCAACCAGTACGGATTGACCATGATTGCATAATAGACGATACCAGTTCCCCACCCCTCTTAGCTTTATTCCAAAAAGAGCGGTCGCCAATTTAGCCGGCGCGTTAAAAGAGAAGTTTTGTCTATTTAGAAAATATGAGATCTGTAAATATTCGAAAAAGGGTGGCTTCCTCCGATCCCTACTTCTCATCTGCACTTCTTGCCAGGTTATTACTCTATTCTGAATTGAGAAATGGCCTATCTCTTCCAACCCACAGTCCTTCCAATTTCTAAGATGGCTGGATTGGATTTGAAGGTCAAGATTTTTGCATTCTCCCAATTTCAGATAATGGAACCCGGAGGAGCCAATATGTTTAAAAAAGGATTGGAGTCTAGTAGAATAGTCCTTCAAAGTCTTATATCTTGTCCTCTTTGGAAGTTTGGAGGTTTTTAAAAATGCCAGGATCTGGGTACCTGCTTCCTGCACCATTTTATCCCAAAAAAAATTGTCTTTTAAACCATTTGAAGTCAGTAGACGAGCTGTTAAATCTAAAAAGGCTGCCTCTTAATATATACGAACGTGGGGCATGGCCAACCCGCCCTGGTCAATAGCTAATTGTAGCACAGAGAGCTTAACCCTTGATGTCTTCTTCCCCCAGACAAACTGTCTAAACATTGTTTCAAGTTCCTTAAAATAACTAATATTAATTTTAATAGGTATATTTATAAAAAGGAAGACAAGCAAGGGAAGTATAGACATTTTAATAAGGGATACTCGGCCTATCAAAGTTAAAGGTAATAGCAGCCAATTGTCCAACAGTTTCCTAATTTTGCCCTGCATAGCTGCATAATTTAGCTTGTATAACTGTTGGCATTGATCAGAGACGTATATCCCTAGATAACATATGGGGTCGGGCTTGGCGGCTTGATGCCGTAGATAGACTGGAAGAAAGTTTGTGTCAGAGTTCAAAACAAGAATTTCTGTTTTATTTTGGTTTATTTTATAGCCCCCAATCAGTTCAAATGTACTGAATTCTGTTATAGCCTGTTCCAAATTCTGGCTGTCAGGGCTTAGATATAAAATGATATCGTCCGCGAATAACTTAAGTTTAGACATGCCCGGAATTGGAGCATTGATTGCAACATTTTCTCTAATTTGGATGGCAAAAGGTTCAATAAAAAATGTGAATAATAGAGGGGAAAGTGGGCACCCTTGTCTTGTCCCCCGTTTGATTTTTACTGTGCCCACCCGATTTGTATTAATTACAACCTGTGCCTGAGCTCCCTGATAAATATTGCGGAGCATTTTAATAACCTGGGGAGGGATCCCGAACCTACCGAGACCGAAAAGAGGGTATTCCAATTAACCAGGTCGAACGCTTTTCGGCGTCGACCATCATAATGCAAGCCGGTGTTAAATTGATGTTACACAATAATCAAGCGCTTGTATTAAGAATTCAGTATTTGATGACATCGCTCTCCCTGCTATAAACCCAGATTGATCCTTATGGATTATCTCCTGTGCAACTGGTGTAAAACGCTGCGCCCAAGTCTTCATTAAGATCTTGTAATCAGCGTTGAGGAGACTAATGGGTCTATAGGAGTTGACATCATTTGGGTTCTTGCCCTTTTTCACAAAACTGACTACTATCGCCTCTTTAAAAGACGAAGGTACCTCACCGCCATTTTTAATATGATTGAATAGTTTGGTCAAGGGCGGGGTCAACTCCTTTGCAAATGCCTTATAAAATTCTATAGGCAGCCCGTCATCTCCACAGGCTTTAGCTCCAGCAGTTGATTTCAGGGCTGCTAGGATTTCAGCACTTGATATATCTGTTTTTAACTGTTCCACAAGGAAATTAGTTCAAATCAAATCAAAATATTCTTTATTCGATTTTAGACATTTTAAAATCATAAAAGTAACATTTAAAACATTCATAAAATTAATTATCCTGTACCATTTCATCTAAACATGAATCATAACCGTATTAATTCCATCAATTAATATTAACATACAGCCAAGACAATTAAAAATGTATAAACATTATACAGTACCATGGTACGTATTAACCAATGATACTTTTTCTTTTCCTCAGTATACTGTTCAGAAATCCAGTCATAGTAGCCACGCAGTAAACATTTTCCAATAGCTGCAAGTATAGAAAAGCAGGACGGCATTGCCTCCAACCCCCTCGCTTCAACAAGGGCAATATCCATCTTGCTCTTTCAATTGAATAAAATTTACAAAATAAAATTACATGTATTGTTGTTTGAGGTGACATCTTATCGCATGGGCAATAACAAAGATCTCTAGACCAGTCATTTGCACGGGGAAAACTCACCAAACGGTGAAAACTATCAAACCTAAACCTAGTAAGGACATATCTATCGTACCCTCCAATGCACCAAACCAGGTAAGGTTGTATACTTCGGGTTACCAGAGTCAATTGGTGCTGAATCACCGAACATTTCTTCATTTCCTTTGCAGCTCTCAAGGACTCTAAGTGTGTCATGCACAGTTGTTTAAATTCCTTCCTTGGCATAGAACTCATGTTTTCTGGATGAGTATAAAAATCAAGTCGGCCTAAATCCATTAAAAATCTTCTAACATAATTCAGCCAAGTAATTTTAGTTGCATGATCTAGTTTCATTGAGTCTCTAATGATATCTCTATTTAACCCAGTATTAATAGAGGTCCAGACTCGATGCCATAATAATAAAGGTTGCATTTTAATGATATCAGAAATGTAGGGAATCCCTAATTCATTATGACAATTAAAAACTGAGGAACTCTGTGGGACTGCTAAAATAAACCTTAAAAATGAATTTTCCACTGTTTGTATTAGGGATATGTCACAATAGCCCCAAATTCCTGCACCAAACATTGCGATGCTCATACATTTGGCTTGGTAAATTTTGAGGAGGATCCCCGGGGGCCTTTTGCCCATTTTTTGGGCAAAATTAACCAGGGCCGCGGTTGACCTCCTGAAGAGGAGGCTCCTACTCTTAACCGCCGGTCCCCAGGAACCAGTATGCTACATTAGGACGCCCAGGTATGAAAAAGTATTAGTAGAATCTATCCTGTCATTCCCTAATGGCATACTTTTACATTTATTTCTCCCCTTCCCACATGTCATTACGAAGGTTTTCTTCACATTAAGTTTCAGGCCTCGACTATCCATAAAACTAATATATGTAGCAAGGGCTCTCTGTAGACCCAACTGGGTTCTGGTCATAAGCACAGCGTCATCCGCGTAGAGAAGGGATACAATCGGCTTGTTATTAATCTGTGGCGGATCTCTCGCCCCGGCCACCAGTTCCTCCTCTAACGCGTTGCTATATAAAGAGAAGAGGAACGGGGCCAGGACGCAGCCTTGTCTTACACCCCTCTCCACGCGGAATGGCGCAGTACATTCACCCTTTAATCCATACCTCACCTTGGCAGTGGCCCCAGTATATAGTTGTCTTAAAAATTGGACCAATACTGGGTCAACCTTCAAGTCCAAAAGGATTTCCCATAGTCTATTATGTATAACGCAATCAAATGCGGCCGTGAGGTCCACGAATGCTACATATAACTTCCCAACCTTTGCTTGTGTGTACTTACCCATTAAAATACTAAAATTTAAACCTGCTCATTTGTCCCCAGTCCCTGTCTAAAACCATACTGTACCGGACTTAAAACATTATTGTCTTCGGCCCATGTTTGTAATCTATTCAAAACAATCCTTCCTGCTATCTTTACTAAAGAATCTAGAAGGGAAATTGGTCGATAGCAGGCCGGATTGTCACGTGCCCCTTTTTTAAAAATCAGTATAATTACTGATTCTGACCAGGACTTAATAAATCCCTTAGCAAAGCAGGCTTCTAAGACCCGAGTTAACAGAGGGGACCATAGTGATGGAATAGATTTAAATAAATCCATCGGTACGCCATCAGGTCCCGGTGCCTTACCTCCTTTGCTATCATTAATGGCCATTATCACTTTATCAAGTGTTATACATAGCTCAATGGGCGGAAAGCCTACAGGGCCTCCCCCTTGTAAAGGCTCAGGGTCTGTGCGAAATTCTTCGTTCCCCTTAATACTGTACACATTAGAAAAAAAGTCAATCCATGCTTTTTCGTCTATTGAAATGAAATGAAATGAAATTCGTACTTGTACTTGTAAAGCGCACTGCTACCCCAGAGCCGGGGTGTCCTGGCGCTATACGCATACCGCTGTGGAACCCTTCCTGGCTATTCCCTGTGAAATGTCCACTCCTGGGCACCCCCAAGGTGAAGCCAGGCATCCCAGCGCTGGTGGGGCCGTTGTGGAGATTAAGCAAGCTATTGCCCAGAGTTGCAGAGTGGGACCCATGATTAGAATAGGCACCGAGGCGAGAATTATCAGGTCCGAGGAAATTGAGCCCAAGACCCGCCGAGGCGGGAATTGGACCGTGGTCCCGGGCCAGATCTCTGCATCAGGGTCTGCCGCTCTAACCATTGAGCCACACTTCTCCACGACCTCAACCTCAATCTTTGCACCATCATTGTTGGAAAAAAACGGGGCATTTACTGCCCGCCAAAATGTGGTGCAATCCTTACTCAGGGAGGCTTCATAAAGAGTGACCCATGCCTGATCTTTCAGTTCTTTCTTTCGATTTTTTCTAGCCAGGTTATACGCCTTTCTGCATAGTCTAATCTCATCTTTGTCTCTCTCTATTCTATGAAGGGCAGCTTTCAAATGCGTATAAGTTTTTGTGCAATTTGAATCAAACCATCCTTTTTCTTTAAAAGGAGATACCTTATTCTGAGCAGTAAGCGAATTTTGTACCAGTGTCGTAATATAAGAAAATGCCCTTAAGATTTAATCGTGATCAGGACTTTCATGTAGGCACGCTACTATTTGGTCATAGGCTTTACCAATAATCTGTTTATTAATCTCCTCAGGATTTATCTTACCCCATCGCAAAGAATATCCATTTAGGCGAACTAAGGTAATATTTTGTGTCCATACCTGACCTTAATTTATAGTTTGGACACATGTCTTAGGGAGAACTAAGTTAATGCTTTGGGGCAGATGGTCACTCAGGACATTTGAATGAGTTTTGAAATTATCAAACCAAGTAGCAAAACGATTAGGAACAATTATAAAATCTATTATAGATTCAGAACCTCTCCCAATGATCGTATGATTAAAATCCACGGGCGGGGAACACAAGGTATTGGCAAAACCCAAGTCAAGTAAGGCCATAATTTCATTAAACTTCTCACCCCTATTGGAGTGAGCAAAGTGAAACATAGGTTCATTCTCTTCATTTTGGGAACCACACAATCCATGTTCGGCCTGAGGGCAGATCCCAACATTGAAATCACCCCCCCAAATCGTAATCATATCAATACCATATGAAACCCTAGTTTTACCTAAATCGTCACTGAGTGATTTAAGAATATTCCCCATCTGTCCTTTTTCGATATTATTATAAAAATTAACTACACACAATACTATGTTTGAATTCAAATAAATGGTTACAATTTGATAGTATGTTGTCGATAGTGACATTTCGATTTTGAGGGCCCCTAACAAGTTTGAAATATACACACAAATCCCTCCTTTGTGTCTCCCATGGACTGACCGTATTGCTGGCGTGTGAAATGTCTTATAACCATCAATATTTACTTCATCTAACTGCCAGGTCTCCTGAAAACATAGGATATCAAAACTGTGGATGAAATCAGTCCAGATAGAGTTATTCACCTTATTTCGCAATCCAGCGATGTTCCAAAAGAGCACACTGATACTCGCTGTGGATGTTCCATTATCGGTAGTAGCGACCTGGCAATTCAGAACATGACCAATCCTCTCAACCTTTCTTATATCATTTTTCGTATATACATCACTAGTTTCTATTGGTAGTAATTCCTCCAGTTCACTCCCGGTACCTGTTATCCCACCCTGAACAGTAGAAAAATCCCCAACATTTCCCATTAGGATTTTATCCCGGGGTTTTTGTTGTACACTACTATCTCCTTGGTTACAGTGATCTTTAATAACAGAAAGTCAATCATTTTCATCCAAGGATTGAAGAGGTCCGTATCTGTTTGACACCTCTATATTGTAAATCAGTTTATTTCTAGACTGTACGAGGAGATACGGATCCGTATGCCGATTAAGAGGTTTAGGTTGATAGAAATAACCCAAAGGGAGAACTTTTATGCCTGCATCCATGTTATTATTATCACCAATTCGGCGAAAAATTTCTCGAACCAGAGGTGGAGTCCCGAGGGAGAGAACAACACAATCCCCTCGAAAAGCTTTCCTACTTATACCCACCCATGGCACGCGCCTAACCATCTTAAAGGCAGAAAACATCTCCCTTGTTAATCCTATTCTAGTCCCCAGGCAATGTATCACTCTATTCCTCAAAGTGGTCCAGAGTTTCATTTCCCCCCTCAGAAGATGGGGGAACATTGGCCAAAACAACTGTATAGGGTGTAGCAGCGGGAGGCAGATTTAAAGTCTGCATTTTAGATGGATAATCATGTACTTTGAAGATAGAAGAACTTGATCTGGTGCGCAAATCACTCGCTAAAAGTCCACCCTGCCGTATATCAGCACTACCTTTTCCTATTTCTATAAGTTGTGGGTCGTTAATTATGGATCTAGAATACGGGGGTTCATTAAAAGTCCTAGATCCTGAAGCTATATCAATCCCAGGCCTTACATCTGTCTGATTATCACTACTCTTGAGATCTGCTGGCAAAGTCTGAATATAAGACTTGGGAGCTCTACTAGCACTATCATCAACTTTCTGTTTCATTTTCCCTTCCTTTAAACAACTCCTATTATGATTCTCTACTATTTTTTCAAGACCTGATTCAATTTTAGCTAGTCTTGTCTCCAAAGTGCCGATCGATAATTTAATGTACTTAGTTAAATCGGTTATCAGGCTTATTAATCTATTAGTTTCGTTGCTAGAAGGTGCATTGCCCTTGTTTTTGGTTCTTTTTACCGCTTCCTTACCTTTAAGATTCGGCATAGTAACTTTCCCCAGCTGATTATTGGTTACAGGGCCCAACGTACCAGACACAGATGAAGCCTGATATATTAATGGTAGCAATTTTTCTGATGAATCCTTCAATTTAGGATTACAAGGTCTTTTAGATGGAGGAAACGGCTCTGTATCCTGGTCGCTAACCGAGATCTCATCATTGATGACCTGGATACAGCCATTATGATGCTCCCCAACCACAATATCTGTAGGCCCCGCGTCCCGTATCCCCGTGTGATGTAAATCATTGCCCTTGCTGTTTGCTAGTAAACCCTGTGAGTCCTTGGTTAAAGACTCCTCTACAGTGGATATTTGTTTATCCAGGGCACCAACCGCCCCTGTAAGGTAGTTCAGCGGGGTCATGTTGGCATCTTTTGACTTACTTGTTTGCCCAGAGTTCGTACTTCGCATTTTTCTCTTACCCATATTAAGTAGATCTAACCGCTGAGATTTTGAGGGAACCAAGACCTTATGCCACAGTCATTTTTAATTTGACACTAACGGCTAAAAACAATCCCCTCTATCTCATAGCAAACACACTACAGCAAAGTTTGATTGGATACCGAGATTAGGCCCTCGCTCTTTGTTTACAAAGATGAAAGCAGTGGCGCTAATACTTTCACATACTAAACATGATATCAAATGCTTTACCAAATCCTTATGCAGAAGAGCCCAAAGGTAGAGCCCAGCCCAGCCTCTGACGGGCTCAGACGGGCCTGCCCTTGGTCCGGGCTTCGTCCGCGCGCGCGTCCCGCGTTGCGGGAGTCTGCGAGGGTTTTAGTAGCGCCTCCAGGCGCTGTTGGAATTGGTGTCAGCTGTGCGCCTCGAGCATGAGGCAGGCTGGAAGTTGTGGTCCTCCGGGACCAGGCACCACAAGACAGGAACAGCAGAAAAGGAACCCGCGCTGCGGGAGTCTGCGAGGGTTTTAGTAGCACCTCCAGGCGCTGTTGGAATTGGTGTCAGCTGTGCGCCTCGAGCATGAGGCAGGCTGGAAGTTGTGGTCCTCCGGGACCAGGCACCACAAGACAGGAACAGCAGAAAAGGAAATTAGTTAGTTTCGGGAGATTTACGCCATCAAAATAGTTTGGTATGATGTCTTGCCCAACTGGATATTCTGTTGTATAAAGCTGTTGGTAGTGTTCCATAAAAACACAAGCAATTTCATCCCTATTTGAGACTACGGATCCGGTTTTAGGATTAACCACCTCTGGGACTAAAGCCGCTTCCTGTCTAGTTTTGGTGGTACCGGCTAGCAGTTTACCCACCATTTGGCTTTCTTCGTATACCCGTTGCTGGTAGGTTAAAGAGCTACTAATTTCTTCTAGTACAAAGAATTCCCTCAGCGCCTTTTTGGCATTTTCCAGCTGATGGTGTTGAGAAGCATTTCTCTGGTCTTGTGCACTCTCCACTGCCTGCTGTAGTTCTGCTATTTTCACGCTACGTGCTTTTGCCTGCGCGGCCGAAAAGGAGATAATTTGTCCGCGCACAGCAGCCTTGAACCCCCCAAACTGAGAAGGGTTCTGCCGTTCCCTCATTAAACCTAAAGTATTCTAAAATCCATACTCTTAGCCCTTCGACCCATTGTTGATCTTGAAGAAGGAGACGATCCATCTGCCACCTGGATCTCTCCCTCCTACCCTCATCAATTTCTAGGTCAAGCTTAATGTATGCGTGGTCAGAGAAAGAATTAGCCCCTATGTCAGCCTTTAGAATATTTAGTGACCTTGATGTTAAAAAAAAAATCGATACGAGATGCTTTCTGTTATCGACGAGAATGGCATGTATAACTGCTTGTAGCTGGATTGGGATTACGCCATGGATCCATCAACTGATAGTCCTGCACAATAACCTCAAAAACTTTTTTTGTGTTCGGTTTCAGTTGTTTTTTCATTTTTGTTAGCGGTGTCTTTTTTAAGGTCCTGGATATAGTTGAAGTCCCCCCCAGTATAATCTGACCAGGGGCTCCCCTTAGCAGCTCGTTAATTTTAGCCAAGGCTGAGGCGTCATCCATGATCGGGCCATAGTAGTTGACGAAATTCAAGATACTCCCATTTAATTTTGCCACTACCCATAGCCATCTACCCTGAGGATCTCTCCGAACTTGCACAAATTCCCAGGACAAATTTCTGGAAAAATAGATGGCTACACCTCGCATTGCCAGCCCCGCTGACGCAAAAAAAGCATACGAAAATGCTCTCGGCAAAAAGAGCTTAGGTGAATTTGACTTCAGGTGAGTCTCTTGGAGGAAAAGTACTTGGGGCGAGAAGGAGGCCAGCCATCTTATAAGCCCACCATATTTCTGTTTGTTAAGCATCTCATTCACGTTAACTGACAAAATACTGCATTTACTAGCCATGTCTATTACTTGTATAGCCTTGATTATTAATCTGGTGCTGAATCCTGCTTACTCCTCTCTTTGTTCCCTCTGCCACTGCTCTTTTTACTGCCATATAACACACCCACACTCCCACCCATAACTCCCCCTGAGATGTGGAGAACCCCCACCAGCCACATCTCGCCCTCCCCTGATGCATATTGGGGTGCCTTGTCGTCGCACCCTAGGTGAATCTTGCTCCCCCCCACCCCTGGAGATGCATCAACACTTAAGTAAGCGCCAAATCATTTTGCAGATGAAATTTCTTTCAACAAGCCCTGAGCTTCTTCTACTGAGGAGAACATATGAAATTTCCCTCTAATAAGGACTCGGAGCTTTGATTGCTGGGCTATAGAGGCCTGCGCCCCTTGCGCTTTAAAAGATACAAAAGTTTAACAAATTATTTTCGCCTACGTGCGGCTGCGGCGGACATATCTGAAAAAATCCGGCATTTAGAGAGCTCGTTTACAAGGAATTGTTTCTGTTGTATAGCCTTGTTCAAGATCCTCTCTTTAATCCGATAGTCTGCAAAATTCACAAGAATAGTGCGTGGGATTGGTGAATTGAGAAGCAGATGTGACAGAACTCGATGCGCCCTAGTGATTGTGAGGTCACCCGAGAACTCTGGCAAAACCTGCTGTTTAATAAAGGACTCAACCCATTGGAGAGTTTGGGAGCCCTCGCTCCCCTCAGGTACTCCAACGAAACGTAGATTCGAACGTCGAGAATGATTTTCGAGTTCCTCGAGTTTATTCTCCAAGGCGGCTTTATCCTTTACAGCCTCCTTTATTTTCAGGCTCATTATATTCATTTGGTCCTCTAAGACCGAAATCCTGGACTCAGCTTCTTGGATTCTGACCGGGAAACAAGCCACGGCTTCTTCAATTTTTCCTAGATGAAGATGGAGGGAAGCAATCTCACTCTCTTGAGACTTCTTCATTTCTCTAATTTCATCCAAGATCAAATTCAACATAACTTTTATGTCCATTTGCTGAGTACTGGCTTCTTCGAATAATGTCTGAGAGTCGCACTGTGGTAGTTTCTGTTGTGGTTTCTCATTTTGCTTCTCGATCTCGCCTAACGGGACTGAAGAATCTGAACCGGACTGACTGTCCGTCTGAGACAGTGGCTGAGACGGTGCCTGTACATCTAATGATGGTTGTGTTGGATCCTTCAAAGATGACGGGACCCCTTCTGAGGCCATTGTCGAAGTCTGAGTAGATGGTTCAATAATAGCGGATGTTGCAGATAAAGCGGACTGTATTGTCAGGGATTGGCCGAGCTTTTGTGGCTGCAAGGAGGTTGCATTGGGGGGGCGGCACTAAAGCCACTCTCTGGGTCTGTAGTGGCAAAGGTGCAGTCTGCAGAGGGGTGATGGTGGACACCCCCCCTTCTGATCCCCTCTCTCTCTCCTCCGCCCCTTGGGTAGGGTCTGCTGTTGATTTGGCCTGGGCTGGGGCTGACTGCGGGGCTTTTTTGTAGAATAGTGGAAAGTCTTTCGGGTTTCTCGTCATATCTTTGTTTCCACTAGCAATTGACTCGGCAAATGATTCCTTTCCCATGCTGGGTGGACCCTCGGTTACCCTTTGTGAGAGGCAGTCTGCCCCATCTTGACTGCGTTCGTGGAGTACGTGGAGTTCTTCTTCAGAACTCTCACGACTTGAATTTAAATCGAGTAGATTTGAAGTATTCTCCACTCTTGCCACAGAAGAGGCTGCTCTTGCCTGAGCTAGTCACGTTTTTGCCTTGAGCCCTGCCGCAGAATCAACTTTTGAGACAACATTCGCCTGTTTGAGGTGTTTACCCATCTCTCCCTTCCTTTCCTGAGCGCAGAGCACCCCTCACCAGATGGCCGAAAACCTCAGTCAATTAACTACAGTCCAGTTTCCAGACTCCAACTCCGATGGCACAGGTGACCCACCAAAATACACGGCTTCCAACAACATGAGCCTCCTGCAATATGAGCCCTTTCTCCTCCTCTTTTTTTTTTCCCCCTTCCTCAGGACACCCCCTCGGGCGATTTAAATGTCTAACACAAATGCAATGTTAAGCGGCAGGCTCACCTCAAAGAGCTTGATTCTGTCCTTGCTCACCTCCTCGTTCCTCGCGATGACCCCTTCAAATTCTGGGCAAAGAAAAAGGGATCAATCAAATAGGAGCAGGATTCCAAAGCTGCATGAATCCTCAGAAAGTCAGGTGGAGAGGTGTGGTGCAGCGGCCAGGGCAGCTGACTTCGGAGCACAGGGTTCACGGTTCGATCCCCGGCTCCGGCGGCAGCTCAGCACCATGTGACTCTGGGCAATAGCTCACTTAATTTCCACTACGGCCCCCAGCGCCTTGAGACCCGTAAGGGTGAGTAGCTGCGCTATATAAAAACGGACTTACTTACAGCACGATTCCAAAGTCAGTCACAGCCACTGAACAATCCAGCCCGTGGCCACAGCTCGCTTCTAGCAAGGCGGTTCCCTCGGCCGGCGTGCAGCCTCCAGAGCCAGCAGCGTGCCTTAAAAAAACCGCCGAAAGCAGTCAAGATCAGAAGCAGCCAAATCGCTGCAGCCGCCCTGAAAACACAGTGCAGTAATCATCCGCCGAAATCTTGCTATTTTCGGTCCAGTCACCCGAGTGCCATCGCGCCGGAATTAAATGAAAAAGGAAGGTCCGTTTTCAACCTTCCTTTAGTGTTGCTGAAGCATCAGCGGGATACCAAACTTCCCGCGTCTCGATCTGCATTCTCCATTACGGGGGGCGGAGCGACGATCACCTGTGGCTACGGGAGGGTGGAGCACTCCCGCAGCATCCCGCCATGCCGTGAGGCACTCGACTTATAAGTATATTAAATATGCTAATAAGGTGTAAGCCAATATTCAAATGTTTTAAGGTAAGAGCTCAAGCACTTTAGCACTGGTTAGCAGTAATAAAGTGCACAGAGTCCTAATGCCAACAAAAGCGAAATTCAGAGTACAGGAGTGGTGAAGGCAAAAGGTTTGGGGGAAGACCACAACAAATGATGACAGGTCTAACAGTGATCTTGTGCACCGTCTCCATGCCAATGCATCGCTATTTGTCGCTTAGCTAATGGTAGGACTATTAATATGAATCTCCTAGCCATCACCGGGACTAGCAGGACATACCCCAGCAGTGCAATCATGGCATCAGGAGTCACTCTGTGGCCAGTCATTTGTGGTATGTGCTCAAACACTTCTCCCCAGAATCTCTGTATCAGGGCACAAAACCACACAATGTGTGCCATGTCTGATTGTAAAAGTGTTGCATCTTGGGCAGCGGTCTGTGCTATATGGATCAATTTTGTGCTGTTTGATTGAGGTGTGGTACACCCTGCACAAGAATTTGTAATGGAGCAGTTTGTTTCTGTGGTTCATGCACACCATTTTTATCTGCTGGCAAACGTAAGTCCAATTTTATTCCATAATGGCTACTCCCATGTTAGTCTCCCAGGCCTGCCTATAGTGCTGTGTTTTTGGCTGTCTCTAATCAGAAATCAGTCGGTCGAATTTCGAGACTCACCTTGTCCTGTCTGTGGACGTCATCAATTGGATCAGTGATGATAAATAAAGTGGCTCTTCCAGGAATTTGGACTGACCGTGCACCTGAGTCTATAGTAGATAAACATATCTAGTGGCAGGCTTATCGGCATACCACTGCTCTGTGGAGGTTCTAAAAAGTGGTCCTCACTAAGGAGATGTCCGATTTCTGTTAGTCTAGTCTAGTCTGGGGTTCTTATTTAGCACGTGGCTTCCCGGGGCTCTCCCAGCGCTGCAACAGACATCGCAGGTCATCAGAAGGTGTAAGGAGAATTCGTGACTGAAAATCCAGGTCTTCAAGGCTTTATGAAAGGAGAGCTCATTCTCTAGTAAACGCAGTTCCACAGGTACAGTATTCCAGTGTTTAGGCGCTAGGTAAGAAGTGGAGCGGCCACCCCATCAGGATCTATGGATCTTAGGGACATTTAATACATGTGCTGAAGACGATCTAAGAGATCTCCTGGGCAAGTATGGGGAGGCCAGACGTCTTAACAGTAAAGGGCCTTTTTTATTGATTGCCCTGTGCATAATTCATAGGGTCATGAACTGAACTCGTCATTCTACCAGAAGCCAGTGGAGATCTTTAAGAGTCCTGGTGACAGACTGATGTTTTGGAATGTTCATCAGAAGTCGTGCAGCAGCATTCTGCATGGTCTGCAGCCATCTGAGAACATAACAGAGTGAACCAAGATACAAGGCATTGCCATAGTCGAGATGTGGTAACACGAAAGCCTGGACAGTCCCTCGTCTGGCTGTGAAAGAAAGAAGATTAAGAACCTTCCTCAGCTGTCTGAAAATGCCATAACAACTGGCAGCAAGTTTTTTGGCTTGATGTCCATCATAAAAGTAGAATCCAACCACATCCCGAGGCTCTTTATCGAGCTTCTTGGGGTGGACAGGTTGCTCAGGCAGTCTGGTACAGGGCTCAGGATGCTGCCGCAAACATTATTGCCCAGCAACATAACCTCCGTTTTGTCCTCATTGAGTTTGTCTGCAGCCAGCCATCCAACTGGCCACTTTCTGAAGGCAGGGAGGCAAGGACAGATGATTTGAGCTGGCATTGGGAGATATTGACATGACCAACTGGGTGTCATCGGCGTAGGAAACCAGTGACAACCTAAATTAATGTACAGTGTCAGCAAGGGGGAGCATGTAAAGTTTAAAAAGCGTTGGGCTCAGGGAAGATCCCTGAGGAACCCCACATCTAAGGGGAAGGCTAGCTGAGTAACAGCCCAGATCCAAGACCTAGAAAAGTCTGTTCTCCAAAAAGGAGGAAAGACATTTTAGTGCTTTGACCCAATAACTACATTTGAGATTCTCTGAGAAGGAATGAGATGGTCTATAGTATTGAAGGCAGCACTGAGATCTAAAAGGATAACAGCTGCGGATCCTCCTTGATCCAGAAGATGCCTAAGTTCCTCGACCACCGGCATCAGAGCTGTTTCAGTGCTGTGTAGCAGTCGGAATCCCATTTAGATAGGGTGGAGGACTTCCTTAGATTCAACGAAGATGGAAAGATTGTTGTTGATGTGTTATCTGTCTAAATATATATAGTCTATAACCCCTTTTCCTTCGTCAGCGGAAGTGCTGGGTTGTTAATTATCTGTAAGGCCTGTGAGTATAAGAAGAGGGTGTTAAGTTTCTCTGCATTTCTATGCTCAGAAGGATGTGGCCACTGGTTTAGTACTGTGTCAGGGGTGTGGGAGGCTGACCGGCGGCAAGGCTTGCAGCGGGCCTTGTCCCACCCACTCCCCATCAGGGATCAGGTAGGGGATACACCTATCTGGGTGGTACCGGCAGTGACTGTAGATGCAACAGAATACATACTTAATATGTTCATTAGACAGCTTACAATGACATTTTAACCATCACACATCCTTGAATTCTTATATTCCCTAATGTTATAGGGATTACATTCTGTCTCCATTTTTCCAAGTTTTCCTTTTTAACTTAACATCTTTCCAAGATGGTGGTTTGAATATATTTTTTTAATAACAGGACAAAATGCCACATACACATTGATTATAGTCGGACATTGTTGTTCTGTACTCTGCAGTCTGCTCTGTTAGTTTCAGGAACGCATACTAGAACGTAATGTCCTTGCTTTGTTTTGTGCTTGTAGGAGATGACTCTTTTCCCCTCAGTGAGTAAAGCTATTTTTCGGCTTCTTTTGCAGAATGAGATAAGGCTGCTGTTTTATTATTTAAACAGCGCGCATTTTGAATTCAGGTGAGAGGCACTTGACACCGGAGTTATCAGGGATGCTGCGGAGAGCTGTGAATGAGATGTAGCACCACAGGCCGTGACATTCATCCTAAGAAGGAAGACAGCTGCGCAGGCAGATGTGTGTAGGCTTGCACACTCAGATGGAGTGCATTTGTTAATGCACTGAGGCCGGATTTCTGAGACATTACACAAAGGTATGGGTTAGATCATTCCAACTGGATCTGGCAGAAGGGTGTCCCACCATGCTCTTGCTAGTGTAGGGGTATTAGTAATATTAGGCGTTAAATTAGGAATAATCAACATGGATGAATTATTCATATTTTTCACCATTCTAAAAATGCTTGCAACAATGATGTGTCTCTTCTGTCAAATAATCGCAGTTCCTGTTTTAATTACAAGGATTAGATCTTTTCAATAAACATTTGAAAATGTGTTATTGTCTCTTCTCTTTTTGAAACCTTGGGCATGCAAAAGTGATATACAAAAGGGTTAGATTTGTTTCCACGAATTCCGTGGGAATCCCAATCCAGATTCCATAGAAACCGCAGCACAGAGACAGCCCTCATAGCGGCTACTAACGACATCCGAGCCCTACTCGACCGAGGAGAGACTGAGGCTCTGATCCTCCTAGACCTCTCTGCAGCTTTCGATATGGTCTCCCACAACACACTTATCAAAAGGCTGCACAACATAGGCATCCAAGGAGACGCTCTCAGATAGATCGCCTCTTTCCTCACTGGAAGAATGCAAAAAATTTGCCTTCACCTCCGAACCCAAGGAAATCATCAGTGGAGTATTCCAAGGATCATCACTCAGCCCCACCCTCTTCAACACTTATATGACACCTCTGGCCAGCATCATTGCACCCCATGGAATCAATATCATATCCTACAACATCAAAATCAAGTCCAACTGGGGGCGTGGCCTGACCGCCGAGAGAGATGGCTGCGAGGCGGTGAAGCTCCGGGCTCTGTCGGCCTAAAACCGCTCTAAACCTCCGTTAAATCATCCGTTTTTTCCCCATAAACAGTAGCGGAAGGTGTGTGGTGCACCCGCTGAGGCTCTGCATGCCGACGGTCACTGGCGCTGCGGCTCCGGAGGAGAGTGGAGCCGAGAGGAGCTCGGGCCTGAGGTCCCCGGACTCGTGTGGAACAGCTGCCGACCCGGAGTTCCGTGAGAGGCGGCCGCGGCTGCCTGGTCGTGGCGGCGCACCGGAGGACTCCACACGGCGGCCTAAATCCAGACCCCTGGGGCGAGTGGTGAACCCGAGATGCTCTTCCCGCTGCCCTTTTCCCTCAGGGGCTGCCGCGGAGGCCGGGAGGTATCGGGGATCCGTGGTGCGGCCCCATCTCGTCTGCCTTGCCTGCTGCCCCACGGTACATCCGGCATCTTGCAGTCTGGGCCGCAGAGCCAAGGGCCCTGGCTGCGTCAAAAGTGGAGGTAAAATAGGCACCGGCGGCGGCCAGTGTTTTGGGGTGGAGGTGACCAGTCCAGTGGGCTCTCTACACCGCGGCCGTGGTGCGAGGGCAGCGGTGGCGTGATTTGCACCGCAGAGAGACAAAATACACACCCAGGGGGGCTGGACATCCCGGCTCGGCTCCAGAACCATCACAATAGACGTGCTGGGTGAGTGACTACGGTGCTGCGCTGGATGCAAGGCTTGAGCTGCGCAGGGGACCATAATCGCACCCAGTGGCCGTTGGACCGGGCCTTGTTGGCAGTAGTGACGTGTGACTCCAGGTCTGGGCGTCCCTCGCACCCCGACGACAGTGCAACGAATATTCAGTAACACTGGTGAGACGCTGCTCTGAGATCATCTTGGGTGTTGGACTGAGCGTGCGGGGGTGAGGCATGTGATACCAGGTCGTGGCGCCAGAGAGTGGCACTCCGCTGGCGGCGCAGCGCCATGTCTGGGCCTAAGGGACAAAGTTCTACATTCCAGACAAAATTGGACAAATACACCACCCACAAAATGAGTGACCAGGAGGCGGCCGAAGCGGGGAGGCGGACAAATCGTCGGCGCCATCCGTAGAGGAACCAGCACTGGTGGATGTCATGGCAGCCATTGCGGGGGTGCGTGCCTCGATGGAACACAGAATGGATACCATATCCATTGAAATGGCGTTGATCCGGGCCGATTTGCAAAAAAATAGTGAAAAGGTGAAAACTGTGGAGGGGGTGACCAAGGAACTTAGTGGTGAAACTCAGAGAATGGGCAAGGAAATTAAAGAACTTCAAGCAACACAGCGAAGATTGGATGCCCAACTAAATGACTACGAAGGTCGCGCAAGATGCAACAATGTTAGAATTATCGGGGTCCCTGAACGGGCGGAGAGACCAGCCACCGATCTGTTCGTGGAAGACCTAATCATGAACCTATGACCCAAAAAGCTGTCGAAATTCTTCACAGTCGAAAGAGCGCACAGGGTGCCGGGGGGGGGAGGCCTCAACCCGGGCCCCTCCGAGACCCATTCTGGCACGACTCCTTAACTTCAGGGACCGAGACAGCATTTTGCAAACGGCACGCACTAACCCTCCCCTAAAGATCGAGAACAGTGAACTGTCCTTTTTTCCGGATTTTACCATTGCAGATCAACACCAACGGCGCACTTTCCTGAGGATTAAAAAATTACTGCGAGACAAAGGCATTCGCTACGCGATGCTCTTCCCGGCTAAACTGAGGGTGGAGGTGGATGGCAAGACTTGGTTTTTTGACACGCCGGAAGCGACACAAGAATGGTTGGAGGGTTGGAGACCAGCGAAGGTTCACAACGTAAAATGATCACCAGACTGTGGACCAAGCCCGTGCAGTACCTTGCCAAATTTGGAAGGGTTGGCCAGGACAATTCCACGTCACACTCAACTTTACTACCGCCGGAGGAATCGAGACGACACGCCAGACAAGCTAAGCGAACATTTTCTGCACTGATTGCTCGTATTTACATATGATACATATCCAAGTATAGTTATTGGGGATCACATAGCAGCGGTTGGAGGTCCGATGGGTGGGAGTATGTAGCCCCTTCCCCCTTCAATTATCAGTTCATTTTCGGTTAGGGCTACAGGTACTCTGCACTATTGGGGTTATGGCAGTTTTGAGCCCAGAGTGCAGGGGAGCAGGGAGGGCAACTGGTGGTGGGTGGGTTTGATTTTATAGCGTTAGTTTTTGTTTGTCACAGCATTGCACACAGTGGACCTAAATATCAGAGCAACTGTGATCATGGCTATGGTGTTGATTATGTGGCGGACCGTATGCGGTTCATTTGGGGGATGGTGGGTATTCCTGAGAGGTGGCGGGGTACTCCCCCAGTAACGGACACTATCCAGGGTCATGGGCGCTGCAAGTGAGATACAAATCAAATTATTATCCTGGAATGTAAATGGATTGCGGGACAAGCTTAAAAGAGGGATTATTTAGCAATTTCTTAAACGGCATGCCCCGGAGGTGGTATTGCTCCAGGAAACACACCCCATTGGGAACATGTGTAAAGCCCTAGCTAGATGGGGCTATCAACTGGTGGCGCACTCAGGGTTTACGACAGGCTCCAGGGCTGTAGGTATACTGAAAAAACGCACATTCCCGATGACGATAGACCAAGAATACATCGACAATCTAGGGAGATACGCGGCGGTGTCTGGCCGGTGGGAGGGAGAAGCGTTGACACTACTCTCACTGTACTTACCACCAGGCTTGCAGGAAACCACATTTAAAGACCTGGGAAAAGTGCTGCTTGAATTGCCCGGGGGCCGATTAATAACAGGGGGAGACTTAAACTCCGTTGTTTCAGGGACACTCGATTGATACCCACCTAGGGCTATACCTCCTTCACAGCTACACCTTCCACGTTTCCTAGAGGCTATGGGTCTGGTGGATATATGGAGGGTGTATCATCCTGTGGAGACACAATACACATTCTACTCTGGGGTTCAGAAAAGCCTATCCCGATTGGACTATGTCCTCGCCCCGGCCACACAGTTCGGATATGTTAAAGAAGTCAGACACCTAGCTAGAGGAATATCAGACCATTCCCCACTTTGGTTGTTGATGGAGTATGGGAGGGGGGACAGTACTAGGGTCGCCCCAATTAGCCCCTGGCACCTTAGAAACCCTATAATTAAATTGAAACTAGAACAAGAAATCAAACATTTCACTGATAACGATGGTACGGTCGACTTGGCTCAGGTCCTCTGGGAGGCCTTTAAAACCGTAATAATGGGGCAGGCGCTATCTCAAATTTCCGGGGCAATAAAAGAAAAACAGGCCAGGCTTCTCCGTTTGGAAGAAGATGTATTAAAACTGGAAGAGGGTCTCTTGACATCCACAGACCAGGAGCCGGCACATCTTCTCAGCCTGGCGCAAGAGGAGTATAGATCCGAGGCGAGGGAGGCTGCCAGAACCATGCTCAGTCACAAACTGGGGAGTGTATATGAACTGGGGGACAAAACTGGGAAACTGCTGGCATGGTTGGATAGGAGGGAAGCAGCGAGCAGACTGGTAACCGAGCTGAGGACGGAAACCGGACTAACACTTACTAACCCGCAAGATATCGCAGATGAGTTTGGTAGATATTATGCCCAGGTCTACGCATCTAGGCACGAAAGGCTAGAGAGTGAAACTAAAGAGCTGTTGGCCGAAATTCGTCTGCCGGTATTAGAGGAAGAGGAGAGGCAGGTGTTGGAGGGAGACCTCGCATCGGATGAAATAGCACAGGCCATTCGCTCTCTCCAGACTGGGAAGGCGATGGGCCCAAATGGCCTCCCTATAGAACTCTACAAATTACGTCCTGATAAGGTGGCTCCATACCTTAAGGCAATGTTCATGGAGAGTCTTGATGAGGGTCTCCTTCCACTGGACCAGAGGCTTGCTACTCTGGTGGTGATACCTAAGGAGGGGAAGCCAAGAGATAGCTGCACGTCATATCGACCCATATCGCTGCTGAATGCAGAGGCTAAAATCCTGGCTAAAATACTAGCCACCCGTTTGATTCGTGTCCTCCCTGAGCTGGTCCATTTGGACCAATCGGGATTCATGCCATCGAGGAAGACATCCCTGAATTTAAGAAGGTTGCATGGGGTTTTGGGGAGGACAAATACCATTATGGAGGACGCAGCGGTGGTGTCGCTGGACGCCACCATGGCGTTTGACACCATTGAGTGGCCATATCTTTTTGCAGTTCTGGAGAGGTTAGGCTTTGGTTCAAAATGTATATGTTGGGTCCGACTTTTATATTCGGACCCACTAGCGCAAGTGGTGGTCAACAATAAAAAATCAGCCGTATTCCATCTCCACAGGGGGACGAGGCAAGGGTGCCCACTGTCCCCACTGCTGTTTGCACTCACTCTGGAGCCGTTGGCCTGTTGGATCCGTGGAGACCCGGTAATAAGACGGCTGCGTTGGGCCGAGGGATGGGAAGACCGCATCTCACTCTACGCGGACAATATTTTGCTCTATCTGGCCTCCCCACATAGATCCCTGCGTAGGGTGCTGAACATTTTTACTAACTTTGGGACATACTCCGGGTATAGGATCAACTTGGCAAAATCGCTTATATTTGTGCTCAAGGGCAACCCGCCGGTTCTGCCTAATGAATATCAACTTAAGATAGTAACGGAGGGTTTCAAATACTTGGGAATTTTCATCACCAATGATCCTAAGATATTCTATGAAACTAACCTTTTGCCACCACTGAGGCGACTGGAGTGTGACGTGGAACATTGGCAGTCTCTCCCTTTGTCACTCTTGGGGAGAGCCGCGTTGTTCAAGATGATGTCCCTACCCCGATTTTTGTATGTCTTACAGAACTCACCCGCCTTAGTCCCTGCCACATATTTTAGACGGGTGGAGAGTGCACAGCGAAAACTGCTCTGGGGAACTGGTCCGCCGCGCATCTCATTCCCGAAATTGGTGAGAGGGTGGTATGACGGAGGAATAGGTCTGCCAAATATTAGGAAATACCATTGGGCGGCGCAACTAGCGGCCATCAACCACAGTATCTACAGGCCCCCTACTGACCTGGGTTATGCCATGGACAGGTGGCTCCTCCCGGGAGGTAACTATACACGAGCGCTATACTCAAAACCCGTGAAATTCCCGCTGACAGGCCCTTCAAACCATTCAGTACAGGTGTGGCACCTTATCCAGAAAAATATGGGTTGGGCAAAGACAACCCAAAGCACCCCATTGTGGGACTCAGAACATTTAGGCGATCTCTGAAAGACTAAGGGGTTTGATAGATGGGAATTGATAGGGATCTCACGGGTGGCTGACCTTTGGAAAAAGGGGTAGGTTCTACCCTTCACAGCCCTCCAACACAACTATGAACTTGCGGAATCGGAAAGGTTCAGATATCTCCAGATACGACACGCCCTACAGGCAGTCATCCCAAGGGGGGAGTCCCCTCCCGAGGCCTCTCCTCTCGAGGATAGGCTCTTGGACGGGTACATGCCCAAGAAGGCAATTTCCCTGACATACTTGAAATTGATAAATCACTCCCCTGATCCCCTCCAGCAGCTTCGGGCTAAATGGGAGCGTGACTTACAGGAGCTCGACGAGGACGAGTGGATGGAAGCGCTGGCGTCCTCGAGGGAGGGGGCAATATCCTCTAAGTTTAAATTGGTACAACTGATAATACTACACAGAATCTATGTTACTGGGCCTACACTAGTCAGGATGGGATTCGGCACTGACGCTGGCTGCAGACGGCACTGTGGCCAGGAAGGCACTTTTTTCCACATACTATGGGAATGCCCACATATTGCTAGATATTGGAGAGAGGTTCACTCATGCATGGGGGAGGTCATGGGTCAGATGATCACTATGAAAGGCCAAACGCTGTCTCCTAAATATATGGGAGCCAACAGACTTGGGTAGCAAAGAAAAAACCTGGGTGGCTCTGGGACTGATGGTCGCCAAAAGGAATGTAGCGAGAAAATGGGGGTTACGCGCAACCCCGAAACGTAGAGAATGGGAGGGCGACATGGATTGGTGCATGTATCGGGAAAAAACAGTGTATGTAACGCTGGCATTTTAATTATTGCACTTTCTCAGATCCTGTTTTATTTCTATGAATTGAGATGTTCTTACTTTTTTTTAATGTTTTATTGTAATGCAATGGTTTTAATTAACTTATGCAATTAAATAAATAAATACCAAATACCAGTGTATGTATCGCGAGGCTGTCCGAAGAAGTGGATGCAAATATGGGGTAAATGGAATGACTACAGAGGAAACATCTGTGAACCACCTGCTTTGCCGGCGCGGCCGTCCCTGGAAGAATCAGCACCCTAATATTTCGAAGTTTGCTGTAAATTTCGTATATGAAAACGTTGTACTGTGTGCAATGCTTTACTAATCATCACGCTATCTGCCTTGGACTATTTTAAGCCTGTGACAATGTTTTGTTAACAATAAAAAGAAATTAAAAAAAAAAAAAAACATGTCCAACTACCACAATTGCATGACAGACGTCGCCAACTGGATGAAGGACAACTGCTTGAAGATCAACATGGACAAGACGGACGTACTGATCTTTGGAAACAAAAGCTCCCCATGGGACCCATCCTGGTGGTCCTCAGAACTCAGACCTACTTCAACCCCCACTGGCCACACTAGAAACCTAGCAAACACAAGGAGTCATTACCTGGACAACAAGTTAACCATGATGACTCAGGTCAACTTTGTCTCCTCCTCCTGCTTTTTCCTCCGCAAGCTTCATAAGATATTTAAATGGCTACCCCAAAGCTCAAGACACCATCACGCAGGCCCTCATCTCCAACCGACTGGTCTACAGTAGCACTCTCTACGCCGGGATCGCAGCTAACCTCCTCCGACAATTACAGAAAATGCAGAATGCCGCAGCCAAATTCATCCTGGATCATCCTAGACATTCCCAAATCACCTCCTTTCTCACGGAACTCCACTGGCTCCCTGTACAGAAAAGATGACAGTTCAAGCTCCTGAACCACGCATACAAGGCCCTACGCAACTGCGGACCTGCCTACTTGAACCACTGACTGAACTTTCATCAGCCCACCAGACACCTCCGCTCTGCTTCCCTTCCTCTAAGCCTTACCCCCCCACATCCGACGTAGCAGATGCAGAGGTCTCTCCTTCTCCTACCTAGCAGTGAGGACTGGAACGAACAACCCTTTCATCTTTGAACCTCCCCATCTCTTCCACAGTTCCGAAAGTCCCTGAAGACCTGGCTATTTGACTAATCAAGTGGGCCCTGCCAGCGCCTGGATACCCTCACGGGTGACAAGAAGTGCTCTACAAATCTACTAATTGATTGATTGATAAGGGTGGTCATGTTCGAGGTTGTCCAAAGCATCTATAACTCTGGAGGTTTAGGTGTTTAGATGCAGTACTGTGTGCTAGCCGGTCCAACATTTACTGATGATATAAGAACTCTCAGTCCCTATATTACGAAGTTTTGTTGATCCAATCCATAGTCCTACTACATTTGTAGGAACCATATAATACTAACAAATAATTGTACAACAATTGATATCAATTTATGTAAGATCCCTCTCGGCTTTGTGGTAAAATGAAATTACACACAATCCACAAATTTCTGTCTTCTGTAAATTCCCTCTATTCTGAAGGTGTATAGCAGTGCCAAGGGACCTGCATCTTCATGCAGTTTCCAACTTGTTTGATAACTTACTCTTTTGAGTTTAGTATCAACTGTCTGTTGCTTTGACATCAACTATGGTGTTTGCCGATTCCAGAAACAAAGTAATTAGACACGTTTTGGTCACATATGAGTATGTGTAGTAGTACTCCTGCAGTACTCTTTTACTTACTCTTACATGCCGTTGTGGTTTGGCCATAAAACATCTCAAATGGGTATAAAATTGGAATAGTGAGGCATTATTCATATACAACGATCACAAATATTAAAGACTGTCCTTTGTGCACTTTTACTAACAGGAAGTTGGATGTTTTGAGACAGACACAAAAAGAAATGAAAGATTATGTAAACGAGTAATCCTGCAGTATTTTAGGATGTACTCATAAATGCTGTGGGGAACCAGCCTCCTAATTTAGAAAGTGTTACATACAGTTTCTTAAAACTGGATATATTTAAAAATTTCAGCCATACATCTTCGGTCACACTGCATTGTTCCCAAAGACTATGTTGAGAAGTTAGTAGCATGTAAGGGGAGAGCTTAAGTCTGATGAAAACTTGTATGTTTGATAAAGAATCATCCTCTTGAAGATCTGGCAAACCTAGTGCATGTTCTAGAGTTTTTCCTTTTTAGAATGTTTTAGAGGTTCTAGGCATTTAAGCCTAATTAGCAGCTCCACACGCAGTAAGACACTGAGGGCCTGATTATGATGTCAGTCGGAGTTGCCTCCGACCGATATCTCTGCGGTTTCAGAACCGACTGACCTCGGGTGGGCGGTCCGAAACCGCAATTACGCTGCAACCGCACATAGTGCGGTCACAAACTCCCATTTCCCTATGGGAGCTTGTGCGGCGGTCGGAAACCTGTCGGAAACCGACATCATAATCCCAATGGCAGAAACGCAGTCGGTAAGGCATTATGATCGGTTTCCGATTGGACGGCGGGCTTCCTGAGCCCGTCGGAAGCCAGTGGGATTGACTGGCCAGTTTATACTCTGACCGCCTTCTTTGTAAAAAGGCAGTCAGAGTTTAAACCATGGATGTCTGTCGGAAAGCTTCCAACCAGCGGTCGGAGGCTTTCCGACCGACATCCAAATGAGGCCCTTAGTGATAATAGCAGTGCATATTAAACTCATTTATTTATTTAATTTATATAAACCACGTGGAAATGACACAAAAAGACTCTTTGCAGAAATAAATTAGCTGGCTCTGTAGCACTTTGGAGTCATGAGCTGAGGATGGTGAGTTGAAAACACCAAAAAACACATATGGATTCTTAGTGTGATAAAGGACCCCTTTCCTACTAGAAGATGGGCGATCCTAGTAGAGTCATGTATTGATTCATAGGTTTCATTGAATATGGAGGGTTTCAGTGCTTACCCTTACAAATCGATGTGAGTAAAATGTAGCCAAATAATCAATCTGCTGCTGACCTTGTTCATGATAACATAAACAATGGTATTTAAATCTTTAGTGATCAGACCCCCTGAGTACCTCATCTCCTGCACCTCTTGCAGAGAGGAGAAAAGAAAGTTCCAGATCATAACATCTGACTTATTCTTATTAACAAGCTACATTGACATTTAGTCAAACTATAGTCTGTACCGGATTTAAGGTGCATGTCACCAGGTCATCTGCAAAGAGAGCTACCTTGTTCTGGTACCCCATGTGCCTAAACAGAATCACTTCAGGATCTAGCCTTAGTTTCTTTGCTCTAGATGATCAATAACCAAAGGGAACTGGGAATAGAGGACACCCCAGTCTTGTGCTTCTTGCAATATGAAACTCAGAAGTCTGATGCCTATTTATGCATATTCAAAAAGAACAATTGATGGACAGAATGCAGAACAATGTCATACATTCACCCCAGTACAGAGATCTGGGCCTAAATCCATCGTTTTTTTGCTCGCCATGCCATTCCAGTTTGGACCCAGCCATATGCAAATCAGTCTTGACCCTGCACCCCAATGGGAACAGTCCAGCCCGAACTGCCAGGCCAGGTCCTCCCTGGACTGGAAACAAGCATCCTAGGACCGGTTTTGGGCTTCCAGCCCTCATCAGCCAGGATAGCTTGACTCCAATGGCATGGAGAGCACGGGACCCATGTCTGGGCATACCCGTCCCACTCGGGGTGACAAATGCACAAAGAACAATTGATGGACAGAATGCAGAACAATGTCATACATTCACCCCAGTACAGAGATCTGGGCCTAAATCCAGTCCGGCTTGGCAGTTCGGGCTGGACTGTTCCCATGAGGCACAGGGTCAAGACTGATTTGCATATGGCCAGGTCTAAACTGGGGTGGCATGGTGAGCAAAAGAATGATGGATTTAACCTAGATCTCTTGACTGGGGTGAATGTTTTGATTTGTTCTGCATTCCGTCCATCAATTGTGTGTCTTTTGCTTTCTCGCCCTAAGTGCGCCAGGTATGCCCAGACGTGGGTCCTGGGCTCACTGTGCCACTGGAATCAAGCTATCCTGGCTGAAGAGGGGTGACACCCCAAAACCGGTCCTAGGATGCTTGGTTCCGGTCCAGGGAGGACCTGGCTTGGCAGTTCGGGCTGGACTGTTCCCATGAGGCACATGGTCAAGACTGATTTGCATATGGCCAGGTCTAAACTGGGGTGGCATGGTGAGCAAAAGAATGATGGATTTAACCTAGATCTCTTGACTGGGGGTGAATATTTTGATTTGTTCTGCATTCCGTCCATCAATTGTGTGTCTTTTGCTTTCTCGCCCTAAGTGCGCCAGGTATGCCCAGACGTGGGTCCTGGGCTCACTGTGCCACTGGAATCAAGCTATCCTGGCTGAAGAGGGGTGAAACCCCGAAACCGGTCCTAGGATGCTTGTTTCCGGTCCAGGGAGGACCTGGCTTGGCAGTCCGGGCTGGACTGTTCCCATGAGGCACAGGGTCAAGAGTGATTTGCATATGTCAGGTCTAAACTGGGGTGGCATGGTGAGCAAAAGAATGATGGATTTAACCTAGATCTCTTGACTGGGGGTGAATGTTTTGATTTGTTCTGCATTCCGTCCATCAATTGTGTGTCTTTTGCTTTCTCGCCCTAAGTGCGCCAGGTATGCCCAGACGTGGGCCATGGGCTCACTGTGCCACTGGAATCAAGCTATCCTGGCTGAAGAGGGGTGAAACCCCGAAACCAGTCCTAGGATGCTTGTTTCCGGTCCAGGGAGGACCTGGCTTCGCAGTTCGGGCTGGACTGTTCCCATGAGGCACAGGGTCAAGACTGATTTGCATATGGCCAGGTCTAAACTGGGGTGGCATGGTGAGCAAAAGAATGATGGATTTAACCTAGATCTCTTGACTGGGGGTGAATATTTTGATTTGTTCTGCATTCCGTTCATCAATTGTGTGTCTTTTGCTTTCTCGCCCTATTTATGCATATTAGCATGTGGTGCTTACAAAAAGTCTGAATGGATGCAATCATTTTCTATCTCTGAACCCAAAGCATTTAAGGCTTGGTCACAGAAAAACTAGTTGATTATCCTTGCTTCAATTGTAAAGGGTGGCAAGTGAACTGGGTTAGGCACTGCAGTATATCTAGTGCTAATCAATCTATGCGAACAGTCTACCACTCTCCTTGGAGGGATGAACCCTTTCTAGTCCTCATGCAGCAAAGATTCTCGGCCATATCACATAAAGTGAGCACTGGAAGTGATACTTTAAGCCACGTTTCTGCCACGGTTTTGGGCTGGCTACTGTCTTAAATAGTTGAAGAGATTGAAGAGCGGTATTTTACCATTGTACAGAGTGGTAAATTGTTGCTTGTCAGGGGAACTTTGAAGATATGTAATTTGGTGCATTTGTTGACATCTAGATAGAATAAACAACAGAACACTGCACAATAAAATACATAAAGTCACATTAAAACACAATTAAAATGTAACAGGACACAAAACAGTCAAAATGGGAGCTGAATATAACAAAAACAGTACAACACAAACTATATCATGTTGCAATAATGCAACACAAAAACACAACAGCAAACACATCATCCCCAACAACAAAATGTCACACAACATATATGCACAAATATTCTTGGTACACATAACCACCTCCACCTGCTTTCATAATACAGTACTAAAAGGTGTTTTCACCAAGCACTCCTTTACTTATCACCAAGAACATAAAATTGTTTCATCCAAAGATATTTTGTGATCCAGCTAAATATGTATTTATGTAACCTCTTTGTTAATATTTCTGAGTAGTTGTAATTGTTAATTAGTATTGCTTTAGGATGATAACCTTCACAGCTTGTTGGGTCTTTATCTCGTTTCACAATTATAAATGTATTGTTTTTCGAGATCAGGAGTCTGACCAGAATATGATTAAACAATTTAATCATTATCAGAGAAAACTAAGTAACAGGTTTGAGGACTTTTGTTTAAATATCATCTGGACCCCTGGAAATACCTTTATTGAGATTGATTATGTTTTCTCCATGCCTCCTCCTTATTTAGGGTGGTTTCCAAGTCTAGTTGTGGTTCACAACATAATCTTGCTGGTCCTAAAATATCTAATCATTTCTTGGTCTTACTTGCTTCTGGACATAATGGTTCTTTGTAAAAATCTGAAAGTATAGATGTAATATATCTTCTATTTCATCACATTCTATAGTTTTCACATTTGATCCTGAGCTCCTAACTGGTAGAGTGAAGATGCTGTCAGCATCAGCCCTGGACCACCATGCTAATCGTGAACTGTTTGTTTCCCATAAGCCACATGGTGCAGTCTATTGGTCCCTCGCCTTTTTTTGGTTTGCTTCATCCAACATATATCTAACTTCCATTTGCAGGTGGTTTGTTATTTTCCACTATTAATCATATTCTATCGAGCCTCGTATCACTGCTGCAAGCCTACTTTAGTATTCCTGGATCTGATTCACTAGATGGGATTGCTGTTGTCTATATGTTTAGCTGCTTTTAATGACTGTTGAGTTAGGATGACCTCATCAGGATTCATCCTTTTTTACTCTGGTATTGAATATGGATGCAACTGGAGACGGGCTTAAATAGGAAGATTCAGATTGTTTATCGCTGGAGCACGTTGATATAATTCCCTGGCTTAGATATATTAAGACTTTTTTATTTTCGATTGGGTTGACCTGACTTCTTTAATAATCCTTCTTCCCTACAAGGAGTAACTAAGGCGGAAATGAAACTCAGATCTATGAATTTGATAGAGGAGGAAGGATTTGATGATAAGTATGGGAAGTTGTGTGTTTCATTTCATAAAATACTATTAACCACTGGAGAAATCCAGTTCTATTTAGAGCATGTGCATCATATGTAAAATAGATTTGAACTAGCTCATTTCAGATGTAACATAGTTCACCATCTCGTGACTTTTCCTAACGAGAATGACTGGTCCCCTATACCTGATAGATGCCTGTGTGATGGAGTTTCAGTACAATGCACATTGCACTTTGTAATTTTTGAAAGTTTTATGTAGAACCCCAGAAACAACTGTTAAGACCTTTACTGCAGAAGTACAGTTATGATGGTGCACACTAGCTATGGTCTATTACAACAGCTTCGTACTCTGGAAATTTGTTATGCTGTGTCTAAGTTTTTATGGTCTGCTATATTGATAAGTAAGAAATTTAAGTAGTTGGAAGCAGTTAGCTTGAATAATCGACTTCCTTCACTTTTACATATCTTCCCATATTGATAGCGTTAACATCACGTAATGCACAAAATTTGAGGATACATTTTGTGACTTTTGTGGCACCCAACCCTTTCAACAAACCCCATTAAAAGACTCTAATGTTTTCACACAATAATAGGTCATATGGCCAGTCCCAGGACATCGAATAGCGTGATTTACAAACTGGCTATCATGTTCAGCACACACTCACACAAACAAAAAAGGAAAGTACAAAAAATGGTTGCCAGAGGCACTAAGTACATGCACAAAAATAAACATACACACATGCACATGTGCACACAAGCACTCGTGCATAATCAAGAGTGAATATGTGTGGGCCCTTCCAAGTCCATGACTTCCAAGTCCAAGAACTGTGTGGGCCCTTCCAAGCCCATGACTTCCAAGTCCAAGAATCAGTAAGGAATCTTGAGGTAATGGACCGTTCCATAACCCCAGTACTCATCCCACTAACATAAAAAAGTACACTATCTTGGGGTAAAGCAATTGGCCCTATCACCCTCCAAATATCCCATAGTCAGTGGTGTCTTCCCATATTCACCCAGAATTATAGAAAATTATAGAGAAAAGTAATGCAGCACGGATGCTTGGGTCCAACAAACGGAATACAGTTTATACAATGTAGTTGCCAGACCTAGAACACACACACACACACACACACACACACACACACCAACACACGCACACACACGCGCACACACACACACACACACACACACACACACACACACACACACTAGCATGGGACACACAGCAATCCAACAAGCACAAAATAAAAGCTAAATCTGAGATCATATCCGCACTTCATTCACATCCAGGGAGAGATTTACAAATGTATAAAGCAACATCATTGAGCAACTAAAGTTACTTGTCTGTGTTGCGCTACAGAGCAGGGCAGCACCATATCTACTAAAATGTGGCACTGTAGCTTTCTCAATCATTGCTGGTGCTCTTTCAAGCTGCCTGGCATAGTGTATTCACCCGTGCATCTCACTGCAAGGGTATGTGTGATGGCCAGCTTAGGTTTTGTGCTGGAAGGGAACCCTTCCCATACAAAATACTATGCACAGATATGTTTCCGATTTTTTATCGGTGCTGTACAATTCAGCACACATGCAATGTGGGGAAAGTTACGATAAAAAAAAATAGTTTTCCTTGTTAGTGCTTGCCTCCGAGAGGCTATATATTTCTTGGAAATCAATTTCTACCACTATTAAAAGATAAGGCTTTGCATCTAAATCCATGGGCGGTAATGTGGGAATCTGCACATATCACCCATGGGACACCCCCTTGAAGCAAAGTAACACAAAGTAGTGCAAAGCGCTATGTGTGTCATGTTTAGCACCACTTTCCAGCAAAAAAAATACTTTATCAACTCTTTGCACCAGTTTGAATCACTTTTTAATACCATGCACCCGACCAAAGTGTTGATGAATTTGCACCCAACTCTCATACCACACATAACAAGATATATCATAAATGTTGGGTATGTGAATATCGACTGCCAAATATAATTTTTCCATAACGTTGTTGGCATACATATTAGGAAGGTATAAATATTGGGCAATGTAATATCGAAAGTAAGAATTATTTTTGTTTTTGTAAATAATACTGAAATTAAAAATATAGGGTCTGATTAACAAAAGCATATATGAGTATAGAAAGCAGCACTAAAGGAGTACACTTCAATTGCTTTATTTGTTTTAACTTTTATTAAGAGAGTTTTCGTAGAAATTCTACTGTGGGATGTGAAACCTGGGTTGGTGCCTGTGCCTTGACCAGTTTGGATCAACCCACATGTCTCTGAAATAGTCTAGGAAAGGGCTCAGTTGTCTTCATTTGATTTAACAGGTGAGTCTATTAGTAAATCATCATGATCAACTACTTTAATAACTGGAAAAAATCTAGAGAGGTTATATTTTTAATTCAAAAGCAAATTAGCTGTCACTAGCATGTTCAATAATTAGAGCTGATTTTTGAAGGTATTGTTAACTGCTTGGTTAAAATTGAAGCAGGAAACTTTAACATGGATTACATGGAAACTTTTGATGGATTACAGACATGATTTTTGGTGGTTTGAAGCTTGTTTCTTTGGTAGGAGCCCATTCATTAAGAGAATATTGTTGTGGTATTATCCGTGCATGTTTAAACCCTTCTAAGCGTCGGACGGCTCCTGCGCGTCCGACGCCATGGCACAGGGAATCCCTCTGGTGCGGGCACCAGAGGGATTCCCTTTACCCCCCAACAGCCTCGGGAGCTGGCGAAGAGGATTTCCCTGAAATGACGATCAGCGCGCACGTCGCGCTGACGTCATTTCAGTGAAACCGAAACTGAAATGAGCCAAGAGGCTCATTTCAGTTTCACTTTCCACGTGCTCAGGGGGCTATCTCAGCCCCCCGAGCACGTAGAAAGACGGGAGAGGTATCATTGGAAAGGGGAGAAGAGAATCTCCCCTTTCCAATGGTACCCCTCCCCAGTGGATCCCTGCTTGGGGATCGCCCCAGAAGGGCGGTCCCCAAGCAGGGATCCACCCACTTGACACCAGGGAGGGGGGAGCGGCCCCTTGGGCAAGGGCCTTTGCTCCCCCCCCCAAATAACTGGCCAAATTCAGTATTTCTGCCCCCCGGGGGGGGGGGGGGGCAGAAAGCGCACTAGACGGCAGGGATTTTTTGGGGGGCAATTTGAATTAGGGTGGGGGCTGCCCAAAACGGGCATGCCAATGCCCCCACCCCCGCAAAACTTAGTCTTTCTGCCCCCCTCTGGGGGGCAGATGGGGGCAGTAGCCCCAAATCTGCCTCCCAGGGGGGGCAAAAAGCCGAATAGACGCCAGGGATTTTTTTTGCCAATTTTATTTAGGGGTGGGGGCTGCCCAAAATGGGCATGCCAATGCCCCCCGCAAAAATGAGTCTTTCTGTCCCCCCGGGGGGGCAGAAAGCCCACTAGAAACCAGGGATTTTTTGGGGCAATTACAATTAGGGGTGGGGGCTGCCCAAAACGGGCATGCCAATGCCCCCACCCCCCCGCCGCAAAAATTACAGCCTTTCTGTCTCCCCTGGCGGGCAGAAAAAATTGTTGTTTTCAACAAAATTTGAGGTTTGCAGGGCATTCTGGGTAGGGAAACGTTGGGAGATCCACGCAAGCCATACCTCGCTGGACTCCCCCAGGTGTCTAGTTTTCAGAAATGTGTGGGTTTGGTAGTTTCCCAAGATGGCCGCCGAGCCCAGGGCCAAAAACCCATGTGACCCCCCTTGCAAAACCAGGTTGTTTTGTGATAGGTCATTTTGATGTCTCCTCAATACGTTTTGGGCCCTTGCCTGTCGCGGGTACTTGATCCACCCACGCGAGTGAGTTACCATTTTAATCGGGAGACCAGGGGGAATGCTGAGTGGTAGGAAATTTGTGGATCCACGTAGATTCCAGAACTTTCCCACACAGAAATTTGAGAAAAAAGTGATTTTTTTTCAGCTAAATTTGAGGTTTGCAGGAGATTCTGGGTAGGAAAACGTTGGCGGACCCACGCAAGTCATATCTCGCTGGACTCCCCCGGGTGTCTATTTTTCAGAAATGTGTGGGTTTGGTAGGTTTCCCAAGATGGCCGCCAAGCCCGGGGCCAAAAACCCAGGTGACTCCCCTTGCAAAACCAGGTTGTTTTGTGATTAGTCATTTTGATGTCTCCTCAATACGTTTTGGGCCCTTGCCTGTCGCGGGTACTTGACCCACCCACGCGAGTGAGGTACCATTTTTATCGAGAGACCTGGGGGAACGCTGGGTGGTAGGAAATTTGTGGATCCACGCAGATTTCAGAACTTTCCCACACAGAAATTTGAGAAAAAAGTGATTTTTTTCAGCTAAATTTAAAGTTTGCAGGGGATTCTGGGTAGAGAAACGTTGGGGGATCCACGCAAGCCATACCTTCCTGGACTCCCCCCGGTCTCTAGTTTTCAGAAATGTGTGGGTTTGGTAGGTTTCCCTAGATGGCCGCCAAGCCCGGGACCAAAAACTCATGTGACCCCCCCTTGCAAAACCAGGTCATTTTCGGATACATAGGGGGCATCTGCGTTTTTGGTCCCAGGGTCGGCGGCCATCTAGGGAAACCTACCAAACCCACACATTTCTGAAAACTAGACACCCGGGGGAGTCCAGCAAGGGATGGCTTGTGTGGGTCCCCCAACGTTTTCCTACCCAGAATCCCCTGCAAACCTCAAATGTAGCTGAAAAAATCACTTTTCTCAAATTTCTGTCTGGGAAAGTTCTGGAATCTACGTGGATCCACAAATTTCCTACCACCTAGCATTCCCCCAGGTCTCCCGATAAAAATGATATCTCACTCACGTGGGTGGGTCAAGTACACGCAACAGGCAAGGGCCCAAAACTTATTGAGGAGACATCAAAATTACCTTTCACAAAACAACCTTGTTTTGCAAGGGGGGTCACCTGGGTTTTTGGCCCCGGGCTCGGCAGCCATCTTGGGAAACTACCAAACCCACACATTTCCGAAAAATAGACACCCGGGGGAGTCCAGCTAGGTATAGCTTGCGTGGGTCTCCCAACGTTTTCCTGCCCAGAATACCCTGCAAACCTCAAATTTAGCTGAAAAAAATCACTTTTTTCTCAAATTTCTGTGTGGGAAAGTTTTGGAATCTACGTGGATCCACAAATTTCCTACCACCCAGCGTTCCCCCAGGTCTCCCAATAAAAATGATACCTCACTCGCGTGGGTGAGTCAAGTACCCGCGACAGGCAAGGGCCCAAAACATATTGAGGAGACATCAAAATTACCTATCACAAAACAACCTGGTTTTGCAAGGGGGGGTCACCTGGGTTTTTGGCCCCGGGCTCGGCGGCCATCTTGGGAAACTACCAAACCCACACATCTCTGAAAACTAGACACCCGGGGGAGTCCAGCGAGGTATGGCTTGCGTGGGTCCCCCAACGTTTTCCTACCCAGAATGCCCTGCAAACCTCAAATTTAGCTGGAAAAAACACATTTTCCACATATTCTTCGGTGGAATCACTGTGCCGGCACAAATGTCCTACCCCACAGCGTTCCCCTCAGTCTCCCGAGTAAAATGATACCTCACTTGTGTGGGTGGGGAAAGGGTGTGTGACTGGGAAGAGCCCAAAACTTAGGGAATAAGGGTATAGCCGGGTATAGCACCGAGAATTCTAAGCGCTACATTTTTTTTAAAATACGATTTAGCCAATTCTACATTGGACACCCACAGAAGTGAGGTATCATTTTACTCAGGACACTAAGGAGAACGCTGTGGGGTAGGACATTTGTGCTGGCAAGGTGATTCCACACAAAAATATGTGTAAAATGTGTTTTTTTCAGCTAAATTTGAGGTTTGCAGGGGATTCTGGGTAGGGAAACGTTGGAGGATCCACGCAAGCCATACCTCATTGGACTCCCAAGGGTGTCTAGTTTTCAGAAATGTGTGGGTTTGGTAGGTTTCCCTAGATGGCGGCAAGCCCGGGGCCAAAAAACCAGGTGCCCCCCCAAAACCAGGTAGTTTTGTTATAGGTAATTTTGAGGTCTCCACAGTACGATTTGGGCCATTTCCTGTTGCAGCCACTATGCCTACCCACACAAGTGAGGTACCATTTCTATCGGGAGACCTGGGGGAACGCTGGGTGGTAGGAAATTTGTGTCAGCCCGGTGATCTTACAACTTTCCCACACAGAAATGTGACAAAATTGATTTTTTCAACAAAATTTGATGTTTGCAGAGGATTCTGGGTAGGGAAATGTTGGGGGACCCCTGCAAGCCATACCTTGCTGGACTCTCCCGGGTGTCTAGTTTTCAGAAATGTGTGGATTTGGTAGGTTTCCCTAGATGGCCGCCGAGCCCGGGGCCAAAAACTCATGGGACCCCTTTGCAAAACCAGGTTGTTTTGTGATAGGTAATTTTGATGTCGCCTCAATAGGTTTTGGGCCCTTGCCTGTCACAGGTACTTGACCCACCCACGCGAGTGAGGTACCATTTTTTGGTAGGAAATTTGTGCATCCACGCAGATTCCAGAACTTTCCCAGACAGAAAGTTGAGAAAAAAGTGATTTTTTGTTCAGCTAAATTTGAGGTTTGCAGGGGATTCTGGGTAAGAAAATGTTGGGGGACCCACGCAAGGCATACCTCGCTGGACTCCCCCGGGTGTCTAGTTTTCAGAAATGTGTGGGTTTGGTAGGTTTCCCAAGATGGCCGCCGAGCCCCGGGCCAAAAACTCATGGGACTCCCCTTGCAAAACCAGGTTGTTTTGTGATAGGTAATTTTGATGTCGCCTCAATAGGTTTTTGGCCCTTGCCTGTCGCGGGTACTTGACCCACCCACACAAGTGAGGTACCATTTTTCTCAGAAGACTTTGGGGAATGCGAGGTGGGTGGAATTTTGTGGATCCACGCAGATTCCAGAACTTTCCACCACAGAAATGTGAGGAAAATGTGTTTATTTTGACAAATTTTGAGGTTTGCAGGGGATTCTGGGTAACAGAACCTGGTGAAAGCCAGACAAGTCACCCCATCCTGGATTCCCCTGAGTGTCTATTTTTCAAAAATGTATAGGTTTGCTAGGTTTCCCTAGGTGCCAGCAGAGCTAGGGTTCAAAATGTACAGTTAGTCACTTTGCAAAAAAAGGGTCTGTTTTCACTGTGAAAATGTGGTGTGTCCACGTTGCGTTTTGGGGTGTTTCCTGCCACGTGCACTAGGCCTACCCACACAAGTGAGGTATCATTTTTCTCGGAAGACTTTGGGGAATGTGGGGTGGGTGGAATTATGTGGATCCACGCAGATTCCAGAACTTTCCACCACAGAAATGTGAGGAAAATGTGTTTTTTATTTACAAAGTTTGAGGTTTGCAAGGGATTCTGGGTAACAGAACCTGGTGAGAGCCAAACAAGTCACCCCATCCTGGATTCCCCTGAGTGTCTAGTTTTCAAAAATGTATAGGTTTGCTAGGATTCCCTATGTGCCGGCAGACCTAGGGCTCAAAATCTACAGCTAGGCACTTTGCTAAAAAGGGTCTGTTTTCACTGTGAAAATGTGGTGTGTCCACGTTGCGTTTTGGGCCGTTTCCTGTCGCGGGCACTAGACCTACCCATACAAGTGAGGTACCATTTTTCTCGGAAGACTTTGGGGAATGTGGGGTGGGTGGAAATTTGTGGATCCACGCAGATTCCAGAACTTTCCACCACAGAAATGTGAGGAATTTTTTTGGGGGGGGACAAATTTTGAGGTTTGCAAGGGATTCTGGGTAACAGAACCTGGTGAGAGCCAGACAAGTCACCCCATCCTGGATTCCCCTGGGTGTCTAGTTTTTAAAAATGGATAGGTTTGCTAGGTTTCCCTAGGTGCCGGCAGAGCTAGGGTTCAAAATCTACAGCTAGGCACTTTGCAAAAAAAGGGTCAGTTTTCACTGTAAAAATAAAGTGTGTCCACGTTGCGTTTTGGGCCGTTTCCTATCGCGGGCACTAGGCCTACCCACACAAGTGAGGTACCATTTTTCTCGGGAGACTTAGGGTAACACAGAGTTGTAGAGCAACTGTTATTACCTATTGACTTTCGATGCATTTCTGCCTTCCAAATGAAAGACAATGTGTAAAAAGAAGTCACTTTTAAAATGTCCTATAATTCTCATGATAGTTAGGGTACTCACAATTTCGGAAATGTGCAAATATCTACTGTTTCTAAACTCTATATTTTGTTCCAATTTCAGAAATAGTTAGGTGTCTTTCATACCGATTTTTCCATGTATATATTTTCCCAAATTAATTGGTATATACCCGGTACATAATAAAAAACCATTGTAAGACGCTGCTCAGTTATTGGCTCTGGGTTCGTCGGGTTCTTGGTGAACCTACAAGTCCTATATATCCCCACAACCAGAAAGGTCTAGCGGATGTAACGGTATATTGCTTTCAAACAGCTGTCATAATTAGAAGAAGTTACAGGTGAAAACGTTGGCACAAATGGCTGTTTTTTTCAACTAATTTTCAATTTTTCCTATATTCAACAGTTAGTTTCTATAAAGAAACCTTGAAGGATCTACACAAATGACCCCTTGCTGAATTCAGAATTTTGTCTACTTTTCTAAAATGTATAGCTTTCCAGGATCCATTATTGCTTTCATACCCATTTCTACCGTTAACTGGAAGAAGGTTGAAAGCACAAAAAATAGCAAAAATAGGCTATGTCACAGTAAAATGCCAAAACTGTGTAAAAAATGTTGCTTTTCTGACAAAAGTCTGTCAGTCCCTAAAAGCTGGGAAATGGTGATTTCAGCCCCGCAAACCCTTTGTTGATTCCATTTGCAGGGAAAAAAACAGACGCTTTCATTTGCAGCACTTTTTTCCCATTTTTCAAAAAAAAAAAAAACATTTAGCTGTATTTTGGCTAATTTCTGGGTCCCTCCAAGGGAATCCACAAACCCTGGATACCTTTAGAATCCCCATGATGTTGGAAGAAAAGGACGCAAATTTGGCGTGGATACCTTATGTCGTCAAAAAGTTACAGGGGCCTAAGCACGAACTACCCCAAATAGCCAAAAAAAGGCTTAGCACGGGGGGGGGGAGGTAAGGCCTAGCAGCGAAGGGGTTAAATTTGGCTAAGGGGGGATGCTATGATTTAAACATTTCAGGCATTGCCCTCGTGGATGACTTTCTTAACCTTAATTTGTTTTTTGCGGTGCAGAATATTATGATTAATTTATCCTCATTCTGGTTATCATACAGGACAAATCCTTCTTTGAGGTCAAAGAATGTTGGGGAATATTTATTTCTGAAGACATTTTGGTGTTTGTGTGGTTTGGTTTTCTGGGCTCCTGTTTCTCCTTAATCTTGAGGTTTGGAACTGATAAAATTTGATCGGCCATATGAAGTGGGATTTGGGGGGTCATACTATTGTTTTTATTTCTAGTAGGAGTGGTAGAGCTGGTTTATGCTTCTTTTAGGTCCTATTCGGTCTTAACTCTATATCTACCATTGTGAGTCAATGGTTGTGCTCGCTCAAGTTTTAATAATCCTAAAATCAACACATTCTATTATTATAAATTTGGGAGCAACCTCATTAGCTCTCATACTTGTACCTCTAACCTTGTAAGATGTACAAAATATAAGTATAAATCTTTCAAGATTTAAAAATAATTGTGGGCAGCATCCACATATCTACAATTTCCAGACTCATATCACAGAGACAAAAAGATGCTAACACTCATTCCCCAATTCTCATGCCAGTACCTCCAAGAAATGCACAAAATATTAGGATAATTAAGTGGGTAACTCTACACTTTCACAGCCACCTAAAGGTCTACAATAACATTAAAAAAATAATTTGAAGGATTCATCTGGAGCCACATTACCACTGGGCATGGTCATTGCTTGCATGTGGACTCAGCTTTAGCTCTTCAAACAACTGCAAAAAAGACAAAATCTAAAAACAATGCAATTGGTGCTTTCCGCTGCACTCTATGCCTCCTGCATTGGCCAATGTAACTAAAACATTTTAAAAATTAAAAAATACCAAATGTTCCCAAAAATCTGGATGCATGCATACATTTTCCAAATCAAAATTAACTATATATGCAGTTTTACAGGAAAGGGACATTGGTACTGTCTGTAAGGTAATACTACTGGCTGTCTTATCCTCTTTATGATCCTTTTAATTTAGCGCTAAAAGTTTTAAAATAGTGAATTACTGCAAATTGTGAGAGTTGGCAATCTGTTCCTCTATGGCTACTTCGATATTTGCAGTAGATTTCTCCCATATTAGGGATTTACAGTGGATTCGTAGAATACTCCAGAAACTGTGACAGTCATAGATATTTTTAAGTACTTTAAGAAGTAAAAAGAATGCATGGAGAATTACAAACAGATTGGAAATTATTAAATGAAACACAAATACACAATGTAGCAGAGTTGGTTGTGTCCCTGAAACTCCCCACTTATTTTATCTTTTGGGCCTCTGTTTTTTGGAACTTTTCTGTGGTACACGACTCACCAACAGAGTTTATCCACTGTAATTTCCTATGTAAAATGGTTTAGAGATGCCTCCTCCAGCGCCCACCTTTAAAAATAAAGTCAGGGAGGGGCGTGGTCTGGCCAAGGAGTAAGATGGCCGCCTAGATGGAGAGCTCCGCTCCGAGGGAGTCTACGAGCGGGGAATGCGGCGTTCTGGAGGCGACAAGTACCATCACTTAGGCGGCCCTAGAGGCGGGGGCCCCCCGGAAAGCTCTGGTTCCATTGCTCAGCCTGGGGAGTACCAGACGGGGACAACAGATCGACGAGCGGCTATTGGGCCTGGAGGCGTAACAACAGCCTCGGCCTCGCGCAGCTGCCCGGCCCCACCCTTTGCAATAGCTACGAGGTCCCCATCGAGCCGAAGCTGCTCTCCGAGCCCGGCGGAGCTCCATTACACCCCGAGGACTGCCCCCCCCCGGCGCAGAGGGTAAGCACCATCCATCCACCCGCCCAGGGCCCCACAGAAAACAGCCTGTATAGGTGCGCTGCAGTCCCCAGCCCCCAACGGACTCGGACACGGGAGACCCCCCCCCCGGCGGGGGGCCGAGGCAGCGTGGAGACAGCGGAGGATCGCCTCCTATATGCGCAGGAGACAATTCTTGACCCGGGACTGGGGTGCCACAGCAGGGGGCCGGCGGGTGGAACGGTATCCTGGCGACAGGTAGGAAAGGCCTAGAGGCTTCCCAGAGGCCTCGGACTTGAGTGAACACCCAGGCCGCATACCTCAACACTTGCTCCTGCTGATGCACCGCGGCCCCCTGCCTCAATCCTCATTCCTGGTGCAAAGTACATCACCGAGCGACCTGTGCACGCCGAGACGAGTGCCCGGGTCCAGTAGAGGCCAACAACTCCGCATTTAATGGCCAGGGGCACATAATACAGGGCATGCAATGTTGGTGGGTGGCCCCCGACCTCTCTCAACTATGGGACCGTGGAGGGCACACTACGGAGTATCCTCATCACCATTGGGACCTACTAAAGAGCACCTCCACATCGCAGCGGATTGGGGTTTGTGCCACCCACTGCCCCCCCCCCAGGTTGGTGCCGGGACCAGCACAGCAATGTGGCACGAATGACCACAGCAAAAACTGGGAACAAGACCTCCAGGCAGCTCTTATTCAAGGAGGCGCTCAAACAACAGCGCACCATGGCCACGAAACCTGACTATCCCCCGGCGAGCGGCCCCCCAGCGTCACCCGCAGCCCCAGCAGCAGGCATCACCATGGACCGCACACTCCAAGAGATCTCCTCAGTCAGTCGCAGGCTGGAGAGGATGGATCTTAACATCTCCAAGTTGGCGGAGGAAGCCAAATCAATACGTGCGGACCTGGCTGGGTACCATACCCGTGCTGAGGCGCTGATTCAGAGGCTGATGGTGGTAGAGGGCCAACTGGACACAGTGCATGACAGGGATCAGGAAATCCTCTTCCTCCGCAGCAAGCTTGTCGACTTGGAGTACCGCAGTCGCAGGGATAACATCCGCTTCTTTGGATTTCCGGAGTCCAACGAGGGCCCCAACGCTGTCACGTTCCTGAAAGATACCCTCCTGAAACTTATTGGGGCCACCTTCGACCCACCCCTAGAAATCCAACGGGCCCACCGCATAGGACCTCAATGCAAAGACTCTAACGTGCGCCCACGGCCGCTCATAGCCTGTTTTCTACAACATGACCAGACGAGACAAATCCTAGCTGCAGCACGGGCCCAAGGATCGTTCACCCAGGATGGCCACAGCATTCGGATGGCCACAGACTTCTCCAAAGAAATGAATGAGCGCAGCAAGGCCTACCTCTCTCTTAGGCCCAGGCTCCGACAGCTGAACCTTAAATATGGCCTATTCGAACCGGCGAGACTCCGCATTACTAAGGGCGGCAATTCTAGGGACCTCTACGATCCAGAGGACCTCTGCCAGTTCCTGGACAATGTAGCATACCAGGACATGGCTATTCACCCAGTCGATTCAGAACTCTCCCAATCGCATGGCCCCTCTCACTCGCCGGAGAACAGGAGACGGACCTCTGGAGGAATGTGGCAATGCGGCAGGGACCACGACAGAACGACACACACTCATGAGGATAGAGCCTCCGCGCTCCATGCGGCGACCTCTTTTGCACACGACCCACAGAGAGACAAATCCCACTCACCCCTAAAGCCTACAACGGAACCTGAACAGGGGCGTGGAGGGTCTGGAGCAGATGGCTCAGGTTGATGACACTCCCACAGTTGGATATGCGGCCGCAGGAGCAGTGGGACGCCACCTGACCAACGTGCAGCTGAGTATCCTACTCGCTGTATTGTATTGTAGTGTGTCTTATAGTTCTGAAGGCCATATTGATTCTATCTCACCCACACTGTATACCTGGTTTATTGAAGTTTCTCTGTATTGCCCCAAAAAGTTGTTGATTTTATTGTCTATCTAACAGCGGGGACTTGCAATGCCACTTAAACATGCTTGCCCTCCCCACCCCTCCAGCCGACAGCGCCTCACCCACTTCCCCATCTGGACATCGACAGCAGCGCTGGTTCCACACCTGACACATACACCCTTTTCATGGAGTCACATCATCATCGTACATCTCAGTATACATATATATGCCTAGCAGTGTTTCTGTGCGGATGTCGAGCTTATAAGCTCACACGACACCACATGAAGGAGTCTTCCCGCAGGTATGGTGTCGCCCATCCTCCCCCCCTGGACCGCCTCCTGCTTGTTTCCTCTCCCCTCCTATCTATTTACTGGTGTCTTCCCCCACAGCGACGGCCCACCCCGCTGCGGGAGATTAGTACACCCTCAGAGCTGTGCTCCGCTGAGTACAGACCCGCGGAAAAACGGTTAGCGCTCTCTGAGCACTAAGTGCCGGGAAGGTAACCCCGTAACCCACTGTTTTTTCATGACTCCCCTCCCACCCTTCACCCCTCACGCGATCCATCCTAATCAGATACTGCGCACCTTCACTGCGATGACCCAGCACCCCCTACCCCTCCCTCGCTGACCGAGAAGCCCTTGCAGCAACCTCTGCTTTACAGAACCCCTTATCGTTCACAGGCAGCCCCACTAACATAGTAGATTTTATTTTGTCTGGGACATGCCAGAGGGTCCCCGAGCCCCCCCTTTTTCCTTACTCCCTTCCACCTTCCCTCTCCCCCTCCCCCTCTCTTATTTTTATTCACTCTTATTTAATTCTGTTCTATTTAGTATTTCTCCTTGGACCCCTTTTATTGGAGACTCCTCCCCCCTTCTTTAACACTCGATCCTCCCCGGCCCTCAACACAGGCAGTTTTGTGACCCATCAGGGAGACGGAGTCCCTCCCCCCCTCTGATTCAGCTCCACCAACACATCGCACCCATTCTCCGCAAGGCCTGTTACTTACTTTACAGCGCCGGTCCCCCCCGACCTACATTTGCTGCGGCACGCGTTATGACCTCCCCACGCCCTCTGCGCGCAGTGACATGGAACGTTCACAGTCTCACACATTATATAGAGCGGAAAGTTTTTGGGGCATATCTGCAATCTAAACGTGCAGATGTGGCTCTACTTCAGGAAACGCACCTTGATGCAGTAGAATCGGATAAGCTGCGCCGAGACTGGGTAGGGAGGGTGATACACAGCAGTGTGCAGGCTGAGGTTCCCGGGACCGAGGATCATACCCGTAAATGTGGGGTAGCAATTCTCCTCCGGAAATCTCTTCCGGCGACAGTGACGAGGGCCTGGACAGACACTGACGGGCGCTACGTCTTTGCAAAGTTGAAAATAGGTGACCACCACATATGCGTGGGGTCGGTTTACGCTCCAACAGGGACGAAAAAAATCGCTCCTCTTACAGCTATATAGGGTCCTGACGGAAATAGGTACCTCCCAAATCCTCATAGGCGGGGACTGGAACCTAGCTCGAGACCCGATTTTGGACAGGACTGGACCGCTGGACAGGAGCAACATGGCCGACAGGGCATTGCTGGAGGACGTGATGCAAGATAACGGCTTGGTGGATCACTGGCGCTTGAGTCACCCCACAGATACAGAATATACCTTTGCCTCACAGGTACATGGCACGCTTTCCCGTCTGGATTATTTTCCCATCTCCCATAGGGTGGTACAGCTTACTCAGGAATCCCAAATTCTGGAGGCGGCCCTATCGGACCACTCCCCTGTCCTCCTCTCCCTGGAATTAGGACTGTCCAGCCCTGGCCGCAAGCCCTGGCGGATGAATATCCAGCGCTATCGAGCCCCCACTGGCAAATCCCTCTTGCAGACACATGTTATGGAATTCCAAGCAGATAATCAAGGCTCAGTCGACTCCAGCCAAACCCTATGGGCGGCCGCTAAGCTCACCATACGTGGCTGACTAATGAGAGATGCGGCCCAGGCCAACAAGCAAAACAGAGATAAGCAAAGAACGCTGGAAGCTGATATCAGGAAGTATACTTGTCTCTACTCTGCACGCCCCACGCCAAACACCGCAAATCTCTGGAGCAGGCAAAGATGGCTTTGAATAGCATTTTTACAACTAAAGCGGAAAATGCATTGCAGAGAATGAGGGGGGAGGCATTACGAGCATGGTGAAAAGGCGAGGAGGCTGCTAGCAGCACAACTCCGCCAACGCGAATCGACCATGGCCATTAGATCAGCGCCGGGCGATACCCTCACCTGCCCCCAGGACATAACGAATGAATTCGCCTCCTTTTACAAGACCCTGTATACCTCAGGACCGCCGATAGAGGCGGACAGACTGACCTCATTTCTGCGGGAGGCGCAACTCCCCCGCCTTTCGGACAAAGGAAGGGAGCTCTTGGATGGGGAGATCAGCAAAGAAGAAATAGCCTCAGCGATGGCGAAATTGCCCTACCATAAAGCCCCCGGTGAGGACGGCTTCCCGGCAGAGTTTTACCGCTGGGCATCGGAAGAGGTGGTCACCTCATTGCAAGCAGCATTCTGTGAAGCAGAACAGACTGCTTCCCTGGGCCTTATCTCCAATAATGCTGTCATAGCCGTCCTACCCAAACCCGGGAAGGATCCCCTGGCGTGCGGTAGTTATCGGCCTATCTCGCTGTTAAATTGCGACATAAAAATACTGGCAAGTATCCTAGCCGCACGCCTACGCAAGGTTATGCCATCCCTGGTGCACGCCTCGCAGGTGGATTTCGTGCCGGGCTGGTTCTCCAGGAATCACTTACGTACTCTAGCACATAAACTGTGGGAGACCAAAGACCTTCCTGCGGACGCTCTCGCCCTTTCCCTCGATGCGGAAAAGGCGTTTGACTGTATCGAGCGGGAATACCTATTCCGAGTGATGGAACATTATGGCCTCGGGCGCAATTTATAGCTAAGGTGTGCCTACTTTACGGGAACCCCACGGCACAAGTGAACTGTGGGGGGTTCCTATCCAACCCCTTTCCAATACGTAGAGGGACGCGCCAGGGATGCCCCCTTTCACCACTCCTCTTCCTCCTAGCTATGAGCCCCTGGCCGCCACTATGCGCACCTCAGCCAACATCACGGGGGTTCCACTTCCGATAGGAGAATCCAAATTGTATCTATATGCAGACAATATTTTGTTAACCCTCACGGACCTGCCAGGCTCACTACCATCCCTACTTCAGGTCATTGACGAATTTTCCTCCCTATCCGGGTATAAGATCAACTCGGGTAAAAGTGAAGCACTTACCATCTCAGACGGGACCACGAAAGCATCCATACATGGGTTCCTGTTCCACTGGCAACAATCGCGCCTTAAGTATCTGGGAGTTCTTGTTAATAAAGGCCTAGCAGGCATGATCCAGGAAAACTTCAACCCGCTGATTTCCCAGATGCTCCGAGACTTAGAGAAATGGAAAGCATTGGGACTTTCCCTATGGGGTAGAGTACAGGCAGTCTGCATGGTAACGCTACCGCGCTTCAATTATACCCTGGGGATGCTTCCGATGCAGGTACCCCGCACCACCCTGCGACAGATAGACTCCAAGATCAGGTCATTTGTGTGGGGTCTTCGAAGCCTCGCATAGCCGTGTCCAAGTTACAAGCTCGCCACACCCACGGGGGACTTTGAACTTTACGCTCTGGCCTTACATCTCTCCCAGATGGCATGCTTATTATCAGACTCTCCGGACCCGCCGCAATGAGTGCCACTAGAGCGCCATTTGCTCTCGGCGGAGGCAGGATTATCTGCCTTATATGTGACAGAGCCCAAGAACCGTGGTATTAAACACCCAATCCTATCCGCCACGCGCACGACCTGGCACCGGGCACACAAGCTACTGAGTGCACACCCTCCTCTGCATGAGGCGGCTCCCCTATGGGGCAATGATGTCATACGCATAGGAGGGAAGGGCTTGATGTGGCATGCGTGGCAGGCAGCGGGAATCCATACAATTGGTCAGCTTCTCTGCAACGACTCCTTGAAACAGCTGGCGCAATTAAGGGAGGAGTTCCAGCTTCCTGCGACACAGTCCTGGAGATATACCCAATTACAACACTGTCTGAGGCAGTGTTTGGGCCCCCCCCCCGTGGACCTTGCCCACATCGCCAGTGCTATCATTCCTCCTTACTTGGGGGAGGTACAAAGGGGTGATGTCCGGCCTCTACAGGGTACTCTCGTCGCACCGCTTCTCGATCCCTATGTCACAGACGTTATATACCAGGTGGCAGGAACGCCTGGTGATTACATATGAGGATGATGAATGGACGGATATCTTAGAAGCCCTGGACAAGGGCGGGAGAGAGGCATGGATGAAATTCTGCCTTTTTAAAGTTCTGCAGGACTGGTACTGGTAGCCCACGAAACTCGGCACAGCGGGTCTCTCCCACATGCCAACTGCTGGAGATGGCCCAACTCTTGCTGCGACATAACACACATCATCAGTGAGTGCCCCTCAGTGCAGGCCTTTTGGGAGTACGTGGGCCGGACCCTGAGCGCCTCCATGCCACTCTGCCTACCGCTCTCACCCCTGAGGTTCTTCTGCATGATTTTCAGCGGTTCCCAGACCTATCAAGACCGCAACGCAGCCTCCTTCAAACAGCTTTGGCCACGGCCAAACTTTGCATATTGCGCCAATGGAGGGTCCCGGCCCCCCCGACACAAGAGTCATGGCTAGCAGCTATGATTCAAACGGCTTCCCACGAGAGGATCATATACAACTTACAGGATAATTCAAACATCTTTCAAGAGATATGGGCACCCTTTTTACGTACAGAGGCGCCGGACACGGATACAGACAAGCCAGCAGCTGGTACTAGCGATTGAACGCACCACACGCCACCTCTGCTTTGGACGCCGTCCCCATCCCCCTCAATTCACTTTTCTATTAATTCTCTTATTCATTCTGCTTTAGTTCAGTTTCAGTATTATTATTATTATTGTTATCATTATTATTATCATTATTATTATTATTATTAGTATTAGGTGTTGTTCCCCCCTTCCCTCTGACACACCCACCCACACATTTACGCGCCCGCATTGTCACATTGTCACACTGTTAGACTGCCACATTGCCAAACTATCATAGACCTCGTATAATGTTGCTGTATCCCCACCAGGGCTTCCCGACATCCTGTTCTCACCCCCCCTCCCCACACACAATCCCTGGCCTCGCTGTCCGGCCCTATTCTTGCACAGGAAGCGAGGAATTAAAGAAATAACTCATACCCACCCCCAAGCATCCTGGGATGAGGGTGTGAACCAGCGCGGGCCAGGGTGGGGCAGTAGCTTTATGCAGCCCAGTAGGGGAGGAGGCAAAAAGTAGAGATCTGCAGGCATATTCATATCCCTTTCCCCATGTCCTTTCCATACCCTTCCCCCCCACCATCCCCACCCTGCATAAAGTTTGCAGTGTATGATTGTTATTCGTAGGAACTAAATGTCAACCCTATGGAGATATACCACATTTTGTATATAGGTGGAGATGAACATGTGAATGTAACCCGGTTTAGTGTATGTACAATCCTACTTCGTTTTCTATGTCCACTTGTTTGATTACTCAATAAAGAAATACAACACAAAAAAAACCAAGGTCAGCTTCTGTATGGAGCTGGAGGAGTGGGCTCTGGGCAGGTTCCATTTGATGTTTTGAACATATGTCTGCAGTACACGTGCAGCGAGGAAGACTGTTGTCTGACATCATCTGCCTAGCATCTGCTCACAGGCAGCATTGTGTTATATGGGGCCCAGTCTAACTAATTTGATTCTATTAGTTACTGAAAAGGAACTGTGCCTTCCTTCATTGTTAAGGTGTATATGTGTAATGTTTCACAGCACTTTATGTGTTCTGTAGATTTTGTTTTAATTGTAACTGCAGATTAGAACTTAATACAATGATCAGAGCCACTGCTTTTTATATACATTGTGGGCCCAGAATCCAGATGTGATTTCACTATTGATATAATGTGATTTCTTAGCATACTTTATGAAATAGGATATTTATGTACGCCACTCCTTAATGAGTTTCATCATTTGAGCAGACAGGCATCCGCAAGACAGGGGGAATTAAATCCCTCCGCTCCACCAGCCGGTAGGCCAGTGTGCTCAGCAGACAATAGGGCCATTTCAGGAGAATCTATCATCTGGTGGAGGAATGGAGTGGGGGGGGGAGGGTGAATCTCCATAGAATATGTTCCACTAATAAATGGAAAGGGTGCTCTCAGCATTTGACAGTAAAGATCAGGCTTCTGTCTCTGCTTCCAAGATGTGGGTCCCTTTCAAGAGGTTTACAGGGAAAGGTATGACTGAGTGGGTGGAGATTGGCTCAGTGATGATCAGGTGAAAGATATTCCTCAGGTTTGTTTTGAGCTGTCTTTTGTAATCTTTTGAAACAGGAAAGGGTTCAGACAGGCAGTGGGCTGGTTCCTTTTGGTGACACTAAGGGATGGAAGGATGATGTGGCACTAATAGGGTTCGTAGAGGCCACATTAATCACAAGAAACTCCACCTCCTTTCTGAGTTCCCTGCACAATCTCAGAAGTAGAGATGGAGTCTGAAAGAAGAGTGGATGAACCAACAAAGCTGATGTGTTTGGGGGTGGGGGTGGGGGCGGGGGGCCGGGCACCAGTTATGATTTGTACTCTGGAAGTTTTGACACTTCCCAGGGCTGTTGACATCAGCTCTTTGACGCTCTCCACAGCACAGTGGAGAGAGCACTTGTTAGAGACCCTGATGGAAACTTCCCCATGACTTCTGTGGATTGGTACTGTTTTAGGTGCCCCAGGAAAGAGTGTTGGGATGCATGGCTGGAGACACGGCTTATTGTCTAACACTCAGCAAGTGTGGGGTTGCGATATTCGGTATCTGCTCAGGCTGAGTCCTTCACAGGGAAGGAGAGGCTGGAATTCCTTGCAGAGTGATGGTGCTGTCTAAATGCACAATGTGTGCGGAGAATGCGCTATGCAAAAGCCACACAATGATTAAGTAAATTTCCAAATGGGCTATGATCTTGCTCATAGCTTAGAAGGAACAGCAGCCATCTTGATTCCTGTGTAAAACTTTATTTGAGGGCCTTAGTGTCTATGCTAGGCAATTGTTATACAATGTTGCTACAGCCAGGGTCATCCTACATAGTCTAGGATTTCCTTTGTACAGAACTCTTGCTTCCCATTGGAGTTGGTATGAAGGACAGTGGAAATACAGATAAGTATTCAGAAAGTTGAATTATGTTGCAATTTGAACTTTGTTGTAATTGAACATTTCACTTGAACTTTTGTAACATTGTAGAATTATCGCTTATCACTTCAGGTTATCCAATGAACGAACAGGAAGGATTCTTATGACAGAACTATGTTGCACTTGTCATGCATTTATGATTATGAGGAAGGTATTCTGAGTACCAATAATGTTTATATGAATTGGAAGCACACAATATTAATGCTTGTGAATTACTTTACAGTGGCAACCGAGTCAAGTAGAAACTGTAACTTATCTTCCACAGAGAGTGCGTAGCAACGAAACCTGAGGTAGTTATCCTGTTCATAAAGTGTTGATAAACACACATTTGAGACACTCATCTCTTGTATGTTTAGTTTGTGGAAACCCAAGTTCCATCTCCAAGTACAGAGAGCTATACAGGGCTACCACTAATGTATATCTACCACTGTTACATTTAAGTGCAGGACTGTTATAACCAGCTCCTAAAGATGTCTCTTATTGCATTCATGCAAATCATTATTCCTTGCAAACCTCGGTACCCACTAGATGTTACGTGTCAGCATGGTGGAGTCACCTGTCCCTGTTTTCTCTCTTTTTCCATTCCCATTTGTCATGAGTCTACCACTGGCCCTCATATTCATATTCTTATGTATGTCATCATTTTGGGAGTCAGTGAGAGATGGAAGCTTGCATCGTTCTTGTGGATGTCAAGTTCAAAGTTAGTGTTCTCTGACAAATTGCTTAGTCAACATTATCATCTAACCAGAACAATGGATTCTGACACTCCTGTCTCTCATATTTTAGAGGTTACAACACAATTACAACAGGACATCAGATTTGTGAAGTCAGAGAATACAGTGCTTTGTTTAGAATGAAATGCGGTGAAACAAGAGATAGCTAGTATGTTAAAATCAGAGAAGAAAGGCACAAGTCAAGTGCCTTTGCCTAAAGATTCTAAGCAAACTGACTCATAGGCGCTACTTCCTCCTTTAAGGGACACCAAGTTTTTTACTAGGTAAGATTGGCATCACCACTTGTATAGGGGTGATGCCAATCCTATCTTTAGCACCCCCAGAAATTCTTTCTACAGACCCAAAGAATTTGCAGTATTCCTTAATCAGTGTCATTTTCAGTGCAAAACTGACTTTTCCTGATGATCAAACTATGTTGGCTTTTGTTTTGTTTTATGTAAGTGGAAATGTGGCAAATTTGAGAATTCCAGTAGTAGAGAGAAAGAAAGACAGTTTATTTTATAATGTTTCTGCCTTCTGTGGTCAGATGTGGAAATTATTTGAGAGGAAAACAAACTCTCTTTAGATAATGATTGCCAATGATGAAATATGGCTGTCAAGATCTATTAAGGTATATCACCACATGTAATCACTCAGTAGATTAAACTGATTGGCCAGAGAAGAAAAGTGCACCCTCTAGGGCTGTGAAGGATTGGAGGATTTTTGGCACAACTGGTAAATCCCAGTATTAACGGTTATGATCTCATAGAGTTGGCTTTTCAGCTGGGCCACTGATTATCTAAATGTTGTACAGAAAGTACAAAGTATTAGTAGTTCAGCCTAAATCAGAGAAGAATACAGTTACAGATACTTCTGAGATTGTGCAATTAGGCAGCATAAGAAGCTTCATATTTATAAAGATAGAAAAAGAATGCATGAACATATGTTATGCTTGTAATATGAAAAGTCACGCCATTTTATAAAAGACTGTAAAAGTAAACCTAGGCTCATCAAAAATCAAGCACTGGTTGCATTGCCCATTGAGAGGCTGAGACGGCAAAAAATTAGATTCCTCAACAATGAAAGGAGCTGCCTAGTCAGTGAAGAAATTAAGTCAGTTCTCTCGAACCTTGTGAATACTAATCATTCAGCCCCATGAAGATGATTGTATCAGAAGGTCAGGAGAGGGTGGTTTAGGGCTTTTAGATTCAAGAGCCTCAGGGAATTAAAATGGACATTACGTTTCCTTCATCTTTGCAAATTCCTAAAATTAAGAAAATGGTTGCTGAAGTGGTTAAGGCAGTGAATGGCACTCTTCTGTCCTCAGGTTCAGTAAGGTTTCATATGCATGTGATTTCTTTGGTCTATTTTAGAAACCATTATGGAAAAATCACTTTGATTTGATGCATGCCCTTTAGTTCAAAGTGATCTTGCGAATTACTTGGTTGATCTTTCATAATACTTGTATTGATTGGGCTCCAGGTACAGTGCAATTGAATTCACATTATTGTCAAGCTATTTTAATGATGTCATGTAAATCCAGGAAGGGTCATCCTTCCAGAGTGCCTGCAGGATTCGGTATTTCGCCATCTATTGTTTGCTCAATTTCTCTATCCTTATGGTATGAAGAATTTAATGCGGTATTTGAAATTGAATTGGCAAATATGTTACCACCACATAGCCTGTATGGCTGTCAGATTAATTCACTGTTACAATTAAGTGCAGAAATTGTATGGTCAGTTACTCAAAATATCTCTTATTGCCTTTAGACAGATCACTATGCCTTGTAGACCTCAGTGCCCAGCAGAAGTGACGAGTCAGACTGGCAGAGTCCAGTCTCTCTCTTTTTTCTTTTATCCATTCCCTTTCCCTCGTGTCACATTCTAATGTGTGTGGTCATTGGTGGAGGCGGTAAGAGACGGAAGAGTGCATTGCTGCCACTGGATCACGAGTACAAGTTTAGTGCTCTCTAACAGGGGGTCCAGCAGCCCCAGGCAGCTTTGTCATTGGAGCTGCTTGGGGCAACAGGAGCCTCTTTTATTTCCACCTGCATTTAAGAAGAAAGCCAAAGGGGCAAGCATGAAGGATGGAAACAGTAAAAAGCATAAAGATGTGCGACATAAAAAATAAAAACCATTGGTAAAAGCATCGCTAAGTCCTGGCGGAGAAATTCTAATAGGGCTTAGTTTTCTAATGAGTAAAAAACAATCAAAGCACATAGCAAAGTGAATCTTTGTGCATAGGGTTATGGCAGTAAGCATTAGACGCAGAACGCAGACCCGGTGCATAGCAGGTCTGAAAAGGTGGACAGAAGGGTTCAGCTAATCTACGTTGAAAATGGTTAAAAACAGCAGACAGTGCAAAAAAATGAATCCAGCTTTTACGCAAAGATTTTACAAACAGTGTGCAAAGTGCGCAGAACACAGGCCTGAGTGTGGAGCAGCAAGTCAATAGTCAGCTAAACGGGAATAGGAAGCGAAGTTCTCTTGTTCGAAGGCTAGGCTAATGCAGTCCAGACAGTACTTTTTTGTAGCGGATCAGTGCAAGGAGTGATAATAAGTATTCTAAAAGTGTGGGGCGACGGCCAGCCACAGAAAGTCGAGCAGCCTATTTGGTCATTATAAAACTTTTATGGGAGGCAGTATAAATGCAGAAAGTGCAGTGTGCAAGAAAGACTAAAGATATAGCTGAATCCGCCCCATGTGGGCAGTGATGTGCAAACCGCTGTGTGATTAGTCTCTAGCTCAGTGTGCTGGTCATGACATTGTTGTGGCGAGTTCTACCAGCCCCTTGTATGCGTGAAGTGGTGGTGAACGCAAAGAGCAATAATTGCAGCATTTAAGAGTGCGTTGCCACTACACTGGTGCGGTTGACAAGCTCCAGTTTAGTCACAGTCATCCAGAGAAATTTAACAGTTTTGGTGTTGAGTAGTGGATTCGGTGGATTCAGGCTGGAAATGGCTGCCTGCCTGCAGGTGCGTACTCCTAGCCAAATTAAGTCGGCACGGAGAAAAGTTCTCCTTTGCTGCAGCAATTGGGGACAGATACATAAAATGTGGATTAAAGTTTCTTTTTCTTGTATGCACAAGCGGCAGGTTGAGTCGTGAGTAGCTGAACGGCGCCAGGATGGAAGGTGAGCACGGACATTCCACTCGCCCAGTCTTAAAGCCACGAGCCATGCTTTGATCCATATGGGGTAAGTACAGGTAATGTAATTCTGCTGCTTGGTGGAAGAGTAGCAGTTTTGACTGACCACGCATGGGAGCACTTGCATAAGGCTGTCAGGTCCTCCAGTTTTGACATTTTTTTGGCAGAGAGTGATGTTAATTTCTTAAAGACCTGGTGGTTTGCTCCAGGTTTTTGACAGTGAGAATTCCATCAGTTTATCCTCAAGATGTTGCCTGTATGACGATCTCAGGTCGGAGCACTCAAGTTTGCACCAGATTAAGCCATGCATAGAGTTGGGTGGTGCCGATCTCAGCTTGTGACAGAAGTTGAGGAAGCAATTGCCTTTGGCCCAGTGCTGTTTTGTGATGTACTCAAGTCTTACTTCGTAAATTCTGGTGACCAATATGTCTACTATCCCAGCTTCCCTGCCCAGAGTAATTTAACTCCCATACGTTAGAGTTGGGAGGATTTTTGCTTTCATCATCTGGAGGAGAGTGTGTAGTTACAACACTGGAGTAATGAAATTAATAATAACAAAGCCCAGTGAATGTTCTGTGCAGGCAAAAAAAAACAATTAAGAAAATGTTTTGCCTATGGCATTGGGGACACCTACGCTGACTACAGTGACAAGTAGGCTGCTAAGCTAGGAGATCTCCAGTGCTAGAGAGCTCATTCTAACATTGTACATGTATTAATATATCAAATGATTAGAAATAAGGTTTATACACAGAGAGACTTTATGTTAATGTGTTACTTTAGTTTAGGTCTGCCTACAAAAGTGCAAAGCCTTTTGGGGCAGAAACCTGATGTTTATATTAGTGTCTAGGTGAATTCCAAACCCAATAAATTCATATCTGCAGTTGTGGAATGTTTTGTGCCTCGCAGTACATGTTTCCTTTCACTACTCAATCAATCAATCAATCATGTCACTTATAAAGCGCACTACATACCCGCGAGGGTCTCAAGGCGCTGGGGGAAGAGGGGGTGGTGCTGCTACTGATCGAAGAGCCAGGTCTTGAGGAGTCTTCTGAAGGCCAGTAGGTCTTGGGTCTGCCGAAGGTTGGTGGGGAGGGTGTTCCAGGTCTTGGCGGCGAGGTGGGAGAAGGATCTGCCGCCGGCGGTCGATTTCCGGATGCGGGGGACTGTGGCGAGGGCGAGGCTGGTGGAGCGGAGCTGGCGGGTGGGGGTGTAGAAGCTGAGTCGTCTGTTGAGGTAGGCTGGTCCGGAGTTGTGGAGTGCTTTGTGTGCGTGGGTGAGGAGCTTGAAGGTTATCCTCTTGTTGACAGGGAGCCAGTACAGGTCTCTCAGGTGGGGTGTGATGTGGCTGCATCGGGGGATGTCGAGGATAAGACGTGCAGAGGCGTTCTGGATGCGTTGCAGCCGTCTCAGGAGCTTAGCCGTCGTTCCTGTGTAGAGGGCGTTTCCGTAGTCCAGCCTGCTGGTGACGAGGGCCTGGGTGACTGTTTTTCTTGTTTCGGTGGGGATCCACTTGAAGATCCTGCGGAGCATTCGGAGGGTGTTGAAGCAGGATGAGGAAACGGCGTTGACCTGCTTAGTCATGGAGAGGGTGGGGTCGAGGATGACCCCTAGGTTGCGTGCGTGGTCGGTGGGTGTCGGGGCTGTTCCCAGTGATGTCGGCCACCAGGAGTCGTCCCAGGCTGACGGGTTGGAGCCAAGGATGAGGACCTCCATCTTGTCCGAGTTCAGCTTCAGGCGGCTGGTCCTCATCCATTCGGCGACGGCCTTCATTCCTTCGTGGAGGTGGGCTTTGGCGGTGTGAGGGTCTTTGGTGAGGGAGAGGATCAGCTGGGTGTCGTCGGCGTAGGAGATGATGTTGAGGTTGTGCTGTCGGGCGACGTGGGCGAGGGGTGCCATGTAGATGTTGAACAGCGTTGGGCTGAGGGAGGAGCCTTGGGGTACGCCGCAGATGATCTTGGTGGCCTTGGATCGGAAGGGGCGAGGCGGACGCTTTGTGTTCTGCCGGAAAGGAAGGATGTGGTCCAGTCCAGGGCCTTCTCTTGGATCCCGGCGTCGTGAAGGCGTGTTCGTAGTGTGTGGTGGCAGACCGTGTCGAAGGGGCCGATAGGTCCAGGAGGATGAGGGCTGCTGTTTATCTGTTGTCTAGCAGGGTCCTGATGTCATCGGTGGCGGCGATGAGGGCGGTTTCGGTGCTGTGGTTGCTGCGGAAGCCGGATTGGGAATGGTCCAGGATGTTGTTCTTCTCGAGGTAGCGGGTCAGTTGTTTGTTGACGATTTTCTCGGTGACCTTCGCGGGGAACGGGAGCAGAGAGATGGGTCGGAAGTTCTTGAGGTCCTTGGGGTCTGCCTTGGGTTTCTTGAGTAAAAATCTTTGATGTGAATTTCACATTTTCTGCTTACGTACCCTTATTCCATTACATATATTTCATGTATAAACACATATTGCATTAAGTATTGTTTGTAGATGTATACAATATAACATTTGCTTTATTATAGTTTGATAGTGTGTCAACGGATATTATATGTATTCACATGATTTGTAATGCCTTATAGAAATAGGTGAAGGTGCAACAAGATTAATATGTTAATTCTTGTATTTGACATCATTCAATATGAGATCTGCCTTTTCCAGAATATTTAGATAAGTGCAATTTAGCTGGGTACAGAGCAAGTAGAAGGCAGAAAGGAAATCTTCGACTTCCTGGGAGACTTGGCTCTAGAAAGCACAGCTGTAAACAACCTTTGTGAAGGGAACAAGCAGGTATCTCAGTGCCAGCCTGGCCTAATTGGCTTACTGGGTATTCTATAATGTCCTGAGGACAGAGAACAGCCTTCTCAATACAGAACAAACACATATGTTGTTCTGCTAAGATTTGTGGATGAGAAGCCACCTTAGAAACTCATATAGACCCTTCTTGTGCTACGAGAGCCGACCCTTCTTGTGCTAAGAGAGCTTAGCTAGAGACAGGAAGGGAGGGTTGGAGAACAGAGACTGGTTCCATCTTTCCTTGTAAGTAAATTCTCTGTTTGAGGTAGCTGTTTGCGCTGTACAAATAACTTTATTATTATTTATTATTATTGTTGCAATTCTTTTTAATATTTTGTTTATCAATCACTGTCATTGCCACTATGGTGTTTATCTTTATCTTCATGGGTACCACTGTACAAAAATATTCCTAGTGTGCATTCTTGACAATGTCTATTCACAGTGAAAAGTGATTTGGAACTTATTAGCAGCAAATACTTCCATTAGTCTCACAGGACTAATCGTTGCCCAGAAAGCACCATCCTCGTGTAATGCTTAGGTGGTTCATAGGTTACAGCCAATCAGGTTTCCTGTCTCAAGTTGTTGCCATAAAGTCTGCACTTTTGCCGTTGGGCCTAGAAAACCTCATCTCAGACTGTATTTTGTATGGAATTACAAAAACATATCATCTTGACAAACTCAATAGGCTTAATCTGTGAAAAGCAATATGAATTTCAATAGGCCTGCTCTTTTTCATGTTTAGGGCTTGCAAGTGTGCAGATTGTCATTTAGTACCTCACAGATAATGGAAACTGACTAAATCTACAGGATTAGGTGTCCCCTCTCGTATTTCTTTAGTGCGCATAAATTGCACATTCTGAAAGACCACTTTAGGAGAGGTTCCAAATTATGATTCTATCCACAATCTTGTAAATATCTGTAATTTCTGCATAGAATTTAGTGGTGTTCACATTAAAGTACTTTTGTGTTTAAAGTTGAAACATTGTGTGGACACTGATTTATTGATTATGTGTGTGTTGCTGAGTTTTGATTTTCTAGCCCACAGCACACCTCCCTGGGTCAGCCTTATACTGATCTGCCTCATTACTCTGAGAGTTAAGTGAGAAAAGGATACATGGTCCTCAGTTTAAAGATTTGTAGTGCAGGGGATAAAGAAAGCCCAATCTGAAATACCATATTGACATAACTGTGGCTCAGGAAGTACTGACTTCCTTAGGATGTCTTAGACTGGATTTCTTATATTCATTAGCACATGGACTATTTTATTTGTTTCCACTGTTTGAAACTACCTTCAAGAGTTATGTGAATTGCCTCAAACTTAAAGGTTTGTGGTAGTTCCCCTTTTTCTGCGGGGTGGGCACAGAAATGTCTACAATCCTACATTTGACACAGAACTTGTTAATATAGTACTTCCACAGCGGTGTTGAAATTGCTGCAATTGTAAGTTTACCTTGTGAATAAAATATTACACCTATCAGGATGTGTGTTTGGAAAACACTGTTTTCTGCATCTATATTCAACATAGTTGCACAAAAAGTGTAAATAATTAAAGTGAATAAGTAGTATTTTGCAACAGTTCTTCCTCGCTTAGAGTTGTGCAGTTAGCAAATTTCTGCAAAAATTGGTTTGCAAAGAAATTGTAAGAAAAATGTCAAGCACAATTATCACGTTTCAGTAAAATGGTGAGAAAATATTAATGCAAATCCTGTTACAGACTAAAATGTGTTCTACTACATTACAGTGAAGAAAATAATAATGCACATCATTTTACACAAGCAGTGTCGATGAAAGAGAAAGTTAGCACATTACAGTTTTCAGATATGGTAAAGTTGCAAGAAAACATAGATAACTGTCCAATTTCAACAGAAAACTGCAGTCATCAGTGTCAGCTGCAGTTCTAGTGAGAAATCCACTGGTTGGAAGGTACTACTTATAAAAAACTTCACCTGGGTGAAGTTAAAGCAAAAATTGAACTTTTCAAAAAATTCAAGGTGGGTGGAAATTGATATTGTCTCTGGTTATAACCAAGCTGGACTTATGACTGTGAGAGCACCAGAATGGATAGAGAAGATATATACAAGATATATACAGTGTAGCAATGTGGCTGAAATTTCTTTTCAGACTATAACTGTTATTATAAAAAGGCAATAACTAGATTAAATGTTCTCTAATTACGAACACTCAACACAGCTTTCACTTTTCCCACTTGGTACAGCACAAACAATTAGTTATAGAATTTCGAGGCACTGGATTCTGCATTTGTCGTCATCTAACTCATTGTTTAGTTGAAAGCCAGGGCATACTCTCAAGGTTTTGTGGGCACAGCTGAAGCAGGGGCCTATCAGGCTTATCTGCTTGTGGGCTTCTGTTTTAATCAAGAGTGTGGAAATGCTGAATGGTAGTTATTTGTTGTCATTTGTTGAATCTCTCCATGCTTCACTTCATCGCTGTCCACAAAAACACTTTTTGAAAAGCTTTCTCTGGTTTGCCTAGCATTATGAGTAATTTGAAATTCGGAGTGGTACAAATATCCCAGATTGCTAAACTCAATTTCAATTAAATATTTTATTCAATTATAAATATATTCATAGAAGTATAGACAAATATTAAGATGCAAGTGAAGCTGCCGTCAACAATTTCATATAAAATTTGGTATAATATACATAAAAGAAGAATAAAAATAGAGACACAGTCAGTGGAAGTTCAGGTTGTCCTAATCATTCAACATGTGCTCTTTCCTTCAATACATAATACCTAGAAAGCATTAGAGTTGCACCATTAAAGTGCTTTTATCAGGAAGGCTCTCACATATATTAACAAACATCATAATTAGGGAGCATTCGAAGATAATAAAGAGCAGGTCTATCGTGGTTAAAACTCTGATTTTTGAGCATCAGTTATAAAAAAAATTGCCTTGGTGCTTTGTAAAATGTATAAAAAAATATCAAATTTGCCAAGGTTTGGGAAAATGATCCGCCGCAAGGGCAGTGTAGGATAGACTAAGGGTCAAAATGGTATTTCCCTTATATTTTCAACATACAACAAGTATGGCTCAGCCCCTTTGACCGATTGTAGGCTCATCAATTCTCTCACGTTAGGCTTAATAACCTCTTTGTCTTCCCTATTAGACATTGACCTGCTTAGGAACAGGTCTTTGATTTTAGCGGTCTCACTCTTCAAGATAGCACGTAGATTGGAAAACAGCTTTGATCTTCCCATGCCTTCCACTGATTTTTGTTTATAATTCAGCCAGGGGATTCTTAAGCCATAGTCGCAGGACAATCAATCCTCAATGATTTTGTGATTAAAGGAAGCCTCTGGGTTACTCCAAATGTAAATCCAGAGAAGAAGGTGTGGGGTGGGGGCAAGCCCCATCAAAACAGTGACATAGGCCAGTCCTAATTCTTCATGTATGAAGTGCCGTGAGCTGCCTGGTCCGAGGCCAAGCACCCTCTACAAAAATGATTTTCTTTCATCTGAAGTCTACTAGTCTCTGTATCCCCATATACTAGCACCGTAAGTAAGAACGAGCAAACATTTACATTTATAGATTTACAGCAAAGGTGTTATAGGTTTGCTGCCTACTTTGGTGGATACATTGAAGAGAGTCCCCACAGCATGATTAAAACGTGTGCATTGGTAGGAAAAACATGGCACACAGTTATTTTTAGTATCAAAGATCATTCCCCGATAAGGGAATTCACTTACCTCTGTGATATATTCATCCCCTTAATAGATCTTATTAATTAATATTATTAATAGACCGATCAAAGGTCTTACCTTGGTGCACTGCGGCCCGCACACCTTATAATGTTAGTGTCTATGTCCAATTTCTCCATGAAGGATACAATCGGGTAAGAGGAGCGGTACGCGATTTTATATAGGAGCGTCGAACCATACAAACCCCAATTATCGAAGGAGGACCAGAATCAGGAGACCCGGTCTAAAAGGGATAGAGTTCTACGATTATCATCCGCCTTTATTTAGCAAGGATACACGTTTGGCCAGTCTTTCAGAATCAGTGATTGGGCCAGCTACTTTGTATTCCGCGAATGAAAGAGTGAGTGACGCCCTCTTTTATTATCAGCCCTAACCAGAAGAATCATTCTTCAAGTTAGATCCAGCTCATCATTCTCCTGCTTGTATAATGATGCAGAGTATACTACAACATTCCAGTGAAGGAACAGGAAGCCTTTGATCTCTACTGCCCGAGAAGTATACGCTCAGGGCTACATTTATGTTTCCTCAAAAAGGTTTTTAAATTGATTATAGGTGTATTATCTTCATATCTACTATATCTTGTTGAGAGTCTACAAAATTCCTTGTCTTGAGAAAGATGGCAATATAGGAGTCCATCGAAATGTGTCGATGCATAACTGAAATATACACAATCTGTCTAGTGGCTAGACCAAATTTTTTATAAATTGGACAATACCTGGTACTAGCCTGTAATAAATTGTTTTTCATGGATGTGTATGCCACTGATGACATAGGATAGTGTGTCTTGTGATATGTACACTCTCTTTCTTTATTAATCTTAAACTTTTTATTATTGGTTTTTTATAACATGTAATTAGGCCTGTCTTTTGACTTTGATTAAGGTGTATGGTAGATATAAATGATTTGATTCTTAATTGTCTTCTGTACTACTCGTACTTTTTAATTAATTTTTATCAATAAATTGATTTTGTACCTCTTTACATCTGATGTTGTCTAGATTATCTATTGGAAATATATGGTCTCACTTCCAATGAATGTGGATGATATGAGTGATTTAGGATGAATGGAATAGATTAATTTAATAAGTTATTCTTTCTCCAAAGGATACAATTTTTGTGATACAAAGTTGTCAACCAGGCTCCGAAGCACATTAGGTGTGCAGGAAAGCAAAACCGCAACTTTGGCATATAGTAGAGTCGATACTGGGTTAGAATTGATCCTGACTATAGGCCTGATTTAGATCTTGGCGGAACAGGTCCCACCGTCGCCTTTTCGGCGGTCTTTCTGCCCACCGACTTGGCAGTCCGTCCGCCTGATTTAGATGCTGGCAGGTCCATGGGCGAAATATTACCACACTCATGCGCCTCCACCAGGAATCTTGGTCTGTGTCGACGGCGGCACAGTCAGAAGCGGCTGGTGGCGGAACTCCAGCCAAGAGTCCCACCATGCTGATTACGATGTGCCTTCCCACCGAGGCAACTGTGGCGGGAATCCCTACAACTTCGGGTTGGCGGAATTGACAAAAAAGAGGTGAATATTTATCTTTTTCGGGTTTCCAGTCCCGTTTCCATCTTGAACCCCATTGTGCAGGTCCTTCCTGTGCTGCTGCGACTTCACCACAATGCTCATCAACCCCGTTGCTCAAATCTAAGGTAGGCGTCTGTGTCACTTGTCTAACTGTGTATCATATGTTAACGTTAGCTTTCGCCTCGTGTATTTTAGCATTGCTCTGGCATGCAATTTTTGTATTTGTCATGCATATCTGTTCATCTTACAACTAATATGTGTACTAAAATAATGATAAGTAGTTCTTACCTGTCTCCACACCCCCACGAACCTCACTCCATCAGGACTCCGCCACCAGGAAAACACCAGCACAACGGGAACATCTCAATCAATCAATCAGGGATTTGTAGAGCGCACTACTTACCTGTGAGGGTCTCAAGGTTCAGCGCAATCCCTCCGTCCTGATGATGGCGAAATGCTGCCATTCTGTCTAAAGCCGAAATAGCAAAATGCGGCAGGCAAACCGCCATCAGCTCGATGGACTACTTGGGACTGCCACAGCAGCGAGATGCCGGTAGTCCGTCCAAGATCTAAACCAGGTCCTACATCATGACATTTGCTAATAAGAAAGAATCTAAATCGTTAATATAGAGAAGAAATAGGAATGGTGCAAAAACGCACACCAGGGCAAAAAGAGATGTACATTCCCCATCTATCTCAAACCTCACCTTTGTAGAGACCTTGCAGTGCAATGCATGCAAATAATCAACCAGATCCTGCAACATACCAATCCGCTGGAGAATTGTCCACAATTTCGATCAGTTGACTTTGTCAAATGCACTGCTCAGGTCTATAAAGGCGAGGTATAATGACCTTTACTTCGCAATTGTGTATTTCCTCACTATTAGGTTAAGATTGAGGCATTGTTCCTGTGTCCCCAAGCCTTCCCGAAAACCATATTGAACCCTACTTGAGATTCCATTCTGCTTGACCCAGCCCTCTATCTTATGAAGAATCACTCAGCCAGCCATCTTAACCACAGAATCAAGGAGTGAAATTGGCCCGTAGCAGCGAGGATCCTGCCTAAGGCTGGTTTTAAAGATAGGCACAATAGTGGCCTGCTGCCAAGAAGCTGGAATCTTACAGGATACAGCAGCGTTCAATGCGGTGGTAATAATGGGGGCCCACAAATCAATGTTTTCCTTATACTGATCCATGGGCACCCCATCAGGTTCCGTTGCTTTATTTGATGGGCTGGAGGCTTTTATCACCCCCTCAAGATCAAACCTAATTGTTAAAGATAAAAAAGGAATGAGAGCCGGAGACTCGGAGGGCATTCGGTTCTCTAAGGAATAAATGTGATCTGGGGAGTAATATTTGAGCCCAGACTGTTGTTCTTTTGTGCGGGCTGCTGTTTATCATTAATAATGGCCCCAAATGTTTTGGAATCCTTTTCTTTAAGTTGTTCCAAGCTTCTTCCTTAACATCCATCTTGTGCTTTTTAACAGTGAGCTTATAGCGATGTCTTGCTTTAATTATAGTTTCCCGTTCTCTGGGCCCGGAGTTAAGGGCATCCCTATGATTTTGATTAGCGGCCCTACATTCCCTGTCAAACCACCCTGGGCTAGCAGTGTCTGAACAATTAGGCGCAATTGTGAGAAGGGACTTAATATAGTTAATCAGGATTTCAAAAGAGATAATTACCTCCAAAGGTGGGTAATTTTCGATTAGCAGGTGGTCTACAATCAGAGTCAAATTTGGGTTGACGACGTTGGATGATACATGAGGGATATCTATCCCCTTCCATCTAAGCCTAAGACCCTAATCCTTAATAGATAAATTGGTTACTCCTTTTAACATGACATGTTGTTGACCTAATGGCAAGTTTAGAGTCACTTCTATGGGATTATTATCACTATATCCACTAGAGATGACTCCCCCAGCAGCTACACAGTTAGTCAAATCCCTAGATAGAAAGACATAATCTATAATAGTACCGTGCCCCCAGTATATGAAGGTCGGAATGTGCGGTTCTTGTCTCCCCCCACCAGTTTTGGCCAGGTTACAGAGGTTCAGTTCCAACAGGTTATACAGAAGTATTCACCCTCTATAATCTGCAAAACGACCAGGATCAACCAGGGTTGCCACAGCAAAAGGGTCAAAGGACAATCTTGGCATTGAAATCCCCCCTACAATCACCAAAAACCCACCCAGCTTGCACTCAGCTCTGTGTTTTAAGTCATCAATTGCATTAAATAAAACCCTCATTTGGCAGCCCAATTCCACTACCGCATTATAATAGTGATTCACAAAAAGGTTAAAAGTGATGGGATGGACAACCCACAAAAGCCTCCTCTGATTTTCACATAACATGTTCGGTGACTGCACTCTCTGCAAGAAACGTCTATTGTAGAAACTTAAAAGGTGCATTGTGGGAGACCCCTCTAGCTTGCATTTACGCTCTATACCAGTACGTGTCCTTCACCTCATTATTGAAACCTACTTCCCTAAGGATGCAGAAGTCCCTTCCTTATTTAGAAGGTCCCTCCACAATGTGTTAAATGTGAGTGCAGTGTTAGTATATTACAGGGATTTGTACCTGCCCAAATGCAAGTATTACTGAAGAAGTGAACGCTCCCTGTGGCTCAGGAAGCTGGACCAGGCATCGGGGCGGCAGCCATTGAGGGATCAGGCAAGAGCAGCCTGACTCAATGCTCCATTGGCCTGACACATAAATGCGGATTTGTAAAGCGCAAACTACTCACCCCTAAGGGTCTCAAGGCGCTGGGGCCGTCGGGGAGATTAAGTGAGCTATTGCCCAGAGTCACATGGTGCTGAGCTGAGCTGCCGCCGGGTACTGAACCATGAGCCCTGCACTCCGGAGTCAGCCGCCCTGGCCGCTGCGCCACACCTCTCCCCTGTCCCACCTCCCACAACTCCCTTTCTTCTTCATCAAGAGTCTGTTTTGGTTATTTAATCACCAAGCATCTTCACCCGGCCTTCTACCCGTAGGGTATCTTCTATGGTCCGCATGCCTCTTTCGTTGTTTAAGCGCCAGTGGGTTACAATCTCGGCCCTAATCCTCTACCAAATGTTTTCTTGCCCTGTTCAAGCAAAACCAGATCATCTGTACACAACTAGCATTGATAATAGATAATCCATTTTGTTACCTCACTATTACTGATTTGCACCATATCAATTACTATTGTTTGATCCTGCTCCTATTGCCTAATTATTGCCGGTTTGCACCTGGTTATCATTTTTTTAATCTCATGCTCCTAAGATTGCCTCATTATTGCTGATTTACACCTGGATTATCACTGTGCCAATGTTTAATGCTCCTCTTATTGCCCCATGATTGATGTTTACGTCTGGGTTAATAGTGTTGTAATTGTTTGAAGCTTCTGTTATTGGCCCTTTTGCTGATTTGTACTTAGGTTATCATTGTTAATAATGTTCAATTTACTACATCATTTTTTCTGCTCTGCAATCAAAATAGTCAATTACTGATAAAGCTCATGGACTCTGGATATAGTTCCTCTAAAATAGCATGGACATCAGCACTCACAACAAATGCAGCCAAGCACGTCAAGCACACCATCTTAAACAGAAATGCATTCATACTTATCAGACATAATATCACAGCACAAAACCTTGCACCATTAATAATGTTCCCTCATTTTTTTATTGTCAAAGAAGTAAATTCTTGGTTAAACAACACTCTGCAGCTCTTTCACCACCTCAAGGAAACTGCATACCTCATGCAGGAGAAAACGTCAACTCTCTGGATATGCCAACCAGCACTTCGATCTTCACTTATGCCTTTATGATAATGGAAAAATAATTGTGCAAACAATTAACATAAACCTTCATGTTTTCACCACCATCGTCAACTCCTTGAAGATTATGAAATTTCATCTGATCCTTTTTAACCTAACCATGAGTCCTCATATCTTCGAGGACATCCGCCCTCTCTTTTTACCTTGGGGGTAATACTAACTTCCCTCATCATTCACACCCAGGTGACACACAATGCCCAGATGACACATGTTGCTTACTTACACCTATGGGACATCTCTCGACCCTTCACCTTGCCCTCATCCCCACCCCTAAATTCCTCAAATACAGAATATGAAGAGCATCCAGAAAATGGATATTTGATGATAAACAGATCAATATTGATAATTATTCATGGCTGACTAATTCCGCTCCTGCCACGACAAACTATTCACCAGCGACTTAGCAAAGTTTGTAGATTTATATAGCGCGGCTTATCACCTGTGAGAGTATCCCGGGGCTGCCCAAAGGGACTGGGCGATTAAGTGATGTGCCCAGAATCACGAGATGTTGCACCAACGCCAACACTCGAACCTGGATTCCCAGCTCCTGAATCGCCAGCTCTGGCCGCTGCGCCACATCCTCTCCCTTCAATCTACAATGGCCCAAAAAGGGAGCAGGCCCGGCTGTCAACTGAAACCCTTTCTGACAAAAACAACATAGTCAAGCACTCCAAATCAGATACACTTAAATAGACTCCCTTTGAGACTTCATCATTGCCATACAATGCGTTGTATATATATAACTCCTTTCTCTACACTGTACCCACCCAAAAAAGCACATCACTCAAATAATCAACACTACTACCCCTCTCACTACCAAACTTAAATGTGCAAGAAAAAAATCCCTTTGATACTTGCAATAAGTTAATTACAAAGGCAAATAGTGAAAGCAGTGGAACAGAAATGGTGCCCATCTGATGCCGCCCTCAAACAACTAAAGAGCTCAAGTCTTATATACAAATCATGCATTTCAAGCAAATTGCACGTGTCTCAAATCAAGATTAAATACTGCAGAAAACAGCCCTAAAGAGATTTGTTTTTGCCCTATGTGGGATGGGTATGCCCAGACGTGGGCCCCTGACCTTGACTGGTAGGTCGCTCCCCCACCACACAGCTCCGTCTGTGTGCCCTGCTGCTGCCCCTGATTGTGCCCGTTTTTTCCTCTGTGCCCTGCTGCTGCCCCGGATTGTGCCCGTTTTTTCCTCTGTGCCCCCTTGCTGCCCCTGATTGTGCTCGTTTTTTTTTCCTCTGTGCCCCCTTGCTGCCCCTGATTGTGCTCGTTTTTTCCTCTGTGCCCCCTTGCTGCCCCTGATTGTCCCCGTTTTTTCCTCTGTGCCCTGCTGCTGCCCCTGATTGTGCTCGTTTTTTCCTCTGTGCCCCCTTGCTGCCCCTGATTGTGCCCGTTTTTTCCTCTGTGCCCCCTTGCTGCCCCTGATTGTCCTCGTTTTTTTTCCTCTGTGCCCCCTTGCTGCCCCTGATTGTGCTCGTTTTTTCCTCTGTGCCCCCTTGCTGCCCCTGATTGTGCCCGTTTTTTCCTCTGTGCCCCCTTGCTGCCCCTGATTGTGCTCGTTTTCCTCTGTGCCTGTTTCCCGCCGCTACGCCCCTGCAGCCCCGCCCCCTCACTGCCCATTCGCTGCCCCATTCCCTGCTCCTCCCTCCCACCTCCCCATTTATGGCGGCCGCTGCGTGGCCGCGCAGCGGACGTGCGCAGCGAGCGCGCCGCTGGCGCGCCAAAGGCGCGCCTAAGGCAAGCCCGTCCGCGCCTGGACCGCGCCCAGCGCCAGAACCCCTGGTCCGTGCATCCCCCGTGCCCGCCACATCAACAGACGCCGATACGACGCCAGCACCCTCCACGCACTCAACCCCGGAAAAGATCACGCCTGCTACCGGGCCACCCGAAGCGCACCCAAGGGCCCTTCACCTGCCGGAACTGCAGCTTCGCCAGCACCCGCCCCGCCAAACCACCACCCAGGAAAGAACCCAACTACCTCAGATGCATCCTCCTCAACACCCGCTCCGCCCGCAAACACGCCATCGAACTCTGGGACCTTCTCGACTCAACCTCCCCAGACGTCGCCTTCCTGACGGAGACCTGGCTGAACCCCGCTTCAGCCCCCGACATCGCCATTGCCATCCCGGACGGCTACAAGATCACCCGCAGGGACCGCATCAACGGGGTCGGAGGAGGCATCGCCATCGTCCACAGGAACACCCTCAGAGTCTCAACCAACACCGACGACACCCTCAGCACCGCCGAACACATGCACTTCCAGATCCACACCGATCCCAACACCACCCTCAGAGGAACCCTCATCTACAGACCCCCGGACCCCGAGCACAGTTCAGCGATTCCATCGCTGACTTCGTCAGCACACACGCCATCGCCTCCACGGACTACATCCTCCTCGGGGACCTGAACTTCCACCTCGAGAACAACAAGGACACCAACTCCACCACCCTGATCGACAACCTCGCCACCCTCGGACTCAGACAGCTCGTGACAACACCCACCCACGCTGCCGGCCACACGCTAGACTCCATCTTTGCTGCAAGCCCACACGTCTCCTTCAACCACACCTCTGAACCCCACTGGACCGACCACCACTGCATCCACTTCACCTACAGGAAGCCCACCACGCACCACCGCACCCAACAAATGCCTCGCCGCTGCTGGAGCAGAGTCACCGAAGACCAGATAACCACCACCCTCGCCCTGAGCCCACCCGCCGAACCCTCCGACCCCGACACCGCCGCCCGCAACCTCAGACAGTGGATCGACGACTGCGCCAACACCCTAGCCCCGCTCAAGAATCCGCCCAACAGCCACACCAGCAAGAAAGCCACCTGGTATACCGAAGATCTCCAGGCCTCCAAACGAACATGCCGAAAACTGGAGAAGATCTGGCTCCACGAACGGACAGCGGACAGCTACGCCGCCCACAAGAGCGCCACCCGCAGTCACCATCACCTCATCAGATCCGCCAAAAGGGCTTCACTCAAAGACCGCCTAGACAACAACGCACACAACAGCAAAGAGCTCTTCAACATCGTGAAGGAACTCTCCAACCCCAGCTCCAACACCAACGACATCCCACCGTCGCGAGACCTGTGCGACTCACTGGCCACCTTCTTCCACCGCAAAATCGCCGACATCCACGACAGCTTCAACACCACGACCGCCCCGGCAACCACCGAGACCACTGCCCCCACGACCACCAACAGCCTGCTCTCCTGGACCAACATCAACGACGAGGACACCAGCGAGATCATGAACACCATCCACTCCGGTTCACCGCTAGACCCGTGCCCTCACCACGTCTTCAACAAAGCCAGTACAGCCATCGCGCCCCATCTCCGGAAAATAATCAACATCTCCTTCGAGACAGCAACCTTCACGGAAAGCTGGAAGCACGCCGAGATCACCGCCTTACTCAAGAAACCCAAGGCAGACCCCAAGGACCTCAAGAACTTCCGACCCATCTCTCTGCTCCCGTTCCCCGCGAAGGTCACCGAGAAAATCGTCAACAAACAACTGACCCGCTACCTCGAGGAGAACAACATCCTGGATCCGACCCAGTCCGGCTTCCGCAGCAACCACAGCACCGAAACCGCCCTCATCGCCGCCACCGATGACATCAAGACCCTGCTAGACAACGGAGAAACAGCAGCCCTCATCCTCCTGGACCTATCAGCCGCCTTCGACACGGTCTGCCACCACACACTACGAACACGCCTTCACAATGCCGGGATCCAAGAGAAGGCCCTGGACTGGACCACATCCTTCCTTTCCGGCAGAACTCAAAGTGTCCGCCTCACCCCCTTCCGATCCAAGGCCACCAAGATCATCTGCGGCGTACCCCAAGGCTCCTCCCTCAGCCCGACGCTGTTCAACATCTACATGGCACCCCTCGCCCACGTCGCATGACAGCACAACCTCAACATCATCTCCTACGCCGACGACACCCAGCTGATCCTCTCCCTCACCAAAGACCCTCACACCGCCAAAACCCACCTCCATGAAGGAATGAAGGCCGTCGCCGAATGGATGAGGACCAGCCGCCTGAAGCTGAACTCGGACAAGACGGAGGTCCTCATCCTTGGCTCCAACCCTTCAGCCTGGGACGACTCCTGGTGGCCGACATCACTGGGAACAGCCCCGACACCCACCGACCACGCACGCAACCTAGGGGTCATCCTCGACCCCACCCTCTCCATGACTAAGCAGGTCAACGCCGTTTCCTCATCCTGCTTCAACACCCTCCGAATGCTCCGCAGGATCTTCAAGTGGATCCCCACCGAAACAAGAAAAACAGTCACCCAGGCCCTCGTCACCCAGCAGGCTGGACTACGGGAACACCCTCTACGCAGGAACGACGGCTAAGCTCCTGAGACGGCTGCAACGCATCCAGAACGCCTCTGCACGTCTTATCCTCGACATCCCCCGCCGCAGCCACATCACACCCCACCTGAGAGACCTGCACTGGCTCCCTGTCAACAAGAGGATAACCTTCAAGCTCCTCACCCACGCACACAAAGCACTCCACAACTCCGGACCAGCCTACCTCAACAGATGACTCAGCTTCTACACCCCCACCCGCCAGCTCCGCTCCACCAGCCTCGCCCTCGCCACAGTCCCCCGCATCCGGAAAACGACCGGCGGCGGCAGATCCTTCTCCCACCTCGCCGCCAAGACCTGGAACACCCTCCCCACCAACCTTCGGCAGACCCAAGACCTACTGGCCTTCAGAAGACTCCTCAAGACCTGGCTCTTCGATCAGTAGCAGCACCCCCCCTCCCCTCTTCCCCCAGCGCCTTGAGACCCTCGCCGGTATGTAGTGCGCTTTATAAGTGACCTGATTGATTGATTAATTGCTCGCCTGGCTGATGAGGGGAGATACCCTGAAACCAGTCCCAGGTTGCTTGTTTCCAGTCCAGGGAGTACCTGGCTTGGCAGTTCGGGCTGGACTGTTCCCATGAGGAGCAGGGCCAAGACTGATTTGTATATGGCTGGGTCTAAACTGGGATGGCGAAGTGAGCAGAAAAATGATGGATTTAACCCAGATCTGTGACTGGGGGTGAATGTTTGATTTGTTCAGTTTCCCGTCCATCATTTGTTTGTGCACTGTTGGAAATGGCCCTTTTTGCAGGGTTATCCCCAAACTTTTTGCTTCTTCCTCCTATTTTTTACTGACCTGTGTTTGTTGGCTATAGGACTCTGGACACTTTACCACTGCTGATCAGTGCTAAAGTGCATATGCTCTCTGTGTAAATTGTTATTGTGATTGGTTATCCATGATTGGCATATTTGATTTACCAGTAGGTCCCTAGTAAAGTGCAGTGAGTGTGCCAGGGCTGGTAAATCAAATGCTACTAGTGGGCTTGCAGCACTGATTGTGCCACCCACATGAGTAGTCCTGAAAAGATGTCTCAGGCCTGCCACCGTAGTGCCTGTGCGCAGTTTTTTAACTGCCATGTCGACTTGGCAAGTGCACCTTGCCAGGCCCTACCCTTCCCTTTGCTTACACATAGGACACCCCTAGGGTAGGCCCAAGGTACCCCCCTGGGCAGGGTGCAGTGTATGTGAAAGGCAGGACATGTACTGGTGTGTGTAACATGTCCTGATAGTGAAATACTGCCAATTTCGTTTTTTACTATTGAAAGGCTATCTTGCCCCATAGGACAGAATGGGGAATGCTTTGTAACATTTTACAAGCATATCTTCCCATAGGGATAAAATAGAAAAATTGAGTTTTGTATCCCTGAACTCAGGATTTAATAACACATTTTTTAGTAAAGATGGTTTTTAAATTGTGTGTTTGAAAATACCACTTTTAGAAAGTGGCTATTTTCTTGTTCAACCATCCTGTGTGCCTCTGCCTGTTTGTGGATTGACTGTCTGGCTTTGGAGTGACAGGGGCTGGGGAGGTGCAGTGGCTCCAGGAGTCTGGATGAGTCAGCACTAGGCAAAATAGGCCTGAACTGCATTTGGAGTGGTGGGAGGAGTAGCACCTGTACCTGAATAGGGCTGTGCCTGCCTTCCACAATGCTGGCTCCACCCCCTTGTGGTGTGTCTGGAGCGAAGGCTCACACTGACAATGGATGTTGTTGTGCACTTGCAGAGTGCCCCCCAGAACTGGTTTGAACTGGGCTCAGAGACCCTTGCACAAAGAGAACAAAGACATTTTGGGGTATAAGTATTAGACCTAAAACCGCTGAACTTTAGATCATTCCTGGAATTCAAGAGGAACCGTTGCCAAGGAGAAGAGCTGGAGAGACTGAGAAGTACTGCCCTTGCTGTGTGTCTGGGGTTGGCCTGCAGTTGCTGTTTCTGCCAAGGAAAGGAGAAGGACTTTGCTGTGTGCTGTGTCCCCTGCTTGAAGGAGATCTCCAAGGGCCTGAAGTGAGCTGGCCTCCTGTTCAGAAGTCTCAGGGACCCAAAGACTTCACCCCCAGCTCCCCTGAACTCTGCTGTTGTGAGTTCTAGCCTGCCAAGAGGTGGCTGTGCCAGTTTTGGGCCTCTGGAGGTTGTTGCTGCTGTTTGGGAGCTGGAAGAAAGAAGAAGCGTGAAGAACTGCTAAAATCGACCCATCGAGGGATCGCGGCTGAAGAGGACCAACGCAGCGCCGCTCGGCGACGCCGCATCGATCGCCGACGCATCTTGGATTTCCACGCATCGTACCTGTGCGGCACGCTTTCCCGACGCATCACCTGCGAACCGGAACCGTCACGAAGAATCGACGCATCACTCCCCATGCAGACCGGATTTGGCGCAACTCTTCCTCTGCGTGTCGCAGAACTGTTGCATCGCCTCCCCAAGGTCTCAGGAGTGTTGCATCTCTTTGTTTTCCGACTCTGCGGCTACCAAGGGGGTGAGCAGGGGTTATCTAAAGTGTGTATCCCCCTTACCCTGACTAGAAGCAAGGGTCCCTATTTGGACAAAGGTACCTACCTCAGCCAACTAGAGACCTCCATTTCTAACATACACCAAAGAGCTTTTCAACATTACGGTCCACCACTCCCTCCTATCAACTTTATGAATCGATCTAGTTGCTATGAATTTGCCATCTACATTTAAACCAAAATCACAGTACTAAAGAAAGAGTCCAACAAGGAGCCCATGGCAGAGAATAACTTAAACCTTCATCCCAAGGAACTTCTCAGCTAGCTGCCACCCCTTTGCTCCGATCACTTCTCAAAGAAACTAAACCAGTGCAATATTCTGAATATCCCATCCCTGCATCCTTGGCCAAAGAACACAGAGATCCCTCTGTGGCTTAATTTTATTAGCTCTTCTCTCTAAAAGAGGATTGTACCTAATACTCTCAAAACTAGCTATGTACACCCACTAATCAAGAAGTCAGAGACGACCCAACCAAAACTTAAAACATCAGAGCTGGACTGGACTACCATTCATGGCAAAGTTACTAGAAAAATGTGTGGTCACCCAACTCAATGAACATATTTTCTTTTTTTTTTTCACAATATATTTATTGAATTTTTTACCGCACAAGTGAGATACATCAACAACACACCCACAGGGTCTTTTCAGCTAGGATTTCAATCAGGACACAGCACCAAAAACATCTCCAAATAGTAGACAACTCCTTCCAAATCCTTAGCAAGGAAACAGTTCCCCCCCTAGTATTACTTGACATATCTGCTGCATGCAACACTATTGATCAGGGCACATTACTCTCTCTCTTCTCTCAGCTGGCATCATTTTCAAAACACAGTTGCGATGTTTCAAATCTTACCCCATGGAACACAACCTGAAATGGTTGAAGTTGCCAGTCTACTTCAATCTACTTCAAAACTGTTGCGGAATAATTTGATACAAAGAATTATATCAGACCCATGCCAGCACCACATCTTCAACCTCAGAAATCAAAGGATCACCACTGCAACATTTCCCGACACCTGGAAACACGCTGAAGTCAGACCACTACTCAAAAAAAACCTCTCCCGACCCCAGCAAACTCAAAAACTACTCTAATCTCCTTGCTCCCAGGCCCGACAAAGGTACTGGAGAAGATCATCAACTCATGACACACCTGGAGCAGAATCAGCTACCCAACACCTCCCAATCCAGCTTCTGCAGCAATAACAGCACCGAAACCGCCCTGATCGCAGCCACCGACATCCAAACCATCCTCAACAGAGGAGAAACAGTAGCTTTGATCCTCCTCGACCTCTCGGCCGCCTTCAACACCGTATCCAACCACACCCTGATCGAAAGACTCCACCACATCGGCATCCAAGGGGACGAACTCAGATGGATTACCTCCTTCCTCACCGGAAGAACCCAGAGAATCCACCTCCACCTTTCACCTCTGAACCCAAGGAGATCACCTGCAGTATCCTGCAGGGCTCATTCCTAGGCCACACGCTCTTCAACGCATATATGACCCCGCTGGCCAACATCGTCAGATTCCACGGTCTCAACATACTTTCTTACGCAGACGACACCCAACTCATCCTCTCACTCACTGACGACCCCACCACCATCAGAACCAACTTCCACAGATGCATGACAAATGTCGCTATCTTGATGAAGAACAACTGCCTGCAGCTGAACACAGACACAACAGAAGTACTGGTCTTTGGCAACAGCAGCAACACTTGGAACAACTCATCATGGCCATCAGACCTAAGACCCACACCCATTACCTCCAACCGCGCCAGAAACCTCGGAATCATCATTGACAACAAGCTCACCATGAAATCACAGATCAATGCCATCTCCTCTGCCTGCTTCCTCACTCTGCGCATGCTACGTAAGATCTTCAAGTGGATACCTCTACACATGAGATGCACCGTGGCATAAGCCTTCATCACCAGCCGACTGGACTACAGCAATGCCGTCTATGTAGGAATCGCCGCACACCTTCTACAGAGACTTCACACCATATAGAACGCCGCAGCCAGACTCATCCTCTGCCTTTCCCGACAAACCCACATCACACCTCACCTCAGGAAACTCCACTGGCTCTACAGAAGAGATGCCAATTCAAGCTGCTGACCCACGCACACAAGGCTCCACACAATCAAGGACCTGCCTACATTAACCACTGCCTGAACTTCCACCAACCATCGAGAAGACTATGCTCCGCCTCCCTTTCACTTGCCCAAACTCTCCGCATCTACTGAGGCAGAAGTGGAGGACGCTCCTTCTTCCAATTTGCAGCAAAGACCTGGAACAGTCTCCCCATGTACCTCCAGAATATCACCTCACTTCCAGAATTCCGCATGGCCCTCAATACCTGGCTGTTCAAAACACCCTTTGGGGCCTGCAAGCGCCTGGATACCCTATTGGGTTACTAGCCACGCTTTATAAATCCCGATTGATTGATTACTTGAAAAGAGGCTAAATGTAGTCTACTTAGTGCCCAATTAATGAGGACAAAAATGAAAGAAAGGAAAGAAGGGCGCACAATTATAAGTGGGAAACAATCTATTTTTTTACTTAAAGGCTTGCAGCTCTTCTTTTGTGATTAAAGGGCGCAAAAGTATCATGGCAGTCCTTGTACCCCGATACTTACGTAGCAGTTGGAACTGCCGAAGTGCTTATACGGTGACTAAAGTGCAAGTGGTGCTCACGTAGCAAGGTGGGAATTAGAGATTTCCTGGAATGAAGCTACTACCTACTCAGCAACCCGGTTTAGGTTTGGCAGGGTAACTTGCCCGTTTATTAAATTGCCACAACCCAATCAACTAACTCCTGCTCATTAATACGGCAGTCCCTTTCCCTACAGAACCTAATTAGCCACAACCCCTGGTATATAAAACCTTAAAAGACCCAGTTAAGTTTTCAATTTAGAGGGTTCTCCCAAGGAGTTGGTTATGGACAATAGCACCCACTTTACCTCTTCCCAAATGGGAGCTTTGATTGATCGCTTCCACATTAAACATTTGAAGGTGGCCTTAAATTCGCCAACTTCAAATGGCCTTGTGGAGAGGATGGATAGATTTCGTAAAGTGGGGGTTAAAACTGCGGTAGCTAACAAATTACTAGTGGAAGACTTTCTGAGAGGAAAAGTATGGGCTTACTTGATTACTCCTCATAGTACAACTGGGGTTTCGCCTTTTCGCATTTTGAGGAAAAGGGCACCCAAATGTGTAGTTTGTTTTGAGTGGATCAGAGACTTGGTTGCTGAGGAAAAAGGATGTCAATGTGGTCTTATTAAAGTTGTGAAAGAAAGGATATCTGCTGTACAAACATCACACAAAGTTTATTTTGATAACATGCATGGAGTCAAAGACACTGATTTTCAAGTAGGTGATTAAGTGATGATCAAGTGTCCTAATAGTCAAGAAAGGAGAGTCAAAATTCTCAGCACCTGGAAAAATCGCCAAAGTTGCTAAAGGCTCTGTTCTGTTTGAAAAAGGGGTGGTGGAGTAAAAGGGCTTTAGTAAAGCTTACTCCAGAACAAGCTGACAAAATAAACAAAGACAAAAGCAATTTAGAGGAAGACAATAATGGTAGTGCATAGCGGTTTGTCACTAACAGCACATGCTGTGATGGTGCACGTGCTGGTCAGTCTTGTTCCACTCTGTCAGGTGTAGCAGAGTCTGCAATGGGTGATGATGTGCGTGATTTTGTTTTGTGAGACAATTCAGATTCACAAAGCATTTGTAAATCCAATGGTCTTGGAGTTTCAGAGAGGCTTGTGCGTAATGAACCCATGCCCTCAACATTCTAAGATTTTTACATGAATTAACATGTATTCTTCATATGTACAGATGTTTTCTTTACCTGCTTGTAATTTAGCTTGCTATTCTAATTTTGTTTTGTGAAGGAGGGAGATGATGTAGCGTTATTAATTTAATGTCCTACCTCTGTATTGTGTGTGGGCTCATGCCAGCCACGCACCATGTTTATGTTTGTATTAGGCTCGCTGTTCCTTCTCAATAGTTTCGAACTCCAGCTTAGTCAGTTGGAGTTGGGAATTCGTGGAGGAAGGATCTTCAGGACATGGGCTCCCGTGTCTAAATAAACTTCTTTTGAAATTGTATCATCAACTTTGCCTTCTTGATGATACTAAAAATGTACCTCACACCCCTCAACAGGTTCTTTTGTTCCAGTCACCTGACCTGTTCAGTCTCTATGTAACCAGAAAGGGGAGTGAGAAGCTATGTAAGGGTCAACCCTCAGCCTACCAGACTGTTACAAATAATTACACTCGAAAGAGTTAGTGTTGGAAACGACTCTTGTTAGGGTACTTTCCCTCGATATTTTGCTTTCCTCCTTCCCAGTTTTCCACTGATGTAGGTGCTAGCCTTAGGGCTTTAAGCGTGTTTGACACTGCATTCAGTGCCAAACCGCTGTGCTTGTCATATACATACTGGTGATTGGTGTATACATGATTGGCTGATTCCAGTTAGCTGTAAGTCCCTTGTCTAGGGGTAAGACATATTCCCAGGGCATGTACCTTGAATGCTCCTCCGTGGGCCTGCAGCACTGGTTGTGCCATCCACGGAGGTAGCTCATCGATCGTGCCACAGGTTTGCCCTGGTGTGGCCTGTGTGCGCAGCTTACTGGTACTCGGCTTGGCATTTAAAAATCTATTTGCCAAAGGTCTGCATGTCTCTTGCTATATCGGATTTCTCCCTGGTGATAGGGTGCGGTGTTGGGAAGAGGTAGGGCATGTGCACATGTGCATTACATGCAAGGATCTTAAATGGCCCAGAAGGGTGTGTTTGATACGACGGGCCCTGCTCTCTAATTGGATTAGCATGGGGGAATGTTGGGAAAGGCTATTGAGCAGTAGAGTGTTTGATATCGATGAGTTTGTAATGGCGAATCTTCTCTGGTAGTGAGAGTGGATCCGACATTACACATGTGGAAATGTCACTTTGGGAAAGTGGGCATTTCGATGATCATGCCTCTGTGTGCCTGTTTCCAATTCACATCTGGTGCTGGGGGGAAAGCTACATCTGTGCATTAATGATAGAAGGGGCTCAAGGCAAACTGCAGACCTCTGACTCTAAGCGGCCTCTCTGTGCACAGGAGTGTACTCGTAAAGATCAGGAGCTCACCGGAGGTGCCGGGAGATGAGGAGTTTGAGGAGTGTAGGATATGCCTGTAGAGTCCGAGGGACCCGTGCTTGCAACCAGGGGACCTGTGCTAGCTTGTACTCCAAACCGTGTGGTGTCCGAAGGGTGATGGGGGACCTGAGCTGGGAGCTGAGACTGTCTTCAACCTCCAAATCGGGAGGATGATAGGGCCTGACTTTGTGCCCTCCATCCCATGTCGTTGGCTCCCTCTCCCTGGAACCATGCCACAAGGTACTTTATTGTGGAGAACATCGTGACCGGGCCCGAGGGGTTTCGTTGTGCCTTGGGGGAACCTACAGCTGGCTGTCAGGAGCAACGCCAGCTAGCACCTCCACCTGACGAGAAACATTTCTCCAGACTTGGAGGCGTGCCAGCTTCCTGGGTCACAACCTTCTGTCTACGGGGGATAGCGATCCCGCACTTGTGCTGGTGCAGCTGGGCGCCTGGAGGTCTAATCTGGATGGACAAAACTAAGTAACTGTTTCTTTCAATTTTAGGTTAATCTAATCAATGTGGCACCAACAGGGGCAATGTGTATTGATGGCTGGTGTAGTTGAGTGATGGAGGGGCTGGGTCACAAGGTGTAGTCAAAGACCTGTGATTGCTTAACCATTGCAACTGTTGGGGGTATGCAATATTGGGAAATGTTGTGTTGGAAGAATACCTCTGATTAGTGCATATATGTTCATGCTATTCTGCTTCTAATGGGAAAGTTCAACAATTAAATATAACTGTATCGTGTATATACAATGTGTATCTCATTTTAATGTGTGTGTAATGCAAAGGCCAGTGTTTTATACATACTGTGTGGAGTCTTTTTGTAGCGTGCACAGTGTGTTGCGAGGGTGGTGTTGTGCCAACACTTTACACTCAGGCCTTGAGGATAAGCCTGACTGCTTGGTGCCAAGCTGCCTAAAAGTTAGCACAGGTTGTCGGACATGTGTAACGTACTCATCCTATCTAGAACAGTGGATTCTGACTGGCTTTGATGGGTCTCAGCCAGCCGGGAACCACTCGGTCTAACAGTTAACCTATGTTATAGTGATCTCTTCAGATCAAGAGATCAGTTGCTTGGTCCTTAGTATATCCCTAGAGAATGAGGGATCCACACCCAGGTAAATCAGTGCAATCCTGGCATCTCTTGGATATTTTTGTAGGATCCTCACCCACAAGTACCACTTGTGGCATGCTTTATCATCGGGTCCTCACCCACTGCCCTAGTGTGAGTTGGTGGTCGCAACACAGTTTGTAAGAGGAGCTCTTATACTAAGAACAAGGGATTATGAGTGAATTAAAAATGCCTTCCAGATCCTAACTACTTTTACAATGAAGGTCCTTTGGCAGAGTTAAAAACAGTGAGATGTCTCATGGGTATCACGACACAGAACATTAATAGGCCGTTAAGTCTCTATTCTGGCACTAATGCCATTATCGTAAAGCAGTATTCTTATGTACTTTTTAAAAATTCTAACTACTTTAATGCAGTATTGTTTATACTTTTTGGGCTGCATTTGACCCACACTAATCCCTGCATGTAGCTCGAGTAAACCTATGCACACAACTTGTAAAGCGCTCTGATACCGTTGGGTCTAGCTAACACTATATAAAACTCAAAAACTAATAAATACAGGTCTGAGGGACATGAGACAACCGCACAGATTCTTCACTGTGAAGCTGCACAAGACAAACCTTCAGTGAGCTGCTACAGTGCTGCTCATGGGAGCCTTGGAGTATGAGGAAGGAGAATCCCTCCATGAATACAGCAAGTCACATGATGGTTACGTAGAAGAAGATCAACTCTTTCCCCCTCCTCAACAGAGAGGGGACAGATGAGTGTACGGATGTATGGCAGGTTAGACCAGTGGATGTTTGGAAAAAATGATTAACGCATGGATGGATGGTTGATGGACCGATAGATGTACAGGTGGATAGATCAGTGGATGTTTAGGAAAAAATTGATGAGTGGAGTGTTATTTGTCAGAACCCCTTTTAGGGGGCCACGGGGCGAGCAGCAGCTACTGGGCCTAACCTGGGGGTTGAGGCCTTCTACTCCCAATGTCCCGGCGCCCGACCTACTATGGGTCCTGAGCAACTGGGCCAAGTACCCCTCAGAACTTGATTCTCAGTGGTAGCACGGGTCGAGCACTCCAAGGCTTCTCGAGAGGGTGTTAAATTCAGGGGGGTGAACAAAGGCTCGCAACTCAAAGTATGCAGCAATAAATGAGTTTCCAGTAAATTCTTTCTTGTATGAGAAAGTAGTATTTATATAGGACCACAAAGTGAAATACTGCATACACAAACAATACATACCACCCCCTGAGGTCAGGGCTCTAGTGTTTGACAGGCAGGTCTCTGAGTCCTATTTCCCTCTCACTAGAGGTAATAATTTTTCTCTAATCACTATGGTTGACATTCAGGTTAGGCCCCACTAATAAACCAAGTCTCAGGAGTCCCACTCCAACTCTGATAAAAGTCAAAAAGGTTCCAGCACCCGAAGTGCTATGTAGTAGAACAAGTTCCCCTGAGGTCTTGTGGCCCTTCGATCAGTCTTACCCGCTCCTGCAAGGATGGTGCAACCAGAGTCTCCTCTGGGGTGGCAGAGGCTGCTGTTGGTAAGTAGCACTCATGGCTCTGCAAGTGCAATGGCTGGGCATCCCTGGCATTTCCTCTGGTGAGACGATAAGTTCCTCTTATCCTTCCTACAGGTGTGGGGTAGGTTAGTCCGGTTCCAATCCTCAGTCGGGGTTGGGCCTGCACGCCTCCCCATATTGGCCTCTTCTCACAACAATGGCTTGAATTTGGCAACAGTCCTTTGTCCTCTCCGGTGCCCTTCTCTTTACTCCACACGTGCTACAGCCTGATCGGTGCAGCAGTAATTATCATGGCAGCTACACCAGGCATTCCGGGTCACCGACTTCACTCCACACACTGGCTACGGCCTGATCGGCAAACCAGTAATCTTCATGACGACCCCACCTGGCATAAGGGTTGCCGACTTCACTTTCACACAGGTCTACGGCTTGATCAAAATGGCAGTAATGCTGACCATGGCTAACTTCATGGTGGCCCCAACTGACATACAGGGTCGCTGACTTGAACCTGCACATGGGTGACGACCCAACTGGTGCAGCAGCCATCTCGTCACACTTGGCTACACGGTCCACTCACCACGAACCCTCACTGCACCTCACACACTCCTTCGCTCTCCACTTCCTCACAGGGCGCCCTGGTCTTAGCAAGCAGGCAGGCACTGGTGCTCCAGGCTCTAGGGGCAAGTAGTTTGGATTCCCTGGGTGATGTCCTTTCACCCAGCAGGGAGATTAGCAGGCCTTGGCCCATAGTCCTGGTCACAAACAGAAGTCTTGCAGAGCTTCTCCTCGCAGAGCCTGACCGGCTGCTTGACAGCTGACTATTTGGTGGGCCTTGCGCTCCAATTCATACAGTCCATTTCTAGACACCAAATGTGATTTAGGGTCTGGGTTTTTTAAGCTTGTGTTGAGGGTCTGCTTCCTTTTGAAGTGCCCTCTCTCAGTGGCGGCCGGTATGGCTCGCGGGTGGCGGGGTGGGAAGGTCACATGGGGGGGTGCGAGCTGCATCGCATTTTGCGATGCAGCGCACGCAACGAAATTCGTTTTATTTATTTATATGTTTACTTACCTGTAATCCGTCGTAATCCGTAGTTTGCTACCCCCCACCCTGCCCCTCCCCCGCCCCACATCAGCGCCCGGCGGCACTCCCACCACCGACCGCTACTGGAGCAGACCAGTCCGGCCAACCTACATGCCACAGCATGAACGATAAAATGATAACATAGTTTTATTATCATTTTATTTTTCCTTTTTTTCCACTGCATAAAGCAGTGGGGCGACGCTTCTCCGCTTTAGCGGAGGAGCCCCCACTGGTACTCATTTCACTCACTCAATGGCATTCGAGGTATGGATCAAAGTGTGAGGAGGTATTTTAATTTGCTGGCTACTTCCTTGCTTTCTCCAAGTTAAAGCTGACATCTCATAAATAGGTTACTGTCCCTGGACTTTCTTACACTCGGAAGAAGTCAGAGTAGAACACAGCACTGTTTCTCCCTGTCCAATGGCACTTCCGCTAGAGTCGTGTGCACCTGGACTTCCGGTAAGAGCGAACGCCTGTCAAAGAGTTAACCCTGCTGAGCCCGAGGGCACAGGAGGGTCGCTGACACAGTGGAAGGCAGGGGAGGGGGCAGCCTTTCTACCTCCTGATATACCACGCAGCGCTTTCAAATACAAACAAACTTTGAACTTGGCGCGTGTTTGGATGCAGGAAGTTGAGTCCCGGGACGCGCCTCGGTGTAATCTCTGCTCGTCTGCTGCTGGCCGTGGATTAGAGTCCAGAGGAAACTGTCAGGTCTGGGGGAGGGGAAGAGGGGGGGGGACGGGGGCACTTAATACCTGATCTACAGTTTGACTCGGCCGATTAATTGGACAGGCAATAACTGTAAACGGGGTGCTTTACAAAACCAACTGCGAGGGCCCAAACACTGGAGCAGATGGATAAGAGAGCTAAAGACCCCTGCATATGGCGCCCCATCGACTCCACGACTCCTGGGGCAGACGCCGCGGCACGCTGACCGTTACCAGCGCGTGACGTCACCGCCCACGCGTATATCATTATAATATATTATATCCGTGTATATGCTTTCATGTGTACGTGCGTATTTAGATGTTATACAGATTGTTACCGTTTACAAACACAACAATATACAATAATAAATTATTATTAATCTTGTTTTTATTTCTATTAGCATTAGCAGTATTGTTACGGCTCTGTCACGTGGAGTGCTCAGCACAAGTTCAAATAATGCTGGGGTGTAAACTACAGGTGTCTTATTCACTCACTCGGGTGTTCCTTATTGTGTGGATTCAGGCTAATGAAGGCCTGAGCTGGGCCGAGTATAACCCACCTTGACGTACGCAGCGAGCGACCCGCTGAGCAGCACTACGTAAAGGTGTACGTAAAGATTATAGCTCACTGGATATGTACACAGATATGAATGTAGAATATAGAAATAATATACACACACATCTGTAAAAATATGAACACACACCTCACTAAATATGTAAACTGTATAATAAATATATCTATTTTCAAATACACAAGTCCACATAAACACACGCACACATATACATGCCAGTGAAAATCCGTGGGGGCAAATAACACTTTTAGAGCACTTGTGCTAGTTAATGCATACTCGCGCATTTTTAGTATGTTACAGACGTCGAATGTCATGTTCTTATCGCGTTACTGCAAAACAGACATGAGAAAATCATAATCACCTAATATATTGCAGGTTGCAACGATTTTGCTCCCGGATAGGCCACTTCAGAATTAAACCCTTACACCCTGGTTTTGGTTAAGTAATCGTTTTTAAACAAATGCGTGTCGAAAAGTGTCGAGGCATAAAGCGTATATGCATGTGCCTAGTGTGTAATCTTGTAATATGCTACTTATTACCATTATTCAATGCGGAGAGTGGCTTCACGACCCACCTCTCGTGGGTCATAGATCCTCCCAATGCAGAACAATGGCGAAAATAACACGTTCTATCTATCTATCTGTCTGTCTGTCTGTCTGTCTATCTATCTATCTATCTATCTATCTATCTATCTATCTATCTATCTATCTATCTATCTATATGTCTATCTATCTATCTATATGTCTATCTATCTATCTATCTATATGTCTATCTATCTATCTATCTATCTATATGTCTATCTATCTGTCTGTCTGTACATAGGTGTGTACTTGCGTGATCCATATATAAATATATCAGCAATTGTTTTTCGTTTCGTTTGCCTACGAGTGTGTTGATACATACTTGTGCATCTTCGCTTCCGGGGGTGTGGTGTGCCTATGCTCATTCATAGCATTCAAAAACACACTAATACTTCAATAGATAGAAACACATTCCGTTTTAAGTGCAGGTGCTGTAAACAGTTAAAAATAGGATTGGTATTTAAAACAGGTATATAAATAGATATGCTGCTATGAAGTATCGCCATTGTTTGATGCTCAAAACAATTAAAAAATATAATTTTTTCTAGCATTTTGTGAAAAAAGTTGCTGTTTGCGATACGCTTTTATTGAGTTCTTATTTTGATTTATTTTTATTGGGTGGCAGCTGCTTGCAGATCACCGTTCACGTTCCCACGTGAAACACACACAACTCTTGAAACAAAGGGATGCTCTTTCCGTGCCCGGCAGCTATATGAACACTGAGCGCACTTGGTGGCCGCTACAGGCACGGCTTGGGTGTGGGGCAGCCGAGATTGGGTGTGGGCCAACCGGTATCCTTCCAAGGGATATATATGGAGAGAACGGGAAACCAAAAGTGCTCGGGTGTGGTCCAAGCGCGAGGTATGTCCACGCAGTATAGCTCCGAGCGATGAAAAGAAATCAACGCCGCGCTAAATACCGCCGGGGGCGGTAACGCGAAAAACCCCAGCCTTCATCCTTCAGTAGCGGAAGTGTCATCTCCAAAGACACAATTCAGAATAACACTCGCTCTCAGGACCCTACGATCGCACCTAAGTGACAAAACCTTCTATCACTATTAACAAGTGTGACGGGTGCTTACATCACACCTACCGCAGCACGGGAGGTTGGACGAAGAACGCAGGAAAGGAGGCTATGGGTATTCACACACTGCAGGGACGTCGGTAGGAGTGAGAGCAGATACAACCACGAGCTCGCAGGGACACCCACGAGCAAAGCAAATGCTGAACAATGCCGTGCAATAAATAACGCCCGCTCGGAGATAAGCAACGCCCTTCCTTCGAGCTTTTCGTATAATTTCCTATGCTTACTTTGTATCTACATTAAAAGTTGTAACACCAGAACAACGGTTGCGTAAAGTGCACACGTCTCTTTCTTTCTCGATTTCTCTTTCTTTTGTTTTTCTTTTCTGTTCCAATCTTTGAACTCCAGTCATTGTTTCATTGTCTCTTAACCCCGGCCTTTGTTTCATCCTTTACTCCATTGTTTTTTCTTCAATCCCCTTCTTTCGTCCTCCCTCGCTTTCGTTATTTCTGTATTCCTTTCTTTTTATCCTCCCATTTGAATTGTTTTCCTTCTAATGTCCTTTCTTCCGTTTCATTAATATCCCGATCTTCTAATGTGCTTTCTCTGCGACTACATCTCGAATTTCCAGTCTTCTGCATTATTTCTATTGCTCTCGATTTCCTTTCACGTATTTGCTTTTTATCCTTCTTTCATTTTTTTTCTATATCACTCCAATGTTTCGTGTTTTCCGTTTCCTCTCCTCCGTCCCTCTTTTATACCATTCGTTTTCTTTCTCACCTTTCTCTGCCAGCCATCGCCCGTCTTTCCCCTCTTCCGAGCCCTCTCGCCTTCTTCCTCCGCGATTCCGCCATACTCCTTGGCCGAACCTGCGGGTAAGCTCCCAACACTAACAAGTGTCCTTCGCCGGGTCCCGAACACGAGTGGATAAGCTCACCCTTGCCCTTGAGAGGAAGGGGTTCAGGTCCGCTCGTGCGCCTTTGTCCACTGGCACAAAGGAGGTAAAGGTCTGCTTGACAGGTCCTCTCAGCCTGCGTCAACCTCACCCTCAAATCCGACGATTCTGGACCGCTTTCACAGGAAAAAAAAGCACCACGCCTGTTCGCCCGAGGCGCAGCATTAAGACACATTCCTTTCTTAAACACTTTAAAGCAAAACCAATCATGTGTCAATTAAAGGGGAGTTACACCCTCTTATTTCGCTCGGCTACGTTAGCAATTGTTGGAAAAAGGGTATCTTTTAAATAGCAGAATAGAACCGAGAGCAAGTGGAAAGATTTACTTCTATGGCATTCAAAGAGCCAGTTAGTTCAGCCCATACACAAGCAGGCAACCACCCGAGCGACTACAGATTTTCCAATAAATGAAATTTAGTCGCTGCAGTCCAATCTCCGTAGTTGTACCACAGCAGAATTTGTTCGATTCCGAAAAAGCAATACACATGTGGTCAAAGTATGTCATTAAAAATATGTTAGGATTAAATAAACACACGTTGGAAATATGCCATTTTCACACAAGACATGCAATCGAGCGGAGACTGCGACGACAAGGTGGAACTTGATGTGTAATAAATGATTTGTTAATGATCAAAGGATGCGCCCGTCAATCACCTCTTAAAAGTAACAAACAATACATTGTTTTTCTGTTATCCTTTACAAAAAGAATGAAAACCTTATCGAAGTAAGTAAAACGAAACGAAACGAAAATGTTGCTAAAACAGACATAATCGCAGGGAGCAGGGTGTCTAAAATGCAAAAATAATCATAAATCGAAAGAAAATAGCATATTTATCCGTAATCCCATTGGCTAAATCTCACTCGTTCTTTCTGTGTGACTCTGTGCGTAGGAATATGCAGCAACAAGAAAAAATGAAAATTATCCAGTTCTGTTAAAATTGCCATTCGCAGGCATTAGCCCCATGTAAGGAGGAAGAAGGCGCGGTGGCGTTTGGGGAAAAAGCGGATAAAAATGTTGAAAGGCGGGCGAGTCCCTTATTAGGCGAAGATACAATATTTATTCCGAGTCTCCTGGGATGCTGCGTTTCCGTCCATTGTCCTCCCGTTCTCCGTGCTGATGCCTAATTTTCAAAACTTCGGTATTGCCAAGGGACCTACGACATCAGCCGAAGAAATATCCTGCAAGTACAAAATCGGATCGAGGGAGCAGCTCGTGTGCAGAGGGGAGACTTCGTTTCCTGCAGAATTTTTTTTTCTTCCGAGGAGTGCAAGGAAAGGACACGGCCAGGCACCGGGCGCCGGCGCGCGATTCCGTTAAAATAGAACAAGTTTGGATTTTTGGGGGCTGAGTGGCTGCAGCCGGAAGAAGAAACTGGTTTGAAGGGAGAAAGAGATTTAAAAAAAAAAAACAAGCGAACAATGTCCACCACCTTCCCCGGACTCGTTCACGACACAGAGGTACCTCTTTTCGCGCCGAGCCCTTTTATTCCGCGTATTATTAATCCGCAGAAACCGTTATGTTTTAATTCTAATCCGTCTTGTGGAAGATCTGGGGGGTGGTTCGTTGGGACATCTGTCGCCGGCGGCGTGCACCCCTGGCTGTACAACAGTTGCGGCGACGAAAGATTGTATCATATTTTGTGTCTGTTGTGAGCAGGGGATGGGGGGGCATTTGGTCTCTTAGGGCGGACGGATGGATGGGGTTTTATAACGCGGAATCTGGTGCCCTGACGGCTTCCTTTCAGCCAAAGAAGCCTCCGTGAGGGGTCCTGGCGTTGTGATAATTTGATTTATCGGGAGTGCGATGTGTGCTGCGAAGCCGTCTTCGAGGCTACTGATATTAAAAGCCAAAGATAGGATTCGTCATTTGTTTGCATTAGTTCGGAAATGTTGCATGGATGTGCTTCCTTCAAGGAATAACTTCCCTTGAATGTTTCCCCCGGAGGTGGGTGCTTTGGAAGGCTTTTGCTTGGCTTCGTTCACAGAAGTATTTTAGGTGGTTGCCCTTAACTGTGTGTGTTTTTGAGACTTTGCTGGCGTTTCTCTGCATTTTGTGTCAGAAAAACCCCCGAGGCGTGCCTTGCGGGTGGGAGGGCATGCCGTAGTTACTGCGAGGCGAGGAGAGGTGGTTGCATCGGCCATTTAATGCCCTGACTTTGCAGACGTGGCACATGTGTGTATGCGGTGCCTGGGTGCGCTTCCGGCCGGTGCATACGTCCCTTTGTAGCCGCCCCTAACTACACAAAAGCTTCCCCAGGTGGGATATCCCGGGAGATGACCTGCCAGGGAGCTTAGAACTTTAATTTATCGAAGGAAACGTTTACAAAGTCGTGTGCGGTTGTGTTTGCCTTGGTGCGCGCGTGTGTGGCATTCATAAGGTTGGCCTGGTGGCAGAGGACGGGAGTATGTACGACAGTCTTGTCTGGTATATGCCGCGGCGCGAGTGACGTTGTTTTACCTGGGTTTGTTGGCCAAACCCTTTTTCGGACACCAGTGAACATTTATACAAATGTGTGCGTGTATTCCTGTGGCGAGATTCCGACACATGCATGGGCCCTCCTCGTACCTGAGTGTGTGTGTCATTCTATCATGTTTCCCCGTGGTCTTCGTGTGTTTCAGAGAGGTGCATGAGTTCATGTGGCGTGTGTGTGACTTTGCCTTGTGTTTCAGACATGCATTTGTCCCCGTTGCGATTTGTGTGTAAATCTGTGTGGCCCAGTATAGTGTGTTTTCGTTCTCTCTGAATGAGTTTGGGTTTGTCACTGTGTTGCGCCTCAGACAGGTGCATAAATCCGGGGTGTGATGTGTGTATCTCTTTGTTGACGGTGTGCGTCACTGTGTTGTGTCTCGCAGAAGCGCATGCGTCTTCCCTGTGATGTGGGTGTGTGTATGTGCGCGTGTGACTTGGCTGTGTCTCGCACAGGTACATCACATGCATCTTGGCTGCGGTGTGAGTGTGTCACTTTGCCGAGTCTCAGACAGGTGCATGCGTCCTCCTTGTGATGTGTGTGTGTTTGTCATTTTGCTGTGTCCCAGACACGTGCATGACTCTACTTTGCGATGTGTGTGTTGCGTTGTGTCTCAGACAGGTGCATGCGTCTTCCTTGTGATGTGTGTGCCACTTTGCAGTCTTTCATACAGGTGCTTAAATCTGGCTTGTGATGTGCATTTGTGCCATTTTGCTGTGTCTCATGCGCAGGCTTCTTCCTTGTGATGTGTGTGTTAAGTTGATGTGTCTTAGGCGGGTGCATGAACTCCTCGTGTGAAGTGTGTGTGGGTGTTTGTCATTTTGCTGCATCTCAGACAGGTGCATGACTACTTTGTGCTGTCTTGGTGCATGCCTCTTCCTTATGATGTGTGTGACTTTGCTGAGTTTAATACCGGTGCATAGGTCTTCCGTGTGGTGTATGTGTCTGAGACAGTTAATTGCATCCTCCTTCCGGTGTTTGTGTCATTTTGCTGTGTGTCAGACAGGTGCATGCATCTTCCTTATGATAAGTGTGGCAGTCACTTTGCTGTGTTTCATAGAGGTACATAAGTCTCCCTTCTGATGTGTGTAATTTTGCTGTGTCACGTGTGCATGCATTCTTCTTGTGATGTGTGTGTGTGTCACTTTGCTGTGCCTGGAACCGCTCGTCTCCTCGCCCCTCCATCCGTTGCTTCCTCCTCGTCAGGTCTGCCTTCCAGCAGGAGGACATGAACATCAGAGTCCTGTTTGTTGGGTGCTAGAGGGCTTGGGATCCGCTGTCTTGTTCTAGGCGCTTTGTTGTGTCAGGGTACGGGGACGTGCACGCTTCTTTTTAAGCTCCTGCTTGCTTCCCCCGCAGATACGTCACGACGGATCAAACAGCTACCGCCTGATGCAGCTGGGGTGCCTGGAGTCCGTGGCCAACTCCACCGTCGCCTACTCGTCCACCTCCCCGCTCGCCTACTCGGCAGCGGGCACCGAGTTCGCCTCGCCCTACTTCTCGGCCAACCACCAGTACACGCCGCTGCACCACCAGTCCTTCCACTACGAGTTCCAGCACGGCCACCCGGGGGTGAACCCCGAGGCCTACTCGCTGAACTCGCTGCACCACTCGCAGCAGTACTACCACCAGCAGATCCACCACGGCGAGCCCGACTTCCTGAACCTGCAGCATGCGCGCGCGCTCAAGTCCTCGTGCCTGGACGAGCAGCGGCGCGAGCTGGGCTGCCTGGAGGCCTACCGCCGCCACGACCTGTCGCTGGTCAGCCACGGCTCCCAGTACGGCATGCACCCGGACCAGAGGCTGCTGCAGGGGGGCGGCCTGGGCCTGGCGGGCTCCGGGGCCGACGAGCTGCAGGTAAACGTGGCGCAGAGGCGCTGCATGTTATGGAAGCAGGGAGCACGAGCATTCTGAGGCGGGAGACAGGTGTGGGCAGTGAAACAGTGTTAGGGGGCCGTGGCACGGAAGTGAATCAGAGCAGAAGGGGGAAGAGTCAGTGAAAGAGCCCAGGAGCAGAAGTGAAACAGAGTACAAGGGGGAAGTGTAACAAAGTGAAAGGGGGCAGTGAAATTATGGAAGGGGGCAGTGACACAAGTGAATCAGAGCACAAGGGTGGGAATGAAACAAAGTGTAAGGTAAGGCAGTGAAACAGTGCAAGGGCCAGTGAAACGAAGTCCACGAGCAGAAGTAAACTAGAGCACATAGGGGGAAATTAAGTGTAAGTGGGGTTAGTGGAACAGTACAGGGGAGTAGTGAAACAGAGATCTTGAGCAGAAGTGGAACAGAGCACAACGGGGGAGTAAAAAAAAGTGCAGGGGGCAGTGAAAATACAGATCGCAGTCAGTCACGGCGAAACAGAAGCAAGTAGAAACAGTGAGACGCAGGGAATAAGCAACGAAACGTGTAAAATACAACGGAGATCAGAAGCAAAAGTAAAACAGAGAGCATATGTCTGGCTGATAAGCCATGCAAGTCAGATTAGTGAGATGCAGAGCATCGCCAGGGTGAGTGAAACAGAGTGCACATGCAGGTGCAGTCACACACAGAGTACAGACAGGTGCAGAGAAACAGATCAAGTACCAGAAAAGTGAAAATGCGTGCACTATCAGGGGCAGTGAAATATCACAAGGAGATGTTCAACAGAGTGCACAAGCAGGGTATTGAAACGGAGATCACACCCAGTGGCAGAAATCATGAGGACACAAGCAGGAGATGTAAATCACATAGCACGTGTAGGGGCAATAAAACAGAGGTACAAACAGTGGAAGTAAAACACACCCTAAGCAGGACAAGGAACACTAACAGAAGAAGCAAATCAGAGAGCACAGTCCTGGATCGTGAAACAGAATACAAGTATTGGCAGTGAAAATGAGGTTCCCAAGTTGGAGAACAGAAAGAGAGTGCAGAGACAGGGTCAGTGAAAGAAAGAGCACAGGTATGGATCCTAAAACAGAATACAAGTCTTGGCAGTGAAATTGGTGTCAGAAGCTGTAGAGGTTGAACAGAGCACAGGCATGGACCGTCAAACAGAGAGCAAGCATTGGCAGTGAAACTGGTGTCACAAGCTGGAGAAGTGAAAGAGAGTGCGGAGGCAAAGTGGGTGAAAGAGAGAGCACAGGCAGGTGTGGCGAAACAGAGAACACAGATTGGGATAATAAAACAGGCAGAACATATGAGGACGGTGAGGATGAGACAGAGCACAAGCAGGAGCAGAAGAAAGAGCATATTCACTGACTGGAAGTGAAAAAGGGCACAAACAAGGAAAGTGGAACAGAACACAGACATAAGTGAAATAGCACAAGCAGGAGAAGATAAATAGAAAGCACGGTCAGGGGCAGCTAAAAGAATAGCACATGTATTGGCAGTGAAAGAGAGAGCACCTTTACAGGCAGTGAAGTAAAGAACACACACAGGGAGGATAATAAGATTACTCTGTCGTGGACAGTGAAATAAAGAGGCTGAACGGGCCAGTGAAACAGGACACAAGTGGGAGAATTGTGACAGATTAACAGGCAAGATCAGTGAAACACAAAACAATCTAGGGCAGTGAAACAGAATAGTCAAATGTATCGAGAGATACAACATAGACACAGGCAGTGAACCAGAGAGCAAAAGGTGTGAGTAGAAAGCACTAGCAAAGGTGAGAAACACATGGCACAGGCAAGGGTCAGTGGGTCAGAAAGCTCATGTAAGAGGGGGCAGTGGAACACAGAACACAGGAAGAGGAAGTGAAATAGATTGCACGGGTAGTGGCAGTAGAACACAGGAAGAGGACGTGAAACAAATTCCATAGGGATAGGCAGTGGAACGCAGGGCAGGAATGCATAAAGAGCACAGGCACTGAACATAAAACATAGGACACTGGCAGGGACAGTGAGACACATGGCACAGGTAGGGGCAGAGGAACATTGGGCGCAGGAAGCGGAAGTGAAATAGATGCACGGGCAGGGTAGTGGAACGCAGTGCACAGGAAGAGAACGTGAAATAGAGTGCACAGGTAGGGTAATGTAATAGATTGCACAGGCAAGGACAGTGAAACACTTGACACTGCCAGGGCAGTGCAGCAGAGAGGAAAGGCAGCGAAGTAAAACATAGGACACTGACAGGGACAGTGAAGCACACGGCACAGGGAGGGGCACAGGAACATTGGGCACAGGAAGTCGAAGTGAAATAGATTGCAGGGGTGGTGGGACGCAGTGCATACGAAGAGGAAGTGAAATAGAGTGCACAGGCACGGGCAGTGAAAAACATGGCACGGGCAGGGGCAGTTAAACACTTGGCGCAGAGAGGGTCAGGGGAGAAGAGAGGAATGGCAGTGCCACACCAACCACACGCACCACACCCATCAGATGACAACATTACAGCGGAGCAGGCCAGCTGCAACACTCGGTTTCACGCAGACGAATGTGCAGGCCCAAGCTCTGCCTGTGTGAAGGGCACTCACAGAACAGATAGTTTCGATCTGCCGCGTTTATTTAAAATTCAAGGCAGTAACACAAGGGCTTTTCATGACCGACTTATACACACGGAGAGTACCCACACATGAGCGTTGATAGTGTAAAATCAGGGACCTTCTCTCCTCACGGATGGACATTGCATCATTTAGTGAACAATAAGGCATTTTTAAACACGCATCCTTTTATTAATTAAAAGGGCATTAGCAGATGGCTTGAAAGGGAAATATCTGAATATATAAATGCCTATCATGTATGCATGATATAGAAAGATATATAAAATATACGTTGTCACATGAAAACAGAAGAGTCTGTATACTCCAACACGCACTAGTGACCCTATATAGGGAAGTATACATGTGTTTATAGGTATATATAAAGAGCACACATACAAGAGAGTTGTGCATATTTACTCACCCATATGTGTTTGTGAGATATGTACATGCGGGTGTATACATATGTGTATGTTTATACGTATTTATACATACATATATGTGTGTGTGTGAACAATATATAAATCCACACACTCATGTATACATACACACGTGAAATAAAGTCTGCATGTAGACTTACTCGCGTGTTTATGCTTAAAGTATATAAGCACTCGTGTAAACACACACTCCCACACACATATTGAACACCCTCGCGCACTTCCCCACAACGGAATACAATCCCCAATATAAGAAACACAAAGTACCTTCGCTTTGCAACTCGTGTACTCACAAAAGGTACTATAACCCCCTATTTCAAGCCGCACTCGTGTAAACACACCCTCCCACACACAAATTGAACACCCTCGCGCACTTCCCCACAACGGAATACAATTCCCAATATAAGAAACACAAAGTACCTTCGCTTTGCATCTCGTGTACTCACAAAAGGTACTATAACCCCCTATTTAAAGCCGCACCACTCAGTGGCCATGCACGGCAGGGAGGGCCGAACACAACTCTCAAGAGAAGAGCAAAACTTCCGCGGCACGCCGGAGCGCGCGAGGTCAAAGGCGCGGCGCCGTAAACGTGACTTTCTAAACTTGAAGGCAGATTCTGCGTTCAGACGCTGCAGGCGCCCGGCTTCCAAACCCGCGTCTCCAGCGCGGGCCCCTTATGTCGAAAACCCGAGAGAAAGGGGTAAAAGAGCCTGCCATTCAGGGCTCGGCTCGGCTAAACCCGATTTACTCCCGTTTTCTGCGGCCACGTCTGCTCTTGATTTGTTTTGTAGCTGTACAAATTTCGCCCCATTGCCTGGCACAAAGCGGGGCATTTTTCAAAAGAGGGGATTAGGAAATTTGCAAGAGGCCGGACAAAGAGTAAATCCCGTGCAAAAGAGCACCGTAGTTTATCCAATTTACGACTTAGTGCCATTCAACTGGTCATTAATGCAATGTCATCCGACCAGACAACATGCTCGGCCGCTTGGAGGAGGAAGAGAGGCGAGTTAAAGCGCGGGGACAAAGGTATTTGTAAACTGCAATATTGTGAAATACATGCCCAATATTATCGTAGCCGTCATTATAATTATGAACGAGGATAACAAAGATAATAGCAACGATGGTAATACCAATAGTAATAATAATAGTAGTAATACAAAGTATAGCGATAATATTAATAAAAACAACGACAGTAATATGATCAATAATAATAATACAAATTATTATTTTTTTATTACTAGTACTATCATTATTATTATGTGTTATGTTGTTCATTATTATTATTTTACCTTTATGCTGATTTAAATCCAGGAGCTTTGAAATCTATTCCCAGCTTTCCCACTTGACCGTGTCGAGTGTATTTTCAGTCATCAGTTATGTATCAGTGTCTCCATTCCTTCACCTAGGCAAAAAATAGTGAACGTTTAGAAACATATTAAAAGTGTCTGCATCCGCTTTATAATTATTATTGTCAATTATTATTATTATTTCAAAAATGCAATTGGGTGGGTGGCTCTGGTTAAGGTGTTTGCTCCTATTACATTTTAACCTACCTGGACTTTCAAAGGGAACCAGTTAGTCTGTAACGTATTTGACAGTTGCTCGTTCTCTTCACGCTCCTACATATTTGCAGTTTGGAGCAGAGAAAGGTACCGTTGAGGGCAAGTTTAGGTCAGAGGTCAGATCTCTTGGTTCCATGGCCAGCGGCACTTCCTGCTGACCGTCAAAGAGGTGCACAGAGACGTACACACTGTCCGCCATCTTGGGTCTAATCCGGGCCTACTCGTAGGTTGCTTACTCGCAGTACTCTGGTTACTCCCAGGGACGCTTCAAGAGGGTTAGCGAGGAAACCTGCCATTCCTGGCTCCTCTTACTCCTTAAAAAGTTCATCAGCAGCCCCTCATTTCGAATGCACCGAATGTAAATGAGCCTCCCCCGAGCGGAATGCTAAGTGGGCGCCATTGGTGCGGAGGGCGCAGGAGTCAGAGGAACAGATGCAAGGAGTCTCGGGGCTGTGGCCTCATCTTTCAGGCCCCTAAAAAGATTTGCCATGGCCCACAAAGAGAACTGTCACACCTTTGCCCATCAGAGCCGTAATGTATGCGGCTTGGCCCACCCCTCCTGCCCGAGCCCGATAATCACTTTAAGGCCCGGCGCTCAGAGGCAGCCGTGACTGGCCCTGAAAGACAGAGCCTCCATTGCTCGTCTGTTTATGTTTTAACAAGGCCGAGCTGTTTATGTCCGCCTGGTTCCGTCGCGCGAGGGCCGGCACTTCACGCCGCCTTCCTTCCTTTGCGGCCAAGTAAAGAAACCACCTGTTAGTGCGACCTCGACTGCCCCACATATGCATAATGGGGATTGGATGTGAGGGCGCACAGCGCCAGAAAGCCGTGGCACAGACAAGTCCTCTAAGGTGTACACGGTATGCTGTCAGCCACGCGCGCAGGCCTGTATGAGTACACTGACAAGTCCTCTAAGATGTACACAGTGTGCTGTCTGCTAGGTGTGCAGGCCTGCATGAATGCACACACACACGTCCTCTAAAGTGCACACAGTGTGCTGTCAGCCACGTGTGAAGGCCTGAATGACTGCACACAGACACGTCCTCTAAGGTGCACACAGTGTGCTGTCAGCCACGTGCGCAGGCCTGTAGAGAGCATACTCTACCCCATAATGCTATGCAATGCACACTCATCCTTGCCGATGCATAGTGTAGTCACAATGAACAATGCACACTAATTTCTTGCAGCGTGCAGCTTTACTCTGCTTACCAAGGTACCCGTATGCACATAGGAATGTACCTGCAGTGCACACGCAGCAAACAATAGTGCGAATGTCTGGAGAATGTATCTGTAGTGTACGTGTAGCAAACGCAGTGTGCACGCGGTCAGACACAGCGTCCATTTATAAAGCAAATTTGCATTTTTTCCCCTCTGCATCTATGGGTGACATATATACCCTCTCCAGACATCACAAGTGTAGTAGACATAGTATCTGCAGCCGGGCACATTGCAGATCCACCTTTTCTCCACTGCACAAAACGCCCAATTATACCCTGTGATTACGTATGGGTACTTTGCATAGTGCACTGCAATGCACATTGTTAATCATACTGTTAATTACGTCGCCGGACACTGCGCAGATCCATGCAGAATATTCGCACCTTTCTATTACGCGCAATGCACATCTATACCTTGTAGGATGGGCCATACGTATACTAGAATCATATAACAAAAAATCCACATAGTAATACATATTTTATTCAAATACCAGCTTCACCAGTGGTGTATGTATATATGTGTGTTTATCCCATACAGGCTACAACCTCTGTGTACGTCTATGCTGTAAACGCACCGCACCGTAACATACATTTGTAGTCCACGTAGTCCATAGTTTTATTAGACACATTAGAGTATCTAAAGGCAGGCACTACAGATATAGATAACAGTATCTAATTATTTCACCTGCACGGAGTGCACACACATATTGCACAGATATATATATCCACATGCGCGTGCGTGTATGCACAGATATCCACACGTGCGTGCACAGATATCTGCGCGTGCGTGCATGCATTGCTCGTGTGTGCGCATTGACACAATTGGAGCACGTTGTCACGCACAAGCCGTTTTGATACTATCAGTGAGCGCTGGCACGTTCCCTCAGTTGTACACGTCAGCAGCTCAGAGAACGTCTTCATCGTACTCATCATGTATGTGTGCAAGGCCTAGTATAAAGAACCAGCAGAGGCGCAGCAGATTCACACGGAACGCCCTTACACTGTTCCACCTGCACACGAAGGGCATTATTTACAAGCCCCTTGCGCCGCGTCACTTTTAATATTGGGGGGGGGGGGGGGTAGAAGGGTGGAGAGTGACGCACCGGCGTCGCAAGGGGCTTATGCCCCGAAAAGGTGTATACATACTCTGGGCTGGCACGCGCTGGGAGAAGGCATGCTATTCTCACATGCGTTCAAGGGAGACATTACATGTTTGACCAGAAATCCTGCATGGATGGGAGCTTGCAAAGTGCACCTGGTCATATCCCATGTCTTCCAGCACTGTTCCTGTTTCATAAAGGGTATCTGCTCTAGACGCTGTATAAAGAATGCATGATGTTTGCGTGTCTAGATAAAATTGCGTGCTACCGGGGAACAACCACGTTGCACGTGTCATGGCTTGAATGACAATAAAAAGTTCTCCCCGGACTGAGCGCAGACCCAGTCCACCGCCTGCGCAGTGCTTTACATCAGACCACGGCCACTGTTGTAACTTGTGTCTGTGTGTGTTTTGTTGCAGGGCTCGGTGGAGGCGCAGTGCGGCCTGGTCCTCAACGGGCAGGGCGGCGTCATCAGGAGAGGTAAGTCTGTCTCGCCAGACGTGCACAGGTTTAAGCAGAAAGACAGGCTGCTCAGCGGGTCTTGGGCGACTAATGAAGACACGTGCTTTGTGCAGGCTTAGGTTAAAATATGTGAAACTGCGACAAGCAAACAATAGCTTGTCTGTGAATGTGTAGTGCGCAACTCGCTCGAAGGGTATCCAAGCGCAAAACACGCATATCCATGATAAATCCGCCCTGTCTCGGCCTCCTCTTCCTCTTCCCTCCACCCTACTCACTTCATTGGTTCCCCCCATTCTTTAATTCTTCCTTTCTTAACCTACGATAACTTCCAGCCTTCCTTGATTAATTCGTTATCAATTAGTTTGTCGTAAATTCCCTACTTCATCCATTCCTTCCTCTCTCTCCGTTCCTTCATCCAACACCCACACACCCCTTTCCCTCCACGACCACCAACCTATCGCCTTATCGAATATATTTATTGCACACAATGTACCGAGTTTTACCTACAAGCTACTTCTATTAAAGTATAGATGTTTATGGAGAATGGGAACAAAACTGCTATGTAATATCGACCTTCGATGTATTCTGTTTAGAATTTTTGGTTCTTTATTTTTTAAATAAGACCGAGATATTTTGTTCATTGTTTCCGTACTCTAACTAAAAGCTAAGAGTCAAGACACGGAATAAAATCCACAAAAAGGCGGGGCCCCCGCCGGTGTGTACAGATCGCGATCCTGCGACACTACATTGGCGACGGCGCCTGTCCTTAAACGCGACTCCAGCCTCAGGATTAAAAAATCACCCGAAAGCAGAAAATTAATAATGTTAGAAACCAACCTACACTAATGGCCGAAAAGTGACATATACTCGTTAATTGTATATTATTACATTCTATACAAATACTACTATTCACTATATTAATTCAACACTAATTCTCTATGGGTCCCGGAGTAGCGTGCTACTCGCTGAAAAAGCGCTTCGACGCCTCGTCAGGGGTAGTAAGCGCTATACAAATGCAATTACAATACAATACAATTTGATATATATATATATATACACACACACACACATATATATATATCTATATACAGATATATTTACATATATATATATATATACTCACAAAACTGAAATCATATAATACACATTGAGAGGCTTTATTTACTATTTACAAGCACAAATAGCATTTAAAAGGCAGAAAATGTACAAAAAGGCGGGCACACCCATTTGGATAGAACTATTTGTAAAATGCACACTACGTGTGGCCATTGGTATCTGTCACTTAGGATCTATGCGTAAATGTCTATATATTTGGGGAGCGACTTAGAGACGTACAGACAGAGGAGCTGAAGAGTGGTTAAACGCCTCCTCTCTTTGGAGCTGTGGGGACTCTTCTCGCTCCTCACACCGCTCCTCTCCGGAGCTGTGGGGTCGCCTCTCGCACCGCTCCTCTCCGGAGCTGTGGGGTCGCCTCTCGCACCGCTCCTCTCCGGAGCTGTGGGGACTCTTGTCGCCTCTCATACCACTCCTCCCCGGAGTTGTGGGGACCCTTCTCGCACCTCACCCCCTCGCCACTTCGAGGCTGTAGGGTGGAATCACGCCCACAATGTAGCGGCTGCTGGACGTGCGTGTCTGGGCCGGGCGTGGGGTGGCAGGAGGGAGCGCCAGGAAAAACCGTTAGGATTAGCGCCGAAGGATGCGCCGGTCACTCCGAGGCTGGTGCAGATGGTACCGACGGGCAGCACCCGCCGCCCTAATCCCCTCTGCGCCAGGGCATCCCTTCCAAGACCCCGCGGGTCCTGCCCATGGGCGGCAGCTGCACCAGAGGCCTCGGAGCGGCTGAACTCGGATTACCAAATACTTCCCTGCTACTCCTAATATGGCGGCCACCCCTTACAATAATAATACAAACATGGGCAATAATAATGAAACATTCCATAAAAATTATACAAAGACAACAACTGGTTAACAAATATAACTAAGGCGCCCAGGTCTAATATGTTTACAGATGAATACGGACAGAAATATATTTCCCTGTCTGTATTTATTTTAAAATATGGATAACAATGGAAAATAAGTATTTTTTAAATTGGATTTAAAGTTGTCAGTCAAGATTACTAGGCCAATAGTTCAGATTGAGAGGTTAGGGACTTTTAGAAAAGGGGGATTGTTTGCTGATGCAGCTTAGAGAGTTGCAGATGAGGGTATGTGTGTGCACTTCATCACTCAAATTTACATAAGAGCTACTGATGTATAATATGGGGAATTTACAGCATTAAAACCCATTCAGTCATTCAAGCACGAGCGTAATTAATAGATAAAATATACAGAGAAATATTTTAGCTGCAGCTTTGTTATTTCACAAACCCCATAATAAATGTACAATAAACACAGAAAATAAATACGGATAAATGAAGTCTGAAATGCCAAAACCAATAAATTCCATAAAACTGGGGATCATTAAATATAATACTTCTTCAGTGACTGTGTATGGGATAAAGTACTCCATGGTGTATGCTGTAAGGATATTGCAAGCCCCCGAGGAGTTCTGACTATTCAGAGGAAGGAGGCCGCAGAAGAAGTTCCTTTATAAGGTGACTTACAGTATCCTTATAATGTACAGTAGGGGGATAACTTATTCCTTATAATACATACTCACGCTCTAACCCTTCCCACAAACGGCTTAAATCCTTGATGTGTTTCTCTTTGATATAAAAGAGGATGTTTGCAAACATGAAGAATAAAGGTACATTCTCTGGTCCTGTTGAAAACAAACCAAAAGCAGGTAGATATTTGTTGTAAAATATATTTGAAACAGTTTAATATAACTCAGAGTTAAACATGCTGTGGCTCAGAATGTTTAGAAACATGCATAGATTCTCTATTTCCCATAATTACTTAAAGCTTGCAAAAAATAAACATGTTGTCCTAAAGATCTCCTCTTTGCTAACCGCTGTTCATCTAGAAAAACAGAGCAGAAAGAAAAGCCAGATTTTGTATTTTAAACTGCAGCTGTAATTATACTCCTTGTCCTGCCCTTTCCCCTTGGATTTTGGCTTTGGCATCAGGCATTTTGAATCAGAACTCAATTATAATCAGGGCCACTGGAATTATGTAATTGTGCGGCCGTGGCATTTTTCACATAATGGTAGATTTGTAAAATTTACCACATAATCCATCATCTGCTGCATAATCTTCAGATTTTAACAAAAAAATGTTGTTTCTAGCTCAAATAGTTTAAAAGTTACTAAAAACGCAGTGACACGTGTTGCAGCGCAGTGGCAGGCCCTTTGCAAAGGTTAACTAGTCACCTCTCTGTTGCTTATTTCTATATTCTGGTGTTAAACTGGTACTAAGGATGTGCAACCAATGCCCAAACAGTGTTAACAAGTGCAAAAATATGATAAAATAATGAAGTAATACTGTCACCAAATTTTCAGCATTATGCCACACAATTTGCCTTTGTTTGCCGCATAATTTACTCAATCCTGCTGCCTAATTAGAGCCTCCCATGCTACATAATTTCAGTAGCACTGACTATAATACGTTATTACAGTTGAGCAGCTACGTCATTTCTTTATTATAGGCAATTAGAGATATTCACAAGTTGCCTATAATAAGGAAATTCCAGATATCCTTTTTTTACAGGGATTGCAGGCTCCCATGTATTATATTTATATTATTGTTATTAGAAGTAATAGTATTAGAAGTAGCATTGGTATTATTTTTATTGTTATTATTATCACCCCTGATATAGTTTATAGTTTTCCAGTTGGCCTTATGGTCGATCTATCTGTCTGTCTGTCTAGCTATCTGTCTAGCTATCTGTCTGTCTAGCTATCTAAATATATGTGATATACAGTGACACCTCTGTATTTATTGTTAGTTTGTTTACTTAATGAGCATATTTTGTTTTGACGGTCCTTTCAGTATCGCATGGCAATCAGCACACAACTTCACAAAACCTAGTTTACTTTTCATTGATATTTGATTGAACAATTGGGTCAGATTGGTCTATAGGGGACAAAGATATAGTGGTTTGGGTGCCAAAATGTTTCTCAATTTTAACATCAACAGGCTTATTTGAGATACGATACAGAAAAAAGCCTAAGTCGAATGACATAAAATTTTGAATGCGTACCTAGGTCAGTTTCATTTGTGTGCGCTTCCTAATTTGGTGTAAATACATTCATTTGTTTCCTGTAGTTTTAAAAAAACATAGCCGTGTTGACAGAAAATAACCAGCAATCTAAAGGCATTCAAAACTTCGTAATATTGTGCAAGGCCCTAGAACTTGACAGGCCGTTCGGAGCTCATATTTTGCTCTGCCCGCCATTTTGGGGCACTTCACGCTGATCAAAAGAGTGTTTTGAAGTCCATGGACGTCAATCTGAAAAAATACATTTTGGGGCATGTAGGACAGAACTGTCAAACCGTCGCCCATGTTGGACGTGGGGTCAGGGAACATGGGGCAGGGTGACATAGTACAGTCAAAGGCTGGTCCCAGAGGGTATGAGGATAGGGAACTTGACACAGGCCATTGCCAAACGGTGTGTCGATTAGTTACTGAGGTTTTGGGAAAGCTGACAGGGAGTGGTGAAAGACCATGGACAGTAGGCACTATGGACTGAACACTGGACACGTCCAAAGACTACATCCGAGCACTAGGACCTGCTGGGTACAGGAAAATACTGAACACAGTGGGCTCTAAGGCCTGGGTCCTGAGCTGTGGGATTAACAAATGCCAAAATCTGAACTCAATACCCGGTGGGCAAAGCCAGTGATCACACTGTGAGAAATGGGGGTGGAAGTACTGGGCCTAATGAAGCATGTTATCTAAAAGAACTGCCGAAAAATTACATTAAAGGCAATTCAAAAATATATTAAAAAAGAGATGCCCTAAAAAATCAAAATCACTTGATGGGACATTATTGCTAAGATCTAAAACCTAAAAACCAACAGCGGAAGTTCAGCAGTTATGATGAGCCATGAAATCGGAAGCACCCTCAAGGCACTATTTGTGACTGCACATGACATAGCAAATCCCAGTCCAAGCGGGCTTGGGGAAAGGGGTACTGGGTGTAGAACCTTGAGAAGCACGAATGGTGCCTGCGTCTGGTTTCCGCTCACAGTGAGGAAAGAGCAAATGTCCATCTGCAAACAGCCAGTCACATTCCAGGTCCATGCATGAAATCAAGTGTGCAAACATCTGTGGGCCCCGGGTTATTTCCTGCCCAGCTATCTATACATTGTCTTTTTAAACAACAACACTACTCAAAGAATTAACACAAACACTGGGGAAACATGCAGAAGAAAATATGCTGCACACGTTCCAAATTTGGTGTCATTCATTCCAGCTATTTGTACAGCTCACCTCATTGGCCAATCTACACAAAACTTTAAAGTATCATAGAAAACTAAAAATACATTTTTACTAAGGTTTGTGCAGAATTATCAAACGATTTTAAAGTGATCAGCAAAAAGAATCTGCTTTTCTTATGGAATACGTGACAAAATCATAATTAAAGAGCTATTGTGTATCTACTGTACGGTAGGTGCAGACAATAAGATAAGTACCCTCGAAGTACATCAGCCCTCCCGTGTTTTGTTTTTTCAGTCCAAACAGGGTAGCATCCCTTGTTTTTTACTTAGAACGCTCACACACTCACCAGTGTGGCATGCTTCATCCTCGAGTTCATGTCCCGTCACCAGTACCCCCAGACAGACTCAACCCTTTCATTTCACAGATAGGAAGGGGAGCTCATTGGTTTATATTATGTGGGATCCAGGTTTTTTATTTTTTAATATTAAAATAGTCTTTAGGTCGCCTATTACTACTTTAATTTACTTGGGAGGCTTTAGTCTGGGTTAAAAATATATGGCGATGTGAGTAGATAAAGATGTAACTCCCACATCCAAATGGGGCAAGGACACGTTTCACCCAGATTCACAAGTGCCCCTAAGGATCAACTGGCTTTCTTCAGGACTATGAAGGATCCCTACAGATTAGGCAGTCTTGGAGTCCTTCATCCTTACACACTTGTACATTTGTTCTGAATGTCTCATTCACACACATACAAAGCAACACTTTGGTTGACTGTGCTCAGGTAATCCCCGGAGCCTGTTACCTGCAAAAAACAAGGGAACAACAAAAAATATATCTTTACTCATAATCAAGGACTGATTTGATGAACTGCGTACCACTGCTCACTCTATTTCTTGTGTTCGAGATGCAACAACAAGTCACGAAGGTGGCCTCAATTTGTTTCACCATTATCAAATGGTTAAAGAAAATTCTTTGGATGCTACCCCTCTCTACCCAGAGAACAGTAGTCCAGGCCCTTGTTACATCTAGGCTGGACTACGGCAATGTCCTATATCTGGGTTCAAACAAAGCTGTGATACAAAGATTGCAGGTGGTGCAAAATGCGGCTGCCAGATTGCTCTGCCAGGTTCCTAAGACTGCCCCTATCTCTGGCTTTCTTCGCGACCTTCATTGGCTAAAGGTGGAGAATCGCATTAAATTCAAAGCCTTGAACTACATGTTCAAAATCAAAATTGGTTTAGACCCTCAATATCTGCAATCTTTAGTTCAACCCTATCTACCTGCACGCCCCCTCCGCTCCACTACACAGTTTAAATTCACTGTTCCCAGAATCAGACTTATGCGCAAGCGTGGTTGATCCTTTGCTTACTTAGGACCCTCCCTGTGGAACTCTCTTCCCATTTCACTACGGAAAGAAACTGTTTATGGGAATTTTCGCAGATGTCTGAAAACTTGGCTGTTCAATATGTAGCATCTTTGTTCCTTTTCTCCTTTCCTACCAGGCCGGCACCGGGAAACCCCTCGGGGTAGCTGCGCGCCTTATAAATTCAAATAACATAACATAGTCTGGCCATTCTGGGTTCATATATCTTTGACGACTATGCCGCCACCTCCCCACGTTAACTTTAACCTCTAGTACGTGTCATGCCACAGAAACTCTCATTCAAAGTTGTGTGTGTTCTCTTACAATTTAGTTGTGGCATGTGCTTACTTGTAGTATGGTTTGTGCAAAATTATCAAACAATGCCAAAATTATCAGCAAGAAAAATATGCTTTTCTTATGGAAAAGGTGACAAAACCATAATTAAAGAGATGCTATTGTGTGTCTACTGCAGGTGTTCCTATTTATAAGCCACTTGAGTGAAAACAAAGGTGGTCAAGTAATCATACTGCAAGAAAAATAGTTGAAAGATCACATGTTATGTTGTTTTCTTTCTGCAGCTTAACTGACTTGAGAAATCACTGCTTACTGCCTCACTGAGCAGATTTATTTTGCATACTCACAAAGTTTATTTCAAGCAATTTTCCACCGTATAAGTATGTTCTTTATAGCTTCTACATATGGAAAAATAGCATGGCATAAATCATCCATGCAGATCTACTGCAAAAGTGACTTTCCACCTCTTGTAGACAGTAGATTCCAGCCTTGATATATTTGCAAGCAAGTCCTTGCTAGCAGCTTTAGGGGCAGTTCCAATTTTTGGGAGGGAGATATTTAGTCTATATTTCTTCATTAGGATATGTTAATATCTATTTAATGGTGACCATTACTTTTACTATATTCTGCTCTGATGTCAGTATGTGTCTATAATAAGAAAATCACCTGCCTACTCACTTGTAATAACTTATTACATGCAAGTTGTGATGTCACGGCACATGTAGGCATGCTGCTGCCAGTGTGAAGCTCTTCCTTATCCATGGTAAGTAGAGGGTATACACACCGGCCATGCCACTTGCCAATGCTTTTCATGGAGGGGAGGCTGAACATGATAGCAATGTGTCTCTGAGAGAGCACAGGTCACACACAGCAGCAAAGCTGACTGCTGCAGACTCTCAGGGAGGAGAGGGCGCACAAGCAGGCTCAGTCCCCTTCTGCATGCCATTGTGGGAAATTAAGGTGAGGGAAACACTGATAATATGGAATAACATACCCCCAATGAGGTACATTTAAAGGATACTGCAAGTGACCAGATATCCATGTCGACCTAAAGGCATTCAACCTTCAGTCAAGCGTCTTTATAGGGTAATGGAACTCCATGTGACTTGTAATATCCTTGTAATGTAAATGCTTAAATGCTCTACTGGACTTAAATGTGCAATACAGCACCAGTAGAACATACTCAAATAATAATTTGGAAATAAGGATTAAGCATTATTATAAATAACATTATTATTATTATTATTGTTGTTAATATATTCCAAAGATATAATTTGCAGCTGCACACAACACATGCTTTTAATGGCTATTTGGAAACATGATCTTGAAAACAGCATCCTGTGTCCATTTGTAATAACTTGCTTTTTTCATATAACATCTCATGTGACACATCTACCATTTCTACACACCGAAAATAGCAGATGCTCCTATTTCCCAATTTAGGGTACTCAGTTTACAGATCCTCGCAAGGCTGGAATACTGACTCTGCCTATCAGGATTCAGACATGTAAGCTTCAGAATAACACTTATGTCAGCAGCAAACATTCAACTGGCTGAACTATACTGCCAGCTATCCTTACAAATAAAACAAAAGCCGGGCTAGCCCCTGTACCAGCAGCAGCTAGGGAGATCTGTAGGACAATGGCCCTGAGGAATCACGCTAGGCGACAGTTCTATAGTTTATATGCACATGGCATATATAAGCATGACACTGTTGCTGGTAGAGAATTGTATTCATTGTTTCATAATTAAGCGGCACTGGAGAACCAAATTATGTGGCAGGTTTCACTGGATTATGTGACAAGGAAAGAAAAAGTATGTGGCTGAATCAGGCACATTTTGTAGCAGTATTATTTCACTATTTTGTCACTTTAGGGCATATTAATAGCATCTGGCTGTTTCACATCATTAGTGGCAGTTTAACTTAACAACAATAATCAGTAACTACAACATGACCAGTTACCTTTTCCAATAAGCCTACCATGTGCGGCCCTCTTTTCCAATACCTTTTGATCCATTTGAGCTAGAAACATTTTTTAGTTAAAATAAGTAAATTATGCTGCAGATGTGGATAATGTGGTGAATCCACAACTATGTGAAAAATACTGAGGCTGCAGTATTGGCAAATGTCTGTGGGTCTGACAAGTAAATATTTCATTTTCCTTTATTGCAGAGTTAGTTACAATCATTACGAAAACAATACAAACAGTTACAAAGGAGGTTCAAATAAGGCTAAAATAACATGCAAAACCTGATGTCTAATTCAGCCCCTAAGTTTCCATAAAATGATCAAGTAGAACAAGATGCAAAGTGCCAATGAGCCATGTGTTTTAAAACTGTTTTGAATAATCGCAGCCACTTTTAAGGAACTAAATATGTTTTCTTTTTGTTAAAGGATGTATTTTACATATCAGCCCCTTCTGTGTTCCTGTGAATTCCTATTTGTGAAGGATTTACCATTAAAACAATTAAACACAATTCTCTTCTGGCAACAGTTACATAGGTACAATGTACATATACATTTTAGACTCAGCATCTACAATGATTCTGGCATTTTGACACGCCACAGTCAGAAAACAGAACCTTCCTTTGGCTCTGTTAGCATCTTAGTTTATTTTCCGTCTGTTGCTGCATCAGTTCTGTCTAGTTGATTCTGGCTTGACAGCACAGCTGTCTTCAAAACTTCCTGGTACAAATTCTTTAAAATATACAAAGAACAGGCTTTGACTTCACCCAGAGGGGTGTTGCCATCTCACTTCAAGCTATTTGTTGAATCATTCCACCTCCTAGGAAGTGCTTTTATTCGATTCCATGAGGGATTATGTCACATGTGAAAAGTATACTCAATTATCACACTTTTTATCACATTCAGTTCTTTAACTCCTAAAAGCTTTCTATGCAGAAAACAATGTTTTGTAGAGCGTTTTCCCCCAGTATTGACAAAGACAGTAGATTTAATTTTATACACTAAACAATGTTTGTCCATGTAACACATGCGCACAGCATTTGTGCATGCTTCTGATTGCACGTGTTAGCACATTAAAGCCAGGTGTATTAGCATTGCCAATGCTTGTCTTTTATAAGGTGCAGCACTGAATCATTACTGCCACCCAGGGGATATCTGAAATGACTCTTTCTAGAATCTCCAGATTGTAATCTGCTCTCCTTAATGGAGTTTATTATAATTTCATCGGAAAAGAAGGCGGAACCCTTTACTTTGTAGATTTGCTGCTGTTATAGATTCTCAAACCACGCTCCCTGTGCCCTGTGATGTATATACCTTTATCGGAGGGTCATGGGTTGAAAGCAGTTCACAAAATTTAAGACTGCCTAAATAAGACGGAAGGTATCAAAAAATGTAAAAAAATAAATATATATAAAGAGTTTTTTTTTTTATTAGGAACTCGGACGTTAAAAACAATTTCATTAACAAAAAATTAATTTTATTTTTGTTCATATGGTATGTCCACCACAGAGCACAATATTCCATTCCTACAACTCAAAGGCAGGGAGTTTTAGACCCAAGTGCCTTTTATAAAGAAAGTTCTATGTTGCGTAACCTCCTTGCATGCGAAAATGATTAACGCTTGTAAATCGACAGACTACAAGATACAACTGTATTTACATGGCCTGATTTTGAAAATAAGAGAGGACAGACCAATGACTATCAACAATTGATGGCCCATGTGGACAGCTTACAAGTGACCTGATTTTCTGGCTGGTGGCATATAGGTTCTAACAAGCGCAGAATGACATGTTGTACTCCCTATGTCATCTAGCATCAGTTGTGTGTGATAGTGTTTTCAATCTACTAAAAAATGTATAATTTGGTCATCAACCACAAGGTAAGATGGCTCTTGTATCATTCTATAAGGAGAAGATGGCATTTGTTGCCCTCACTCTGTCAGAAGAAACCAGCAATAATTATTTTGCATTATTCACATGTGCGGGGCACAGACTTGTTTAAGAGGGCCATGGATTTTCAGTCCTAAAAAACAGGGTCCACCCTTTCAAATATGCCTCCTCAGACAGTCACTGCTAATACCTGAGATAGCTCTCTGGAGAAGGTGCCTACGGGGCTTTACAACAGAGCTCTGCAGCTTTTCCATCCTCATCCAGCGGCAATGTTTGGATGTCATCAGCATATATATAGCCACAATTGACCCACAGTGATATAAAAATATCTGACAGAGCGTATGTAGACATACTAAAGACGGTGCTTAATTTATAAATAAATAGCTGCCAGGGCTCCCGTCACAAGGTCGCTCACACTTTCACCACCCATTGCTGCTGACACCGCTTCGAATTTCAGTGACAACACAACTGCTAACCATCCTGCTCCTACAAGACTGACAGTTCTGACTATTCCAGGCCCCCAAAGCTAGAGAAATTGCTATAGTGACAGGTATTGGTCATTTTGAATGTATATTGAATGAATTAGCAAGTACCCAAGATATTCCTCAAGCGGGGGTCCGGCCAATCCCCGCTCTTTTACATGCAGATGATGAAGGAAGTGACCCGATTAGGGCCACCCGGGTCACTCGCGACCACCTCTCAGCCTTCCATACAAATGAAGAGTCGGTCAGACAGTAGAGAATACAAACCAAAGTTATTTATTAGTATACGCTCAAGCTGGGTCCGGTCTGACCAGCCTCCTCGGATTGCAGCAGAGGGACTGACCCCCGTCAACACGATAATACCAGATATACATTTTCCAGCACCCCAAAAGACCCGCCCAGACTGGAATTTTCGAGTCTCATGGCTGACGAACAAAGGTGGTACAGAAAGATGAGCTACTATCCTGAGACCGAGTACATGCTATCTTAGTTTCAAGGTTACTCTGCCCGTGCCCGTCTCTCTGAGAGTGGGAGCAGGCCTACCTACTGGGAAAGGCATGCAAAGACATAACAATCTATTCATTAGTGCAGCGAAGCTCAACCTTGAATAATAAAGAGAAACAATCGAGGCTGCTTTCTGCTGAGGCAGGCAATGTAAAACAGAAGCTTAATTTCGATCAGGGTACAAAATGGCGGCTGAATACAAAATGGTGCTGCAAATGCTAACTTAACTCGCACAATGCTACAAGGAGTCGGCAGAACGCATTTTCCAGTCCAACAGTCCCTCCTTTTAGCATTTGCTAACAATTTTGTCTAATGCTAATGCTAGGAGACCAAAAGCTGCTCACATACTAAGGAGACCACTATTACATGTTAATGCACGCATTATCAATATTCAAAAATACCTTCATCAATGGACATTAAGTCGTGGATAGCCTGCATCATCATGGCCGAAGACTTAGCATCATATATTGGGGCCTTTGGTGTGGGTGTCAATTTTCCAACACAATAAGCACAACAAGCAGGAAGACAATGTACGCATAGGCAACATGTGAAGATGATGCCTGCAACTACTATCAGGAAGATAAGAATCTTCCACCCCCAGGATGCTATTAAACCCCAGAGCCAACCAGAAAGACTCCAGGTACCATTCTCTTGGTGGACGTCAGATGCGAGCCTATGCAACTTCTGTATAGCAGCGTATACATTAGGGGCGTGGTCCGGTATGTAGACACAACAACTGCTGCCGAGGACGCAACAGGCCCCTCCCCGATCAGCAAGGATGACGTCTAACACCATCCTGTTCTGAAGAGCAACAAGCCTCGTAGCCTGGAGCTCAGCTGTAATATTTGTCAAGATCCCTGCTGTAGTCTTAATGACCCCTTCCACAACCCTGGTGAGTCGACAAATGTTCAGGCTATTGGACATAGGGCCCCAAAAGGGCAAAATACCCTTCATAGCATCTGTAAACTGCTGCAGAGTGGTGTCTGTCTGGTCTATGTCTTCTGTGTAATAACCCTTTAATTCGGGACAGATGGACACTCCTACGCTGCAATTGATGGTCCTTATGATAATTGGACGGTGCCATGTACACTGGGGAAAGGAGGAAAGAGAGGTAAAACACACCAGACCATCCCCTAGGAAGCCAAACATAAGCTTGTGATCCACAGACAAAATAGATATTATGCGATGGGAGCAAAGCCGGGCTGTTATTCGTGCTTAATGTATAGGTATAGTTGCAATTACTCTCACCCACTTTCACCTTCCTAAACCCTTGAACACAAAACCCAGCTGTGGTGTTGACTACTGGCACCGGCATTGCTTCATCCTGAGTAATATTTCGCACTTGGAATGAACGAAAGTATTCAGTAACATTAAATCCCCGAAAATCCAACATTTCATTTTGAAGCCATGTTACATTTTTCTCTCTTTCATATATATTCATGCAGGCTGTTGGGGATAATGTATATGGGGTCCCTTGTTCTCCCGGGGTAAATCCTTGATGGACACGTATATATTCTAGCACTGTGTGATAATCAGCAGATGGCATATTCATAGCACAAGAATGATAATGAATGTATACCATAGAGAACAATTTGAACCATCTCTCACAGCTGCCCAAGTAAGACATAGGCAGCGATAACAGGCTATCACTCTTATGTGTAACCGAAGGGAGCAGTCCACATATCCAACAGTTTGTAACATTAGATGTATCATGGGCTTGATGGAGAGTTTGCAAAAATACATTATCTACATATGTTTTTCTGTGTTCACCTTTTGGGGCGCCAAAGTAACAATTGTATGTTCAGGGGGAACAGTTGCTGTACCAATCAAAGAGTGCACAGGATATTTCTCCTCTAGGAACCACATTATTCCAAGAACTGCTATCAGGGAAATCAGAACAATTACTATGAAAACTATTTTACTCCTTGTAGACCAACTAGACCAACCAGATGCATTCTGCCCATAACGTGGGGCTGCAAAGGGCTGTTCCTCCTCCCTAATGGGGCGACCAAACGGATACATTTTAACCACAGGAAAGGGCATATGATGGAGCCAATAACAAAAATACAAAAGAGGGGCAAAAGTTCCCAGTGTCCGTCAGAGCCTCACTGGTAGACTCCTATTGTTCATCAGTCGTTGGAGCTATTGAGCACCGGCGGTGGAGCTGTCGGACCAGCTCTTGAATCCCACGTCGCTCAGGATAAGTCCCTTCCCAGGGGAGCACACTCGATTAATCCTGTTCAATGTCCGAACAGTGCACCAATCTCATCTCTCACTATGCTACTGTTGCATGACTTATCGAGTCCATCCCTGCTAATCTGACTTCTCCTTTGGTGCACTGTTCCTCCGTCGGGGGCGCAGATTATACCTAGCTACTCCAGGGATAGAGGAGTCTGCAAAAAGGGGCTCAGACACAGAGGGGCCAATGGACTGGGGCTCAAACACAGATGGGCCAGCAGGCTGGGGCTCCTGGGTGGCCTTGATCTCAGGAGGCACTGCCTCGTTCAGCACTGCATCATTTTCCTCCTCCGTTTGTGCCCACGTCAGCCGAGCATCCGAGAAAGGAACAAAACGGGGCACCTGCTCAGCTTCAGAGTCACCGACTCCGTCAAGCACCCATTGGTCGTAGGGTAAAGGGAGGGGCACCTTGCGGCAGTGCTGAGAGTGTATCCAAGTCTTCCGGCCGGCAGCCTTCACGGCTGTGCGGGTGGCGAGAAGCACCTGCGCAGGCCCCTTCCACCTTGGCTCCAAACGTCCCTTCCTCTGGAAGTGTCTGGTCAGCACAAAGTCCCCAGGCCGAATATCATCTCCTGGCCCCTCGGGTGCTGGTGGTAGGGTTTCGTGGATCTGTTGGTGAATAGAACGCAAGCTTTTAGTTAACTCTTACAGATAATCCACTAACAAAGGGTATTCAATTTCTGAAAACTGCCGAGGTCGCGGGACGCCCCATACATTTGCCGGACACCTGAACATGACCTCGTACGGTGACAACCCTGTCCTAGTGTGAGGCGTAGCTCTTGTAGACAAAAGAGCTAATGGTAAAGCATCTGGCCACTGCAAACCTGTGCTCTCCTGAATCTTTGCCAGTTTCAGTTTGAGAGTACCATTGTACTTCTCAACCAAACCTGCTGGCTGCGGGTGGTTTGCAGCATGAAATTTCTGTTTAATGTGCAAACCATCACACACCAACTGGATAACCTTTGAGTTTAAGTGGCTTCCATTGTCACTCCAAATCAAACGGGGCAAACCGAATCGAGGGAAGAACTCCTTTAGGAGTGCCATCGCCATGGCTGTATTCTCTTTAGTGGGATAAGCCTCAACCCATTTGCTAAATGCACAAACAACCACCAATACATATTTCAGATTGTTGACTCGTTCCATTTCGATGAAATCCATCTGAAGGACCTCGAAAGGAAAAGAAGGGGGTTCAAAATTACCAGGGGGTGTAGGGGTGCCTTTTCCAGGATTATACATCATGCACACCATACAGTACTTGACTAGATGAGCAGCAACCTTGGGAATGTTATCATTCTGCCATACAGGATCTAACAGTCTACAGATACCTTTTGCACTAATGTGGGCTGGCCTGTGCGCCATAGTGACTACAGGGAGGACATATGCATCTGGTAACATCCATCTCTGTTTCCCTGACTTATCCGTCCAACACCCATCCTCATCTAAGCGTGCTGTGCTCTCCTGCCATACTGCTAACTCCTCAACCGTTGCCTCACTTTGGATTTCTTTCACATTGTCTAGTGTATCCTCAAACATAGTGGCCTCGGGCACCCACCTGGCGGGACCTGCTACACACATCCTTTTCATCTTTGAGCTGTCTCCTTAGCTGTCTGATATGCAAATGCATTCCCCTTTCCCACATCATCAGTAATCTCCTTATGGGCACTACACTTTACTATGGCCAATTTCTTAGGAAGTGTCAAGGCAGACAGAAGCCTGTGTATAAGAGGGCCATGCTGAATACGTGTCCCATGGGAGGTAAGGAACCCTCTCTCCGCCCAGAGTCGCCCAAAGTTATGGGCGACCCCAAAGGCGTACTGGCTGTCAGTATAAATATTAACAGCCAATCCCTTGCTCGCCCTAATAAGGGCGACCAGTTCAGCTGCCTGGGCGGACTGATAGGGAACTTGTGATGTCTCAACTACCGTAAGTAATGTAGTGAGTGCATACGCAGCAGTGGTGGTGCCATCCGGTAATTTGAAACAAGAGCCATCGACATATAGTTCCCCTTGGGGGTCAGATGAGGGAACATCAGTCAGGTCTACCCGTCTCTTCCTCTGTCCGAAAAATACAATCATGGATGTCAATTTCCTCACTCTCAGAAGGGAGGGGTAGTAACGTGGCTGGGTTCAGAGTGGCACATCTTTTAATTGTGATATGTGGGGCAAAGAGAGTTAGCTCATAACCGATCAGACGTGCACTGGTGAGGTGCTGTGTCTTGGTCTTATTCAATAGGGTATCCACAGCATGGGACACCATGACTGTGAGGTCAGTATCAAGTACGAGCCCAGCCGATTGCCTTATAGAGATGGCCACTGCCGCGACTGCTCTTAGACAGCTCGGGAGCACTCTGGGGACTGGATCAAGCAAAGCAGAAAAATAAGCACACAGCCGTTGCTTACCTCCAAAGGCCTGATTTAAAACAGAGAGCACACAGCCAGCCATCTCGTGTACATACAACACGAACTGCTTCAAATAATCAGGCGTGCCAAGCACAGGTGCAGAGCAAAGCGCGACTTTTAATTGCTCAAAAGACTGCTGACATTCAGGCGTCCAAGGCAGAGGTTCATGCACATCTTTAGTAGTTAATGTGAGCAGGGGTTTGGTTAGTAATGAATAATTAGGGATCTAATGGCAACAGTAGGAAGTGATGCCAATAAAGGCGCGCACATCCCTCTGAGTTTTAGGGATAGGCATTTTGACAATAGCACTGATGCGCTCCGGAGTCAATCTCCTACCCTCCTTCAACAGTAGGGGACCTAAATAGGTGACCTCCTGTCAACAGTATTGAAATTTAGAAAGGGACACTTTATGTCCAGGGTGAGCCAAATGTAGCAACAACTTAACCGTACTGCCTTTGCATCCCTGTTCAGTGTCAGAGGCTATTAGTATGTCATCCACGTATTGAAGCAATGCATTACCTGGAGAAAGTGTGAGGGAGTCCAATTGGGCTTTCAAGGCTTGGCTACACATACTAGGGCTCTCAGTATAGCCCTGAGGAGCTCGACAGAATCTAAAGCTTCTGCCAGCTAGGGTAAAACCGAACAAATGTCAGCTATCAGGATGGATCGGGATGCTAAAGAATACATTCTTCAAATCAATGACAGAGAAGAACTTAGCAGAGGAAGGAATCATTGTCAAAAGGGCAGTAATATCAGGGACCACAGGGAACTGAAGGACCACTATTTTTTTAACCGCGCGCAAATCAATTACAAAACGATAAACATCTGGGTGTTCATCAGGGGAGTCTGAAGATGCCTTTTTTAGAATAGGAAGAATAGGGCAATTACACACATTCGCTGCTGTCTCTTCAACCACTCCTGACTCAATCAGATCTTGTATAATTCACAGCAAAGCTCGCTCCCCCGCTTGTGGAATTTTGTACTGGGGAATACGAGGCAAGATGACATTGTCTTTAACTTTAATGGAAATTGGGGGAATTTGCAACAGTCCTACATCCGTGTAACCTGTTGCCCACAACGTGGGCGGCACATCCTTAAACTCAGCCGGAAGGGGCGCATCTTTGGACAGACACTGCTTAGAGCTGACCACATTCAGTCCCATTATCATGTGAACACCGTCCGGGGAGCAATAAATGGTTGCATGCAACTTCTTTAATAAATTGAGGCCCATTAAATTTTCTCCACAATGTGATGTCAATAGGAACGGTGAATCCACAGTAAAGGGACCGATAGTCAAGGCAAGAGGTTTGGAAATGGGGCTTTCAACCGGTACACCAGAAAATCCTACCGAAACATTATTTTGGCCAGAGCTGCCCTGGGGACCAGCGAACAAGAAACAGAGCTATTCATTGCACCTGTATCCACCAAGAATTTCTTAACTGAGCCTTGCAGATCCGCTGTGACATAAGGACCGCACTGATCTACAGGTATCTGGACTGGTCCCTCACCCTGCCCCTGGCTGTCCTAGCTGTGAGACATCCCTGTCACTTCATCCAGATCATAATCATCGTGGTAATACTGTCTCTGTCGAGGGTCATCAAAATAGTTCTGATCTGAGCGACCCTGCGATGTCCTATCCTCCCGAGCCCTAACCATATCACTTTCTGCACGGCCCCGTCCACGAAAACCTCGTACTCTGGGGGCCGCAACTTTCTGCAATAACACCGGACACTCGCTACGCCAGTGCCCCTCCTCCTTGCAGTACGCGCACTGATTTGGCCCTACTGGCGCAGCGTTCCTGCTACTGCGGGAAAGCTGTCGGGCCGGTCCAGTTCCACGTCCCCTTCGTTTCCCCTAGTCGCCTGCTGCAACAACACCTTCGTCTTCAAATCCTTGTGCTTCTTTTCCACCTTCTCTTTCTCCTCGTTCTCCCTGTGTTCATAATACTGTGCCATACTCAATATGACAGAAGGGGAGGATGTCGTCCAAGTGCTCTCCGAAGCCTGCAACCGAGCTGCAATCTCTGGGAGCAAGTTCGTAACAAATCTATTGACGAACAATCGGACACCCCCTTCCGCTGACAAATCCTGTCCACTAAAGTCCAAAAACACACCCTCGAACCGCGTGAAAAAATCAGACACACTTTCATCTTTCTTCTGACGACATGCCGTTAACTTGTCCCAATCCACTCTCCTTGGTGGAATAAGAGAATGCATATAAGAGATAATTCGGCCAGGCAAAGCTAGTATCTCGGCCCTAGGCTTCTCACCAGGCTTCCTCTCCTGATCCCATGCTTTAATCTGCTCCCATGTGCCACCCAATTCCGCACCGTGGTCCTGTGTGTGTACCTGCCTCCAAATATCGACGGGTACCAGTAAACCAAAGAACATTTCAATATCTGCAAGCGTCATCACTGTCGATGAAGCGGCTTCCGTCAATTCCTTATAGTATGCAGTAGGATTTTTCCTAGGGTCGGGTAACTGAGTCTTAAGGGATAACACCTCACTCCTCTTCCATGGGGTATAGACCCACTGTTCTTGAAAACAGGCCTCTACCCTTTGTCTAACCACAGCATTATGCTGATCTCGGAGCTCCGGTAACTCAGGGTGATATATGGGATGGACTTTCCTCATCGGAAACTGGGACACTGTCTTCGGGCTCTTCTCAAACAGCCTACTTCGGTAAGCTACCAACGTCGCAACATTACGGAAAACCTCCCCAGGCGCCATACCGGCAGCATATACATTGTCCCTGATATCATAAATAATCTGGGGCGCTACATTGTTGAAACACTGTTCCCACAATCCGATCAGTGTAGCCGACATGTGCTTAAGGGCATGCTGCTGCACAAACGGCTCATAATCTTTCATCACACTCCACACATCCTCCACAGTGTAGATGGGGTGACGAGCCCACTGAGCTGCCTGATTGGCCACCACCTTCTTCTCTTCATCGCCCACATCAGACCGTATCAATGTCCTCTCCCTAGCAGTTGCCCAGTCCCCGTCCCCTGATCCACAAACAGGTGTTCCGTTACCCAATACTGTCGGGGAATGAAGGAAAAGGGTAGGAGTAGCAACAGAGGGAGCAGGCACTAATGTCGTCAATAGCTGTGTTGTGGGTGCAAGGGCTGGAGGGAGGAGAGACATCGACACAATAGGCGTAGCAGGGAGAGACTAGCAGTTATTGCAGGGGCAGAAGGCGAAACTACAGAATTGACAGGAGGCGCGGCAGCCAAAGCAGCTGGGTCGGTAATGGAAGCAGCAGCAACAGCGGGGGCAGAAGAGACAGACGACTGAGGCTGTGGCATGGCAGGGTATATTCTCTGCGGGGCGTTTGGAGGTGGAGGTCGGGTGTCTAACAATTCCTCCACAAATGTATCATTTTCTTCTCGAACCACATAAGACTTTTCATATTGCAATCGAAACTTCCTATCGGCACACTCTATCCCCTTCCCATTCTTCTCTTTATAATACGCAACAGCTTTCTGAGTCACTGTCTGCATCCTTCCCTTTCGGGCCTCCTTTTCTGCTTTCATTCATCTCTGCTTAGCTTTCTTTTGCCATGTTCTAAGGGAATCAAACATTGACTGCCTACTTCTTTTCGCAAACAATTTATCCTGCAGGAAATTATGCTTTTGCTCATCAAAAGTGCTTGTCATCGGCCATTGCAACTCGGCATTGTCCCTCGTATATTTGTGCCATAATGTACTAAACATAATAGGGCCAAGGCCATGCTTCACATACATTTCAAAATTTGGAGTGCCTTCCGGAGGCGCAGGCTGACTCTCTTCCAATCGAGCATCAGTAGAACAACGACAACTCACACAGCATAGTTTACTAAAGCAGGGCATTTTAAAACTAAAACATGTTCACTATTTATGCCGAGCAGATATTTGCAAATATCTTACCAAAGTTGGTCCTCAGACCTCACCAAATCCAAATCAGAGTGGTACCATGTTCACAAAGAACCCAAACAAATTCAAGCGTTTGTCCAAAAACGATCCTCAGACCGTACCAAACCCAAACCAAGGTGGCATCATGGCCACAACACAAAACCAAGGCAAACTCACCTGGTGCACACAGGTCAAACAAATTTATTCTCCACTGCTGACTCTTCGGACCAAACGGTCAGATCCAAGGGTTTCGCCGTTCAGGACCCCTGCCGGGATGACTGCTGGCCTAGGCGCCCGGTCAAACAGACGGGGCAGCTGCGAGTACCAGACTCTCGTGCAGGGATCCCCGGTCCGCCCGTCCGACCCGACGTTGCCCTGACCCCCTCACCCGTCCGCGGGCAAGGAAGGGTCACTCGCCCGATGGGGTCCCTGTTCGGGGGCCAACTGAAGGAAGTGACCTGATTAGGGCCACCCGGATCAATCGCGACCACCTCTCAGCCTTCAATACAAATGAAGAGTCGGTCAGACAGTAGAGAATACAAACCAAAGTTATTTATTGGTATACGCTCAAGCGGAGTCCGGTCTGACCAGCCTCCTCAGATTGCGGCAGAGGGACCAACCCCCGTCAACACGATAATACCAGATATATATTTTCCAGCACCCCTAAAGACCCGCCCAGACTGGAATTTCGAGTCTCATAGCTGACGAACAAAGGCGGTACAGAAAGATGAGCTAATATCCTGAGACCGGGTACATGCTATCTTAGTTTCAAGGTTACTCTGCCCGTGCCCGTCTCTCTGAGAGTGGGAGCAGGCCTACCTACTGGGTAGACAGAACAATCTATTCAATAGTGCAGCGAAGCTCTACCTTGAATAATAAAGAGAAACAATCGAGGCTGCTTTCTGCTGAGGCTGGCAATGTAAAACAGAAGCTTAATTTCGATTAGGGTACAAAATGGCGGCTGAATACAAAATGGTGCCGCAAATGCTAACTTAACTCGCACAATGCTACAAGAAGTCGGCAGAACGCATTTTCCAGTCCAACAATGATGCGGTTCTATTAGCTCGCACAGCAGTGGGGCTCCAGAGTCTCCTGGATTCTTTTGCGGATTTCATGAGATCCCTGGATTTAAGTGTTAAAAATTTCTAAATCGCACACTATGGTCATGGGCCAGAGACCCAAAAAAGTCAAAACTTTCCGCTGCGAAGGAACCGTATTAACAAGGGTGACCTCATTTACATACTTAGGGGTACTGTTCGATGAGAGGGGATCTTGGACACCACAAAAGAAAGGAAAAAAACATGCTTTGGAAAGATCTACTGTAGCTCTCCGTGGTTTTGCACAGAGATTTGGGGCTAAGCCAATTGAAGCTATGCTTAACATCTATAAATCTAAATGTATTGCCATTGCTAAGTATGGGTCTGATATCTGGGGCTATACGGCGGTAGAAGAAATACCAACAGTGGAAAATATGTTTTGCAGGAACTTACTTTCGGCTCCGCAATCCACTTCCTCATACATCATTCATCAAGAACTTGACATTGGCTTTGTTTCTGACCTGATAGGACTGGCACCACTAGTAAGCTGGATAACGATCTGGATTAATCCAGAACTGATGATGAACCGAGAGATCGCCCGAGACTGTCTGTCATTGGATAGAGTCAGTTGTATCCTGTGGCTACAGTATATAAAGATTGTAACAAATAAATTAGGGCGCCTCGATCTCTTTGAGTCGCCAGATAATATCAGGAAAGAGGATCTATCGTGGGTCAAAAAACATTTTTTAAACATGATGGGCCTGATTCACAGAACTAACTTACGTCAAAAACGTAAAGTTAGTACTTTTTGGTATTCACAGAATACACTTACTCATTTTGGTATTCACAGAATGAACTTACTCATTTCGGTATTCACAGAAGTTAGTCCTAACTTTAGGACTCCTAAATGCCTTCTGTGAATACCGAAAGTCTTAAAGTTAGGATTTTTCTCAGTTTAGGAGTAGTAAAGTTAGGACTCCTAACTTTAGGACTCCTAAATGCCTTCTGTGAATACCGAAAGTCTTAAAGTTAGGATTTTTCTCAGTTTAGGAGTAGTAAAGTTAGGACTACTAACTTTACTACTCCTAAACTGAGAAAAATCCTAACTTTAAGATTCTTCGGTATTCACAGAAGGCATTTAGGAGTCCTAAAGTTAGGACTACTAACTTCTGTGAATACCGAAATGAGTAAGTTCATTCTGTGAATACCAAAATGAGTAAGTGTATTCTGTGAATACTAAAAAGTACTAACTTTACGTTTTTGACGTAAGTTAGTTCTGTGAATCAGGCCCGTGGTACATGGAGAGAGAGGTAAATGAAATAATGAAACCTATGGTTCGAGCCTATCTTTTGCTAAAAACATCCCCATCGATAGAACCATATCTGAAAGTTGTAACAAAGCCATATCATCGATTTCTTTTAACTAGATTCAGACTTAATCTTTTGCACTGTATTTTGGCCGAAACGCAGGGTTGAAGTAAGGTGAAAGATTTAGGCCCTTGTACATGTGATAATTTCTCCACCCAAGACACCTTGCACTTTATCATGCTTTGTGACCACTTTCATGAAATTCGCAGAAAGTTTTTAGTGCCTATTTTAAAGGGTAAAGGTTTTATTCAGGTACGGCCAGCATTAGTGTACCTACAGATGTTGAATAATACATGGGAGATTTTCTATATTGCCAGTTTTTTAGTTGCTGCTGTTAGGGAAAGGAAAAGATGGCCCATCTTCCCAAGTTATGCTGCTGCTCTTTTATAATCATGATGAACAGTGGTGTGTATTAAATGAATGATGTTTCAACTGAAGAGTTCTCCTTTATGAAAAATGTGAAGCAATGCTTTTTATGTCTGATTGTCCCCTCTGTCCCAGAGAAATCTCAAAGACATTTTGTATAGACCTTTTTATCGATGTAATTTAAAATCTGAAGTCCGTTTTTAATGATTTTTATGAAGTTTGAGATGGAACGTTTCTACGGTCCCCAAGATTATTTTAATATGACCTTTGTCTATGTTCGTATGTTGTTGTGTATGATGTTTGATGTGTACTTTTATGGTTTTTATTAACCGAATAAAGTGGATTTGATGATGAATTATCAAGTATTGTGCTTGGCTCTAAATTGGACAAACTGCGCCACCATGTGCATACTGTCAAAAGTGCCGGTGCTGAGAATTAGGTGCCGGTGCCAAGCTCCGGAAACCACTGGCTCAAATTCAGCACTGACTAAAGAACAGTAGTGAGAGAAACAAAACCCTTGGATCCATTATACATGAATCCATAAGACTGAAACATCAATAGACACAGTTCAAATCTTTGTGCTTCGTGAAATTAAAATGACGATTTTCACTCGACACACCCAACCATTACCAGATCCTGTAGGCACTTGAGAAGGATCTCATGGCCTCCAGAGCAGGCTGCACTAGCATTTATAGCAGAGTGCACTGAGACTCCACAGGCCCAGATCAGAGACCTGGATCTCTCTCACCTGGATCTTGTCCTTTTTGACCTTGGCCTTACATAATGCTGTTCCTCTGTGCCATGGACCCTTCTCCTCCCACAACTTGGCCTTGCTCTACTCTGGGTAGGTGTTTCTCGTTCATGACCTGGTTCTAGCTCCTCTCTGACTTCAGTTTTGTGCCTTTCTACCCTAGATCTTGCTCCTCTCTGACCCCCATCTTGTTTCTCACTTGTTCATCTCTGACCTGAGTTAATAATCTGGCCTAGGTCTTACTGCTTTCTGACCTCACTGACCTGGGTCTTGCTCCGCTCTGACCAGAACCTTGATCTTCTTTGGCTTTGGCCTAGTTTCCTATTCTCTTATGTGATCAATTCTCGCGTCTGGGTCTCGCTTATCTCTGACCTGAGTGTTTCTCCTCTCTGCCTTGGGCGTACCACAAGATTTTTCTTTTCGGCTTCGATCCACGACCATCTTGATGTGCTTCAATTCATCAATATGTTTGACATAAGAATTTAATTAATTCTTCCTTCCATTCAAAGGCACAAATAGGTGTATTTCCAGTTAATAAGACTTTGCAGAAGTTGGCACACCAGTGAGGCGCTGCTACCTACTGTGCGGAACACATACAGAACTAGCACAGTGACGTCTTACTTGTAGGTCTCTCTGGACTTGGTGCAAGGACACACCACTGTGCATGTTTCCTGTGCTGGCAATTATCAAGCTATCAACAACCAGAAGAGTTAAACGCGTGGATCTCCCTGGCAGAAAGTCAGTGATCTGCTGTAACTTTTTATTTTTTATTTTGAGACCATTATAGCAGGTTTGGGACTGAAGTTCTTATCACAAAACTTGGCACTTTGGAGTATAATGAAATTCTGAATTCAGTAGATAATTATATTCATCCTCTGCTATAGAAAATCTTTAAGAAATGTTTGCCTTTTGCCTGCATCCTTGGTTTTCTACATAACTATTCTATCGCTACTTGGCTGAAGTAAACTGTGAATACCTTTTCATCCATTGCCCCCTGTATTTTGTTAGAATTCATTACAATTAATTTTGATTTTTTTCCTTCTTTTACATATTTTACTTTTTAATTGTGGAGAAACTCTATAGCTGATCCTCCACACTTTTGGAGGAAAGACTTTGCTCGGTGCAGCAGCCTTTCGACTAACGCTCCGATTCTGGCATCAGTGGTGATGGGTACAAACCAGCCCGGCTTCCTTTAAAACAAGATGCCACCATAGCCTAGGAGTGGCAGAAAGTAAATAGCAATGATCTCACAGACCAGTGTTGTCAACATTACACTATATTATTCCATCCTTTGTTTGAAATTACCATTGTAGCTCTGCAAATGGGATACACCGGGAAGTCTCTGCCTCTTTGATCACACAATTTCAAGGGTGCTCCAACAATAAGTGTTATCGCTTATGCCCATTGTGTTCTTATCACACCAGTGCTTCCAAGTCTGTACAGTTCCTGGTTGAGAAACCCATTAGATGTAAGATTCTCTGTATTTTACACCTGCTCATGTACAGTAATGTCACTCCATTTCAATGACATCAATTCCAGGTCTGTATGCCAAGTAGAGCTCTGAGGTCTACATCGTCTGCCAAGGATGTTTCTTTCTGTCTAGATCGAGTGAACAGGTTCTCTAGTGAGAGGTGTGGCGCAGCAGCCAGAGCGGATGACTCCGGAGCGTGGGGCTCACGGTTCGATCGCTGGCAGCAGCTCAGCTCAGCACCACATGACTCTGGGCAATAGCTCACATAATATCCCTGACGGCCCCCAGCGCCTTGAAACCTTAAGGGGTGATATGTTCGTGCTTTACAAATATGGATTATTAGTCTATCTTTGTGCTCCTTATTTGCCAGGTTTACTCTTCTTACATATAAATAACAAGTGTGCTGCTCTTCTGCTGTGAACTGAAATCTGTCTCTTCTCAGTATAACCCGTTGAGAAGGTAGAAATCAGTAACAGTGTCAGGATATTCAAGCTCAGCTGTCATGGTACACAAGCAGAAAATGTCACAGTTGACACTGGTGATAGAAAGCAAAACTTCCAACAGTTCCTAAAGAATATCATGCTCGATTCCATAACATTTTGCTATAATTTACTCAAGGTTTATTCCCAAATTTCAGTAGTACGACCGTAGCTCTCCTGGATTACTCTTGAAAGCTGGAGCCTGCAGTACTTCAAAAGTAAGTCACGCTTACTCAAACCTGAGGATGAAGTGGACAGGATCTGCTGGGCGCAAACTTTTAAAAAATTTAATAAACATAGTTCCCCTACTTTTTGTAAAAAGAAAACTGTTGCAGGATGGTTAATTCCAACAGTTGAGATGTGTCAGCTGAAATTGAAGGGAGCAGTTCTCCTGTGCTGAGGAGCCGAGGGAGTGACAACCAGCTAAAAAGAGAAACAAGTCTTCTCGCCCGGGTGTCTGCAGCCTGAAAAAATTGAAATTGGTCAATCTGCAAATGTAAAGGCTGTTTGGAAGCCAGTACTGGCTTTAATTGATGGAGTCACTCGATGCTTCATGATGACCGTGATTTATTCTATGTGGGATGCAAGGTAAGGGGGTTAGTAGCCCAGAGTGATTGCTTTTAATGGGCACTCATAAAAAATGTTTGCAGTATTACTAAAATATATGTTTTGAAAGCACTTTTAAAAATTTTTAAACCAAACTTTTTGGTGCATTGTGCAGCAGTCTGTCTTATACTGTGTGTAATGCAAGTTTAAAAGAATGATTTACGTATTCAGGGTGCTTTCTGTCACAGTCTGGGACCTTGTAGCACTAAAAATACACAAGTAACTACTCCCCACTTGCAACAACCAGGTGTCAGTTTTGTGACTTTCTCATCATGACAGCTTCAGTGATCGCATTAACAAATAGAGGTTTCATAATGTAAAATAATGCATTTCCAACTGATTAGTTCAACTTGTATTTATTTTTTCACTTTGGGCATGTTCGTCATTCTATGTGCAATTAACAGAAAGTGAAAGGCCAACAAAATAGTTACAGAATACTTTATTATTTTTATCAATGCCTTTGACCCTGCCCCGCACACTCACTAACTCCACCCCATTGCACTTAGGATCACAGTTTCTATATTTTTTTGTGCACTTCGACCACTGACTCATACACCAGTCTCTGAAAATCAGGCCTAGTATAGTTAAGCTGTCTTTTCACGTGTGCCACTTTGTTCAAATGAATCTGCAACAAACTTGCAAAATATGCATCCTTTGACATATTCTGCTGTTTGCACTTGACAGTCAACCACTCGGGTGAGGTCTGCTGTGAATGTGTAGTTATTTTTGGTTCTAGCGAGAGAATGTACCTTTCATTCAGTAATCTGGTAACAAAATATAAAATATACAGGGCTTTGATACGCAAGGCAGTATTTCTGGTGTTTTGATTGTTGCCAGGCGTCTTGGTATGAATGTGTTTCCCTGATGCAGGACTATTTAATGCTGCTCCATAAGTATACATCAGTTGTGATTGGCAAGCCATTACATAGGCTTCAACGACGCATTATGAGACTGTTTTCTTTGCGTCTCTGTATGTCTGTCCAGTACCTCATTTTTATATCCATCTCACTACTGTGCATATCTGTCTGCGTCCATCTCTGTCCAGAGATCGCTGTCTGTCTCGTCATCACTTTCTTTGGATCTCTGTCCGTCTGCCCCTTGTCTGTCTGCTGAGCTGTCTGCACATTTCTTTATGAGCTAATTTGTATGCCCATTGCTGTATGGCTGGGCGTTTATTTTCGCCCGTTCTCCAGTCCATCTCATTTCTTTTCGCTCGCCCTTCTGCCCATCGCATTTCTTTTTGCTCGCCCTTCTGTCCATCTTTATCTTGGTCTCTCTGTGAATCTCCGTTTGCTCATCTCTGATGTCTGTGCTTTTCCATCTGTCTGCCTCGCCATGTCTGCCTGCTTGTTTATCTCTGCCTGCCTGCCTGCCGTTTATCTATCTGCTCATATTTGCCTGCGCATCTCTCGCTGTGTGTCCTGGCATGTTTTTGCACGTTCTTCTCTCCATCCCTGAGTGTCACAATTCATTTCTGTGCCTCGCAGTCTGCATCCCAATTAAATATGCCTGTTTTCCATCTCTGCCTGTCTGTGCATTTGATTCCCAGGTCCCGCCATTATTTGGGAATCCCTTATCTCTGATCGCTCCGTCTGCCAGTCAAGCATCCTCTATTCGCCTTGAGGGTCATTACTCGCTCACCCTAAGTCTGCACGGGAAGTTCCCATGCCAAGACAACAGGTGTCACTTCCTCAAGTACCACGATACGTGCCCGCCCACAGACGCACGCGCCCTTCTCATACTGCCCAGCGGCCCGGGTGTCGCTGCCTCTGGTGGCGTTGAAGGAATGGGCAGTTTTGGCAGATACTGGCCCAGGCCCAATATTTACTGCCGAGACCCCCTCCCATCCCCCCTCGGCTCCCGCTCGCCGTTAATGGCTCTTCGGGTAGAGCCCGCAGCTCCGCTCCGCTCGCCATCAGGACCAATCATCTTTACCGCAGCCCGCGCGCGGCTATCGATGGCTTCTCTTGCCCCGGGCTCCTGCTTTGATATGCTAATCCGCCCGAGTCCAAAACTCTGCAGAGATCATATTAATGTTGTTCATACCGAGCCCGGCCTCCCCGCAGCTGCGTGTGCACAGATCCAATTCCAAAAGAAATTAACGAGGGCGCATTCTCTGTTTTTAATGAGTCAAAAGTATGTTTGTTAGTTCCTTGTAAAGCGCTTCAGCCACAAAACCTCAAAGCGCTGTATTGGTAGTTCGTGTTATGTAATTATATCGATTGTCGACTTCTTATCGGCCCCAGAGAGATGAAAGGTCGAGGAGGTGCGCCAGGATTGGAACCGGTGGTTTGCAGGCTGCCCCACACGTCCTTGCAGCGTGTGCATTATTCCACTGAGCAGACCTACATGGTTCCTTTGCGTTCGAAGAATGTGTAAACTGCCTTTAACTAATAGTCGTGGCGTTTAATAATACTCCCTTGTTATTCTGCATGAAAACTCTGCCCCCTTTGGAGCTGCCACGTCTAAATATTTGGATAAAAAGATAACACGCTGACATTTGGCCCCTGTCGTTTGTGATGTGAAGTCTGGATAGCAAACTCCAGCGAAAAAAATCAGAGAAGCTCCGGTTTGGCTGCTTTTGTGATCACGCAGCCGTCCTGCCCCAGGCATCTTTCGATGCTTAAACAGCGCCGTCGCCCCTGGGCCAGGAAGAGAGGCCCCGACAGCCACGAGAGCGCCTCTCCCATCGCCCTGGGCAACGTAAAATACAAACCACTTTGTATCAAAAACATTCTTTTTCTACTGTTGGGGGTGGGAAGGGGGAGTTCAGTGGAATTAATACGATCTGATATCTTTTGCGTTTTAAGAGATCTCCGGCTTGTCGGATCGCTTCGAGGTGAATGGCATTCGACGGGCAGGCGCTCTTGTCGCAGGCTATCAACATTTGCAGCGTGGATGTAATTACCGCCAGTATCTCTGGAAATCTCAGGCTCGCCGCCCAGCGAGATCGGCGGCTGCCCAGCACTTGTTTACATTGTTAGTATGAACTGTCACTTTAAATGGGTTACCTGCGACATAAAGCACAGAAGAGCCGTGCTGTGTCATTGGAACAGAACCTCACATTTTAGGTTATGCAGACTTGCAGAGCGCACTATCACCCGGGAGGGTATCCTGGTGCTGAGCAGGTGTGAATCTAGCCAAATCTAGGACCTATTCGAAAAGCCACGTCTTCGTCTTCTTGCGGAATGCAGTGAGGAGGAGGCTCTTATGTGTTGGGGCAGGTCTTTCCACGCTTTAGGTGCGATGTAGTAGAAGGCTCGACCACCGGATCTGGTTGTCCGTGGAATTTGTGCAAGTTGGAGTCTGGACGAGCAGAGGTGTCTGTGTTATGTAGTGCCTTAAAAGTGTGGGGGAGGAGTTTGAATTGTGCTCGTTTGTGTATTGCGAGCCAGTGGAGCTCCTTCAGGTGCGGAGCGATGCAAGTGCAGCGTGGGAGGTTTATTCTGATCTCTCGAGTTCTGATGGTCACTGAGTTTTACAATCGTTAAGTCAGGAAACACATATTGTAAGTACAATATTGCCTGGTTTACTGCCACCGACCAGGGGCACCTCCAGAGATCGCAATTCAACAAAGAGATTCTACTACAAAAACATATAAACGCACGTAAGTGTGTGCTTAATCTTACTTGCGGTGTTTTTAAAAAACGGTGGTGATTAGAAAAAAGGAATACCTTCTCATGTTTGTAGGAAGGACAGTGTTCAAAAAATTGTAAAATACCCCTCACACACTGAAACCTGATTCAGTGTCATGCTTCATCATTGGGGTCTTCCCGCCCCTCTACGGGACGGGGCGTGCTACTACCTACGTGGACGCGGGAGCACTTACTTTAGTGATTAGTGTATATGTGTAGTGCGTGGGATCATGAAATATAAATATATGTGATGGTTTAAAAATTCCCTGGCTAGTGGAAAAGAATACACTTTATTAACTTCCCTAGCTGAGAATGGTAAAAAAGGGGGGAAAAAGTAGATGGTGTACTATAATGGGTCACTTTCTACAAGGTCGACATGTTTCAGAAGCCATCCCCTAGGCTTTCTTCTTCAGGACCGAAACGATCCCTATAACGCCTCACTGGGCTGTATAAATGTACATAGGCCTACTGATCACAAGTACTCTTCTCTGCGCCCCAATTGCGCATTTGAAAATTATATCATTAGTATATCATTCGTATATTAATGTGTCCTCTCCATGAGATGTCACGAGGGGTATAGGGGCGCCTTCATACAGACAATGCTGCCGGCTGCTAGAACACCTGGGAATACCTTCTCGTGGCTCTCCGGGAACCCTTATACCCCTCGTGACATCTCATGGAGAGGACACATTAATGTGGGTCGGTGAAGGAGTCATGTTTGGTCACAAAACAGGAGGGCAACCTCGGCATCAGTAATTGGAGTGAAGGCGAATTCTGAATTAGGAAGCCTTTGGCTTAAAACCGGGGCTGGGGTTGCCGTGGAGGTGTAAGGAAGGGGTTGGGACTCCTGCTACAGCTATTGTCCCTAGCCTCTCACAGTACTCCATTACATGGCCCCGGAGAATGTCAGGGGATGGCGTCTGCGCCAAGGGACCAAGGTATGGCCCGGTTGCCCAGGCCCATCCCATTGGGTACCAGGGGGATCCCTTCTTGGGTTGGCTCTGGCATGGTATGTTGGGGGTCCAGTTTTCATGCTGGCCCACGCTCCCTCTATTTTGAGGGTGCAGGTGAGTTTGCCTTGTGATATGCAACTTGCAGTATTGGGTCCACAGTCCTGAATCATTTGGAATAGTCAATGCCATGGTGCCTGGGGGGTGGCCAGCCATGACTCTTTTTGAGGATCTGTTGCTAGGAGATGACATGTATTAGTTCCTCTAATCAAAGGATTCTTGATGTAAATATTGTAAATGTCATGTGAAAGTTTGGATAATTGAATAATTCTGTTGATATAAAATGTCATGTTTATGTTGATTGTAATAAATACGGCCTGAGAACTGTATATTCTCTAATGCAGTGATGGTGTCTGCGTGTCTCTGTCTCCCTTAAAGGAATCCCCATTTGGGGGGAGGGATGATTTGGGTAGGTCTCGGGCCAGTCCCCCACCTGTAGAACTACTCCTACATGTAAAGCCGCAATCACACATCTCCTCTACACTGAGGGTCTTACATTGGGTACCAGTTGCCAGAAGATGCACTTTCAAGCTGCTTTGTATCACCCACAAAGCAATACATAGCAAAGGACCACTTTTCATCAAGAAGAAAATCACAAAATACACACAACAAAGGAACCTCCGCTCTAGACTGGCACCTCACCTCAAAATCCCAGAATACAAGAAACAATCATGGGTGGAACATCTTTCTCTGTCCAAGCAGCCACACCATGGAATTCAGTACCCTGCCCCAAACATAAGATCCACTAACAACCATCTCAGCTTCAGAAGAGTAGCCAAGAATTTGCTATTCCCTACATAGGCACAGTGCTCACAACAGAACAATGTACATTGTTTATATGTACAAAACATTAAAATTATAAATTAAACATTTAAGAAAAAACAAAAATACACACACACACACATATATATATAAATACACACACATATATATTTAATATTACTTACTGGCGGTCGCCGGTAGATAGTTATAGGGAGGACCATGTTTCCATAAGAAAATCGTTTTTTGACTTGCCTATGTCTTTTGCGCCGTTTGACGAATCTTCACAAAATTTCCCCAAAAAGTGTCAAGTTGGGTCTTGTTGTACATTGAAAGTGTTGGGGTGATCCGTCAAGTGGGAGCCGAGAAAAAGGGGGATGGGGGGTCAAAAATGGTGAATTTCTCATGTTAATTCCCATAGGGATTTTGAACACGACTACAGCCCGAACCGCTGGACGGAATTACTCCAAATTTGGCAGAAATGTAGCTCTTGGTCCAGAAAGAGCCCTTTTTGTTATTTGGTCTAAATCTGTTCAGTAGTTTTTCAGATATTAGTTGAAATTCAAATTTGTATATCTAGGGACACTGATCCTCTAGGGTTTCTGACAGTCCCCGTGCTGATATCTGATTGGCTGCCAACACGTCACCCGGGAAGTGTTGGCAGCCAGCCGAGTCCCAAAAAAACATTCAAAAAAAAGGAAAAGGGGCAGGGTAGGAATACCCTGACCCCTAGCCCTGTTCCTGGGGTCCCCCGGGAAACCCACAAGTGCAAAAAAGCATTTAAAAATTTTTTTTGGCAGGAATCGCAGCCGGACTTGTAAATCCGGCAAAAAATAAAAACCAAGCATGAGTTCCAACACTTGTGTTTTATTTGAGCCCCGAGGTGGGGCAGGTCCCCGGGATATACTCAGTATTTTGTTTTTTGGAGGGGGCTCATGCGGCCCCCCTCCTCAATGTTACTTTAACCCCAGGTACCACCACCTCCCCAGGGTTTATTATTATGATAGGAGGGGGGCGCGCAACCCTCCTTCTCAGGGCTTTAGATCCCACGGGGACCACCACCTCCCTGGGGCTTTGGAATTAAAAAAAGAGGGGGGCACGTGGACCCCCCCCCCCTATTTTCTAATTACCCCTGGGACTGACACCTCCCTGGGGCACAAAAGAACTGTCAAACAAGGAGGGGGGCTGCGCGCCCCCACTCCTGGGCCATATTTGGCCCCGTGGACCACCACCTCCCTGGGGCCAGCCTGTGGAAACAGAAGGAGGGGTGCCGGGCGGCAACTCTCCTGGAGCCATTTATGGTCCTGCGGACCGCCACCACACAGGGTCAGCTACGGCTATCTCCTGAGGTGCCCACCCTCGGGAGATAGCTGTTTGCTTTCATGCCCAACAAGAGCAAACACTAACTCCGGTGCCAGCAAGCAGGAGCTGTCAAACTGCTCCCGCTCGCTGGGAGCGGGGTTTTCAACTGTTTTCCTGCCCGCTGTCCAGTGGGCAGGGAAACAGATGAAAGGATTCCTTCTGCACACAGGGAGCTGTATATTTAGCAGCTCACTGCATGCAGGAGCAATGCCAGGGACCGCAGAGGCATTGAGGCTCACCCAGCGGTCCCTAACTCTGCACACCGGATGCCCTGGATGGACTCCAGGGCACCAGGAACAGGAGGCTGGGCCCCGGGGCTAAAATCAGCCCGGGGAGGTGGGTCGCGTGGCCCCCCTTCCCTTCCACTTATTGACCGGGCCCTGGGGGATGGGGTCCCCAGGGCCGAAAAAAGCCCAGGGAGGGAGGCCGCACTTACCCCTCCTCAATTGATTTTTGGCCGGGCCCCACAGGATGAGGTTCCCAGAGCTGAAATCGGCTCAGAGAGGGGAGTCGCATGCCCCCCCATTAAGTTCGGGCTGAGCCGTTCTGGCCCTGATGCTCATTTACAGAAATTAAACCTCAACTGAAAGCACTTACAAATATAAACATAGCAGATGCCCCTGTTGAAGCTCTACTTCTGTGAAAATGGTGATTTCTACTCTGTTGAACAGTACTCTGTGACCCTGTTGTGGTTGTTGTTTGCACTTTACAAGATAACATATAAATTAATAAATAGAAGTAGTAAAACATATCAGTAAAAGGGCTTTTTTTAACTAGAAAATGTCACCATGGCGCCACACAAACGCATTGTTTCATTTGTGTGTGTTGTGCTGCATTAGTGGTTATTCATGGTGAGTTAAGGTTTATAATACCAACGCTATGTCAATTCTATATTAAAAATACCATAAGTGATGCATCTCAGTACATTTGAATCTTTCTCCATGGTTATGTTTATGGCTGCAATGGTACAGTTATGAATAAATGTCTGGAAAATTTGTTAATGGATATTGTGTAAATTCTGGACCATTAAGAGAACATCTGCGGTGTTGCTATAAGTTGCTGTTGCATTACCAGGAGCTTTACCCAGTAATAACAGCTTCCGGTTAATCTAAAAAAGGAATCTAACAGCTTTTTGCAGCTGGAGAAAACTGGTTGAATTGCCTGAATAAATAATGCTTTCTGCTCTGTGTTACCCATGTCACCAGTCCCAGATTTAAATACGGCAGAAAAATCTGATTGGCAATAATTTTAGCAGCCCTGCCCATTGTTTAATATTTACCAGCCAAATCCATAACACGTGTATTTGTCGTAACTTTAACCTCCATTGAATACTTTGGTTTGTGAATTACCGTGTTTTTGGAACTGAATGGAGTGGACCGTATTGTTAGTGGTTTGTGTTTTGTCTTTGTCCATGATAATGTAATTTTTTTTCGTCCAAATGGTCACGAGTTTCCCGAAACCTACATTCATTGGCCCGAATGTACATTTGGTTGACGTTTGGGTCGGGCAGAGAAAACAGTTTTAACAGAAATTCTTAGCCACTGTTCATCAAATTTCAAATATGGAAGCACATGTAATTACCAGGCGGCTATTTGAAATTTGATGACTCTTGGTGAAAGTTTGAAAAAGTTAGGTTTACGCATTAATGGTCATAATGGGCTTGCCAGAAAGAAATCAAAATCCATTTTGCATATACCTTTGGCGTCTTTCACTAATGTTGATCAGACTTCACAAACAAATCCTAAAAACTATTTAATGAAAACTGATATTATTCACATGCACATGTGCACTCCTAAAAGAATATAAAAATTATACATATTAAGACTTAACTATTCCAAAATGCTTTTCACTACACTGCTGTCACTGACGTATAATAGATTAGTTGACTAAAATAATGCTTTCAATGTGATTTATTGTTTCAATAGTGTAAAATACAACACAATAACAGATAAAAGTCTCAAAAGAAATTACATTTATTAGCTGAGGTATTTTTAAAAAGAAAAATCACATCAAAGGGCTATACCAAAATCTTAAATCCACCCACACAACAACAGCGCAGTGCATAACATGACCCAATGTACTATTCAGAAAGACATAAAGGTTTTGTCTAGTGCTATGATTTGATTTTTATAAAAAACTCTAGAGATATAATTTATTTCTTTTAGAACTCTTCAGACATATTGTGTCAGATTCACAAAAGCATTTATGAGTACGGGAATAGTACTAGAGAGTACTCTTTTACACACTCTTACATGCCTTTGTGAATCAACCCATTATTGTCCAAAATCCTATTGGAAAAAGTATAAAGAGGACACAGTCCTTGCTGTTTGAACTAATTTTGTATGAATGTGACTGGAATATTCCTGTTTTATTCCCATGTTAGATGTTTTCATTGACCTTTCACAAAAGTATGTAAGAGTGCATGAAAGAGTACCACAGGAGTACTCCTTTAGATACTCCTTTAGATACTCCTACATGGATACTCCTACATGGGTTTAAGGCATAAGGTCTGCGAGAAAGAATACGGGAGAAGAGAGAGGCTGGGGAAATGCAAATGCAGAGGGAGAGAGGTTGTGAGAGGTAGGAAAAGATGGGAAATCTATGTGAGAGAGCAAAAGAATAGAGGGATGGAGGTAAGTTTATGAACCCATGTAAAGAAATCAAATATAGAAAGAAGATAAAAACGAGTGAAATAGAGGTACGTCAGCAGACATGCTGAATTTGATATGTGTTTAGGCAAATGGTGATAGATAGATATATATATATATATATATATATATATAAATATATATATATATTCAATAATCTGTTAAAAAAAGCTCTGATGCTTGCAGGTGGCAGTTTTGATCCGCTTTCCTTAAACAGCCAGTATGAGTGTGACAGCAAATTATATGTATGTGCGAGTAATATGTGGCACATTTAATCTGTGATTTACTTCAAAATCAACCTTTGAATACAATTTTGGTGGAAACCGACGATATGTTGACATGAACAATTTTTAATTATTGGTGAGTTGCAAAACCCACTTTTCATCCTTAATCGTAATCAGAAAAAGCTTTGGCATGCTTTTTTCTATTATTTATTTGTAGTTTGTGGTTGATGTTATTCAGATTAAATTTATGATTACAATTATGTAATTCAGCTGTGTTGTGGTTAAATTAATTACAGTAACTTGTTCTTTTTCTATAGAAATAGCTAATGCAGTTCTGCCATTTTGTATTACTGTAAAAAATAGTTCCTTCTGTTACTTCTATGGTATGCATTTTATTGACATTAGAAAAATGAAATGCTGAGTTGGCCCTGTCTGGATTAGGATTTGTGACCTAGAGGTTGCACACAGATTTTAGCAGTGAGCACTTTATTGACTTAGTTGTCTCTCCAGCTTGTCTGTAAGGAGTGTGGAATGTTTTACAGAGCTCCTGGGATTACATTGAATACCCTAATGAAAACCAATTTTATGCCGATCATTCGGGATGACATAGGTTGCACTGGTGCAACTCTCTACTGACATTTAGACTGATGCAAAATGAAATGTCATTTTTATAGTAAGCGATACAAATGATGTTGTTTTTTGCAGTTGTCAGGCCGTATATTAATTGGAGCAAAATTGCTCAAGTGCAATTAATAGAATCCTGAAATGTCACTGCAAAATGTCTTTGGCACCTGTGCAATCCATGTAACGAGGAACGTTTTCATTCACATGGTCATTTATGTGTTTCTGGTGCGTCTACTTTGGTGGGCTGTGTTTTGCAGTCCCCTTTGTGCTAAAATCAATTTTAGTGTGGTAAATAGTGCTAGAAGAATGAATGCCTTTTGCCTATGCCAGTGCTGTTTTATAGCTAACTTTCAAGTTCAGAAGAATCATTTGTGAGAGCAGAAATTCCTCTTAATAATTTATATTTCTATACGTTGTATGACTTTATTAATTGTAAGGAGGTAGAATGTTACTGTTAAACAGACGAGCAATCACTCAAGGTGAGGTGGTATTATAATACTGACAGACTGAATCTGTCCTTGATGCATCCGCAGACAAGCAAAGCATAATCTCTATACATATTCGCTTATGCATATGAATGTTAAGCAGATAAGAAGACATAAGAATTACATTTTGATAGACTGTAGAGATGGTTATTCCCTCAACCTACCATCCATCCTATTCACACTCCACTTCTCTATACTTATAAATGTCCATTTATTGTAAAATACTTACCTTCGCCCCCCAGCTTTGTCTCATAAGAAAAATGAGCCACTGAAAATGCATTGATTTTGCCCAAGATGACACACTTTTGTTAAATGGAGGAGCCAGGATTATAATTTAGATTTCTTTCTCCGCCAGTATATAATTCAGCCACTAGTCTAGACCTCCTTATAACTAGTCCAATGTTCAGGAAACGGGAGTCATCAATCAGTTGTACTTTTAAAAACAACTTTATTGTTTCTTCCTCTTACATCCCCCCAAGAGTCTGTGTTGCATCAAAGAACTCTAAAAAATACAATAGTAGATAAATAGTATTTGTGTTGCCACTGACAATGGCATATGCCAGTGCTGTGAGTGCTAAGGTGTCACTCATTCCTAGAAAGGACTTAGGCTCTTCAGAATTGTGCTCTGCGTGTTTTATAAGTAACCTGTGGACAACTTAAAACTCAAACATCACACACTACAGTTTTATTTTTTGATTATCGAATACAAAAAACAAACCAGTTTGTCCGAATTGCATTATATATCAAATGTGTGTACACAATTAAAAATAAAACACTTTTCAAATTGCATTCTTGTTATATCAAAAGGATGTGAGACAAAGCACAATTTTGATATGTATCTACAACAATAATTGTGGCGGTAGAGATGTATACAATAACCAATGAATAAAAGGTGTGCATTCTGAAAGAGGGAAAAGATTGTAACAGTAAAAGACGAAGGTAGATTCCCAAATTCTTTTTATTTTTTATTTTTTTAAATAAGAAAGTTATTTTTGTGGTCTAAAGGTTTTGCAAACCAATCCAGAATTTTGAAAGCTGGTCTGTGGTCTTTTGAGAGTTATGATTTTTCTTTTTCCACACGCTTGTTAAATAGATCAAGGGGTCTGTGACTCAAAGAATCCTTTGATTGCTTATTTATGATTCCATTCTGGTGCCCTTTCTGGGAGTTGGAAGTCAGTTGTGCCACTGAAAGTTGACACGTTTCGACCCTGTTGTGTTGGGGGTCTCATCAGGAAGTGGAACTGTTAAAACCCGTGTGTTCTGGTAAGTTCGCAGGGAAAAAAACCATCCTGAGCGAGAAGGAAATCTTTCTTTTGATGCAGTATGGAAGCATTGGAGAATGGGGCACTCTGTCCCTCTTTCTGATTGCAGTTGAGTTTAGTCCAATTTTTTTATATCTGGTGACCGGATGAATCGGGTCCGTGGTGGTGTTGGGCGACTGTCCTTCAGATAGAGACTGTTAGCAAGTTGAGGGGACAGCTGGGTCCACTCGATATGTCTCAGAGTTGGTGACGAGTAGGTATCCAGAGTAGCAGGGCCAATACTTACGAGTAACCTGTGCTTCTGCTATTTCATGTATAAACTACCTCGATGAGCTAAATAGTGATTGCCGATCTGTGCCTTCAGACTTTACGAATGCACTTTACATACATCCATTCGCATTGTATTCTGGGTGTCATCTCAGTCTCACCGTTGTAGCACTAATTCATTTTTCCAAAACACAAAATGTTGATTTCTGAGTATAAATAACTACTTCGCTCTGTAGTGAATGCATTGTCTAGGCAAGAGCTTGTCATTGGGTCTTTAGATTAACATAGAAGAAATAGTTACCGATTCACAAAGACATTCATGAGTACATGAAATAGTACTCCTGTGGTACTAGCGTGAAAATTCTTAAAGACCAATGTGAATTCACCCCAAAACATATAAAGTAGGAATATCCAGGGAATATTCTTTTACAATTAGTGCAAATACAAAGCCCTGTGCCTGTGTTGCTCTTTTAGTATCAGGGAGTTGGATGTGGCTGATTCACAAAGGCATGTAAGAGTACGGAAAGGAGTACTCCTGTGGTGCTACTTCCCGTACTCATAAATGCCTTTGTGGATCAGGGCCAAAGCCCTTAGTTGAACATATGGAATCATCTTACCTACGGAGTGTTGTATGATCCGCAAACATTTTACAGAATAAGAAAAGAAAACCTTTTCAGAATGTTGGAGGTGTAGTTATGATTTTAAATTTAACCCTAAACTGTGTAATTCAAGAGCGTTCCACCTGCCTCCTTTACTACAACATGGATCATTTCCTGTTCCTACTATGAACAGTGCAGGGTTGTTTCCCAGGTAGCTTTGCACTACTTAAATTACAGTGCACACATATTTGCATACATCTCTATATTTTATACTGTTTTACTATCGCTGTTATGACATATCCATTTAAAATACATTTATAAGGATACCTTGGTTGACATTGCAGTTGACCAATTACAATTCATGTGTTTTTGCCATATTATATGCCGCAAAAGAGAATATTTCACTTGATTGCACTGTTTCTTCTTTTGGTATACATTTTAGTTTAGTGCTGTTCTTTCCTTTATGTTATTCACTGGACTTATGTAGTCAAATGTCCTAAAATGCATTAGCCACAAAAGGAGCCAGTATAACTCCCATGTAACCTGTGAACTGAAATTTCCACAAGAGTAGCAACACAACCAGTGAGAAACATAAACATTTCCATCAAAAGGTCTATCTTTCACCAAACTTCAAAGCCCTTATTGGAACTTTCATATTTTGCTTCATAAAATACAAACATCTTGTGATTTTAAAATGCTGTTCAAATAATTGAACTCTGTACTATCCACTGTGCTCCTTTTTGGTCACAATGATGAATGTGTTTCCAGAGTATATCTCTTACACTGAAAAAGGATGTCCTGGTGCTCGTAGTTGCTAACAGCGGGAAGACTGAAGAGCACATCCAAGAGATATGGTTGGCGAAGAGCCAGGCCAAAAGATGTTTGTTGAAAAGGGGATGGATTGTAAATGTTTCTCTAGTCATAGAGACAAGTACGTTGTTGCAGAAGTGATTTAACATCACATAACCACTTAAAATAAACAGGGGTTGCTAATAATTTGTGTTAGAAAACAGGGCTTTTTGCAGATGCTCTCCAGTTTTTGCCCCCATTTGGACTACTAGTTGGTGGTGTTCGACTCTGACGGTGCATGAAGCCTGCTAACCAGGCTCCAGTGCCAGTGCTCTCTAAACTGTTATGTGTGAATTGGTAATCCCAATTGACAAGGACTTTACCCTCTTATAAGTCACTAGTATATGGTACTAGAGATACCCAGGACATGGGTGGTAAAGGGGTCTCCAGGGCTTGCAGCATTGGTTGTGCCACCCTGAGTGACCCAAAGAAACTACTGACAGCAGGCTTGCCATTGCAGACTGCAGGAGCAGAGCAAACTGCTCAAACTCGACTTTGCCTCACCATGTGTGGCAAAGTCAATGCACTATCTCTGATATATGCCAGTCACCCCTAAGGAAGGCCTCCTAAAGCCCAGAAGTCAGGGGGCCTTATATCAAAGGTGTGGATTTAAGGGACACACCTGACACCAGAACCTCAGTTCTCAACAGCCTGCATCAACAAGGACAACAAAAGAAGAGACCGGTGTCAGTGACAACAAGACTTGCACAAAACAAAAGAAGGATCCCCTGCACCTGTGGTAGTACTCTTGGAACTACCTGATTGAGACTTGTCCTAGCTATCTCTCAGTTCTCCCAGACAGAGATACGGACCTCTGTGGAAGATTGAAGCACCCTCAGAGTTCCCTGGACTAATGGCACTAGTCCCCTTCAAACTGCTGGTAAAACAATGCTCCAGATACGAAGAATCACTGGCCATCGGGCCCTTCGAGGGATTGCCCAACTCCAGACATTCTAGTCTATTGTGGGAGCTGTAGTCTTGCCTTCCACAAAGTTACAGGCAGCTACCACATTCCCCTGGACCACCGGATGTCGAAGTTACTGACCAGACTACACCAGTCCAATGATAGAAGCCCTTGGTTGCCAGCCTTGTAAGTTATATTGAGTCTTGTAAGTAGACAATATTGCTACACCGGTCTGAGATGCACTTCTGAGTTTCTTTCCTTCGTTTCCATCCTCAGGGCAGCAGAGAGTTTGTGGGAAGGCTAATTTACTATTCTAACTCCAGTCCTGGAATATTTTAAGGAAAGTTAAAAATTCCCCAAGTATTTAAAGAAAGGGTTGTAAAGTTGCAATTTACCTTTGACTGTGTTTGAAGTTTGCATCAGTTGTGTAATAGTTCGTAGTGAAGAAACAAGTATTCTGGTAAAGGAAAAACCTTAACACCAGCACTATAACGTGTAAGGAAGGAAATGAAGCAGGAAGGATACTGTGCTGTTGCTTATCAAGGCAGATTTATCTCATGGCAATCAGGAAGAGCATCAGGCATAGGATATGGAAGAAGCTTGCTGTCAATAGGAAATAGAAAGCACTGGCACAGCTTGGCATGTCATATGTGCTAACACGTGCAAACCTAACAGCTTTTATGGAGCACCAGCTTGCAGCGGCTCTATTCTGGACTGTATATTGGATATCTGTGACCCATAATTTCTGGAAACACTTTTGCAGAACACCAATAGAGGCTCTTCTCCACATCACTAGGATACGTCGGTGATTCCAGTGGTGGGAAGATGAGCAGCTCACCAGCTGTGGTCCAATGTGGGATGCTTGCTAGTCAAATTACCTTTTAAGCCTTATCAGTAGAGTAATGGAAATGAAAGTGAGCTAACATTGTCCAATCATGATTGTCATATTGTAGTGGGAGTGCCACTCAACCAAGCTTGCATTTGTATGTCATTAAGATCATATATATATGTGATCAAGGCCCGCACGGGCCGAAACGCGCCATGGCGGCACAGCGCAAAGAAAACTAAAATAAATATTTTGCACAACAGAAAGAGGAGTCCGTTCCGTTTTTCTGATTCTGGGAACATAGAATCATTGTGGAAAAAGGTTACTTGCAATATATATATATAATTGTTTTCGCCATTTTATCAACTACCTACCCTGAATCTTATGAATTATTAATCGCATTAATAGTTTTATTTACAATTGTATCAACAATTCTAACTTTGTAAATTGCAAATATTACTTTTGGGATTGATTATTACAACTGAGGTTGCAATATAATGAAACAAACATTATTCAGTCAGCTACTTGTTAAAAAACAAATTTTTAAAAGGTACTTAAAATACAGAAATTAATTGAATGACATTTATATTCTGCTGTACTATATTGCCAACATTTCTGTTATCATTGGTTTTAACAACTATGACGGTTTTTACGTACATATATATATTTTTGTCTTTGTATACAAGTTTATACCTTTTCGATGTGAAGTTTTTCTGATGCACTGGTCACTTTAAATAATTCACAGCTTACAAACCGAATATATATAAAAAAAAGCCACCTACCTGACAGAGCGTGTCATGTGATCAAGGCCCGAGGTGGGGCTGAAACACGTCATGGCTGTAGAGGTGTTGGAGGAGCAATAAACTTACATCTGTCTGCTACAACTTGGGTCCGTGCTCCGTTTCTTTGGGATAAGGTATACGCCAGAGGACTAACGGAGTTGCCAAGAATATATATATATATATATATATATATATATATACATACATATATATATGTGTGTGTATATATATATATATATATATATATATTCTATATATATTTATTTATATAACACCACAGACAATCTTCAGGCCATCCCCCTGCTTACAGATTGATGCGACTCCTTTATTGTGCTCGTAAGAGATTTCTTTTTTATTTTAGCCATGCAAACTGCGCCGTAACGCGTTTCGGCTGCCACTGACTGCCTTGATCGCAACATATCTATATATATAGATATATATATGTATGCGCTGAAGAGCAGTAATGAGCTAATGTGCCCCCTCTGAGCTGAAAAATTGAGTAGGGGCAAATTAACTGACAGTGCACCAATGAAACATTCTATTTGATGCATGATTGTTATTCGATGTGGTCGAGTGGATGATCTCAGAGCTTGGGAACCTGGCAGATGAGATTGAAACCTGTCCTCAGAACTTTATTGCAGTTTGTAGTTGTAGTTGATTGTAGGCAAATTGACGCACATTTCCTAGTTAAAAGAAGACGAGTAAGTTTAATGCAGTTATAAATATGTGCGATGGAAAAGACAGAAGTACATTCTAGCTACGTCTACACTATCTTGTAACTACAAGCCCTATAATGTACAGCACGCCATTGCCCACATGCTGATTAACCCTCAAGAAAAATCTAAAAGAATCAACAAACTCTACATAATAGAGCATAAATCTTAGCATTATCCATTGGCCAATTGTTTATAGAACTACACATCAAAATCCCAGTGGGATCAGTCCAAGAAGAGCTCCTGAAGAAACTGACACATTAGGCTATTAAGGAGTCATAAACCACAGAGATATCACATGATATAGAAAAAGCAAAAACAACATTGTCAATGAAATTAGCAGTTCAGGAATGCATACAGAATAACCCGTGTCATAATTGAAAACATTATTTTCACTCCATGTATAATAGTATAAATAATTTAATTCCTGACAGTAATATGTTACCATAGTGTAAATTCTTTTTGAAATGTTGTCACATGCTGATGTCAACACATATATTTTCTGCTTCCATGCCAATTTAACAACAGCTGGCAAGGGACACTGACTGTATCTATGCCCCCTGTGCTCTGCACACAAACCTGTTGAGACAAGAGACCATTCAGTGGACTTTCAGTTGCGTGGTGTCAATAATGCAATTTGTGTCACATTGCACTTTATGCTCTTTTTGTAACTGTGCTTGTTAACTTACTATATGTTTATTATGTGTGCCTTTACCTACCATTCTTATCTGCTTCTTTGTACAGTGCTCTGATACCCTTACAGGTCATGTTGGCGCTACATAAAACTCTTCAAATAAATAAATAAGGTGCACCAGAGAAAAGGTTGCTTATTTCCATAAGTCCTCTTACTCTGCTCTTTCTGTGCTACACACTGCCCTGACTTCTCCAGTAGCCAGAGTGGAGATCCCATGCCTACATATGGAATATCCGCACTTATTTAAAAATACTACAAGATTGTTGAGGGGAGAGGCCAAGCAGCAGTATTAACCTGTATATGAATGTAGTGCTAATTATGCAGCACACACCTGCCATGGAGCACTGTACATTAATGGAGGAGATGCTGCACTGAAACAATAATTTCTGTACATCAAATGGAGATTTAAACCTTTAAAATGCACAATTACATCACATTTGACATATTTACAACTGCATTATCTTATACCCAAATGTACAATTGTGGACTCCGGGAAACTTTGGATCTGATTACAAGTGGGTTGGGAAACAAGGAGGTTTATTTACAAGTCCCTTGCGCCGCATGTGCGTCACTTTTAATGTGGGAAAAAGTGACGTACCAGCGGCGCAAGGGGGTTGTAAACAATCGCCAAGATGCTATTTACCGCACGTGATAAATAAAGATACTCCAGGGTGCATTATTTATTGAGTGCAATAAATAGCTTCTATTAGAACCTTTTGGGGAATAACAAGTGGCATTTGGTATTTTAATGCACCACAATCCTCATGGTACAGTAAATACCGTACACATTTGCCCTGCTACACTTTGGCAGGTTTGACCTGCCGTAATGTAACGATGGTTGAGGTATTTAACACATCCGATAATTATTGGCTGCGATAAATACCTCCCAACTCGTAACTCCGACCCGTGCACAAATAGGGGTTTACACACAGGTCGGAATACACCAACCCACTCCTTATCAAGCCCTTTGTGATTTGTGCAGAATCCCAAATTTTCAGTCAGGAGCTGGTTGAGGATTTGATCCTAGTTTCCTAGGGACCGACGTTGTCAGTTTGACCACTAGACTGCATCTCCTCCTAGTAGTTAGTAAGTAGTGATTAGTTTTTGTGGAATGAATGGAGTAAGTCTCTCTGGCCTTTAGCTGCCACACAATGTTTTTGAAACACCTAATTGTGAATTATGCCTGGATAAATTCATAATGTCTGCACACAGATCTTTCTGGGGATTCACAGTGCCAAAAATAACTGGGTGACTATGTGCTGATTCACAAAGCATGTAGGTTTTGCATGTGTGGAGCTGTCAGCTAGTGAGGCAAGCAGAATTCCTGCATTTGTAAATGACAGACATCTTTGGATGTTGCCAATGGAGTGACAGTATAGTTAGAAATGTGAAATAAAAATGAGGTGTATCTCTGAAGAGTCGTAGCTTTGTGGATATTTTCAGACATTTGCAATGTCATTCCCACTCTTTTCTGCTCTCTTAAACTTGCAGCTGGAAGATAGAGGAATAATTGCTGCAGAAAGTTTGGCAAAGTGCATATTTGTTACCCGCACTCATAAGAGTGTAGGAAGGACATTTATTAAATGGAAAATGGAACAACCCTAATGCCTGCAGTTTTATGGGGAATGCACACACGTATGGTTATGTTCTGCAGAAATACAGCAAAAATGTGTCTGAACACCACAAATGCCTGTCTGCATCTTCCCTAACTAGTTGCTGTATGTTTATGCCTGGGGGTTTTAATTTCAGGCAGACAGTCTCTTGTTCCAAAAAAACTCACACGCAGACTCTGAGAGCAGAAGATCTTCTCTTCCTAGAGTGCCAGAAAGGAAAGGGTACAACCAAAACAAACATCTTTTATTTTTACAATAATACTTAATCTGTTAGTTTTTTAGAAATATAACGACAAGATAGACTTTAAAAATCTAATAATTGTCCCCTACTCATGAAAATTCTTTGGGGAAATTCATCAGGTCTCCTTTACAATTTTCTCTGTACGATTTATTCATTTTGGAAAATGAATCCAGACATGCTACAGGAAGATAATCTTTTACATTAAAAAAAAATATATATATTGACATATGAAGAAATACTTTTCAACTGTTGTGTTTTTTTGTCTGACATATCTCTATTGGTTTGAATGTGAAAAGTTATACATATCTCAGTGATTGAACAGTGCATCATACATTCATATAGGGTGTGAAGTATTAAAACATCAAGCAGTAGAAGGGAGAAAGGGGAAGGGAACAGGGTAATGGGTGCCTCCATAAAGGTAAAAATAAGAGCATTCAGCAGCCGTATAACAGTCTCGAGGCTAGGTCTCAAGGGGCCAACTGTTGTGTTAATGCTTTTTCTACTTGTTGAATTATTTATTTCCGTACTTAAGGATTTGTACTTTATTCAGCTCTTATATGCTTTATCTATATTTCTAGGTAATCTACCATGACTTCGCGGCCACTACTTCGACTTACCATTACTACGCATTTTTTACTTAGCAGAATCTTTTACTTTGCATGCTTTAAGTTCGCATGCTTCTACTTCGCATATACCGTTACTTAGCAAAGTCAATTACTTTGTTGACTATTCACATCGTTGTTTGGAAAAGGAGGCGCTTCAAAAAGTGTATTTGGGTTTAGGGTAGTGGTCGTGCAGGGGGTTGTCTTTTAGGTTTTAGGGTTCTGTTTATGTAGTGTAGTGTATTTGGGTTTAGGGTAGTGGTCGTGCAGGGGGTTGTCTTTTAGGTTTTAGGGTTGTGTTTGTGTAGTGTAGAGTAGTGTATTTGGGTTTAGGGTAGTGGTCGTGCAGGGGTTGTCTTTTAGGTTTTAGGGTTGTGTTTATGTAGTGTAGAGTAGTGTATTAGGGTTTAGGGTAGTGGTCGTGCAGGGGGTTGTCTTTTAGGTTTTATGGTTGTGTTTATGTAGTGTAGAGTAGTGTATTTGGGTTTAGGGTAGTGGTCGTGCAGGGGGTTGTCTTTTTGGTTGTAGGGTTGTGTTTATGTGGTGTAGAGTAGTGTATTTGGGTTTAGGGTAGTGGTCGTGCAGGGGGTTGTCTTTTAGGTTTTAGGGTTGTGTTTATGTAGTGTAGAGTAGTGTATTTGGGTTTAGGGTAGTGGTCATGCAGGGGCTTGTCTTTTAGGTTTTAGGGTTGTGTTTATGTAGTGTATTTGGGTTTAGGGTAGTGGTCGTGCAGGGGGTTGTCTATTAGGTTGTAGGGTTGTGTTTATGTAGTGTAGAGTAGTGTATTTGGGTTTAGGGTAGTGTTGTGGTGCAGGGGGTTGTCTTTTAGGTTTTAGGGTTGTGTTTATGTAGTGTAGAGTAGTGTATTAGGATTTAGGGTAGTGGTCGTGCAGGGGGTTGTCTTTTAGGTTTTATGGTTGTGTTTATGTAGTGTAGAGTAGTGTATTTGGGTTTAGGGTAGTGGTTGTGCACTGGGTTGTCTTTTTGGTTGTAGGGTTGTGTTTATGTAGTGTAGAGTAGTGTATTTGGGTTTAGGGTAGTGTTGTGGTGTTTGTGTAGGGTAGTGTTTTAGGGCAGTGTAGTGGTGTTTGGGTAGTGTAGGGTAATGTAGTGTATGAGGGTAAGGGTAAAAGAGTCACAAATGCGTAGAAGTTGTATACTTAGTAATATACTGCGAAGTAAATGCATATTTAGTACTTTTAAATGTATTTGCGAACTAAAAGCATGCTCAGTTAAATCTTGCGAAGTAATGGTATTTGCGATGTAAAAACATCGTAGTAAAAACTTGCGAAGTAATGGTCTGCTAAGTAACATCATATATTCTTTTCACTAAGGTTTTAAATAAGCCACTGGAAGTATGCAACAGGGGAGCACAAAATAGTGCAGCAAGTGTGACTACATTATGCAGCTGGAAAAGAGACATTATGCAGCTTAATGTGGCGCATTTTGTGGCAGTATTTCTTCACTGTTCTTCACTGTCATGTCACCTCATTAGTGCGAGTTTAACACCTAAAGACAGCAATCAGCAACTGACTGGTGACCAGTTAACCTTTCAAAAGGCCTTGTCACCCGCAACGTGTCCACACATGTAGGAAAGGGTCTTAGTAACTTCTGATCCGCTTGATTCAGACACAATTGTTTTTGTTATAATTTGCAAATTGTACATCAGATGATGGATTATGTTGCAAATGTGGTAAATCATAATTATGCTGAAGACACTGCAGGAACAGAATCATATCTAGTTGGCCTGATGATAAGCAACTGAAAAGTGGACGGAGGAGAATCAACCTAGATACCAGTGGAAGAACATTTGTATCTGACTGCATGTCTCAAGTGAAGGGACAGAAAATCAAAAATGTGTATATATTACAAATCTCACGTGGAGCCTTGCTATTTGAAAAGTATTACACAAATACTTGAGAAAAATTGAAAATATTTAATGGATTTCATTATCACAATGACAACCCAAAACTACTACACAGATGTCCAGTTTATTGTTTAATCAAATTTCGATTAATGAAAAATAAACAAAACCATTCTAAGTTGCACTGTCAGGTTGCACGTGTTAGCTGCACCTCGCAGAGGACACCTTTAACAACCTCAAACTCTTTCCATAGGAAAAATGTGTTTTTAAAAAAAAACTAAACAACGTTTTTTTCTGAAAATCTACATTCTTACCTACATATTTAAGTATTTTGCTCATCTTCTCTCCATCGACAACTAAAGAGCATAGTCCGGTGTTATAGAGACTCTTTTCAGTAAACAGTTCCTTGGTTGAAAAAAACATTTTTTTAAGCAGACTCAAAATAAACATGTAATAAAAACAATTCTTAATGAATATTGTGAAGTGGTATTTTGTTGAAAGCTCAAATTGCTCATAGTGTAAGTACAATGGTTTACAGGATGCAGGGTAAAGTCCACAGCGTGTTCCTGAAAGAAACAAAATGTATGGATAGGCATTTGTCTGCCTAATCTATTTGTTCCTGGTTTTTGTTTTGGATCTCTGGCTTTTTTACCTTAATTGTGGTCTTTGGTATATTGAACTGACCAGTCACATGCAGTCTTTTAAAAAAGTGTTTGCTTTCCCTGTGCAGCCTCAAGTACTAGGGAGGTCCTGACTGCCTGACCACAAAATGATATATAAGATCCCAAACTATTAATAACTAGCACAATGCAGTGCAGCAGTATAAGCACAGAACATCCTGGACTGTTGTGTCTGGTTCATCTTTGTAACTGCGGGGGTTTCCCCATCGTTCTAAATGATCTTCATACAGTTTAGAAATCTGTGCTGACTCCTGACAGCCTTGCTGCTCGGCTAATATTGCAAGAAGATAAATATGTATACCTTCTCAATAGCAATGTCAGGATGGTGGCTGAAAGTCTTAAGAAATTACAAAAATCGTATAGGCAATTTGGCCTGAAAAGACCAAATGTGGAATCACATCTGAGTTGCCTGTATTCGTTTTGCTGCTTCTGCGTTATGGAAAATCATGTAATGTAGCGTGCTGAAGTCAACAATCTGTGTATTTATGCCTGCAACAAGATGTCTTCATACTTCTTTACATCTCTAAGTGACGTTGTGTAGACTATCTGCCAGCTCTGAGCTCTCAAAAATGCACATTCCCTAAAAGTAGGGAAAATACTAACCTGGGCTTGTTCCTCTGACCCTATTGCTAGTGAATAGCTTTGCCCTCGCCTAACACTTTTCATGAAGAGCTGTATTTATATGACATTTCTTCTCTGCTTAATGAGACATCCTTGGAAAGGACCACCAGACATTTGAAAGAGCCAGAGATCTGTAATAGTGTGTGGCACTGAATTTCCACAAGGCTGTCTTGAATCAAAGAAGTTATTCTTTCTGAGGATTATTGTGCTACTCAAGAAAAGCTACCAAGTTGCGCCAAGGTTATTCTTATTGAAACTCGTTTACTTTTCTGGCATCTTCTGTGTGATCAGTGTTGAGAACTCAATCGTGGCATCCCTCAAGACTGGAGCCTCTCTTCCTGTAACCTGTCAGTGGATTTTCATACAGAAAGCTTTCCCCCTGAACTTTATGTAGTCACATTCCTTCTGATTTTGTATTAAATTTACCTGGATCTATGTATTAGATTTATCTGGGTTTGTGAGTTAGAGCCTTCTAACTCTAATGTACATTTTAGCTTAACAGCTGCATATGGCTTCTCTGGGATTCAGATGAGGGATGTTGTTTTTTAACAGATCACATTTTATAACAATTTATCAATAAAACCATGAGATCTTAACAGGTCAAGTACAAATATCAAAGGAAACACATTCCAATTAATAGGTGGAAGTAATCATCATTAAGTTGGAATCAATGTGAATGTTCTGTATGGCTGCTAAGCAGACGTGCACTATCATATATTCCAATAACTGGCTTCAGTAGAAACATTTGTAATTGGTCAAGGGGATTTGCTACCAGGGCAACCACAGAAGACGTAAATGCAGGTATACATTACTGATGGTCATTCTCTGCCCATGCATAACATTTGCGTCGCTATGAAAATGATGGACATAGAGCAAACTTTTGTAAGTCACAGGATGTTAATCATCATGACGGAGGATGACACTAATGGAAAAAACAATTACAATGATGTTCAACCTGAAGAAGTAGTTAGAGGGAGAACATCTCATGAGTGTGACAGACTGCAAATCAAAACAACTGGAAACTTGTTCCTGACTGTTTCAGGAAGAGTCAATTTTCAAAAATAATTGGGGTCTTCAGTGTTTAATAATGATTTGCCATCAACTGGGAAATGTAGAATGTACTGAGTTCATCAGGGCTGTCTTTTTCCATTTTTTCTAATGGCGGCGTGCAGGAAATAGATGACAGATGGTTTGACATAGCTTAGCTTCATTATCCCATCCTACATGGGCTACTTTTTTCACCAGCATTTTAGACCTGAGACATTCTATAAATAATGTCAGAGACCTTATGCTTTTGCCTTCTCATTAGCTCAGGATTACTTATTCTGTTTAGCTATTGTCTCAGCACTATAAGCTTTATTTGAAAAAGTATTGCTTGAACTCTTAGTGCAGCCCTTGTGAACAAGGTCACCCCACTTTCACTGACAGGTGTTAAATATTAACATTTACCATATGTTATCTGTAATATGCAGGACATCTACTGTCTATCTGGATTCGTACTTAGAATAAGTGCCAAGAAGTGGAAAATATTCCCAACAGTGAATAACGGCAGGCAATATTCTCAAAATTCCCAAATGTTTCTTGACATCATAAGAAAAAAAAATCGCCCTATTTTGTACACTTCTGCTGCTGATGGTGCCCGTGTCACCTACAGGTCACTGCAAAGAATGGCTTGCAGGCAGCCTCTTCTGTGCTGCACATTGCCCCTGAAAAATGATGGTGAGACCTGTGGCAGCTCTGCAAAATCATATTTGCTGTTTATGGAATTTAATCCAAACTCCAAATTAGAACTCTTTTCAAAGATATGAGTTGTAATATGTCATTCTCTTTTCTGCCAGGGGTGCTTTAGGGCTCCAGGGCTAATTTATTTTGAAGCAGACTCATAAAAAAATCAGATATTTTTCCTAGATGAAAAATTATTCAAGATTTCTATTTTATTTTAAATAAGGATTTTGTAAGTCTCTCACTTAGAGATACCCTAACAGCCTGTGGAAACAGAGGCTGATGAGCTTAAAAAGTTAACCGCAGTTCCCCATAAATTTCTCTTTTCTAGCAGGCAGCTGTTTTTATTTTTGATACCGTAAAACATGTTGTCATCAAATAAATGTAACCGATTTGAGATTACTGAATGTAATGTAACCTTCATATGGTAAGAAGGTATTTATTGCAAATGACTTTCAACTTTACAATCTAACATAAAATGTAATATGACGAGAGCGGTCTAATATTGCAAATGGATCAGCGTTTTAACTATTACAATAAAATATATCACCCAGCTTCAAAATTGCATCCAACATGTTACACCTAATAGCTATGGCTGCCTGTGCCTCATGTATTAGGGAACAAAATCGAAAAAGCAAGCAAACCACTTATTCAGCATTATTTACATATTAAGTACCGTGGAGCATAATAGCATTGCACTGAAACAGATGGCTTTTTAATACAAATTGTTTTCACGATCCAACAAGGAAAAACGTGAACATGATCATAGAATGCATTTATTTTTCTTTACAACTTGCAAATGTTGCTATTTGATTTAAAGAAAAGGTGGGTGTTTTATATGTAAAATGTCTTGGAATGCACAGTGCTATCAGCCTGTGTTTAGTTTCTCAGGATACATCATTTTGCATGTTGGCACACTGGACTCTGTGTGTATGAAATTCTGCATCCGTAGGACGTCCGGGTAGGAATCAAAGTATGCTGCCCCGGATCTGCAGCCTTACAACTAGGGCATAACAAAAAACTGCACTTGTCACATCACTCAACACACAACACTATTCACTGTGCACCTTTTCTGTTATACCAATTAGTACCTTTGTCACACAACTTTTTTAGATGTTTTTCACATTACCTTTATTTTGCCTCAGGCCGTGTCGCTTCACTGAATCAAATATTGTGTGAGAGCAGATTTCAGAGTATTATATTAATTGTCTGCAATCAACCCATCAAAGGTCTATGATTAAGAAGCAGTGGCAAAGCTGATAAAAAATGGCTTTAACATCCCAATGCACCTAAACAGTGTAATTTATAAATGTTATTTAGATGCACAAATATTAATCACCAGTTTAGAGCCTGACCTACGAGCTTTGCCGGCGCTAGGAAAAAAGTAACAAAACATGATTGCTTTCTGTGTAGAATGCATACAGGAGATTTAAAAAAAATGAAAATGATAAACAGCGTGATTATTAGGACTACTTTTCATAAAATTAGTCCCTCCTGCATTTCAATAAAAGCACATCCTTAAAGGTGGAATGATGCACCAAATAGCCAGTAGCATGAGGTGAGAAACTAATACTGCCCTGGTTGAAAACAAACTACAATCTATGCATAGTTTAAAGAATTGACAACAAAATGATTAAAAGAGGCAGCTGCACTGTCAATCCAGAGCTAAAAATGGAGGTCACAGTGAAGACAATCAGTCTTAGATAAATGGCTCCAGTATCTCTGGAGTGTTAGAGTGGTCACATATTGGCCATATGTGTAACAAAAGGCCTCCTTCAAGAAGGCCAATTTCAAGTTCTTCTTGAAAGCGAGTGGGCGCAAATCTGGGTTCACTCATTTTAGATGAAGACACATTTCCACACATTTCAATTTGTGCTCCTCATAAAACTGAGGTGACTGCCTAGCCGAGCAATAATGGCTCACACAACTGTGAACCTATATGCCTTGTATGTAGTGCAGAAGATGTTGTACTAATTCTCCCTTCCACTTGGATCCAATGTAGAGACTGGGGCTGCTTCTGTTGACAATGGTCCCATAGCTGGATCCATTTTTCCACACTTCCTTTTTAGGGATATCATGGTGTCACGCAACACCATAGTGTGGAAAAGGTTTGGTGAGAGAGATCCACCCTGATGCTTTACACTATGCATGTGAGAACCTTAATAATTTACAAGCTAGTAAAGGTAAGCAGCAAACCTGATGCCAAGATTCTTTACTAAATGTTCTTTTAAGTTATTTAGAGGTGTTCACAAGTCTTATTGACGCAAACAGGACTGCAGAACTGAAACAGGGAAAATTGAAAGTTGGCAAAAGAACATAGAGCATATTTTCTTTGTTTGCAGAAAAACAAACTCCATGATGCAAAGCAAAATCTGAAGAGAAAATGAGTTAACAAAGGAGGAGAAGGGGTCTAATTTTACAGTTGCCAAAGCGATGAGCAAAGATGATGAAAGATCAAATTTACACGCACCAGCCAGCAGGCTTATGGTAGCAGTTTGAATAACCCCAAGTTGGTACATGACAATCATAGGTGTCTTGAAGTTAAAAGTGTAGCCATCATTTGAGAGCGAGGCAGTAATGTTCTCTGTGACAATTGAGGCAGGAGACAATTCATGCAAAGCCTTAAGCTAATAGAAACAGGAATCTGGAGCGAATTTCACTTCACAGAGTTGACAAAGAAATCGATTTGAAATCATCATTTATACACCTCTGTGTAGGGGAAGGACAAGAACCCATTGGCAGTAGACAGAAGGCCTTGTTTACATACATCCTTTAGGATGCGCCCAACTGTGTTCTCAGTTTTATGTGAATTTAAGTTAAGCCAATGTCTGTCCATACAGCCCTGGGCTTGCATCACATGTTTTCATCAGGTACATTTAAAACTTCCTACTTGCAGCACCCAGATCCCTGACCACTTCCTGCAGGATCTGTGTGACCTTAACATACATGCAAAAACAAAGACAGGGGAATAAATGAGGCATTGCATAGGTTCATCATGGATATTAATAGGGTGGGATACAGGTCTGAACTCTGATTAACAAGAGAGGAAGTAGATTGATAAGTAGACATGTAATCTGACAAGGACCTCACTTGTCACCAGACTTAAAAGACACAAACCAGGTAGGTTTAGAACCACAAGGTCCCATTGTTGGAAGGCAGGCAATACAAAATTTAGTGTTGACAGTATCAAAAGGCTCTGGCAGGTCCAGTTAGACTAGTACTGTGTCACTTTCAATATCTGAGAATGTAACTCACTCCTTTGCAAAATGCTCCCAGGGTGAACTTGTGCAATTGTGAGGACACACCACATTCCAAAAGCTTGGAGGTAACTGGTAAAAAATTGGTTGGGTGGCTGGAAGGAACCAGTGTAGACAGTCCGAGCCAAGAAGGCACAATAGGCCGTTTCCATAGCAAAGGCACTAATTTCATGAACAACGTAAGAGCTAGGATATGAAGAAGGTGAAGGAATAAGCGCAGAGATACCCCTTCGGGGGTCGATTCTAGCGCTATATAAGCAAATAAATAAATACATAGCGAACAGGACAAGGATCTGTTAGAGATCTGGACTATAAATCGGACATCCACTTTGAAAGCTGAAACACAGGATGAGAGGAAAATTAAAAATAATGGGATGTCACAGTGTGTGAGATAACAGATGGGAAGCAGTTTTAATATTCTCATAATTCTTGGAGACATTGGTATTTAAAAAACTTTAAAAGCTATTGCCAAAGTTCCGTGGAGGGAATAAGTTCCAAGGCATCAAAGCTGGGGGTTGAAAGCACTCCAATAAGCTAAAGTATTTCAATATTTTGTCTGTTAGCTGAGGTCAGGATATGGTCAGAATTGTACATATTTTTGGTATTAAGGAATCCCAGTATATTTGTGTGGAATACCGCTTTCCAATGATTCTCAGATATAGTGTTGTAGTTGGAGGACTACATTTGAAGATTCCTCCTAGCTCTTGGGGTCAAGAAAAAGGGATTGCCTTCCTGTTAGTGACCCTCACCATCTGGACTTTTGTTTTGCCTTAATTTAGACATAGGAGTCCTTTTTATTTAGATATCAGTGTGTCTGAGGTTTTGTTTTCATTTTGCTGTGCCATTTCTTAGCATCCGGTTCATTTGACTATTTAATGCTTTTAGACATAAAGGTGGCATTTTGATACCCGCTCAACCTGAGATTGACTTGTTAAAAAGACAGTACAGAGCCCTGCATATTGGGCCAAGACTGCTCCCCATGCATTTAGAAAGCTAGTCTAGGGGACCTCAGAGCCCTGCTGTGAAATGGGAGACTGGAGGTGAAGTGGCAGTTGAATAACTTATTTGGAAGTTCAGTAATGGATTATCAGGCTTTAGTGAGAGACCAAACCGTTAAGGAAGGGAGGCATTCTTAAGGGTGGTAATGTATGCAAAATCATGCTGATGATGTTTCGGAAGAAAGCCACAGATTATGCTGAAAAATGTAGGTGTTTTTTTATTTTATTTTATTCTGCTTGTGATCTGTAGAATTTTGGTGATGTTCAAGGGCAGGAACTAACGTAGTCCGGCAGAGATGGCTGATGGAGTGATGCAGAAATAAAGGAGAATGTAACAGGTTGCCCAGCATTGTCAGTGTATTTGCTTTGAAGAATTGCAGCTTTATTCAGAGGTTTAGGTGATATTGTTACCATCTAAGGGTCAGATGTCTCATAATAAACTGTTACATGTTTCCACTTTGGCTGGTATCCTCAATCATTCAGAATATGAAGTCCAACTTTTCAGACCTATGTACTACGCTGCTGTGATAGCCCTTAATGAAGGCGCCGTCTCTGAAGATACGGCACACTGCTAACCTTTGGCCACCGCTATTCAAGATAACTAGTTTCATGTTGGACCATTGGTTGGTTTCCTTTTTCAAGCTCACATTTCCCACGTAACCATCACGCCAAGAGCTTTACAAATATTGGAACTCAGATTGGCAAGTAGTGTTTCAGCATTGGTGGCCACTAGAAAATGGGCCATTCTTGCTTTAAAGTTTTGCAGAAGGTAATCTGATATGCCGCGTTAAGCCAGTGACGCCAGCCAAACACAATCGAGATTGGGGACAAGAACCTGGGGAAATACTCGAAGTGTTTAAACAGTGTTCCATATATGTGAGTTGTGGAACTACAACATCTGAAGCAATCTCATTACATTACAATTCGAGTCCCATATGTGTCCAGCATGATGCCTTGGGTAGGTTATTGGTTGAATAAGACTGAGTTTTTTAAAAGTGATCCAGTCCCATTACTGCAGGCATACTCTCTTGTTTGTCCACACAAATGCTGATGTCATACCCAGGACTGTACAGGACAGGCGTTGAATGTAATGGCCCTTGCCAATTTGAGCTTCTCATCCAGAAATCAAGCAGAGGCCATAGCCTAGGTGAGGATGTGGCACTAAGTGCAGAGCTGTGACTTTGGAACAGAGGTTCCACGTTCGAGGCTTGACGTCGGCTCAATGTTTTGTGATTCAGGGCATATCGCTTAATCTTTAAAAAAATGAATGTGTTCTTGTGTACTGTAACAGGTGCCCATGTAAAGCGCTCCAGTACCTTCGGGCTGAGTTTGCGCTATATAACACTGCGAGAAAAAAAATAGCCTTGTACAGCAGTACAAAAATGAACTAAGAATTAAGGCTGGATAAGTTTCTTGCCCAGTGCTTAAAGGGACTGTAACTTATGGCCTGAGTAGGATGGCGAGCCCGCCACCCTATTGTAGACGGGACCACCCGACAGGCTGTTGGCGGTCCTGCACTAGGCATTACGATGCGACCCCCACAACGGTGGTCGAAATGCTTATATTTTGCATTGCGGCGGGTGATGCTGGCTGCAGCACCCACTGCAATGCAAAAATGGGACACTTCACATATCCCTGCACTACGTGCCAGCATCATGCGGTGCCTGCCACATGGCACAGGAATATGTAGGGGAACACCATAGGTGCCCCCTAGTGCCCACAGCTTAGGGGCAGGGGCTGAAGGGGGTCCTGCTACGGGCCCCCAAAGTCCCTTTCTGCCTGCCCGTTCATGGAGGGTTAACCGCCATGAACAGACCGGTGGAAAGGGACATCATAATCCCACGGCGGTGCCTGTTAGGCACCGCCACTATTGTAGGGACTACGAGCATCTCCGCCGCACCGGCAGGCTCAAGGAGCCCGTCGGATGCATGGCGGTCGATCTTTCAGACCGCCTCACATCCGCCCGCCATTGAAATATGGCGGGCGGATTTGATGGGTCCGATGGCGGTGGGACCGCCACCGACAGGATGTCGGTGACGGTCCCACCGCCATCCTAATCGGGCCCATAGTGCCTTGTTTTCCATACAGATCACATCCTCAGAGAATACAACCACCACCACCTTTGGTCTTAGTACACATAGGCCCACATGTATCATTGCTGGAAATAGTGATTACCTAATTGAGATTCTCTGCAACTCTCAATTAGGTAATCGCTATTCCTAATGTATGAAACTCCATGAGTTTCATTTAGCGATTCTTAGTTGGTCACAAATTGACCTACCTCATTAATATTAATGAGGTAGATTGGAATTTGCGACCCATTGGGAATCACTAAAATCACGGAGATGGTGGCCTGCTGGATCAGCAGACCACCATGTCTGTGATTGATTTTAAATAAAGCAATCATTTTTTTTAATTGCAGCCCGTTTTCCTTAAAGGAAAACGTGTTTAAAATGAAAAGTTTTCTTTTAATTTTTTTAAGCGCAGTCAGTGGTTCGTACCATCTACTTGAAGTAGGTGGTAAAATGTGAATGTTTTGCAACCGCATTTCAGTCGCAAAACATTCTTACATACCGCTGTGATTCTATATTAGGAAGGGACGCCCTAAACACGCCCTTCCTAATACTGAAATGGTATGTATTCGCAATTCCAAATTGCAATTTGGTAACATGTTACCAAATCGCAAATTGGAATTCGTACACACCAAAACGCATTGTACCGGATGCAAACGGCCCGATTCCATGAATCAGTTTGCGACCGGTAAAATACATGATACATGTGGCCCATAATACTCATTGACGTATTCATCTTCATTAATAAATTAAATACTTCCAGGGTGGCCCATATTGGGGCCCGAGGCGTTTGGATAAAATATTGTAATACACATTCCTGGCTGAAAAGGAATAACTCTTAGGAGGGAGGGGACACTGACTGAAGCGTTACTTTACTCCTTATGGTACAGAGTGGAAGGAGAGTTGTTTGATTTGAAGTAAGGGGTCAGCAGGGATGTATGGGGGTTCTGTGTTTCTTCCACTTCTGTGCTACAAAATCAGTATCTTTTGGAATACACTGAACAGTGTAATTTCCCTACTTACGAATGAGCGGTTGACCCTGAAAAAGGAATAAAACTAATTTAAATAGATCATTCATATGCAAGCCTAACAGGTTATATATTGTGAAAGCAACACAAATGAAATTTCATTATTCTATCAGTAAACTTACATCACTGATATGAAGAAAACAGTTTATGCAAGGGGTTTGTAAATTCTGACATTTGTATTTTTTTAAATAAATCACTGGCTTTAATGTTTTTGCACAATGTGGTTAGTAAAGGTCAGTCCTAAATAGAGGTAAAACTGTCTTATTCTGATTTTGTTGTAGGTGGCACCTGTGTGGTTAACCCCACTGACCTCTTCTGCTCTGTCCCAGGCCGCCTGTCTCTTCTTAGCTCCACTTCTAAGTACAAAGTGACAATCGCAGAGGTGAAGAGGCGTCTTTCTCCACCAGAATGCCTCAATGCCTCGCTCCTAGGAGGCATTTTGAGAAGGTGAGCTATGGTGCCTTTACCATGCAGTAAATTTAACACAATAAACATGCCTAAACAGATGTGTTACTAAAACAAAGATCACCACACACCACGGTAAAATCGAAAGCTACAATGATTTCACGTTTTACAAAGTGCCTCTGCACCTTAGACTGGAGACGTCAGAATCAGCTTGTAGGAAACATCTTAAAACTTGGCTGTTTAGGAAAAATCTCACCCCTTAGTAATACTCCGCCCAGTCCTCTCCTAATGCCCTGATGGAATCCAGCGCGGAGACACTCCGTAATGGAGTAAACCAAGTGCTTTACAAGCTGCAAATAATAATCATCAAAATAAGCTGCCAGATACATAAACTCGTTCATCATGTAAACATTTTTTAAAAGTAATGCTCTTGATAGGACAATAACCTACATTTTGTCTGTTCAGAAATGTCCTGCCGGTTTTTGCACTTGTGATGTCAGAAATAAACACTGTAAAGTAGATTTACCTTCATCGCCACATCATCCATTTTGTGGACTCCAGAGGTACCAGAATGGTACCCAGATGCCTGGAGGAGTGGTGGCCACCTAACTTGACGTTATCTCGAAACCTGTTTGCAGTCCTGGTGTTTTTCACTAACAAATCAATGCTAACAGGTCTTTTACTCGAATTAGTTCAGTGGAAGCAAACCATAACTACAGCACCCAGAATGCAAGAGGTTGTCCAAGAATGAAAACATGGTGCATGAAAACATGGATCGATGTGGCCAGTCTGCTGCTGGTTATTCAGAGGATCGGCTTCTAGATGTCTGCATCACACCTCATCCCTTACATGGATAGGACTTCTCTTCATCAGCCTGCTGCTGACCCACATCATTCTCTTACGTTCTCTGTCTTCTTCATTAGCTTTGCTGATTCATCCTCATAGATTCAGAAAGAAAGGAACAGGTGGTAGAACCTCTCTGTGGAACCTGCTCCTCTCCACTGAGTACAAGCACAACTTGAACATTACTGTTCCTTTAGGAGAGTACTTAAGCCCTGTCTCTTCCTTTTATAAGGTCCAGTCATATTGATGATTCACAAAGGTGTGTCAGAGTGTGTGAAAGTACTCCTTTAGTCCTCCGCACTCCGACATGCCTTTGTAAATTTGCCCCTAAAAATCTAAACATTTAATAACATGGGAATATTCAGTGAATAATCATACAAACAGAAAGGGGCATGCTCTCTTTGCACTTTTACTAATAGTGAGTAGAACGTTTTGGGCCCGATTCACAAAGGCGTATAAGAGTACGTGAAAGAGTAGGACTGCAGAAACTCGTAAACGCTTTTGTAAATCCGCCACAAAGTTTTCTGATCATCACTGTTATCAGAGCCAAGGGGCTCATTTGAATTTACTCTGCACTATGCAAGAGAAAGATAACATTGCATGGCGTTAAAATTGATTTGTTCCCCTGTCTGCAAATTCAACTCTGGCAGTACAGCTACACCGTTGGCACAATGGAATGGAAACTGTACTTTCTCCAGTATTTCACATGCAGTTTTCACAAGCTTGCAGCTGGAGCTATTTGCCTTTCAACACAGTGCTTAAAGTGTAAAACACAGAGGCAAAGCTGTATGGTCATTGGTTATGATTAGATGCAATAGTTATACATCACGTCCCCCTTCACATGCTACTCATGCACAATACAATTCGGATGGTGATCATGCGTGTGATAACAGTAAAATGTGAACAGCACACAACAGCCATAAAAAAGAGCCGATGCTGAAGAAATAAAAAAAATGGAGTAAAAACTGTATTTCTAGGGCACTCTCTGATAGTGGGTTGACTGCAGTGTACCTGGAGAGATAGAACCATGTCTTTTGAACAGACGCCAACTCTCCAGCGGACACTCAAGCAAAGCCTGTGAAATAAGCAACACAAATGAGATATTCTCTGCGGTTCTCAGCGCCAGCTGACTATGATTTCATATTTAAATTAATCTATTTAGGTGCCACAGAATAAGGTCCAGAGATGGGCTGTCTTGCAGATTAATCCAACATTGTATTTAGAGTTTAAGAAATTAGTAGGAGAAGAGGGATATTGAAAGCTACTGAGAGGGACCTCTTATACACCAAGGCCTTTGAATTCAACCAATCTTGGACATGGCTCTGAGAACCCACGACGGAGGGGAATGGCGCTTCTCTGCAACATGACTATAGAACAGGCTGTCCTAACATCCAAGCTAAAAATCACAAAAGAAGATGAAAATCATTCCTTTGTTAGAACCTGTTGAGGCTGATGCAGCCGCGTTGTCTATGGATAACAAAAGAGACACTCTAGAACAATTGTAGTACAAATGTTGGGCAAAGAATTGTTAATGTATTATTTATTGTCTAACTATGAAATGAATGAGGAAACGAGTGACTGCAATTTCTTATTTCTTTGGGCAATTTTTATTGTCTACCCACATTGGTCTCCTTTACGTGGCGTCTACCCCGAAAGCAGAAGAACTGAAAGTTCCTCCCACCCCAACAGAATGAAGAAGATCCATTGGTATCGCCTGGGGAGGGGGACTTTCAGTGCTTCTTTTTTCGGGGTAGACTTTGCCTTAGCTAAATTATGCGTAGGGAGTGATCTTGGTGCCCCTCCATGTGTGAAAGGTTCTGGAGATACCAGCTTTCAAATATTGTTCATCTAGTTTCTAAAGTCATGCGGTCAACTTGCTAGTGCAGTGCCTGTGGCGGCAGCACAAGTAGCCACACCCAATTTCACAGGTCTCATGAGGCATTTTCTGCATGAGTCAAATCTACCTTAGGAAAGTTATGTAATCCGCACAAGCCAGAATTAAAAAAGAATGTATATGGGATAAGCACAGCCACAAGTTGGAAGTTCTGTAAAATTATGCTTCTGTTAAACAATTATGCAGAAACCCCTAATTTCCATATGTACAGCTCGGATTTTGAGAAGAATCACAGCAGTATTTTGCCCTTGTATTCGGCCTTAAAAAAAAAAAAAAAAAAGGTAAATAACTTGACCTACTTTCTCTAATATCCAGAGATTACCCAAATGCCAAACCGTATTTATTTGCTTAGCTAATATTTTTGTGTTATTAACCCTGCTAAACAATGATTCAGCTTGCTTAAACTGGTTGAAAGATGTTGCTGACTTATTTGTAATGTACTTGTGTTTGAATATCCTTTTACCTTTTTTATATTAACAGAGCAAAGTCCAAGAATGGTGGCCGCTGTTTACGAGAAAAGCTGGACAGACTTGGCTTAAATTTACCAGCAGGGAGGAGGAAAGCAGCAAATGTTACCCTCTTGACTTCCTTGGTAGAAGGTAAAACATCTTTCTTTATGTTAAAAAATGTAATTTAAACTTTTTATATGCTACGCCTATATTATGGCTAACCAACTTCTAAAGGCTATTCACTCCCCAGTTCCGGATTTTTAACTTGCTGATTCTTGCCACAGAGAAAGCTACCACCTCGTATAGGTGATGGGACTTATGTCTTTTATCATTGCCATGGGAACTGTGGTGGTGTAGGGAGATATCCATACTTGCGACCCCACGATTCCTGAACATGTGACTAGTCCAACATTGCCCCTGGCTCAATAGCTCAAAACTCTCACAACCCGGCTGGCTAGCAGCCAGTGGCCCAATAAAGAGCCAGTTGCAGTCCCGCTCACAGTCCTTGAACCAAAGGCCTGAAGCCCTGCGGTCTCTCCTCCCACAGGCAAGTCCTTGACCCTGACCACACTGGCGAACAGGCTGTACAATGAGGGTGGGATACAATAGGAGTTGCAAGTAAAGCTTGCATTGGGGCAATTTAACACATAGAGGATTTGGTATCTAAAGTTACTTGGGTGTTTCATTTTCTTCTCAGTTTTATGATGATCGCAATGTTTGTCTTTGGGTGTAGATGTCCTTAGGGCACAATACACATCACTTGTTTAATGAATACCATGTTCTTGCACATAATTGGTGCATTCAGAATCCTGTGTAAACTTTGTGTGCACGGTTTATTTTGCTCGCATTCGAGCAAAGAGGTAAGGGGCAATTTAAATCAGTTATTGGTAACTGTGGCCTAAATATGCATCAAATGTCTGCTTCTCTTTTTTCTACACCTTAAGTTTGAGAGGCAGTGAAAAGAATGTCTAAATAATTGTTGCATGAAGTATCTATTATTAATCACCACATGGATGACTCTTAATTGTACCTAAAGGTCTCCACTTACCTTGCTACTAAATGCCTGAAGGTCTGTCTTGCTACTAGTGACTGAAAACAAAAGCAGGGCCAGTAGTGTCTTCCATAAACAAGGCTGGACATCTTCACCCCAAGAACTAGTGACATTGCCACATTACTGTGCACAGCTTCAGGACCCAAATCAGGTACAAAGTGAAGGTACCTAGGAGCTGTTGAGTCTACTCTGCAAGTGAAGACCTTCCTATCAGAAGTGAACTTTGGTCTTGCTGTCCAGGCGCCAACCATATCTCACCTTGACAGAGGCAATTGATTGCCTGGCTCGCATCCCGCCACCCACCTAGCACATCCAAAGAGCATCTTACATATTAAAGTCCACCTCATCAAGGATCTTGCTATGTAAAGTAGAATCACATTAATGCTCAGAAATTCCACTGGCTCTCACTGCCCCGCCTACCTCACATTTAAGACGTTCTGCATCCACCAGGGAGTCCATTTCGGCATCCCAGGATAACTGGTGACCAAGATTAAGATCATCGGAGCACACGTTACGCACAACAGCAGGAGACGTTAACGAGTCCATAAAGTGAAGGCATGAGAAGACAATGTTCTATGCATTTTATTGCTATGCTTTGAGGTGTTGGACAATATTTATTCCGATCAAGATCAGCCAGGCGCCAATTCTCCTCCTTTCTATATAACCACACAATTGATGGCTCAACCTGTTGATTTCGCTCACTTCCCGCTATAGTCCTGTGACTCTCCACTTACCTGCAATCTCTGCCTTCTCTTTCCTCAACTGTAATCCCTGTCACTGGACTCATATTTTAATATCCTATGCTGATCCATCTTCCCCTAAAGTAACCCACACCTTTCCCTAGGTACAACCCCCTCCGCTCCGCATTCTCCACCATCTCCCTGTTACATTATCCGTGCCACCTATCCCCCTGGCACCCGCGCTCAACCACACTTGTCAAGCTTATTGCAAAATCTCATTCTGTGCAGTGATTCTTTGCAGTGTGACAAGGATTACACTGTATAAATTTCAGCAGTTGATACATTTGACTGTGTTGATGGGAGGCCATATACATAGTAAGTGTCCACCTGAAAGAATGATCCTTGTTCGGACACTCACTGTTACGTACGTGTATATTATCTTTTATTACAACAAGGTACAATGAGGTAAATTTAGCTTGCAGGTTAGAAGTTAATGTGGCCTGGATTACACCTGAAAAATGAAGATGAGTGAACTATCCCTATGGTTGAAAATATCAATTTTGTTTTATTTCATTCTATAATTGTGGTTCCACAGGTCCTCTTTAAAGTAGCTACAAGACAGAGTTCTGCTTTCTTTATTTTACTGATAAATATGTAGAGATATAACATTAATTGATTTATAAGTTTACTATTTTATTACTTATTATAACTATGTATCTCATATATGTAGCATTTACATTATCTTTCTTTTGGCTATTGGCCATGCTTGAGCTATACACTTCAAAGCTCTGTTTAAAGTCTTCCTGTCCATATCCTGTAGGAGTCGCGTATGGCAGATTCGCCAAGATTTTATTTGAAGCAGATTAAAAGCTTCCCTGATTATCTCAGATTTACATCAACTATACCGCCTGTACTTACACATTTTGCACAGACGTAGTTCTGGAGAAACCTGGAGCCTCTCTGAGGGTCTCTTTTGGAATTGGAACCCACAAAGGCGTGTGCAAGTGCATCTTTAAAATGTTCAAGACATCTAGGTTGTTACTGATTAGGGCATAACATCTCTGGTCTGCTTCTGAAATGCTTTTGACAACTCTTAACTTCCCTCAGATCACATTTTTTCTATTGTGGCCCACTTTGCATTCACTGTCATTTAAACTACCTTTATAATTGAGATAATGGTCATATTTACATACTAATACTATCTTATATTTGCATCCTAGTTTTCCTTAAATTGGACGTTTTAATCTTGTTTTGCACCTTGCCTAACCTACCTATCCTGTGTCTTTAAAAGAAGGTCTGTCTCCATTTCGCTCTTCAATAAATGGAAATAAAAAGAAAATTAACATTTACTGCAGTTTGCAAATATTGGCCTCCTTTGTCTACCTACAGGAGAAGCATTGCACTTAGCAAGGGATTTTGGCTACACCTGTGAAACCGAGTTTCCGGCCAAAGCAGTGGGAGAACATCTTGCCAGACAGCACATGGAACAGAAAGAACAGACAGCAAGGAAAAAAATGATCATGGCCACAAAGTAAGTAGCATTTGGTATACATCTGACTTCATTGTGGTTTTTGACAAAGGAATAAGCGTTCTTGGTCGTTTGGAAGTTTTGATGACAGTTCACTTGTTTAGTTTTTTTATCTTCACTTATGTGATTACTTCTCTACACTTCTAAGGATACTTAGCTCTTACTTTTTCAGTTGTTGCTCGTTGCTTGCACATATTTGGGCTTGGGACGGAAGGGTTAAGTTGTGTTAATAATGTTTATACATATACTTGTATGAAATGTGTACATTTTTGGTAATTCACACACATTTCCATGCACCACTTTCATATTGTATGAATGTATGTTTTTGTGTATGTGAATGGATGTAGACACAACAGGCCTGATTCATTTTCTTTGAGATGCTCTTGTCTTTTTCTTATATTCCTGGGAGAAACACTTGCTTAAACACACAGAAAGGTTTTGAAAATCACAGACCGCTTTTCCCAGTGAGTAAGTAGGTCTTAATCCTGTAAATGTATGAGCTAGACAAACAAAGCTTGGAGTAAGCTACAACTAATTAGAGAATATCCTTTGTTAAACAGGCCTGTGGGTAGCTTAATTCACACTGGACCCTACATTCCTGAACAGACTGTACTACTGAATATTGAAACTATGAATAATGTGGTACAAGAATATCATGAACAAAATATCGACGACCAACATATCAGATGGTATGAGCATAAAGAGGAAGAACAGATTTACAAAATGTACATCTACGTACCATGACAATATATTTATATATATATCATGAAGGTGCATATATGTGGAGTTAGGTATAGAAAATCTATATTTACCTTTTGATATTTTGGATTCGATATTTGCCTACCTCAATATTCCGGTTTTGATACTCAGGGTGCACACTTCCTAAACAGGAATCAGTTGCAGAATAGTTCAGATACTATTTGGAGCATATATGAGTGAAGTCTGCAGCACATCAGATTGAACTATTATCCCTTCTTCGTAATAAAGTTTTCAGTTTCTCAAAACTCTTATTCAACAAAGATTTCATGACCCTGAAGCATTTTTTTGGCTCTAGCCAAGGACACAGTGAGAAGTCACAATGTTTCCAAATAATTCTTCCTCGCAGAAAGCTCTTTACAGATCATAGTAAATTATGATACATAAGTTGTTTTATTTTTTAGACTTGCAATGCAACATGAAGTTGTCGGAGTAGTAGAGCTGATTGTGAGACCAATTTACTTCATTTATTTAGCACCGGTACTATATAGCGTGTAACATCCCTCAAGGGTGTCAGCACTCTTTACAAAGTATATGCTGCTTTTGTGGTATGTTATTTTACCCACTATTACAATGTTATACTAACTATGTAACAATGTTATACAAATTGCGACAAAACACCAGTTACAGTGACAAACTAAGAACATATGCACACTGCCCATATCTATGATCACTCAATCAGGGGTTTATATAGCGCGCTACTCACCCGTGAGGGTCTCAAGGCGCTGGGGGGGGTTGGGGGGGGCGCGACTCCGGATCAGTCGAAGAGCCAGGTCTTGAGGTCCCTCCTGAAGGTGTGCAGGGTCGGGGAGCGTCTGATGTTCACAGGGAGCTCGTTCCAGGTCTTGGCTATGATGACAGAATCTAAACATATGTAAATGAACTCATAACAACATAGGGGGTAGTGTTCGGTCCGCATATAAGAAAGCATGTGAAGAGCCTAACAGGTCACTTCTGGCAATTCAGATCTTTTTAGAATAATGCATATGTGTGATTAATCCCAATTTACCCTGATAAAGTTACAGGCTCCTCTAATCCCAACTAATGCAAGTACAGTAATATTTATTGGAATTTGTGCTAATGTATGTCAAATTGAAATTTCATTTTTTTCTGCCACGTGTCTAAACATCTTGCCACTGAGCCTACAACAATTTGTAATACTTTTGACATTTTTCCAATTAAAGATACCGGACTCAATGGTGCAAGCGACACTTGTGTCTTGTTTAGTGGTTATTCCCAAAATTGTATAGAAAATTAGATAGTCTATTTTGTAAATTTATTTTCAAGAAGTGTTATTTAAGTGGAAGGGTGAACTGATTTACCTCTCACTTTGACTGTCTCTAGAGCTGGTTGTGTGTATTGATGGCCATAACAGGCTCCATGAGCAGTTATACAATCCATCAGTGTTCCAGAGTGCTCCCCAATGTGAGGCAGCTCCCCCCCAAATTTTTCCTTGACTCACGAGAGTATCATTTTTTGGATCTTGCTGTACAAGTCCCCCTAAAAGATGCTCATATTCAGTAAAGACTCACTTCATCCTGCAACAAGAGGCAAAGTCATTGTGGCGACATCAAAGATATGGCAGTGGCTGACAATGAGTAGAGAATATTGCATCTTCTCAGGGCAAGCATTCTAGGGACATCCTGTGTTCCTGCAGCATCCCTGAAGCAGAGGACCAATTCAGCACCTGCATCCTCAAATGCATCAGTGCTGGTAAATGGCAACATTTGCTACACAGATTCACTTTAAGCATCAGATTCAGATCTCCAGCTCATGCATGGAGGGTATGAAGTGCTAAGAAACAAACAGAGAAAAAGGGGCATGGTGGGGCCTGTGCTGCTCAGTGGCATGGTATACCAAGGGATGTTCCGTCTTGAATGATTAAACCGTAGCTGTGTGCAAAAACTACATGTCGGCACTGGCTCTAAAAGAGGAGCATCCTTTTGGTGACGGTGTCCAATCTAGATTTGTGTGATAAGACTGGTGGATTTTAATTCTGCTCACCATTTGTGTGATTGTCGATCATCTCTCTCTTGAAAGACCCTCAGCTAGTTCATCACTGTGGCTGAAAAACAAGAGGAATGGGCATTGCTGCTACTCTAAGCTTTCCAGAATAAAATAGTTAAAATATTTATAGGTTTATAAGAACATAAGACCTCTAAGGCACTGAGACTCAGTAGTGAGGTGGTCAGTGACCCAGTGGGGTTCATGGTGGTATTCTAATATTTAACATCTGCTTGGTGGAGGACAGTAGCGGTCGGTGGTGGGAGTGCCGCCGGGCGCTGACGTGGGGCGGGGGAGGGGCAGGGTGGGGGGTAGTAAACTACGGATTACGGCCGATTACAGGTAAGTACACATATAAAGAAATAAAACTAATTTCGTTGCGCGCGCTGCATCGCATTTTGCGATGCAGCGCGCGCAACGAAATTCGTTTTATTTATTTAAACGAATATATAAACGAATAAAGCTAACCATGTGCCAGAACGCCCATTTTCACACCCTTTGAGTGGGATTTATTGAAGCAAAAAAATCTGCACTCATAGTGAAGATCACACATAAATGGGTTTATCCTGCCAGGAACCCCTTTCTGAATTTCTAGCAGACATAAAACATGGAAAATGTACCTAATTTTCTTTACTAGCAAATTTACCCTTGTAAATAGGGTCACAGTTTTTAAAGAGTCCATGCCATGATTTGTGTGTTATGGCTACAGATGTGATTTTTCATTAACAATGAAATGAAATGAATTTGTACTTGTAAAGCGCACTGATACCCTGGGGTTTCCTGGCGCTGTGGAACCCTTCCTGGCTTTTCCCTGTGAAATGTCCACTCCTGGGCACCCCCAAGGTGAAGCCAGGCATCCCAGCGCTGGTGGGGCCATTGTGGAGATTAAGCAAGCTATTGCCCAGAGTTGCACCCATGATTAGAATAGGCACCGAGGCGAGAATTATCAGGTCCGAGGAAATTGAGCCCAAGACCCGCCGAGGCAGGAATTGAACCCTGGTCCCGGGCCAGATCTCTGCATCAGGGTCTGCTGCTCTAACCATTGAGCCACAATCTACATTTGAAACCGTATAAGGTTGTCATTAGTAGTGATTTGGAATTGTTCTTTCTTTCTTTAATAACAACGTGGCAAATTAATTATATCATTATTATATCGTTATTTAACTTGTGTTGTGCCACAGAAATGGAGCTTGACTATTGTTTCACACATGGTTTTAAATATAGAGTTTTATTGTTATTTATTTCATTAGTTCGTAGGTTAAGGGTAGTGTTCCTGAATATACTGTATATGATAATATAAGGTGATGATATATATATATATATATATATATATATATATATATATATATAATCTACTGGCGGTCGCCAGTAGATAGTTATAGTTACAACCTATTATCCATAGGAAATCCACGACATTCTATTTGAAATAACTCTCTTGCCGGTTGACGTATCTTCGCGAAATTTTCAAACTTTGTGGCCCGCTCCGGTCCGCTCCTACCCTGAAAGTCTCGGGGATTCGTCAAGCGGGGCCGAGAAAAAGGGGGTCCCAAAACGTGTTTTCCCCATGCACTTTTCCATAGGAAACTTTAGACACGGCTACAGCCCGAACTGCTGAACGGAATTACACCAAATTTGGCAAAGAGGTAGTTCTTGGTTCAGAAAGAACCCTTTTTGTTAAATGGTGTAAATCCGTTCAGTAGTTGCTGAGAAAATGAAAAGTAAAAGTTAGTGATATCTATGGTCGAGTAGGGTCCGCGTACCCTCAGCGCACCCTGCGCGCACCGTCCCGATCACGAGCTGCATGTTAATTGGCTGTCAGCTGGCTGTCAACATTCCGATTCAGGAAATGTTGGCAGCCATTTTATCCCTCGGTAGAACCGAGGGACAGAAACAAGTGCGCAAAGCGCACAAAGGGAGCAGGGTAGAAACACCCTGACCCCTAGGTTTGCTCAGGGGGTCCCACAAGGACCCCTGGGCAAAAAAAATCCCCAAAAAAATCGGCAGGATGCGCTCAGGGTGCGCGAATCCTGCCGAAAAAAAAAATCGAAGCGCGGTCTCCGCGCTCAATGTAATTGGCCCCGGGTGGCCCAAGTCCCGGGGGCATGGTGGGGGGATAATTTAATGTGTGGGGGGCCTCAAAGGGCCCCCAAGCCCGAGGACCGCCACCCCCGGGGCTTTTTGAAAAATGGTGCGGGAGGGCTCTGAGCCCTCCCGCAGCCCGAGACCACCACCTCCCGGGGCTTTTTTAATTAAATTGTAAAACCTGTGTGGGGGGCTCCAGCCCCCACACGCCCGAGGACCGCCACCTCCCGGGGCACTAAACATTTCAATATGGGGGTCCGTTACGGACCCCAGAGCCCGGGGACCACCACCTCCCGGGGCTGTGTACTGAATGGGAGGGGGCCGCGCGGCCCCACTCCTGGAGCCCTTGATGGCCCTGGGGACCACCACCCCCAGGGCCGGCTCCTGCAGTGTCCCGGGTGCCTACCCCGGGACACTGTAGTTTGCTATGGCAGGACGGGAGCCTCGCGGCTCCCGTCCTGCCATAGCAAGCTGCTTTGGATATTGGAAGAGAGAGCAGGGAAACCTGCTCTCTCTTCCAATATCCAAAGCAGATGCTTTCCACATGGGGAGCAGCATGTTAGCTGCTCCCCATGTGTAAAGCAATGCCGGCTCCCGTAGGACACGGGGAGCCGGCGGGACTGTGGGGGATTGGGGACCCCCACAGTCCCCAACGGAGAGGAGCCAGCCCCGGGGGATGGGGTCCCCGGGGCAAGTAGTGGCCCGGGAGGGGGGCCACGCGGCCCCCCTCCCCAAAAATGAAAAAAAATAATAAAAAAAAATGGAAAGGCCGGCCCCGGGGATGGGGTCCCGGGGCCTTAAAATGGCCAGAGGAGGGGGCCACGCTGCCCCCTCAAAATAATAAATATAGAGGCCATGCCCCGGGGATGGGGTCCCCGGGGCCAATACAGGCCCAGGGAAGGGGGCCACGCGGCCCCCTTCCCGTTTTTTTTTTGTAATTTAAAAAAGGAGTAAGGCCCTGGGGGATGGGGTCCCCAGGGCCCAAAAACAGAAAAAAAGGAAGGGGGGCCACACAGCCCCCTTCAGAGACACAACATTTTTTTTTTTTTTTAAACGATCGGGCCCGCAGGCCCCGCCCCTTCCTTCACCACTCTGCAAACGCGCCCCCTGGCGCGTTTGCAGAGAAAGCAATTCCCCTTGAATACTGGGGGTCCCTGGGGGCCAACTAGCCCACCAGGAACCTCCAGTATGCGCCAGGGGCTGCCTTGCAGAGAGGTGTACAGAGGCCACGCCCCTTTTACACCTCTCTGCAGCGCAGCTCTGTGGCGCTTTTGGAGGTATATGGTGGGCTAGTTGGACTCCGGGGACCCTCAGGATTCAAGGGGACTTAATCCCCCAACTTAAAACGCGCCACGGGGCGCGTTTGCACAGTGGTGAAGGGAGGGGGCGGGGCTTCAGGTGACATGTGTGCAAACAGGCCCCGTGGCGCGTTTTAAGATGGGAATTACATCCCCTTGAATCCTGAGGGTCCCTGGGGGCCAACTAGCCCAACAGGTACATCCAGAAAGCGCCACAGAGCTGCGCTGCAGAGAGGTCTAAAAAGGGGCGTGGCCTCTGTACACGTCTCTGCAACGCAGCTCCCTGGCGCATATTGGAGGTTCCTGGTGGGCTAGTTGGCCCCTAGGGACCCTCAGGATTCAAGGGGACTTAATCCCCCAACTTAAAACGCGCCACGGGGCGCGTTTGCATTGTGCAAATATTCTTCTAAAATCATCCGAAATACGAATTCCGATTTACTCACCTGTTATAAGGAGAGACCTCAGTGCTGCATCTTTCAGCCCAGTACTGGTCCTGAAAAGTAATTTTAACCGTACTTACCAGTAACTTGAATTTCCTTCCATAGGATATCATTGCCTGCTTTTTGCTGAAAAAGTTTCTAAGTGTTGATTTTTGAAACATACAAATATTCCTCTAAAATCAGCCGAAATACGAATTCCGATTTACTCACCTGTTATAAGGAGAGACCTCAGTGCTGTATCTTTTAGCCCAGTACTGGTCCTGAAAAGTAATTTTAACCGTACTTACCAGTAACTTGAATTTCCTTCCATAGGCTAACATTGACTGGTTTCACTTGGAAATTCTTCTAAGTGTGGAGTTTTGGAACTTTAAAATATTCCTCTAAAATCATCCGAAATACGAATTCCGATTTACTCACCTGTTATCAGGAGAGACCTCAGTGCTGCATCTTTCAGCCCAGTACTGGTCCTGAAAAGTAATTTTAACCGTACTTACCGGTAACTTGAATTTCCTTCATAGGCTAACATTGACTGGTTTCACTTGGAAATTCTTCTAAGTGTGGAGTTTTGGAACTTTATTATATTCCTCTAAAATCAGCCAAAGTACGAATTCAAATTTACTCACCTGTTATCAGGAGAGAACCCAGTGCTGCATCTTTTAGCCCAGCACTGACCCTGAAAAGTAATTTTTACCGTACTTACCAGTAACTTGAATTTCCTTCCATAGGATATCATTGCCTGCTTTTTGCTGAAAAAGTTTCTAAGTGTTGATTTTTGGAACTTTAAAATATTCCTCTAAAATCAGCCGAAATCCGAATTCTGATTTACTCACCTGTTATCAGGAGAGACCTCAGTGCTGCATCTTTCAGCCCAGTACTGATCCTCAAAATTAATTTTAACCGTACTTACCGGTAACTTGAATTTCCTTCATAGGCTAACATTGACTGGTTTCACTTGGAAATTCTTCAAAGTGTGGAGTTTTGGAACTTTATAATATTCCTCTAAAATCAACCAAAGCACGAATTCCAATTTACTCACCTGTTATCAGGAGAGAACCCAGTGCTGCATCTTTTAGCCCAGCACTGACCCTGAAAAGTAATTTTAACCGTACTTACCAGTAACTTATATTTTCTTCCATAGGAATCCATTGTCTGGTTTTCAGCAGAAAAGTTTCAAAGTGTCGATTTTCACAAACTACAAATATTCCTTAAAAATCGCCTGTATGACTTAAACGCATTCTTTCAACTGTTTACAGGAGATGCACCAGTGCTGGATCCAGGATCCAACACTGAGTAACAAAAAGTAACGATAACACTACTTACCTGCTAAGTGAATTTCCTTCCATAGGATAACATTGGTCATTCTATGAGAAAAAGTTTCTAAGTGTCAACTTTTAAAATACAATAATATTCCTTAAAAATCACGACTGTAACCAAAACGCTTTTACTCAACTGTTTACAGGAGATGTCCCAGGACTGAATCTAGGATCCAGTCCTGTGGTTAGAAAAAGTAATCCATAAAGTAACTAATTGCATTTAGCTAGAAATTCACATTGAGCTCAATGTTGCATTGTGTTTGAAATTGTGTTGCCCATTGCAACAACTGTAACTACTGTACTTAAAAGTCTATTGCCTATGTGCAAAGTATTTAAACTAAAGTAATTCATTCTGAGAAAGTATTTTTTGTAATGTAATGTATAATGTAATTACAATGTAATTTAAAAAATAAAATATGTTATAAAAAATTGTTTCTAAAAATGTAGTAAATCAGTATTAAAAAAATTTATATAACAATTAATACATTTAAAAATTGTCATTTACAAAACCTTTGAAATTCACTGAAAAAACCGTAGGTTTCAGACATGTTTTAGTTACAAATTAGCATTTAAAAAACCTTAGAAATTCACTGAAAAAACCATAGGTTTCAGGCACGTTATAGTTAGAAATTAGCATTTAAAAAACCTTAGAAATTCACTGAAAAAACCATAGGTTTTACGGACAGTTATAGTTAGTTGGACATTGCACTCGTACAAAACCCGTGAAAATCCCCCGTTATAGTTAGTCCAGCTAACTATAACTCGCGCCCCACAATGCACTGCTGATGACGTCACATATTACATCACTCATGACATGGTCAGTGACATCACTGATGACATCACTGATGACATCTCAAATGACATCACTGATGACATCATCCGTGTGATAATTTCATGCATCTTCTCACACCCTAATATAACCTTTGATACACCCACTCTAAATTACAGACTGCCATTCGCAAAACCATAGACACTCCAACACCAATAACTACATACCCACACACTGATTCTTAGGTCTACGCACACATCCACTCACTCACCCGTACAGTCACTCATACTTACGGTCACTCAGTACAGGACTATCATATGCACTCATACTCCTATATAGACACTCAAACACACGCCACTCATCCATAGAGGTACTCACACACCTAGTCAGTCATGCAAATAATTAAACACACTACCATTTACTCACCTACACAGTTATACACACACAAGCTCACTTACTCATACAAATACTAGCACATTCTTACGCTCTTATACAATCACTGATACAAGCACACACTCATCCATACAGCCACTATCACAATCAGTCACTCTAAGCATAGCTATTTATATACTCCAACACACATATATACTGCCTTTCACATATGTAGTTACTCACACATGTACCACTGGGACATACATTCACTCACTAACACACTCTTACACACACTTACCCACCCATACAGTCTATCACAGATGCACTCTTGAAACCATCCACCCAGTGAATCACCCACTCACACATCTATGCACAGAGTCGCACACACCCCTCCCACACAAACACTCAGGCACCCATACAGATACTCACACAAGCATTCAATAACTCAAATAGACACTCATGTAGCTATTCACAAACACATGCAGCCACTTACACAGCAACAGACAGACGGATACAGACATTCACCCAGTTTAGTCACTAACCCATGCATTCAGTAAGATACGTTAAATCACTCACTTATACAGTCAGTCACGCACCTACTAAATCATCCATACAGACACTTACACACCCACTCATTCTTCAATACGTCTTTTCCTATATATATTAAAAATATTTAAACTTTACAGAAACACACAGTCACTGGATGATGTCATCAGTGATGTCATCAGTGATGTCATTTGAGATGTCATCAGTGATGTCATCAGTGATGTCACTGACCATGTCATGAGTGATGTAATATGTGACGTCATCAGCAGTGCATTGCGGGGGCGCGAGTTATAGTTAGCTGGACTAACTATAACGGGGGATTTTCACGGGTTTTGTACGAGTGCAATGTCCAACTAACTATAACTGTCCGTAAAACCTATGGTTTTTTCAGTGAATTTCTAAGGTTTTTTAAATGCTAATTTCTAACTATAACGTGCCTGAAACCTATGGTTTTTTCAGTGAATTTCTAAGGTTTTTTAAATGCTAATTTGTAACTATAACATGTCTGAAACCTACGGTTTTTTCAGTGAATATGTATATATATAAAGCTGATTTTTATTTGGGGTCTGGCTAAAGGAGTCTCTGGTGTCCCACTCCTCCCATCCACAGGCTTAAAGATCTTTGAGGGAGGGAGGGACTTATGTCATAAAAAGACCAGGAAGAAACAGACAAAATGCATAAATTAAGTACATTTTTGCATAGACACATCAACTCACCAACTGGAACATAGATTGAACAAATACCGAAATCATTTGTTTTTACATAGCACATCTGTGTCATCGAAGGTATCCCACATCTACATCTGTACTTTTGGCACTCATTACGAGTGCTGTTGGGCGGTACCCCTGGGGCTAGAGGAGTGGGGAGGAAATACTACTCTGCCATACTGTAAGTGTTCTGGTGTTCCATACATCTTCAAAGTACATATGTTTGGAGTTAAGAATAGTAAATCTAGACTTACCTATGTATGCTTAGCTTCACAATATATTGGTAGTCGATATTCCGGCTATGGTATCATTATAGCACAATATTTTTATGCTCAATATTCTGCCATACAACGATTGTGTAGGGGTTGTCTGCATGTGACTTCCTTTCCATTGAGGCTGCACTTTACTTCATCCTATGAACTTTCTTCTATCGACTACAAATACAGTAGGTTCCACTCTTTTCAATTGCATAAGAACATTCATCCTTGGCGGTAGAATTCACTATTCCAATAATTTAGGATCTGAGAACAGATACATCACTGTAAGGATATAAGCCCAGTTGCTATTTCCCTTTAGTGGTCATGCCATTCTCTGTGTAAGGAAAGTAGACAATTGTTGATAGGTCTGGTTGTGCGCCATGCCTGACCTCTAAGGGATGAATCACTGCAATTTACAACTTTCAGAAAACATATTACTGTGATACTACCTCAGTGTCTGTATGGTAATATCCATAGACTTGGTGTATCTCTGTACTAAAAGCTGGTTTTCTAATACATTATCCTTTACTACACAGCTGAGGCTCTGTTCTTAAGAGTTTAGTTCTTGAGCAGCTCTTTGCAGTAGAAAAGTCAATTTCCCCTTGTCCTTTGAGGTGTTTCTTATGGTTAAGGGTATGTATTTGATCGTTACGATAATACATAGTTCCATTCATATGACATAATACATTTAAACTAATTTAACTTGATTTGAAATATGCAGAAAATGATGTGCTACCAGTCACATTTATGTAGTCAGCTCTATATGAGAGATTTTAAACCAAATACTAAAACATGAAAAAGATTGAAAAAACCATTAAAGCTGGAACATAAATAAAGGGTTCTGCTAAAAAGATAGAAATAAGCTATTATCCCATTTCTAAGCATTTAAATGTAAATATTACTTATGTTGCTTTACAATATCCAACCAGCAAATAGGTTCCAGCTGCAATACAAGCCCGATTGGCCTTTCCCTTTTGGGTAGAGAGTCCAAGGCCTAGAGGCGAATATCTTCATTGTGCACCAAATTGATTTGTATTGCCTCACTTTTTAGTTCTGTCTACAGACAGCTTTCCATGTCTGGAGCTCTCATCTCAACTTTTACAAAAAAGTATCATAAAAAGAAATACAGTGAGAGTGCAGGTATTTGGCCAGCCACGGGCTTTCGTGTGTGCATCGTGGTTAGCCATTTTTTGGTTGGGTTGTCCATTAACACCATGGCATTTTCAGGATGGTTACATTGCCCCCTTTGTATTAGGTTTTGTTGATGGGACATCAAGTTGTCTTTTGTTAGAATGCAGATGTGACATGATTTGTGGCTTGTTATTTAAAGTTGGTGTGTGTACATTGAAGTATTTAATTTACTTACATAATGAACTTTAATTGCTGATTTATGGCTGTTTTGTTTAGAAAGTGTTTCTGTTTAGGTACCTAAGTCTGTCCTAAAGGCGTTTTGCTTTTCATTAATTGCACTTGCTTGTTTATTTGTTTTACTTTGCTCTCATTATTATATGTTGTTGGTTTCACTGCATTTTCTGTTCCCAAAGAAAACCCATCAAACACAAACACTGGCTATTTGTCAAAAGTATCAACTATTCAATATTGCTCCTTTAAGGATTACCACTTGCAAGCCAAACTTAGTTTTCTAGTCCCATTTCATAACACTCTTCTTTAAGGAGAAGGCTTAACTTTGCTAGTTCTTTCTTTTCAACTTCAATATTGTTGTAGCCAAAGATGTTGATTTATTTTGGCATTTTCTTTCTAGGACAACTCGGGGTAACGAACACAACATTGACTAACCATTATAAAGCACTTACCCTACCAAAATCTAGAAATGTTGGCTTTGCCAATGCTTCCTCCTATATTGCTCTAACAATGGGAATACCGTGCAAACAGTATTGATGCATCTAATCCTGCTGCATTGATGCTGAGCCCACACTATTTTTTTCACTTACAGCTCTATACATATCATTCTTCTACGTGTCTTGTTAACCTGCCAATTTGGTGCCAATCATGTGTCCTAGTTTTCCCCGAGTAGTGGCTATAGAAATCATTGATTAATTGATATAGAATTTTGCACTTGTATAACAAACTTAATAGTGCTATAATCATACAGACCTGAGCAAATTCAGAAACTTTGTGTTGATACTTATTAGCACTATTTACTTGTAAGAGATAACTTTATAATTATATGATGAAAACGCTGGTGTGTGGTGAGGTGTGCACATAGCAACTTAATTGATAGAAATGTTTTGATTATGGTAAAACTTTTTAGTATGCTGGCTGACTGTAAAGAGACAATCGGGCACATGCATCAATGTAGGCTTTTGCGATTCCTTAATTGCGATTATTAAGGAATCGCAATTAAGGAATTGCAAAAGCCTATGCATGTAGGAATCGCTATAAAATTAGCGATTCCCAAACATTCCTTAATTGCGACTCGCAAATTGAGAGTCGCAATTAAGGAATGCCTTCCCATTCATTCCTATGGGCCGACAGGCCATAGGAATGAATGGAAGATACATGCGCAATTTGCGAGTACCAATAGCTACTCGCAAATTGCGCATGCAATTTCAAGGGTGCAAGGGTGTCAAAAGGACACCTTAAATGCAATCGCAATTTGAGAAATCGCAATTAATTGCGAATTCTCAAATTGCGAGTGCCTTGAACCTTGATGCATCGCAAATGCCCTTTTGCGGGCGCAAACGGCCGATTTTTGCGAATCGCACCGTTTGAGCTCGCAAAAATGGTTGATGCATGTGCCTGAATATGCTGAAATAATTAATATATAATTCTAACCCATGAAGTGGGTTTAGGGTATGGATAATAATCTATAACACAAATTGTGCAAGAATACCTTCTATATTACATATTGTGCATTGAAGTATTAAACTATTGAGTCGTGTGTATTTTGGAACCTATAACCCGTTCCTTTGTATTGAAGGTCCAGCGATAAGCCATTATTGTAATATAATGAGGCATTCTGCTTTTGCTTTGCAAGCACTCCTGTTACTTCTTAGATATGCGAGGGAGGTAGACAGGAATAATACACAGCTGGTAAAGCTCCTCAGGGCATTGAGGCCTGCAGGGAAAAGATTCTGCTTGTGCGATGCGGATCAGACTCGCATTCAAGGTGAATCCATTTCTTTCCCTCGGGCCAGCCCAGGGAGTCTGAAAATAGCACACGCACTCCCTGGCAGAAGATGTACTCTGAGCATGAACACATGGCTTGCAACGCGTAGGTGGAAGGTAGGCTTGTGATGGTGCGGAGGTGGAAGGTAGGCTTGTGATGGCGCATGACGCAGAGGTGGAAGGTAGGTTTGTGATAGCATGTGACACGGAGATGGAAGGCAGGCTTGTGATGGCGCGTGACACAGGTGGAAGGTAGGCTTGTGATGGCACGTGACACAGGTGGAAGGTAGGCTTGTGATGGCGTGTTACACAGAGGTGGATGGTAGGCTTGTGATAGCACGTGACACCGAGGTGGAAGGTAGGTTTGTGATAGCGCGTGAAGCGGAGGTGGAAGGTAGGCTTGTGATAGCACGTGACGCAGAGGTGGAAGGTAGGCTTGTGATAGTGCGTGACGCGGAGGTGGAAGGTAGGCTTGTGATAGCATGTGACACAGAGATGGAAGGTAGGTTTGTGATAGCGCGCGAAGTGGAGGTGGAAGGTAGGCTTGCGATGGCGCATCCAGCGGAGGTGGAAGGTAGGCTTGTAATGGCGTGTGACACAGGTGGAAGGTAGGCTTTTGATAGCATGTGGCACGGAGGTGGAAGGTAGGTTTGTGATAGCGCGTGAAGTGGAGGTGGAAGGTAGGCTTGCGATGGCGCATGAAGCGGAGGTGGAAGGTAGGCTTGTGATGGCGTGTGACGGAGAGGTGGAAGGTAGGCTTGTGATAGCATGTGACGCGGAGGTGGTACGTAGGTTTTGATGGTGCATGATGCGGAGGTAGGCTTATGATGGCGGACTCCCCAAGGGAGGACCTGGCCTGGCAGTTCGGGCTGGACTGTTCCCATGGGGCACAGGGTCAAGACTGATTTGCATATGGCTGGGTTTAAACTGGAATGGCATGGTGAGCAAAAAAACGATGGATTTAGGCCCAGATCTCTGTACTGGGGTGAATGTATGACATTGTTCTGCATTCTGTCCATCAATTGTTGTTTTTGCATTTGTCACCCCGAGTGGGACGGGTATGCCCAGACGTGGGTCCCGTGCTCTCCATGCCACTGGAATCAAGCTATCCTGGCTGAAGAGGGTGAAACCCGGAAACCGGTCCTAGGATGCTTGTTTCCAGTCCAGGGAGGACCTGGCCTGGCAGTTCGGGCTGGACTGTTCCCATGGGGCACAGGGTCAAGACTGATTTGCATATGGCTGGGTTTAAACTGGAATGGCATGGTGAGCAAAAAACGATGGATTTAGGCCCAGATCTCTGTACTGGGGTGAATGTATGACATTGTTCTGCATTCTGTCCATCAATTTTTGTTTTTGCATTTGTCACCCGAGTGGGACGGGTATGCCCAGACGTGGGTCCCGTGCTCTCCATGCCACTGGAATCAAGCTATCCTGGCTGAAGAGGGGTGAAACCCCGAAACCGGTCCTAGGATGCTTGTTTCCAGTCCAGGGAGGACCTGGCCTGGCAGTTCGGGCTGGACTGTCCCCATGGGGCACAGGGTCAAGACTGATTTGCATATGGCTGGGTTTAAACTGGAATGGCATGGTGAGCAAAAAAACGATGGATTTAGGCCCAGATCTCTGTACTGGGGTGAATGTATGACATTGTTCTGCATTCTGTCCATCAATTGTTGTTTTTGCATTTGTCACCCGAGTGGGACGGGTATGCCCAGACGTGGGTCCCGTGCTCTCCATGCCACTGGAATCAAGCTATCCTGGCTGAAGAGGGGTGAAACCCGAAGCCGGTCCTAGGATGCTTGTTTCCAGTCCAGGGAGGACCTGGCCTGGCAGTTCGGGCTGGACTGTTCCCATGGGGCACAGGGTCAAGACTGATTTGCATATGGCTGGGTTTAAACTGGAATGGCATGGTGAGCAAAAAAACGATGGATTTAGGCCCAGATCTCTGTACTGGGGTGAATGTATGACATTGTTCTGCATTCTGTCCATCAATTGTTGTTTTTGCATTTGTCACCCCGAGTGGGACGGGTATGCCCAGACGTGGGTCCCGTGCTCTCCATGCCACTGGAATCAAGCTATCCTGGCTGAAGAGGGGTGAAACCCCGAAACCGGTCCTAGGATGCTTGTTTCCAGTCCAGGGAGGACCTGGCCTGGCAGTTCGGGCTGGACTGTTCCCATGGGGCACAGGGTCAAGACTGATTTGCATATGGCTGGGTTTAAACTGGAATGGCATGGTGAGCAAAAAACGATGGATTTAGGCCCAGATCTCTGTACTGGGGTGAATGTATGACATTGTTCTGCATTCTGTCCATCAATTGTTGTTTTTGCATTTGTCACCCGAGTGGGACGGGTATGCCCAGACGTGGGTCCCGTGCTCTCCATGCCACTGGAATCAAGCTATCCTGGCTGAAGAGGGTGAAACCCCGAAACCGGTCCTAGGATGCTTGTTTCCAGTCCAGGGAGGACCTGGCCTGGCAGTTCGGGCTGGACTGTTCCCATGGGGCACAGGGTCAAGACTGATTTGCATATGGCTGGGTTTAAACTGGAATGGCATGGTGAGCAAAAAAACTATGGATTTAGGCCCAGATCTCTGTACTGGGGTGAATGTATGACATTGTTCTGCATTCTGTCCATCAATTGTTGTTTTTGCATTTGTCACCCCGAGTGGGACGGGTATGCCCAGACGTGGGTCCTGTGCTCTCCATGCCACTGGAATCAAGCTATCCTAGCTGAAGAGGTGTGAAACCCCGAAACCGGTCCTAGGATGCTTGTTTCCAGTCCAGGGAGGACCTGGCCTGGCAGTTCGGGCTGGACTGTTCCCATGGGGCACAGGGTCAAGACTGATTTGCATATGGCTGGGTTTAAACTGGAATGGCATGGTGAGCAAAAAAACGATGGATTTAGGCCCAGATCTCTGTACTGGGGTGAATGTATGACATTGTTCTGCATTCTGTCCATCAATTGTTGTTTTTGCATTTGTCACCCCGAGTGGGACGGGTATGCCCAGACGTGGGTCCCGTGCTCTCCATGCCACTGGAATCAAGCTATCCTGGCTGAAGAGGGTGAAACCCGAAACCGGTCCTAGGATGCTTGTTTCCAGTCCAGGGAGGACCTGGCCTGGCAGTTCGGGCTGGACTGTTCCCATGGGGCACAGGGTCAAGACTGATTTGCATATGGCTGGGTTTAAACTGGAATGGCATGGTGAGCAAAAAAACGATGGATTTAGGCCCAGATCTCTGTACTGGGGTGAATGTATGACATTGTTCTGCATTCTGTCCATCAATTGTTGTTTTTGCAGGACTCCCCAACCCTGCCAGGGACTTGAGCATGCATTAATAGGCAGGCAATTATAGAGCTTCATACATCACAGCCTGAGAAAATTGACCCTCAGCAATGTAAAAGATGGGATGCCGGTCCTTTCGTCCAATCCTAATGCACAAGTGAGAGAGATGGTTTGAAATTATCGGAACATCAAATGGATTGTTCCTTTGTTATGAATTTTAAAGAGCAACTGTTGCAAGCATAGGGCATCCAGGCACTTGAGAGTCCTACTGCAGAAAGGAAGGCTGCTAGGATTAAACCTGCTGGTGAAGCCAGGTTTAGAGATTTCTTTTGAGAAGAGTGCTCAGATTCCTGTAAAAAAGAGTCAGGGAGCTTGTGCCAGATTTTACAGCCAGGTCAGTAAAGTAAGTAAAGTAACTGCTGCAGTGCCTGCAGTGGTGGGAGTGAGGCAAGGATGGGAAATGGACAGCAGGAGAGACCAAAGTAAGTACAGGAAGGTAGAATTTAAGTTTCTTGATCCAGTAAGAGAGTCTGGTATTGTGTAAGGCCTTGTGTGCGAAGGGCAAGGTACTGAAAAAGGTGCATTTGTGAACAGGAAGTCAGTGCGGCTTTAAGAGATGGTAAGAGATGCTGGAGCGGGCAGGAAGATTGAGAATGACCATGGCATTTTGGATCACCTGCAAGTGATGTTGCATGTGATATGCAATGCAGACATTAAATCTCACCGGAATGTGAATAGCATGGCCTCGCAGGGCTGTTGGTGTCTCTTGCAGATTTGGTTTTCTGATTTTTTGAGTTGATCGTCAGTAGAGTGGATGTTGTTAGTATTCTGCTTTCATGCATATGTTAGGATGTATATAATAAGAAATAGTAAGTTTAATTGGTATGTGAAGTTGGGCATCTTTATAAATCTGTGAATGTGGAAACCGGGTGGAATGTGCATTGCCTGGCTGGAAGTATGTTTCTGAGGTAATTGGAAGTATGTCATCTTCAAAGGGTGCACAATACCTTTTTACACCAGACCAAGGGCCACATTTGTTAAAGGTTTTGGATTGCCCTGCAACACGCAGGGGACGCAGGGTGACACGACACCTAAAATGAGATTCACCAATCCACGCAAGGCCAGCTTGCGTGGCCCCGCACAGCTTGATAAATCTAGAGTAACGCAAGGCAGCACAAATCGCTGCCTCACGTTACTTTGCAACAGGAAGGCCTGCTATTGGTGGAGCGTGCGTGCTCCCAAACATCCACCCATGGATTCTGACACATTCCCAGATCTACCAACCTGGTAGACCTGGAAATGCATCTGAATTGTACGCCTCCCCACCAGAGGTGCAACAAGGAGAAATACCTTTATTTCTCCTCGTTGTTTCCTCTTTCTACATGTGATGCATTGTGAGGCACATGTAGAAAGAGGAAATGCCTCTGAGGTTTGTTTTTGTGCAGGAAGGTGCTACTTCCTGCACAAAAACAATCCTGCCTACAACACAGGCACGCTTGCACGATAGTGCAAGGGTGCCTGCGTTGGCCCTAGGCAGCAGTTTGTGCATCCGCGCAGGGAGAGACAGGAATGTGTTGTATAATGTTAAATGTGGCGTATTCCTGCCCTCTCCATTTCATGCAGCGCAGCAAAGTGACTCACTCGGTTGCGCTGCTTTAATATATGTTTAATAAGCCCCTAAGTGTGGCTCAATGGTTAGAGCGGCAGACCCTGATGCAGAGATCTGGCCCGGGACCAGGGTTCAATTCCCGCCTCGGCAGGTCTTGGGCTCAATTTCCTCGGACCTGATAATTCTCGCCTCGTGCCTATTCTAATCATGGGTCCCACTCTGCAACTCTGGGCAATAGCTTGCTTAATCTCCACAACGGCCCCAACAGCGCTGGGATGCCTGGCTTCACCCTGGGGGTGCCCAGGAGTGGACATTTCACAGGGAAAAGCCAGGAAGGGTTCCACAGCGGTATGCGTACAGCGCCTGGACCCCCCTTTGGGGGTATGGGTGCGCTTTACAAGTACAAATTTCAAATTTCATAAGTGTGTGCTACTGGATAGGCGCTGGTTTAGTTTGCTATGTGTTTGTGAAATTCGTCTCTGCGTTTACCTTTTTTAAGTAAACTGCTTAAAATGTTCAGAATTCGTAGTTCCACTGTTAAAAGTTTTGAGGCTTTCAAATTTTGAAATTTTGATGGGTTAAGAGCTCAATGCATTAAACTAAAAAATGTTTTTCAAGGTTTTTTTAGAGATAATGTTTTCAAGAGGAAGTCAAACGTTTTTTCGTAAAAATGCCAACGAAGACTTCTGTCACAATTATGCCCACAATAGGTGTGATCTGACAAAATAGTAAAAAAGATTTGCCTGAATTTCAATGTTATGTAATTGTTTATGATGACACAAATAATTATTCAAGCACCTGATTGTACTGATTTCTCCACCTTTCACTTTTCGTTGTATACTGAAAAATCAAGAGTAGGCTGTGGCATCCTGGTTCCTTCTGATGTCACGGTGTTTTGCTCCTAGGGATTCCATGACTAGTCCTGGTCTCCCAGGAGATAGAATTGTATTGGTTCAAAGGACTGGTGGTTGTTACCTGTACTGGCTGGGATCTGGATGGGTTTCTTCTTACTAAGAATAAAGCCTGAATTTCTACACTTCTACCTGCCTCCTGCGTGATCCTTTCAGCTGTTACGGGATTTTACACTGGCGTAGTCGGCAGCTGAAAGGAAAGAAGAACCTCACGCCTCAACTTCTTATTTAAAAAAAAAAAAAGAAAAAGGTACTGTGACTTTTACACACACTAAGACTGGGAGCTATCGCCGCGCTTTGCTTGTTACAATTTGGGGACATCCGACGCGGGCTCGTCTTTTGTGTTGTGTTTATTCTTTATTGTCCAGAGTGTTTCCAGTGCTTTGGTTTTATGTGAGATTTGTTCCTGATCCTTGGAATTATTGGGGCCTTGTCTGCGGAATATTTACTTTTTGGATTATGTACTTTAACACCAGTACATGTTAAAACTATGACATTTTCTGGAATGGTCATTTTTCAAACCTTGAAGTTTTAACGTTTTTACCAAGAGCTGTGCTTTAACTGTGGAGCGTGTCTGTCATCATTTATCTGAGGATTTGGAACATCGTATATAATTGGAATTTCAAATATACGATAAAAATCAGCAGCGTCTTTAAGCCCAGCGTGCGCTTTATTTGAACTGTTGTAGTGAGCCTTTCTTGCACCGAAAGCCTTGCTTCTTGCTGCAGAAAACTTTGGGGTCGGCATGGGTCTATAATTGTGGTGTTTTGGCCCTGGCTTGCGCAAAGGAAGAAAATCAAGGCTGGAAATCTGACATATTTGATTTTTGGTGCCTGCATTGTTTGAACTTCCAGCGCGAGCCCTCGTCCTACTGGACGTTTTCCTGCTCGTTGTTATTTGCAAGTTCGCGAGTGCGTCCCTTGAAACTCAACAATCAAAGCTCGACCTGGATTGTTGTGTGCGCATGAGACTTACCTCACAGTGGCTCCTTCTTCGATTCTCCTCAGTCTTCAGACACGCCATTCTTTGACGCACCTTCGGGGTCTAAGTCTTCTCCTGCTGCGCTTCACACACGTCACGTATCCACACTAGAACGCCTATTGTTTTTCTACTGCGATGTTTGTCACGCAGCATTGTACATTACGGCGGCCATCTTGGGTGTATATTTCAGAAGTAAGATGCAAGCTTCATGATCCACAATCTCTACTGCAGTGACACGCACACATTTTTTTTTTACTGCGTGTCATTGTTTGCTATTACCTCTGTGACACGCACACATCTTTTTGATTGTCTCACAATAATCACTTGGGTGAGATTATTGATATTTTGACTCATACTATTCGTGTCATTATATAAGGTTTACTTCAAAAGTGAAATGCATGCTTTATGATGCAAAATCTCTACTGCTGTGACACGCACACAATGCTTTCTGCGTGTCATTGTTTGCTATTACCTCTGTGACACGCACACATCTCTTGGTTGTCTCACAATAATCACTTGGTTGAGATTTTTTGGGGGATATTTTGACTCATACTATTCGTGTCATTGTAAAATGTGTTTGGTTCTTCATTAATCTAGTTTTCATTCTAGGTTATATTCAAGTTTTTGAAGTGTCTTACTGAAAACATTTGTTGTTATTCTACATTAGTGCAAATTTTTCAACTTAGCTCCTCCAGTCATGCAAAACGTAACTGCCCCTCCCTTCTTTCTCATGTCCCATGGTGAACCTCCCATTAAGTGGCAAAAGTGGAAGAAGGTTTTTGAGCAGTATGCAAGAGTGTGTGGTGTAAGCTTGAGCGCTGAGCGTAGGTCTTCTCATCTGCTCCACTGTTTAGGGTCAGGAGGGCAAGATGTCTTTGATCATCTGCCGGATCTTACAGATGCAGAAGAAAAAGATTTAAACAAATTTGAAATCTGTATGAAAAAATTAGATAAACACTATTTACCTAAGGTGAGCACGATATTAGAGAGATATCAGTTTTCAAAAAAGTTACAAAATGAAGGTGAAACAGTTGAGACTTACATCACTCAACTCAGAAAGCTTGCTTCATCATGTAAATTTGCTGCTTTGTTGGATGAAAGGATCAGGGATCAATTCATGCTAGGGTGTAACATCGAGAAGATACATGAGGAGTTGTGGTTGAGGGATGAACCATCATTAGATGAGGTCATCCAAGTGGCTAAGAGGGTCGAGCATTCTCTCAAGTGTGTTGACACCATAAAAAGAGATAAGCAAGCTACTGTTCAAGTTGTTAAGGAGGAAATCAAATCCACCATCAAATCTGAAGGAGTTGGTAAGAATAAGAATAAAACAGTATCATTTAAATGTTATAGGTGTGATAAAGTAGGGCACTTAGCTAATGACAAGAGATGTCCTGCCTTAAATGTTATCTGTTCAAAATGTAAGAAAAAGGGACATCTTTCGATTGTGTGCAAACCAATGTCAAATGTGTTGAAGCTGAAATTCCAGAGGAAGATTTTGTCTGTGGTCAAATAGTTGTCCAAGTTAATTCTGATACACAGAGTAAGTCATGTCCTCTTGATGACATTCAAGTGGAAGGTGAATCCACCAGGGTGTTGTTTGACTCTGGTGCTAAGATCACCATTGTTTCTAAACTATTTTATCAAAATAGGTTGGCTCACAAAGTCTCACTGTTGAAGCCGGATATACGTCCTTTGGCTTATGGTGGTGAACCCATTCCTTTACGTGGTTTCTTTGTAGGTCTCATTGAATACAAAAATCATTACACTTCCGGCATAATTTATGTTTCTGAGAAAGGTGATAGCATAATCAGCTGGTTTCACCAGGGAGATTTGGGCGTCATGCTTGATCCAGGTAGCGACTCTCCCATAAAACTTAAGGGTGATGTAAACTTAATCCGTGAGGGTCCATTTGATATTGAAGCTAAGGTTAAGGAGTCCTTCCCCAATGTTTTTAGGGATGAACTGGGTTGTCTAAAAGGATTCAAGCTTGATATACGCCTACGCCCTGACTCACAACCGTTTAGCTGTAAAGCTAGAAGTGTTCCCTTGTCTGTGAGGGATGAAATGAGAAGGGAGTTGGACAAACTCAAGCAAGGTGGAATTATTGAAGAAGTGGAAGGGACTGATTGGTTGGCCCCTGTGGTAGCAGCTTGCAAGGCCAATGGTTCTCTTCATCTATGCATAGACTTGATACAGCTAAATAAATGTGTGGCTGTAGACCGCTATCCTCTTCCAAACATCTCGGAACTCTTGGTCTTGCTTGGTGATGCTAAGGTTTTCAGCACCATTGACTTGGCTTCGGCCTACCATCAAATTGAACTTGCAGAGTCTTCAAGGGACTATACAGCCTTTGTGACACCATTTGGAACATTCAGATTTGTCAGGATGCCGTTTGGGCTTGTGTCTGCGGCCTCTGTTTTTCAGCGTGCTGGAAAGACTTCTCAAAGACTGTAAAGGGGTTTGTGTATATCAAGATGACATTCTTGTGTTTGGGAAAGATCATTGTGAACATGAGAACCGCCTCAATGATGTTTTAAGTATATTGTCTGAGGCCAATCTTACCATCAAAGCTGAAAAATGTGAATTTGGTACCTCTTCCATTCATTATCTAGGACACACAGTTTCAGGTGAAGGTCTTGCTCCCAAGGCTGACTTGGTTGACACCATTTCTCGCATGTCTGCTCCCTCTAATAGGGAGGAACTCTTGGGGGCATATTATCAACAGCCAGCGATAATTATCGCTAAGCGCGCTTAGCGTGATTTTAATTATCGCCGGCTATCGCTGGATTACATCGACGAGATAGCGCGTTATTATCAACGCTTATCTCCAAGGCGATGAAAAATCCAGTGATAGCGGCAAAATGCGTGAATATCGCTGGAAATCCAGCGATAAAACCACAGCAATAGGGAAATCCTTGATAATAGGGCAGGGTGGACTTATCCTGACAATCCACCTCCCATAGGATAATATAGCTAAGTCACTTTTAAATCAGGCGTTCAGATACCAGCGATAATCGCGGTTAGCGCTACTTTTATTATCGCTACGCGGGTTCGTGACCGGATTGATAATAGGGGGAAGTTGTGTTAGCGACAGTTTTCATGTTATTTTAGTAAGGCACGCCTACTTTGCATCTCATTAGCGATGAGATGCAAGGCGTTAGTGAAACGGGTGCTAACACAAGGAAACACACGCTAAAGCCTGTTAGCGTGTTCTTGTTAATACTGCGATAGAATTATCGCCGCTTTTCGGCCGAAAACGGCCGCTAAAGCGGCGATAATTGACTTGATAATATATTATTAAGGAGATGCGATAATTATCGCAAATCGCGCTTAGCGCGATTTACTCTATCGCTGGATTACATCGCCGTGTTAGCGACGTATTATCAACGTTTTGCTAACAGGTGATGTAATTCCAGCGATAGAGGCGGATTCCCAGGAATAGCGCGTGAAATCCAGCGATGATTTCACAGCGCTAAGGAGAGGCTTGCTGATAGGGAGTGTGGACCTAACCTGGCAATCCACCTCCCATTATCAGTATGCCTAAGTCACTTTTAAAGCAGGCGTAACATTCCTGCGATAACCGCGGTTAGCGCGGTTATTTTTATCGCTTCGCGGGTCTGCTGCATGGCTTGTTAATATCGCGAAGCCGTGTTAGCGTGGATTCCCATGTTGTTGTACTCGGGAATGCCTACTTTGCATGTCATTAGCGATATTGATCGCTGACATGCAAAGTCGCAAGGAAACACGCGCTAACGCTTGTTAGCGTGCCCTTGATGATATTGAGATTAAAAAATCGCCGCTTTTTCGGCGCTATGTGCCGAAAAAGCGGCGATATATCTCTTGATAATATGCCCCTTGAAGTTCCTTGGGATAATTGAATATTATAATAAGTTCATTGAAAACTTTGCAGAGAACAGTAATTGTATGAGAGCTCTCTTGAGGAAAGGGGTTGAATTCAAGTGGTGCGAGAAGTGTAATCTTGAATTTCTTTCTCTCAAGAAAAAGCTTGGTGATGCCCCTAAACTTAAAAGTTTTAATCCCTCAAAAACCTCCATAATAACGACGGATGCCAGTCTCAAAGGTTTGGGCGCTGTTCTGCAACAGGAAGGTGAAGGAGGAATGAAGACTATTATGTTTCTTTCTCGTGGTCTCAAAGACGCTGAGTCTCGTTACTCCGTTATTGAACAGGAAGCCTTAGCTGTGTTTTGGGCCATAAAAAACTTTAAAAGTTTTTGTGGGGAACTAAGTTTTGGTAAAAACTGATCACAAGCCTCTTTGTGAAACTTTTAAAAGAAAGGGATTGATCTTGTTTCTAGTAGAATTACGAGGTGGGTCATAGCTCTGCAGGAGTATGATTTTGATATTAGATATATTCCTGGAGTAGAGAATGGCGTTGCTGATACCTTGTTTAGGCTTGTGGGTAAAGTGGAAAAAGATAATGTTGATGAAGATTGTGACGATAATGATGTTCATGTGTGTGAAGTTAGTGAAGGGATTGTTGACGAGCATCAGTGGGGACTTGAGCTGTCTTCTGATCCCGTTCTTTCAGAAGTATTATCGCTAATTCACAATGGTTGGAAGTCGAAGAAACAAGCATCTGAAGAGGCTGCCAAGTTTTGGGGTCTTAAGGATGAGATGTCTGTTTGTGATGGTCTGCTACTACGTGGAACAAGGTTAGTTCCACCAAGCAAACTTCGCCAAATCTTAATTGATTTAGCCCACAGATCACATTCTGGAATGTCAAAAACCAAGGAGAGACTTCGGTCTTCGTATTGGTGGCCGGGTATGGATCTTCAGGTAGAGAGACTTGTGAGAGATTGCATGGTGTGTTCCACAAGTGAGAAGTCTAAAGTAACAAGGGTTCAGCCTATGGTCATCAGAGATCTTCCCAGTGGGCCTTGGAAAGAGGTGGCACTAGACATACTGGGTCCAGTTCACTCAAATGGTCAACAGGTTTTCATCTTGGTACTAATAGATCTTTTCTGAAAGGTGGCCTGAAGTGCAGTTTACCTCTAACATTGAGACTGTGAGTGTCATCAAATTTTTAGAATCCCTTATGGCCAAGGAAGGGTATCCTGAAACTATTCTCACGGACAACGGGGTGCAGTTGGTCTCGCGTGAGATGGAGACATTTCTTAAAAGACGAGGTATCGGGCACAAGAAATGTTCTCTTTACCACCGAGAGACAAATGGAGTTGTTGAGAGGTTCAATAGAGTGTTGAAGGAAACCATCTCTTGGGCCAAGGCAGCTGGTTTCAATTGGAAAGAGGTTCTAAAAAAAGTGGAATGCTATAGGTTGACTCCTCATAGCACAACTGGTGAGTCATCTTTTGTCCTGTTCAGAGGTAGATCTCCTTGTACGTTGGTTGAACCTGCTTGGGTGAGAGAGATTTTCCTGACTGGCGTAAGAGAGAAGAGGCCAAGTGTCTTTCCAGAAAATTACATTTTGATTCAAGGAAGTCCACAAAAAATACCATGGTTAAGGTTGGGGACTTAGTTGTTATCAGACAACCTGGGTCCAAAGTAAAGTTCTCTAAACCTATACGTGTCGTTAAGTTGTTTGAAAATGCCGTTAGAACTCAAGATCATAGAATAGAATATCAGTGTACAAAGGAGCTGAGTTTTCTGGGCCTTCTGGGTCTGGAAAGATTATAAACACTGACAATCTTGCTTCACCACGTGTGTCCTCTAGAGTTGTTAAGAGGCCAAGCTATTTGAGAGACTTTGTATCTTAGAACTGTTTTCTTATATTTTTCTTATGCTGTTCTGTTTTTGTTTTTCTCCCTCTCTCATTTTTTTGTGTTAACGGGGGAAGGTGTGTGGCATCCTGGTTCCTTCTGATGTCACAGTGTTTTGCTCCTAGGGATTCCATGACTAGTCCTGGTCTCCCAGGAGATAGAATTGTATTGGTTCAAAGGACTGGTGGTTGTTACCTGTACTGGCTGGGATCTGGATGGGTTTCTTCTTACTAAGAATAAAGCCTGAATTTCTACACTTCTACCTGCCTCCTGCGTGATCCTTTCAGCTGTTACAGGATCTTACATAGGCATTTCCCATTCATTAATGCCTTTGCGCGTAAGGGTTTGTAGGCCCTGCACACGCAATGAATTCTTCTCTCAGGAGCTATCGACGTCCTATGACTTGCCGCTTGTCAACCCGGGTACAGCCCTTTCTCTCTGAATTTAGCGGCCATGAATGAAGTGGTAAGAACAGAAATTAAATGGAGCTGGAAGAGACATGTTTACATGCTATAGTTTGTATTCCTTGACCTTTATTTGGTCTCTGAGCATCAGTTAGGAGACTGCTGCGGAGTTGTGAGTTTGACATGGGATCAGCTCTCTGATGCCACCAGAGCTCAAAGAGTGCCTGATGTCATTTCCAGGATCCCTTGCCTTTACGTAACTCGACGTCCATGTCAGGAAGCCTCCATTTACTAGGGAATAATGCCATCCTCTCTAGTCCTCTTGTTTATTTTCGATACTCTCGCCATCAGGACTGTACTGTGAGCTGTAAACAGGGGGGCAAAACTTGCAATACATTTTCCATACTTCACTGAGCAAAGAAATCCAATCCTCTTCTGGAGCTGGGGAAAACCTCCCCCAAGTTTAATTTTTAAATCGGTGCCAAAAGATATAAAATTTGCAGCAGTTTTTCAACTACAGGGGGTAGAAAATTATAGGTCTTACAGGAAGGTCTAAAGAGAAGCTCATTAAATATTCCAATGCTCCATGATCTGACACTGAATCCAGGAGCAATACATATCTGCAGAAGCAAATGTGGAATCAAGTGAAGATGGTGCCAAGTGCTAGAGCAACTTTAGAACTGGTTTAGAGTTTGGCAGATGCGTACTCTGTCGCAAACGCAATGGATATCACCCCCGCTTTATTACAAGTGCATCATTATATAATGAGGTCTTATCTTGGGCTATAAAAAGGGGACGGGGTGTCCATCACATATGTGGCAGATTACCCATTCACCAATCTCTAAATCAGGCCCTTAAAAGCCCCATTCCTAAAAACGAGTAAGGTCTGGTCCTCTGCTGTGCTCTGATGCCCTCAGGCCAAGTTTGTGCTATACGAAATTGAAATAAAACAAATATGTGTCCCTAGAACAAAAAGTCAGCTGCTGTCTCAGGATTGTTTTTCGATAGGCTGGACCTGGCATCCCTCAGTGCATCAAACTCCGGAAGGAACTCACCTTCGCGGAACCCACTGGTGGTTTCGCTCTGTCCTCTGTGGCTAGGCCAGCCCTGCTTAGGAATCATTGCTGTTAGTGATAAAGATCTGGGCTTCTAAAGAAGGGCTCAATGCACACTTGTGATCATATTCAGAAGTTACATCTGAAAGGCAAATCTGCTTGAAAACACTGAGAAAGACAATACTGCTAAATCCGCAGATCCATTGTAGGGTATACAAAGTCTTTAATAAATGAGTAGTGAAGTCTTGCATAGACCCTTATTATTAGCTTCTGCATCATTTGTAGATTTTCCCACTTTTCCTGTGCCTACGGCCTCCCCTCACCCAGTGTTTTGAATGGAAATTGATATGATTTTCTCCAAAAAGGTAGCTAGGGCTGACAATGTATGGGCAGTTCCCTCACAAGGTAAATATAACACTGTTTTATAGTGACTTTGATACTGGATGGATTATGATCTCTTCTTGTTGAACAACTTTAAAGCTTGCAAAGTCCCCATTTTAATAAGAAAATCCGCACACTCAGAAAACTTTGTGAAATGCACCAAGTAATCATAGCAATGAGGAGGATGGTTGCTGGTAGTCTGCAGGAGAACATCTTTGCATCTTCTCAGACTCCCATTTCCTCTAGAAATGCCATTGGGTCCTTCAAGGGTTCTCAACAGCACCCTCAACACAGAACAGTCACACTTGACAAATACAGCACCTCACATTGCAAACTGCTGCCTGCCAGCGGAAATGGCAAAGAAGCGTCGGGCTGCATTTCATATTCATCATCAACATTTCATTTTGAGGTTTTTAAGCACATGTGGAAGGATACATGCCCAGTCAGTGGTGTCAGCTCTTGCGGTCTTTGTATTCTCCTGAGTATCCTAACATACACCACTTAAATAGAAATAAAAACCAGCCAACAGTGTAATTTGTTTTGCATCATTTAGGTGTACAATCTGCTGTTAATAAAATGTCTAACTAGTGGTGGCCATCTGTGGAAATATGCTAGATTTAGGAAAAGGGCACCCTTGAATCTAACTTGTGTTTTCTTTCATCTTCCATTGCAGACAAGTTTGCAAAGAATTCCAGGACCTATTGAGTCAAGACAGATCGCCCCTCGGCTCCTCGAGGCCGACCCCAATTTTAGATCTCGACATCCAGCGGCACTTAACACATTTCAGGTGAGTCTTAGTGAAGTGTAGGATGGCAGTCCGTCCATGTTATGGCTACCGTACGACGGAGTGGTAAATGCTAGCGAAATCACCCGCTATTCGCCTAGCCAGGCACATTGCCATCTACCTGTATGCGGACCGAGCTGCATTCTTGCATTGCCGTGCTTTGATCAATGGCCAATGACTTTTAATAAGTGGCAACCCCTCTTAAAGCTTCTCAGAGTCCAAGGTCTGTATCTATCAAACAGCATCCTTAACATCTATCCCTGATATAACAATGGAAGAAGCAGTGACTGGGCTCTCTCAGGGCAACCAGCTTTGCTCATGAACTCTCTCTCTCGTTCTCTGCACATCGAAGCAGTGATGGCCACTTCTCTTTCAGGAAAGCCACACTTATCTGATTTTCCCCGTCAGCCTTACCAGCTATATCTTAGCGCTTAAGATGCCCCTCATGTCATTCTAACTTAACACCTGGCAAAACATGCTTGCACCACGCTTTTTAACATCTACATGGCGAATCTGGCAGAGATAGTACATCCATTCGGCATAAAAATTATCACCTACGCTGATGATACCCAACTGGTTGTGGCATTAAACCACCCGGAGGGTTCATCGTGCGCTCTGAGCAACTGCCTAGAGGCAATAGCCGAATGGATGGAACTATCTCACCTTAAGCTAAATGGGGACAAGACTGAATTGATGTTCCTGGGCAAAGCTCCATCACCTTCCTCGGCATTTTTATGGCCGAAGTGTCTTGGCACTATGCCTGCCCCAAAGCACCAGATTAAGAGCCTAGGCATGTGGCTTGATAGCTCTTTAAGCTTCAATCATCAAGCCACCAAGCTCTCAGCTACATGTTTTGGCCTGATGAGGATGTTAAGGAAAATTCTCCATTTACTCCCCTTCCAGGCACGAAGGATCATGGTGCAAGCCTTCATCTTATCCCGCTTGGATTATGGGAATGCCTTGTATTTGCAGGCGCCCCTCAGGCCACTACACGGAAATTACAAGTGATCCAGAATTGTGCGGCTCGTCTACTCCTCCAAGTTCCTTGGAGACAATCGGCAAAACCCGCAATTAGAACACTTCACTGGCTCCCAATCAGGTCCCGAATACGATTTAAGGCCATGTGCCTGGCCCATAGAGCCTTCTGGAAAACTGGCCCTGCCATTATTCACCCCCTGGTTACTCCCTATCAACCTTCAAGGAGTCTTCGTTCCAGCTCCGCTTTCCTGGCTACCATAAGGAAAGTACGTAGATCTAGATGGGGCGGTCGTTCTTTTTCTTTGAATGCTACCAACCTATGGAATTCCCTTCCCTCTACTCTTCGTATGGAACCTAACTTACAGATTTTTCGTAAACTTCTTAAAACTTATTTTTTCAGCACTACACTCTAGTCTGCCACGTATTTGTCTGTCTGGTCCTAAGCGCTACGAGGCCTTAGGGTAGTAACGCGCTATAGAAATCCAATTTCATTCATTCATTCATTCACCAGGGGGTATTATGCTGTGGGTGGAATCAAGCGCTAAAGGCTCTAAAAAGAGCATTAAAAATAACATGCGATTCTATTTCATTCTAGAGTTCCTCATAACAGAACATAACTCAATGCAGTGTAATATAATGTAACTTAATGTATCCTTTTAGCATTAGACCAACCACAGTACATGACAGTTGTGTTCAGGATGTAATCCTAAATGCCTTGAAAATCGTTTTAAAAAAAAAATTAATTTGCCCTTCCTTTTTCAACATAGAAAGGTGTCATCTTTGCTTTTCTTGATACCTGGTTTTAAATTAGTGGTGTCAGTGTCCCCAGGGTTTTTAGTAACTTACACAAAGAAGCTTTGTATGGTTCTTGGACATTTGCATGACTTAAATAAAAAAGGATTATCTATTCTAAAACCAGATGTGTACTCACTGGGTATGGCTGATTTTCTTACCTTGTTCTGTTCAAGGAATGTAGAGAATACAGACATGTCAGGACAGTGTTGAAAATGCCTAGAGTGGACACAAGTTAGCAAGTCTTTAAGAAAATTGTGAATAAAAGCACCAGACTGAAAAGTCGGTGCGAAGATATAATAACACTAACCAAGCGAGCACAAGGGGGGCTGGTGTTAAATTTGTATGATGATCTATGTGATCAGTCCCATTTCGAAGCTGCTTCCTCTGTGTACATTAAATGAAAACTGATGGCGATGAGACTGGGGGTGTTCCCCACACTAGATTTCCAGCTCAAGTGGCAGGAGGTCGGGCATTCGGAGGACATGAGGTGTCATTTATGCCATTAGACAAAGGAAACATTAAGGTATATTTACTAGGAAATGGCGCAGCACGGCACTTTGAACAATTTAGAAGCGCTGCGCTGTGTCATTTAAAAATACAGGGATGCGCCGTATTTACAAAAATACAGCGCACCTCTGTGAATTCCCTTGTGCTGGCACAAAAAAAGCTGCCTAGCATCAACACAGACACCCTTGTGCCATAGTGCAAGGTTGCCTGCGTTGCAGGGATGATTCCATGGTGCAAGGGTGCCTGTGTTGCAGGGATGATACTTTATGCGTTGGAAGGTACACCTTCCTGCACATAGACAATCTCTAAAAGCGATTTGTACTTTCTATGGGTGCTGCAAAATGCAGCACACATAGAAAGAGCAAAAACGAGAAGAAATAAAAGTATTTCTCCTCTCTGCACCAATCTAACGCCTGCTATTCAGTGGCGTTAGTTTTTGGTGCTGCCTCAGATTTACAGATACTTGTGAATCTGGGGCAGTGTCAAAAAGTAATGAGTGTTGCGGTGAAATGCCTACAGCAACATCCATTGCACAGCCCTTTCATGCGGATACCGGCGTGAAAGGGGACGATATTTACAAAGCGGCGTTAAGCTTCGCAAAGTGGCTTAACAGCGATTTGTAAATATGGAGCAGGTCATTGCGCCACCGGAACGTGGGAAAAAGTGACGCTCTGGTGGCGCGATGCCCTTGTAAATATGCACCATTGCTGCTTGTCCTCTGCCTAATCATGCATCGGAGGGCCCTGCTGCAGAATTAATTTATAGCCCTAGGAATAAGAACTTGTAGGTCAGCCGCAATGGAGTCCTTAAATCCTCAAAACGTCAAGTTGAACATCCGGCTGTTGCAGTTTCTTGACATTTTCAAAAGACTGGTCCAGGCCAAAGACTCCCTTAAGTAGGTCTTAGGCCCTCTGTACTAGGAAGGTGCCAATAGTAGGCTGTGGGTGCACATAGATGGTGCCTGAAAGGTTGGCCGGTAGGGGGTACATTAGGTATGAAGCAAGAACAATAACGTTCATACCCCTATCCCACCAAGCCCAGTCGGAGCCTCGTAGGAGGGTGTTGTCTGTCTCTTATGTCCGTTAGGCACTATGCACTTTAGAGTTCATTGCTTTGTGTTCTTAAGCGCCATGTTATGACGGGGAGAGGGTTTATGATGATACCCCAACATGTTGAGGGAAAAGCATTCTGGCTACTATCTGGTGCCAGTTGGTGGTCACATTTTAGCTAAACCTTACCATGTTTCTATATTTCAAGTGAATGGTTAGGCCCATCCATTTAAACCTGTTACGGGAACCCATCAAATATGTGGTCAAATGTTTGACGTATCTGTTGGGTAGGGTCTGGGCCTGGAGGGGATGAGGCCACTTTTTGCTCTTTAGTAGGCACCATGCACTTTGCCATGTATTATACACCTTGCACAAATTATAGATAGGTGTTCATGACCTAGGATTTTCAACGCTAGTTGCTACTATGGGTGGGTGGGGGGGGAGGATCCCGCAAAAATGTGTTATTTCAGGTAGGTCAGGGGGAGGCTTCCTCAGAGGATTATATGACTTTGCTTGTGCACTTTATAGGACATATGGTTATGCTCCGGGGCTTTTTCCTCTTTTTCTGGGTATTGCTGCTTTTATAGGGGGAGGGCAAGGGAGGTCCCAGTAGAGGGTTCTCCAGGAAGAGGCTTAGAGCTTTTTACTTCTATTTTAAACTTGGTGCCATGTTTTATGTTTGTAAATTTTGAAAGAACGGTTATGTTAAATGGCTTGCTCTATGCATTTTCTTTTAATGTTTATGGTTTTTATTAACTTATAAACTAAGTTTAATTGTACTTGCCTAGAGTGGGTCTAATCCAGTCCACTCACAAGGGCTGTAATGGTTGTTAAAAGCCGTCTTCCTGAGTTATAAAACCGACTCACAAGCAACACATGTCTCAATTTGAGTAACTTGTGCATATTTCATGCCACAACCGACTGAACTCCATTAAGGCCTATACTTAACTTCTCTAAAAAGGACAAATTCAAGACTCTTCATAAGATTTGGCAAATTTAATCATTGATTGTACCAAATATCCTTATGATAATGATGCACAAGAGATTTTCTAAATCTTATTGAGGCATCTTCTGTAAAAGCATTTGAAAACGGAAAGCAAACCTTACATCTAACAGTAGTTGTTCACTGTGCTATAAAATCAATATAATGCTCATATTTAGTAGGTTTAGGTTTTCTACATGAGGCTTGAATCAATTTTACAATTGACCCATCAGTTCCCGCTTGACTTCGTTCACTAAGTGGCAAATGAGGGAACCACAATAGACATCTCTACTGAATGTCCTTGTTTTACTTACTGTAGCTTTTTTAATTGAAAACCTGTCTGGAGGTTGCCCGCACTTGGGGACCATATTAGAGAAGTCACCCCCTATCATTTCTTAGGTTGATTAGGTACACGTATACATCATGACGGTGTTTCATTAAGCTGACTGTGACTGCAAAGGACCACTGAAAGACAATAGGTAGTGTTCATTCAATAGAAAAGCGAGGTATTAGGCACTATGTAAAACAAATTAATACATCAATTTGGCGATAAGGATCTTTTGCAAAATCTAGAGCCAAAATTGTTTATTTTTATATAACATTTGTTATACATCCCTTCTTAATTTGGTCATATAAATGTTCATTATTATACATGATAGTCTTGCAGATTCCAAATGCCCTATCACATTTATTACTGTACTGACATTCACAGGCAGAGGCTAATGATTTCAAATAAATGCCTGACTTACTGGTAAGACTGTGTAGGCATTTTGTGTAACAGAATATTCTACTGAAGAAAATGTACATTGTATTAGCAGTGGTAGAATGTGAGCAAACCAGGCATGCTTAGAAACGGCAGGAGAATGGAATAAGCTACTCTATAAAAAAGCAAATTAGTATCAAATCTACTGGTGTGAATTCAGACTAAATGGATTACCTGACTTCTGAGTTTAACAATTTGAAGAACACTTTTCAGTGATTCTCAAAAAAGCTTGATATTAAACTTCTTTTGATAACAGTGGTATATTCTAGCCCAAAAAATCAGAAAATATCAAATTTTTTAACCAACAGTGATTGTCATGTGTGAAAAAAGTTAGATTGTAAGTGGTCCTCTTTTTAAAAACTCACACAGTTACTAAGCCTACATCTAATGGCTGCATTATTAATAAATTATATTCTTGAGATAATATGTTTCCCTATGTAAATTTGCATTTAGACACATTTCCTATATACAAAGACTTTTTATTTTGAAAACATTTTAGTCTAACTTTTCGAGCTTATAAATATGGCTTACTACCTAAGTTTTGTGGGAGCCTTTTTAAAAACTTACAATAGGGCTTTTTGTTGCTGGCTCACACAATTTCTGGTAGGTAGCACATCCTCCTGAACTAGACTTATCAGTCATTCGTCCCAAGAGGCATTTGTACTCTTTAATAAATGTATGCAACACATCTATGTTTATACTTATTTATTTCATTCTATTTGAGGGGCGGGGCTTGTAAAGTCCTGCATTCTCCCAACACAAAGTTTAAACATGTCTTTATTTGTTACTATATTAAACAAAAATATAAACAAATGCATATTTTATTGAGAAGAGTATTAACTTCTGCTGACTTGATGTTAAAATTCCAATTTATTTTCTTTTTGCAGTTTAATTACTCACGGCTTTGGAACACCTGCAATATGTGCCGCCTTAAGCACTTTCCAAACTGTTCTTAGTGAAATGCTGAACTACTTGGAAAAACACACAGCAAACAAAAATGGAGGAGGGGCGGAATCTGGCCAGGGAAATGTCAGCTCTGAGAAAGCCCCCCTGCGGAAGTCCTCGGAGGCGCCCATGAAAGACGGCAAAATTGAAAAGACAGACTAGCTGCATCAAACAGAATTTATTAACAGAGAGTTGTGCTGCTGATATTTTTTTTATCTATATATATACACAAACCATGGAGGGTAATTTATCTACAGTGGACCAAATCCAAGCAACAGGACAACAGTGTATTTGTGTAATAAAATTGTCACTTTTTTATGTTGCTATTTTGTGCACGTTATATTTTACTGTTGAAAATGATAAAAGTTGAAGACTTCTGGACTTTGAAAGACAAGACACTTTTAAAAAGCTAACCTGAGGACTTTCCAATCAACGACAGGCAGTAATGTTGCTGTAAGAATGACTGTCACAAATATTTGCTACAAACTTGAATGTATGATGCGTGTGTAACCTCCGAACTGCCTGTCTCCTCCTGCTGCAACAGACTGAAATTCCTTTGTAATATATGGCTGAATTTAAGTAAGGACGTATATATCATATTTGCTTAGTTTATTAGGCTAAAATAAAATTTTTACACCGTCAACTTTAAATTGCTTATCTTTTTCTGGATTTCTATCAATTAAGAATTTGGTAGTTGTATACCTTTATCCATTGTTTGATCATCTATAGTTAAACTCTGTTATCATTTTAAACATTGGTAAATATGGGCCCGGAGAAGCTAGGTTGGACATCGTCTCTAACTCTAATGGCCTTTGATATGATCTTATGACAGTCCCATATTTCTATGTCTCCTCTAGCTTAAGGAGCATTGGATTCATGACAGATTCTCTGAATTGTCCCTTATTATGTACATAATTTCTATTTACATTAGTTGTAGGCACAATTATCTTTATTTATTTAAAGAGTTTATATAGTACTGGCATGACCCAAGGGTATCAGAGAGCTTTACAAACATTGTCAAAGGCAGTGTTGGCTAATAAAAGTTGCAGAACAAAGTCTTGTTAAAGTCAAATCAAAGCCTTTCCTGGAGAGGAACAAACAATAATGGCAAGCACCGGAAGGGGATTCCAGTTGGGATTCAAGTTGTGTGCTAGGCATTAAAGCCCGAGGGGTTTAAGTTGCTGATTTAGGAGAAAATCTTTTTATTGTCTTTTGAAGCTCATGAAGGAGGGGTTTGTCCTGATATGTACTGGGAGGGAGCTCCAGATTTTGGGGGCATTGCCTGAGAAAGAGCGTGTTAGGGCTTCTGGTTTGTGTTTTTTGTGGGGGATGAGAAGCAGAGTGTTGGAGCTCCTTAAATTTGTCGACTGTCCGGCCTTTGTGAGTTTGGATGCAAGGCAGGCTGGTTTTCCTGTGTGAAGGGCTTTGTGAGTGAGACAGGCAGTTTTGAAACTGCAATGGGCTTCAATCAGGAGCCACTTTAAATTTTTCACGGAGGGGTAGATGTGTTCATGATTTTTTACTCCAGTGACCATCCTTGCTGCTGCATTTAGTGTGGCTTTAAGGGAGCTAGGTGCACCTTTGCGGTGCCAGTGAGGGTGGCTTCCCTGTAGTCCATTTTAGATAGAACCATAGCTTGCATCTTTAGATCATTCGGGGGAGAAAGGGCTTGATTTTATGTAGGAGTTTTAGGTTGTAGAATGCACTCTTCGCTGTATTCTTTATGCGTGGGTTCATGCCCAGACTTGGGCCCAGGGTAATCCCCAGGAATTTGACAGAATCAGCCAGAGTTAATTTGCAGTTAAAATCATCAATGCTATTTATAGACTCTCGGATTGGGTGGTCTGTCCATTGTTTGATATGTGGAGGATTTCCGTCTTGTCTTAGTTGAGTTTCAGGTGGTTGTGTGATAGCCAGTTTTGGACTTTAAGAGAGCAGTATTTAGCCGTCTTAAGAACTCTAGTGTGGATATTTCTAAGTAGAGCTGGGTGTCCTCTGCATAAAGGTGGTATGAGATGTTAGCTTGTTTGAGTATGATGGTGAGGAGTTCCATGTAAATATTGAAGAGTGTAGATGAGAGCCCTGAGCCTTGGGGGACACCCCTGGTTATAGCAGAAGTATCTGAGGTTGAATTGTTTATTTTTATTGGTTGGTAGCGCATATGTAGACATGAGGTGAACCATTTCAAAACAAAGCTGTCTGCTCCAATCTGTTTTAGGAGGAATTCTAAAAGCAGCTTGTGGTCGACCATGTCAAAGGCCACTGATAAGTCTAGGAGGATGAGTTGGCAGAATCTATCAGCATCCAACAATTTGTTTATATCATCTGCTATAATCAGTATTGCTGTTTCCGTGCTGCATCCCTTCCTGAAACCCATGTGGAATGAGTCAAGTAAATTGTTGGAGTCAATGTGTTGGTTGAGTTGGGAGAGAACGCATTTCTCAAGAATTTTTGCCAAGAAGGAAAGGTTAGAGATGGGCCTGAAGTTGTTGGGGTCATCCTCGTCAGCACCTGTTTTATTTAGCATGGGGGTGAGTTGACCTAGTTTGAGGCAGTCAGGCATAATAACTCCATTGCTCAGGGAGCTGTTTATTAGCTTAGTCCAGAGAGGGTTTAGGGCGTGCTTAAGACTTTTTGCCAAGGAGGCAGGTGGGAGGAGAGGGCTTGGATTTCACCATCCTCTTTGAGATGTCCTCCTCCGTGAGTGAGTTGAATGTCTTCCAGCTCCTGGGAGTTGTGGGGGATCCTGGTATTTGATTACATCCTGCGGGCTCAAGGAGGGAGGCCGTTGCTTGGGAGTTAGGAGGGTGCGAAGGGGAGAGATTTCAGTGGTTAGCCAGGTGTGGTGCTCTAGGGAGAGCTTGATCTTTGTGATTTTATCGTTGAAGAATTTTGAGACATCGTCACAGCGTTCTTTGGAGACATGAGGATTATTTTTTGCTGGTTTAGAGGTTTGTTGTTTAATGTTGAAAAGTTCTCTAGGGCAGTTTTTTGCTTTATCTCGCGCTCTGCTGAAGAATGTGGCTTTTTCCTTCACAATGTGGTTTTTGTATTTCCTGCGTTCCTTGCTAAGCTGTAGAAGATGGGTTATGGATGGTTTAGTTCTCCAAAGTTTTTCTACAGCTCTAAGTTGCCTTCTTTCAGAGTTGAGGTCTTTGCTGAACCAGGATCTTGTGGGGGTATTTCAGATTTTTTGGGGTTTCAGAGGAGCTATTTGGTTTAGGATAGCTGTTATCTTTGAGTTATAGTGAGTTGTAAGTTCATCTGTTGAGAGGTTATCTGTTGGGGGGAAGAAGTGACAACATTCTTTCTTCCAGATCAGCTAGGGGAATATGATTTATTACAAGACCATTGGATAGTTTTCTGAGTGCAAATTGGGAGTATTTCCACTTGGTTCATTTTAATCAGAATGATGTTGTGATCCGACCAGTCAAGTGGAAGGATGTTATCAATACTTACCGCTTCGTTGTGGGCTAAGATGGCATCAAGGGTTGCGCCTCTGTTATGCGTTTGGCCTTTGCTGAGTTGGATAAGGCCTTTACTAAGTAAGAGTTCATTTAAGGATTGAATGAATGTGTCTTTCTTATCATTCCAATGTTGATTGAAGTCACCTAGCATTGTGTTATTGTTTCTGGTTAGTGAGCAGTGCGTTATCAATTCCAAGATGTTCGTGAAGAAGAGTGCATTGCCTGGAGGGTGATAGAGGAGGTGATACTTTATATTTTTTTTGTTATTCCTTTCGTTATGCCCGAGGAGAAATATTCAAAAGTGGGGTAGGTAAAAGTGTCTGTTTCTGCCATGTGGATGTTGTTCTTGTGGATAATGGCTATGCCACCACCGTGACGGTCCTCCCTGTCTTTCTTGATAATGGAGAAACCAGGAGGGGCTAGTAGGTGAAGGATTGGATATGAGGAGTTATTTAGCCATGTTTCAGTGATGAACGCAATGTCAATGGCGTGATTCAGGATGGTTTCAGCCAGTTCATTTGAATGTTTGGTTGCTGATCTGCAGTTTATATCTCTGCTGCAGTTGAGTTTATGAGCGGGGGCTGGGGCTATTGATGTGGTGTGTTGATGGTCTAGCAATTCTTGGAGGGTTGGGGTCTCTCCTGATTCTAGTGATCACCTGCATCTTGCATCCGGGGTTGTCCCGGGTTGGCGTCAGGTCATTTTTGTTGGCCAAATCCATTGCTTCATTCAGAGACATCGCTGTTTGATATTTTCAGTTTGTGGGCTTTGTTGTTGAGAGGAGTTGTGAGCCAATTATAAGGCTGGAACTTGGACATACATGTCTAAAGTTGCAGGAGAGAAGGTGTGGAAACTGGGCCAGTTAGGCCATTAGGTTATTGTTGATGTCCTGAGTTACTTTATTTAGTTGATTTTCCATGTGAGTGAATTGCTCATTTATTTTGATCGTGGACGTAGGGTTCAGTGAGGCGATTGACAATGTGTAGGGATGCAATTTTTCTTGTGTGTGACATTCTAAATTAAAGAGGTATAGGTCAGTGAGAAAGGGGGCAGGTTATCATGTGTTTCTACCCTGGTTTGGGTCTGGTCAGGACTGGAGTAAGAGTTAAGTGGGTACCTTTCTACTTTTGCATTCATCGAGTCACATGTGGCTAGAGGTAATTTGGGAAGGCCGGGTGCATGTGCGTCTAGGTAGGCATTGCGCATGGTGAGGGAGGGAGAAGGAGGGGTGGAGTATCGAGGTAGGGTTGTTAAAGGGATTGAAGGGTTGGTGATGTTGCTCGTGGGTGGTCTGGGTTCTGTACTCAGTTTGGTTTGGTGGTCAATAGCATTGGAGTGAGGAGGTGTGATGCACTGGGAAAGGATGGAGGGGGCAGGCTCTTGCGGAGGACATGTTGGTGGAAGGTGTAGAGGAGGAGGAGATAGAGTTGAAATGACTAGTGGCATTCATCTGATATGGATATCCTAAAAACTAGCATGAGCCAACCCATCTGCACCTATGTTAGGCATCCTGGCTTTAATTTGTATCCAATTGCTAATGCCTGGACTCAGCTTACATCCAAATATAAGAATAGAACTGATTTACAGAAATGGTCCAAGAAGTAATTACCACTCATCAATGCCTTATTGGATGTGATTCTTTATCATGCATCAGGTAATGGAGGGAATTGATAGTCACTATACAGTACATTCATAAGTGCTGACCCATGACTATAAATAAGGTAGTTGGAAATCATACCAGCTCCCTGTGACACTGGTTTGAGCAAGGGGACTCCTGGATAGGGCTTGTTGGAAAGCATAACCCAGAAAGACAAATGCTTCAATTTGAGAGACCTAAGAACATTAAATGCCAGACCTTACTTACACCCATTAAGATATAAATGAAACTTTTTACCAAAAGACAGCTCCAAGGCTCCTCATGTGATCTAGCAAATTTCTCCAAAATGTATGCCACATTAAAAAAATTAAGAGAATTCAAATCTCTATGAGACATTTCTTTAAAGAAATCTGAAAAATTGAGTTAAACACTACTTGTGAACTTATCTGCCTTGAGTTGCTCTAAGAAATTGAGTACAAAAACTGTCCAGAGTAAGCACTACTATAGTACTGCAGCAGCTCAGGATTTGCTGCTAGTTCTGAGCTTTTCCCTTGTCAGTTGGGAATGATGTTCACTAACCATCATGTTATAGCTGTGCAATTTACTCCTTGTATTAGCTGGAGAACTTTGCTTGGCAAAAACCAGGGACCAAGTGTGACATATGAATAGAAGCCATGATAAGATATTGGGGTCAAATTCTGTTTGTGCTTTACTTTAAAGGTATTTAGAATGAAGGTGGGAAATATTACCAATCCTTGTCGATCACCTCAGAAAAGTTAATCTTTTCTTGCCGTAAGGTCTTACATACACGTTCATAGGACGTTGAGGACATACATAATATTGATTGTGACTACAATCGAACATTGAACGAAATATGAAAGTAAACCTTCTGTAGATACTACTGCCTATGCAACAGTTTTTTATGAGTATCCATTGTCTTTAAGAACCACCATCCAACTTGCCCTAAAAGAGAAACCACTATTAAATTCCATTAGTAGCCAGCAGAAAGTAGAGCTGGAGAAGAAAAATCTGCTCGCTATTTGCCTCAAGAGAAAACATGATGTTTAGCACGCTACATGTTAATAATCACATGGAGCATATAATATACCTTCTCTTATTTACACCCTACCATCTGCCGAAGCATTAAACATATTATGTTTCACTTTATCTTGAGCACAGTCTCTTTGGTATATACAAATGTCAAGCATTTATAATGTAATTGATTACAAACACTGTTCCTATTTCCTGTATATAGCACTTCAGTAGCTGACAAGTTTCAGTCATCAGATCATTCATGTACATGCCTGTTGGAAATGGACCTTTTATCAGGGTTGCCCCAAACATTTTGCCCTCCTCCTCCTTTTTTCTGACCATCTTTGTGTTGGGTTTAGGACTCTGAGCACTTTACCACTGCTAATCAGTGCTAAAGTGCAAGTGCCTCTTCCCTAAAACATGGTGACATTGGTGTATACCTGATTGGCATATTTAGTTTGCCTGTAAATCCCTTGTAAAATGGTATACCATATACACAGGGCCTGTAATCTAAATGCTGTTAGTGGGCCTGCAGCACTGGTTGTGCCAACCACACAAGTAGCCTTTCAAACCTGTCTCAAGTCTGCCATTTCAAGGCCTGTGTGTGCATTACATTGCCACTTCGATGTGGCATTCAAAACCACTTGGCAAGCCATAAACTCCCTTTTTATTACACATAGGTCATCCCTAAGGTAGGCCCTAGGTAGCCCTAAGGGCAGGATACTGTACCCATAGAAGGTAAGACATGTACTTTTAGGTTTTACATGTCCTTGCACGGACAAACAGCTACATTTGTTTTTCACTGCTCTGTGGGCCTACTCCTCTCATGGGCTAGCATTGGGAATACTTTAAACCACATTTAAGCTATAGTTCCTGATTAGAAAGGAGTAGCTAAATCATGTTTCATATCTTTGGAATGGTAATGACAAACCCTCTTTAGTAGCAAAATTGGATTTTACATTACTATTTTAGAAATGCCACTTTTAGAAAATGGACATTTCTCTTCTCTTAACTTTGCTTTGTGTGCCTGCAGTCTGTCTCCAATACATGTCTGGACTGGGTGATAGCTACACTTTGTGCATTCCCTTTAGACAGCCACAAACGCAGGAAGGGTGGGTGTGACAGAGGACTCATCTGCATTTATCTGCATTCTTATAGCCTTCCTGGGCAGAAAGGGGGAGAGGGAGCTCACACTTACACCTGAATAGGCTGTGTCTTATCCCCACACAAAGGACTGATTACTCCCAACAGATAGCCTGGCAGACAGGGCTGGGATGAAAGGGGATGTGTACACTTTAAGGAGCTGCTTTGAAGTCACCCCTCACTTCAAAGGCACATTTAGGTATAAGTACTTAGGCTCTGACTACCAAATCAGTACACTACTGGAACCGGGAAGAACTCTGCTAGAGTGAAGAGTGCTGTGCTGTAAGGATTGCCACTTTCCCTTGACTGACTGTTCTGAGGAACTGCCTCTCTGCTTTGCTGAGCTGGCCTGCTGCCTGCTGATATCTGCCCTGCTGAGGGCAAGGACTGGACGCATCTCACTTGAACCAAGAGTGACTCCAAACGTTTGCCTCCTGTTTTCTGAAGTCTCAGGCACTCAAAAGACTTCCGACAAACCTGCTGGTGCTGCCATCTATTAGTCCTACCCTTGCCTGAGATGCCGGCTTCAGTCCTGGGCCTCAGAAGTGGGTTCTGCAGCTGATTTTCTACAAGACCGACACATCATCACCTCTGCGCCAGTCGGAACCGACTCATTGCCCTGCGATGCCGCCGCAGAGGTTGTTCTACGACATCGGTTCTACAGCCTGCGTGGCACAACGATGATTCTCAGCACGGCTCGTCGATGAAGCATTGCCTGCATTTTAATGGATCTCGATGACGACACAGTGACTCAACTGCGTGGAAAAGGCCGACGCATCATGCCATTGGCATCAACGCTTTGCTCCATTCAATGTACTGCTTCAGTGGGGGCCTGCGTGAGTCTCGTAGCCAGCCTGCCATCCATCTCGGTTGATCTGAACTTTGGATTTACTCCGGTTCCTCGCGACCTCATGTAACTGTTTAGCACTATTGACTTCTAAGCACTGTTTTTGCATTTATTCTTTAAAAATTCATATCTCGACTTCGACTGATTGGATTTTTGTCGGTTTGGTCTTATTTTACTCAGATAAATACTATATTTTTCAAAACCTGCATGTAGTCTTTTTGTAGTGTTTTCATTGTATTACTGTATGTGTGTTGCACAAATACTTTATACATTGCCTCTTAAGTTAAGCCTACCTGCTCTGTGCCAAGTTGCCAGAGGGTGAGCACAGGTTAATTTAAAGTGTGTATCGAGCTTACCCTGACTAGGATTGTGGTCCTTACTTGGACAGGGTGCAAACCTCCGCCAGCTAAAGACCAAGGGCCAGATGTAGGACGCTTTTTAGCGTGCGCAAACAGGTCTTAGACCCGTTTGCGCACGCTAAAAAGCATGGGCCCATGTACAAACAGTATTTTGCGACTCGCAAATAAATTGCCACTCGCAAAATACTGTTTTGCGACTCGCTATTAGGAAGGGGCGTTCCCTTCCTAATAGCGACCGCAAAGCTATGTACCAATGTTTTGGGACCACAATTGCGGTCGCAAAACACTCACAAATTACCACCTACTTCAAGTAGGTGGTAATGCATTCGCAAATTGGAAGGGGTCCCTAAGGGACCCCTTCCCCTGTGCAGATGCATGCAATATTATTTTTTAAGGGCAGGCAGTGGTCCCAGGGACCACTGCCTGCCCTAAAAAATGAAACGAAACGTTTCATTTTTATTTTTAAATGCATCCCGTTTTCCTTAAAGGAAAACGGACTGCATTTAAAAAAAAAAAAAGCTGCTTTATTTAAAAGCAGTCCCAGACATGGTGGTCTGCTGAGCCCAGGAGGTCACCATCCCTGGGAGGGCCTGTCATTCCCAATGGGCCCGCAAATTGCGAGAGGCTCATTAATATTCATGAGCCTCGCAATTTGCGACCTCATTGGGAATCGTAAACAGTGTTAAACACACTGTTGAACATGCCAAATAGCGCCTCGCAAATTGCGAGTCGCAAATGCGACGCAATATGCGAGGCGCTATTTGGCAGGTCGTACATCTGGCCCCCAATGTCTAATGATGACTGACCTCTAAAAGCTATACTTATAGATCTTCTCTTCCTTGCCAAGGCCATCAAACCTGACTGGAACTCCTATTAGATATCATTCCTAGACAATTCTTCCCAGGAAGAAAAAAAAGTCTTCATATTCATGGGTCAAAATAATATTTATTTGATGAGTGAAATAAAACTTACAATACTTTCATAGAAGGGGAGTCACAAAATGTCATTCATGACTTCCCAAAGGTTCAACCTTCTCCACAAACTCTCTCGATAGAAGGAAAGCTTCTATAAAGGAACGTTATTATTTGATAACCATTATCTTACACCACCTTTGCAATTCATTTTTAGCAATCCTCATGCAATTATGTGTTAATCTTGATTCCCCAAACAGAGTGCATGTGTAAGCAACCCATTTCAATTTGTCATTTCCTATTTTTAAATATGGCCTAAGTTACAATACAATCAAATAATATACATTATCAAAATGCACATGACCAATTACGAGAGGAGTACTTTAAACAATATACACCATCATGTAATATACATTTCCACAGAGCACAAATTGGTCCAGAAACATTCAATATTAGTTCATGGGTTCTTTAATTCACTATTCAGTATATTTCATGATATTTCATACATAAAGATCATATCTAGTTATTTGCAATATTATGTCCCAAAGTAAGGATTTACTACTAAAGACAATGCATATGCTACAAATGGTTGTAACATAAACACCCGCAATAGTCAGCACCTAATATAAGAGCAATGCATCTGAAAATCATCCTCTATGTCACATTATGGGGCTCTGTTAATTTGATGTTGTACATTTGATAGCTAAAGATCAATGAAGATTGATATAATTAGTCTACTATATAAGAGAACAGCTATACAAATTAGATGTACACTTTTCTGTGGATTAAGGCCTTCTTTGACTTTACAGATCAAAGCAATTATTATTTTGGTTTCTGTTTGCTGTAGACATAGGCCAGAGGTGCTTTGCCTCAATTTTCTTTTTCTAGCGAATTCTCACAAATTTTCAGAAGCTCTGCATTACCTGCATCCTTATTGCAGAGGTTTAAAGCTATTGGCTATGCGGCCTCAGTTAATTGCATAGCATGTATGTGTTCGATAATCCTAACTGTCAGGTTTAAAATTGCTATGCCCATATAAATCTGTTAGCAAAAATGGTTCAGTATATATCCAATATAATGTAAAATTGTTCTACTTATATAATCAATTGGCAAGAATTCACCAGTGTATATCCAATAAAATTTGAAACACTTAATGAAGGACTTAATATCATACTTCCTGTCAGTGTATTTATTATGTAAACGTTTTATTGTTGTTGATTCCCTTGTCATACATTTAGCAACTGCTTCATACAAATACAGTTCCCAGGGAGGTTTAGGCCACTGGGTGTTTTCTTGTTTGTGTTTGGACATATGATATTTTTTGCCAAATTACCTATATATTGTGCTTTAGGCCTATCTGATTATGGATGCCTGTTTTCAGCCAAAATGTATTCCAGAGTTTATTAATTATACTATGAATTTCTTTACTTCTTTTGTAGTAGTGATTGCCATGATGCAGTATTTGTAGCAGGATTTAGTTCCATACAGAATAAAATATCCAGCTTTGGACACTGTACCGCTTCAATGGCACTGTCAATCACTTTTTAGAGTGAAACTTTCTTTCCTCCTCTTGGCTTCAAGCTTACAATCTCTATATCTAGGATGTTTACAACCAGCAAATATTATTTATCCATATATTTTAACTAAATTGTCAGGATGTGAACTTCTCAGATTCAAAATAGATTTGCTCTCTGTTTGCTTTTTGAACAGACTCTTCTCCAAGACAACACTCTCAGCACGAATTAAACATCCAAGAACTCAACTGTATGTGTATCATATCTATACATAAATTTCAAATTTTCTTAATGTTGAGTGACAAAAATATCTGAATCCTCAAAACCCAAAAAACCTATATCTTCTAAGCAGACACGTACATGATTGTATAAATGTTCATGTTGACAACTCTATACCACCATGCTTTTCCAAAACCTCATTAACAGGTTCACACAAACAGGAGTGAGATATGAACCCATGATTGTGATCTGGTCTTATAGATATATGCCTCTGATTAAATAACTGCCAAGAAAATAAATTCTGTAATCTCTAACATCCTCTTGCTGTTTTGTCAGTAAGATGCTGAGCAATCATTTTGCAAAACGTTTGGTTGTTCTCAAACCATTGGATGCCTAATACATGTATGTATAACAATAACATATAGGGCTAGTTGTACATCATTTGATTGCCATAGTAACTCATCCAACTTGTTGAAAACATATTTTTGTTGTATACATAAGATGCTAATGGCTTTACATAAGATGATTTTATATAAGAAAAAAATGAAATTACTTATATTAGGAAATCCTACATGATCCTTCCAATACTGGATGCAACGGTCAAGTCTTAGATGCTCATATTCCAAAATACCTTGTTATAGCCTTTCATCTCAAAACACTTCCAGCAGCTATCAGTGCTTTTCTGCTATTAGAACAGTGATGGTAAACAAGAATCTTGCTTTGGGACCGTCACCATATATGGAGCCTGGTGACAGTATCAAATATGTGCATTCCTTTGGAAGTGATCTTGGGAATGCTGTGGGTTAAGTTCCAGTTTTTAGGGCAAAGCATGGCAACACACTGTCCTTGTAGTTGGCAAGACTATTGCTGTTAGTTTTTTATAAGTAATTATCTTGTCCTCTTTGGCTGTGATATTTGGGCTGTGTTATAGTCTGATGGACTAAAAGTCTGCAAATCAATTTGGTGAGGCTCAGCTAAGGATTTGATTCCTTGTGGGTAACCCAGTAGTGCCCCAGGTGTAACGTTGGATGGGTTAGGCTATCTCAATTTGTCAGGCACTATGTACCAGTTCATTTGTTGGTATGCACAGAACGTACAATCTCTGCTTGCATTGTTGTTGGGTCATTGCCTGGAAGGCTCACAATGCTGTGACTGACTTTCTTTCATTATTGTTGCTGATGGCAGGTTTTTATTCCAGGATGTTGCAAATCAGCTAGTTAGTGCAAATCCCATATTTCTATCTAGGCTAAACTGCCATTTTTGTGGTCCCTGAAGAGTGAGGCATACATTGTTTGAATCAATCATAATGTACTTCTGATGTAATGTTGCACCTTTATCCCAGCTTTAGTTGCATTGGTAAAACAAGCTTGGCTTGGCGAAGATAAACTAGGACATTTTTATCAGAAGTGCATGTGGAACATGAAACCCATCTACATGGACAACTGCCCTACCAGTCACTATGCAGAGTTTCAAAAACAGCATGAATAAAAGGGGTTCACAATTTCCTGCTGTCTCAATCCCGCATATGAGCTTTGACACCAGACACAAAGAACACAGTGAGACAGCGGGTAATTTAATCTCCATAGTTTCTTAAACGTATATTGCAATACATATCATTGGTACCAGCTCCACCCGCCACAATTTTCAGTGTGCAACAGCTCACCTAAATATTAATTTGAATTTTTCATAATATTTCTTAGAGATTCATTTTACAGAGCTATTTTCAATACACATTTGCTTTGTTGTGACTGTGGTTGAAAATATCCTGCATATGCTTTTTAAAGTTTTTTTTGTTTTTGAGTCACACCGTGTTAAAGCAATTCAGCAGGAACAATCAATCAATCAAGCTGCACTTATATAGAGAGGCTTATCACCTGTGAGGGTATCCAGGTGCTGGGCTGCGGGTCTCAGTCGAAGAGCCAGGTCTTGAGTCCCTTCCTGAAGTCTGCCATTGAGGGAGCTGTTCGAAGGTGGAGGGGAAGGGCGTTTCAGGATTTGGCGGCGAGGTGGGAGAAGGATCGACCTCCAGTGCAGCAGCGGCCAGGTGGTCGGAGTGGAGGTTTCTCTGTGGTTGGTGGAAGTTCAGGCGGTGGTTCATGTATGCCAGTCCTTGGTTGTGGAGGGCTTTGTAGGCATGGGTCAGAAGCTTGAAGTGGCATCTCGTCTGGATTGGGAGCCAGTGGAGGTCTCTCAGGTGCTGGGTGATGTGGGTCATTTTGGGCAGGTTGAGGATCAGTCTGGCTGCTGCGTTCTGGATTGTCTGGAGTCTTCTCAAAAGTTCATTGGTGGTGCCTACATGGAGTGCGTTGCCTTAGTACAGGCGGCTGGTGATGAGGGTCTGCGTCACTGTTTTCCTGGTGCTGGTGGGTAGCCATTTGAAAATTCTGCGAAGCATGTAGAGCGTTAGGAAGTAGGCTGAGGAGATGGCGTTGACCTGTCGTTTCATGGAGATTTTGCTGTCTAGGATGAAGCCGAGGTTGCAGGTGGGGTCTTTCGGAATGGGGGTCAGTCTGAGTTCCTTTGGATGCCAGTAGTCGTTTCAGAGGGAGGTGTGGCTGCAGAAAATCAGCACTTCGGTTTTGTCTATGTTGAACTTCAGGCAGTTGTGTTTCATCCAGACTGAAACATTCTCCATGCAATTGTAAAAATTGTTTTTCATCGTGGTGTAGTCCACTGCGAGTGAGAGGATGAGCTGGGTGTAGGAGATGATGTTGATGTCGTGGGTTCTGACGATGTCTGCTAGCGGCGTCATGTAGATTTTGAAGAGGGTAGGACTGATGGATGAGCCTTGTGGGAAGCTGCAGATAGTGTGCTTAGGCTGTGATGTAAAGGGAGGGAGACGTATCCTCTGTGTGCACCCCGTGAGGAAGGATGCCATCCATCTAAAAGCATCGTCTTTGATTCTGATCTGTTGCAATCTATTGATGAGTGTGTGGTGGGAGATGGTGTTGAAAGCAGGGGAGAGGCCAGGAAGGATCAGGGTGGCTGATTCCCCTCTGTCGAGTAGGGTGCTGATGTCGTCTGTCGCAGTGATCAGGGCTGTCTCAGCGCTGTGATTGGTTCTGAATCCTGATTGGAAGGGGTCTTGAAGGTTGTTTCTCTCCAGGTGTTTGGTGAGTTGGAGGTTTATGGCCTTCTCCAGGACTTTGGTGGGAAACAGGAGCAGCGAAATGGGGTGATAGTTCTGGAGGTTGTTGGGGTCTGCGGAGGGTTTCTTGAGGAAGGGTCGGACCTCTACGTGATTCAAGGCATCGGCAAAGGTGGCTGTGGTGATGGAGGTGTTGAGAATGGTGGTGAGCTGGTGGCTGATCTCGTCACTTCCGAGGGTGAAGAGTCGATGGGGGCATAGGTCTGTGGGTGCTCCTGAGTGGATGAAGTTCATTAGGGCCTTGGTGTTTTTCCCAGGTGGTTAGCAGGTGATCGGAGGCCATCTCCGCGGGAGTGGAGATGCTAAGGAGATCGGTGGCTTGAGGATCGAAGTGTCTGTATATGGTGGCTATCTTGTTGTGCAAGTGGTCTGCAAGAGCGTCGCAGAGTTCCTGTAATGCAGGAATCGAGTTTTCTGTGGCTGATGGGCAGGTGAACTCTCTGACGATGGCAAGGATTTCCATTGTCTGGTTGGTGTCGTCAGGGCCATCTTTTTCACAGCTTTGAATAGGTGGTTTAGTTGTTTAGGGCAGACTTGAAAATGGCTCTATCCCTGTAGATTCAGCTCAATCTTCTTTCCAGTTGTTTGCATCTGCGTTTTGCCACGCTGAGATCTGGGGAGTACCAGCTGACTCATTTGGTGATCCAGGCATTGAAGTTCTCTACTGCCTGGTTCAGGTTAGTGGAGGTGTCGGGTTGGGAGAGGCTGAGGGCGTCTGTCCTTTGGTGCTCAGTGACCTTGGTCCAGCTGTGGGTACGGGCGCTGTGGCATTTGGGGGTGGTACGGGGGATCCGGCGATGGTAAAGTGTACGAGGAAATGGTCGGACCAGGTGAGTTCCGTGGTGTGGCTGTAACTGATTCTGTTGCTGGACGTGAAGATGGGGCCCAGCGTATGTTCAGCTCTGTGTGTGGGGTCTGGGACCACCTGCAGGAGGCCGATGTTCTCCATTCATTCCAGTAGGTCGGTGGACTTGGTGTCTGTAGGATCGTCAAGGTGAAAGTTGAGGTTTCCCAGGAAGACGTAGTGTACGGGTTCTATGGTGAATGGGGAGAGGAATTCTGTGATGGCATCACTGAGGCTAGTATGTGGTCCTAGGGATCTGTATGCAAGGGTGCCTCTGAAGGTGGTTTTGTCGTCAGTATAGAGCTGGAAGTTTAGGTGTTCCATGAAGAACTTGGTTTCATTTTCAGTGGTTGTGCAGATGATTGCTTTCCTGTGTACAATGGTGATGCTTCCACCGTGTCTCTTGGTGCGGTCACGGTAGCCAATCGGTGTTATGGTGGCGATGTTCGAGGCTGATGCGGGGGAGAGTAATGTCTCTATGATGAAGGTCACGTTGGGTGCAAGGGTGGAAATGGTGTCCCAGGCGTTAGTGGCATGTTTGCACAGTGACCTGGCATTGATAAGGCGGCATCCGAGTTGTTCTGGGGGTGTCTCGGCCGGCAGGGATGGTGTAATGCAGGTTACAGCGAGGGCGGTTGGTCCTGGGGTGGATGTGAAGCGGCAGCAGAGGCAGGTGAATGGTGACATGAGGCAGAAGTTGTTGCTGCGTCCATGTTCCAGAACACGGAGATCTGCTGCGATGTAGCTGTTGGAGTTCGGAGGGCCAGGGTTCCTGGCACTGGGCGAAGTTCATGCGTGGACGGGCACAGATGGGCTTGCCATTGGCACACCTTTGGTGCACCGGCAGTGCGGCCGTGCCATTAAATAGGTCCTGGGAGGGGTGCTGGGAGGCGGGAAGCATGAAAAAACGGCGCAGGGGAGAAATGAAGCTGGCATAACTGGCAAGGGTGCAGGGTACCCTGGAGCACTAGAACCTGTGGCAAAGTCATAGCAGGCAGGAGGGAAGTGCTGGCTGGAGAGGCTGTCTTCAGTGGAGAAGGAGAAGCCTGGCTGTCAGTGCGGAGGACCTAGCAGCAGGGGCAGCTGGCAGGACCAGGATGGGTAACAAAGTTGTTAATTGCTCCTTTGAGGTAGTTGAGCAGCAGCACCCTGATGTCATCTGATTGGGATGTTTCACCAACTTCTTCAGACCCACAGGCAAAGTTATCCTATGACTGAACACGGCACAGGGAAAGGGACAATGACACGAGGAGCCATGGTAATATTGAAAGGAATTGTGCTTTGTGGCAAGGGCATGTTTTCAAATTTCACATTGCCACATGGTTGAATATGAAAGCGTAGTTTAGTTTAGAGAGAGGCTAAAACTAAAGCCTTTGCAGACGTACAAAACAGACATATGCTTAGAGAGCTTCCTTATAATTAGCCAATTTGTGCCCACAAATTAAGTAGCAGTTTTGGGAAAAAGACGGATTCCCGGCTTCATAGGACAGCTATGAGGTTGACTGTTCTGCCTCTCTTTGCATGAGAACTCTGGGCCTGATTTAAATGTTGGCGGAGAGGGAATTCTGTTGTAAAGGCAATGGAGTTCCCTTCCCTCCAACATTTTGGTCTGTTGACCTGATTTAGAAATGGACGGACCATAGCTTAGATGATGTGGGACACTACTATGACTCCACCATGGTCAAACTCCGTCAGAGGTTTGGCTAAATGTGCCCCCACATAATTTAGATGGGCAGACACACAGCTGTTTTTTAATCGCCGTCATTGCCAGAAAAAACCTGGTGCCCACAAAAATTCTCAATATCCTATTTGCCATGGGAGAAAACTGCCAGGACGTGGGGGGAATTGTTTTTTTTTATTTTCAAAAAGAATATCACCTTTGGGGGAAACCGCTGTGACAGCGGTTCCTGAGAATGCCAGGAATGTCAACCGGGCCAGCTCTTAGAGGAGGCATTGCATCCTCTCCTGCTAGGCTGTATTACTTGTCTACTGACTACTGCACTTCAAGGGGTAATATAGCTGATTCTGCAGACAGAGGGGTGTAGAGGGTGGCACATGTAGCAGCAGACAAAGGTTTTGGTGGTTTGCTCTCTGGGCTGGACCTGTAACTGGTAATGTGGGTGGATGACCTGTTTTTGCAGTTCCAGCAGCCCCACTTGTCCCTGGTGCGGAGCTGTCTTCTTCATTTGAGAGGTTTTGTTCTGTTCCCATAATGACACTCAGGCTTGTACGATCTTTGAGGTGGGAGAGAAGGTGTAATGTCAGTGACAGGTGATGGACATTTACTAGGTATACATAATGAATTTGCTAGGATGACATCACCCTCTATCTTAACCCTTTTGGAATCCATGGGGCACAGAGTGGTTATGAGGCCTCAATTCAGGTGACTGTCCCCGTTTTTGCCTCTGGTGTCCGAGGGAAGACCTATTAGTACTCTGAAATGCCAGCACCAAGTACACCCCTTTAACATGTGACCCGCAGGGTAGAGGAGAGTAGTTCAAGGCTTATTCAGGGTGGTGTTGCGGGATTAGCACCTCACAATATAGCGCCCAATAAACCAATTGTCCAGTCAATGCTTTGTCTTTCTAAGAAAAGGTACTTTAATCTACACCCAACGCAATGATGTACACATGTAAGATTAGCAGTACAGGAATAACCATATCATTTTGGCGAAATTAAACAGGCAATATATCACAGTGATGGACTATGGCTTAGCCCATAGGGGCTGCCCCTGGCACTTCTCTTTTGCTAAACTGCTCAGTTCGCTAATATGGGGATGCGAATGCCAGTTCAACAGTACCCACTTCTTGTCAAGTCTCCAGAAGTACGCTGGGATGTTTACCTCCTCTGTAATTGTGTGCTTGGGCTCCATCTTCCAGGGCACAACATTGTGGTGATTAGTCAGTCCCACATTTTGCTTTGGCACCATGCTGGTTCTTCTCAGAGCAGTCACATTTAACAGTGGTCACTTTATCTGGACTGGCAGACACAAACCCAAGCAAACCCCACCAAAACAAGATGAGAGCCCTCTCAAGATGCTTTGTGGTAATGGGGCAGTTCCTGCACAGTTGAAGCGGGATCCCTGTTGGGGACTATAGATGCCCCTGGAGCACTCCATGATTGCCTGGCAGGATGTTAACAAAGAGGGTAAAGGTCACGGGTCGCACTATCACCGCAATATGTACAGTCTCATAAACAGAGCAGGAACTGTGAATTGCGCTTACATGTAGTTTAGTGTGTTGTGCTTCAGGGAGCTATACGAGGTACTAGGGTACCTGGTATAGCACAAGAGGGTCCCCCAGAAACTGGACTCCCAATTAAGAGTTTTTGTAAATTCATTCCTCACCCGCAAACCCACTGAACTATCTCAGGACAAGGAGGTGGACTGAAGCAATCTCAGTTGGGGGCAGTCAGTTGGTGGCAGTCAGGGACATGCACAAAGCTGGCACGGGTGACTGGGCTCATCATGGTCTCTTGCAGCATTGAGCTCTTCTGGGTGCCCTGCAATGTAGATGGTGCCTGTGATTAGGACAGATCTTCCTTCTCTGGACACCTCCTGCACCCCGCAGCTACTACTGTGTTGCCTTCTAGGCAGACTCCTCCTCCATGGACACATTTTTCACCCCTCTCTCAGCAGTATGACAGGCTCCTCATCAAACAAAGTTCCTCAGCTCCTTCAGCAGAAATGTTCAGACTTCTCAGAGGATGCTACTCACTGGACGGGGAGACTGACTGTCAGCCACAAATTCTGAATTAAAAAGGATTCTCCAACACCCTAGCAAGCCAAATCACCTAACCTCAATCAAAGTTGAGGAGCACAGACTTGGAGTTTCGGTCCACTTTTTATACAATATTTGCAGTCATAGCTTGTGTATTCCCCTGACACAGTTCTGGGACTGATTTGAGGTGGTTGTGGCACTTTATTTATCCATTGCCAGACAGGCTAACCACAGTCTTTTGTCTTCAAGTGTCAGCAGGAAAGACTCATTTGGTAAATGGATACACTGCTTCATATTAATATTTTGTGTTATTTTTCATTATAGAAAGCTTTTCCATCAATAATTTTTCATAGCGACTTTGTTAAAATAATAAGGTAATCAGTTAATAAATATGTTATATTCATTGTTCTAAAAATCTTCTTCGATTCCTATAAATCCAAGCACTCTTTGTAATGAAAAGATGAGACGACAGGCCATTCGGTAAGTTGCTTGAAGATTTATTTATAAGTTGCAGCACCCACGACCGAGTGCTCCCGCTGCGTACCAGGATCTCTGCCAACTGAATAACATTGGCAGAATCCTGGCACTAATTGTTCGTACCCCGATCGTGGAACCTTGTTTAAATAAAGCATAACCACGAGGCATCCTCGCGCAGTGCACAGCGCGGGGAAGGGGCCAAACACTACAACTTCTCCCTCCTCACAAAGAACAAGATTGAGGAAGGAGAACAAAACAAATGTGAGAACAAAGTAAGCAAACAGTGACTAAAAACATTATATAAATATGACAACATTTCATGACAAAATATAATCATTGAGTTTGGAAGGTAACTTCCTTTGCCGGGTACCAAGAGTACCAGCCTGAGAGGAAGAATTGACAGCCTTCGTAACAGCCCTGGGAACAGGACTGTCACGCTGACTGACCTGTGAAGTTAAACACCGAGAAGCAGCAGCTTCACCAGCACTACTCTCACCAACCGGAGATGAAACACCAGAAGTGAGATCATGTAACCAATTGGTCCAGTCACAATTTTCAGCTTCCTGTTTGGACAACTTGAGCAATGAAGCAACCTGTGCAAGGGAGAGATGAACAAGGGATCTTTTATTCCACCATCCTTTTGAGTCAAGAAGCGCTGAACCCTTGCTCACCTCAATGACCTGAACAGGAGCAGAAAATTTAGAGAAACCCTTTGCAACCTTCTTAGGATTTTTGATAAGGACCCAATCATTGACTTTCAGATCCATATTGTTAAAACTTTTCCCAGAATCATGTATGGTCTTCATGAGGTTCTGCTTTTGTAACACACGAGAAGCAAGACCTTTGTCAACATGGTTATGCTTGTCATGTCTGTTTTGCAACCAATTAGGACATAATTTGGTGTGTGCATTTCTACCCCTCAAAAGAGTAAAAGGCGGGACACCTGTGGTACAATGAGGTGAAATATTGTAAGCCCACAATTTGGTATCAACAAAATCTTGAACATCTTGATGAGAAGAAACAGCTGCCTGAACCAGCCTATTAGCCCTTTCAACCAATCCATTGGAGGATGGAGAATACAACGCAACCTTGAAATGACTGACATCATTACTTTCTAAAAACGTGCACATCTTATGAGAAACAAAATGAGTACCGTTGTCAGTAACAATGACAGAGGGCGAACCTTCAACAGCAAAGACCATCTTCAAAAACTTGATAGCAGTATCAGTACTAGCTGCGTCACAAAACATATGATAAATCCATTTGGAATGATAGTCAACCATTAAAATAAGGAACCTGAGATCAAAAGGCAAAATATCATAGGGCCCAGAAAAATCCAAACCAACTTTGTTCCAAGGTCTGTCTGGAAAGGGAACAGGATGTAGGGGTGTATTCATTAACTTCCATTTCTTATCAGACAACAAGCATTCAGTGCATGTATCAATACAAAATTTGACCTGAGACTCCAAAGATGGCCACCAATAATACAGCTTGATCAATTGTGAAGTCTTGGTGACACCTAAATGACCATGGTGTGCAGATTTAATGATATCTTCCCTGAGACTTGTGGGAGGAACAAAAGAATCATGCCGCTTAACCATGCCATTGACAATGGACAGATCAGATGATACCATGGAAAAAGCTCTTAACTCACCAGAGAGTCTCCTGTTCTCAGGCCATCCTTTAACAATGTAGTCCATAACTTGTTCAAGAATTTTATCCTTACTGTAAGCCTCCATCCATAACTGCTCAGTGATACTAGGACACTCCTTGATTGCATCCAAAGCTGCTACAACACATTCTGTGTCCTCAACATCTTCAAGTTCAGGGTCCTCCGGAACCACCATGCGTGACAGACAATCTGCCCTGAAATTCTTACCACCTGAAATATGTTTAATAGAAAAATGAAACTCTTGTAATTTAGACAGCAGTCTAACCAGTCTAGAAGAAGCCTTACCAAGACCCGTACCATTCGCCTCACCTGGCAACAGCTCAGGACGTGAGGCACCGCTCTCTCCGTCGGTACCCGGACCTTCAGAGAGGTGCCTCACGTCCTGAGCTGTTGCCAGGTGAGGCGAGGCATCCACCCGTACACCTACGGGTGACAACAAATGTCCTGTGGATTCTACTAAAACGAGAACACAGGTTCTGTAGGGTGTATCTCTGAATACCGTATCGTTTTCTTAATTTTTCACATAGAGTATGCAGTAGCAATCACTTTATAGGTCCTGAGGAATGCCACGATCAAGTATTGATCACGATGGCTGAAACATGTAGACCTGTTGTTTAGATCATCACAGTCCCCCAAAAAATTTCAGACTGCGTTTGCACTGTTTTTTAACCTTGACACCAAGAGTTAATTCAATAAATTCTTCCTTTTTTAGGTCTCGCCTAGGCAGCGCGCATGCGCTGCATTAGGAAAAGACCTTTAGGAATCGGTCTGCACTTTTCAGCAGCTCGTGCACGCCAGGCATCCACCTTGCGGGAGCGAGCAGCGGCGCGCAGGGTGCTATGTGTTGTGGAGGATCCGGTCGCTTTCAATTTCGTGGCCGCGCTTGTTTCCTATTTGTTTACTTTTGCTACAATCGCGGCACACGCGCTGCACCTTTAACCATGTTAAACTAAAGCGCAGGTGCTGTGATTGATGCAAAAGTAAAGAAATAGAAAAAAAACGTTTCTTTCCATTTCTTTACTTTTGAAATGCTTTTTTCATGATGTGTCCGTAATTACTAAAACTATGCCGTGCCTGGTGAGGCTCGGGAATGTGCAACACCACCACGTCTGCAGTCAATCACACAAGGAAATGCCTTTTAATTTTTCACAAGGCGTCCGTAGTTACTAAAACTACGCTGTTCCTGGTGTAGCTTGGGAATCTACACCACCACGTCTGCAGTCAATCACACAAGGAAATGCCTTTTAACTTTTCACAAGGCGTCCGTAGTTACTAAAACTACACTGTTCCTGGAGGGCGCTAGAGGGCGCACGGCAAGATGGCCGCACCCTAGTGAGGCTCTGCCCGGCTGCGCCGAAATCCGACCATAATCCGCCCTACAGACCGACTATCCTGCGAGGTGACGAAGAGTGCCTGTCTGGTGAGGGGCTCCCGAACCTGATCCTACGCCTGGGGCGGCCCGAGACAGGTGGAAAGGCGATATTTCGGCGGCGGAGGAGACGGCCGCGAAAGATCTCAAGATGGCGGCGCCTGGGGTGCTCTGAGGCCCGGCGCTCCGATCGGTGACCTGTGCTCCCGCCGATGCGAGGGACCAGCGGTGCTGTGCCTGGCTGGTAGCGGTGCCCCACACTATCGCCGCTGAGGACCCCAGGGGGCTGCGGCTACGAGCGCCGGCGGCAGCGGAGATCGCGGCGGGCGCTGGGCTCCCCGGAGCCGAAGGTGGTGAGTGGGGCACGGCCTGCTGCGGGCCGGCGACTGTGGAGGTGGGTGCGGGCCTGCAAGTGGATCGCGCTCTGTGGGCTGCTGTAAGGCTCTGGGGTGGTACTGGTGGCCCTAACTCTACCTGTGGGACTGCTCTCTGGACGCTGCGAGAGGGGAAATTACTGGACGCGGGCCCCTGTGCTGGGGGGATCCGCGGGGGACGCAGCTGGAGTTGCGGTTGGCGGGAGGAGCGGACGGGCCCTCTCGCACGCCGCTGGAGTGAAACAACATAGCTGCAACCTACCTCCTTTAAATCCTGCTGAGGATGTGTATACTGCTCTGACCAGCGCTGACTACATCTCGGCTGCTGCCCCAGGGGGACACGCACTAGAACCGATTGCACTGGGAGTACATCTGGCATTGTGCGCCGTAGCGCCGCACAGGCTAACACAGCCGAACTGGGGAGTTGAATAGCGACCGGAGAACGGCGGCACTGTCAGTGGTGGCATGAAGGCGATAGACAGTTCAAGGCGCTATTAATAGGTGGAGGGGCGACTGGTGCTGTGGCCTTTGAATCTGCGCAGCGGAGCCGGCGGGACCCCTGTTGTCCGTGATCATTCAGGGCTGGTTACACTTGGAGGGCGGCCCGGGTGGCCGTGGGCCGGCTAGCGAGGGCGGACCTGTCGTGAGACTACCCCCATCCACCTGTTGATTTTGGTGTGAGCCTCTGCTCGGCTCCTGCTGGGGACCAATTTGGCACTAGACTCCTCGATCACCCCTGTGCCAAGCTATACCACGAGGCGCCATGGGTAAAACGGACAAAACGCAACCCCGTCTCACGTTTGAGGCGCGCAAATCCGCCAAGGTGTCACAGAAGGCCGCCTCGGACTCTGAGGCGGATGTGACAGAGGGGGCTCCCTCGGGCCTTGAAACCACACTCTTGGCAATGCAACGAAGCCTCCAATCAATAGAGGGCACAATGGCAGCAGTTAACAACCGGCTGGACCACATGTCATCCCAATTGGAGAAGCAGAGTGCCCGCATGGGGGAGGTGGAGCAGAGAGTCTCGGCGGCTGAGGACGGACTGAGTGACGTCGCGGGGAAAGCCCTGAATATGGAAAAGGTCCTATCAGTCATCCAGGCCAAGAACGAGGACTTGGAGGCCCGCTCACGGCGTAACAACATTCGCCTTATTGGCCTGCCGGAGTCCACCAATGTGGGCCGGATGGAGATATACATGGAGACGCTGATTTCGGACATTTTTGGCAGGGAACAGCTCTCCCCCATGTTCATCGTGGAGCGGGCGCACCGTTCGCTGGCTGCTCGCCCGGCGCTGCCCCGCGGCCCATTATTGCACGAGTCTTAAATTACAGGGACCGCGATGTGGTACTGCGCCTGGCACGTGAGAAGGGCGACATTGACTATCAAGGGAATCGGCTCTCCTTCTTCCCAGACTTCACGGTGGCAGTCCAGGCGGCAAGACGGGAGTTTGCCGATGTAAAAAAGTTCCTCAGGTCCGAGGAGGTCCCATATGCTATGCTCTACCCGGCCCGCTTGAAGATAGGGCCCGACGGGGACTCTCAGATCTTTAATAACCCTAAGGCGGCTCTTGAGCATGCCAAACGTCTCAAGCGACGACGACGCGATACTAACCAGCAGACGGACACGGAGGAACACTAAGCTCTTGGGGTGCATTCCTGGTCATATTGGGGTGCTGAGCTCGTTCAGTTGATGTATAGGAGCTATTTGTTAATCATGTTCACCTTTGCCATGGAGTATTCCCCTGTCTGGATAGCCGCTGCCTGGGCTTACGGCATTATCTATGCCACTCTTGTGGACTAGGCTTTTGTGTACGGGTGTCTGTAGGTATGGATCCACTCCCTGCGCAGCCACCTCCTACTAGCTGGGAGGGCAGTTGCACTCTAGCGCCCCACATGGGTACACCCCAACAGAGGTTTTCACTTTCGTTTGATGGGATGGGGTGGGGGGGGATGGAAGGGATGGCTTTAGCAAGTTGGGGATGCTGAAGTGGGTGGGGGGAGGAGGGGAACTGAAGGGGGGCACCCTCTGGCACGGTATGTTGTGTATTATATTGCCTGTTATTTCACTTCTTATTTGCACTAGACCTTCCATGGTTTTGAAATACTCCATTGTTCTGTCGGCTTACCATCCACTGACCGGATGAGTGGAAATCTGCGGCTTTTGACCTGGAACGTCCGGGGGCTTAGCTCTCCAAAAAAGATCAGGGCAGTGTTTGCTTACTTAGAAAGAATGACTATCCACATCGCCTTCTTTCAGGAGACTCACTTAACGAATGTATCTGATAAAAATGTGGGGGCAAGATGGGCTGGACACCGGGTGGCCTCTTCCTATTCTAGTTATGCCCGAGGGGTGCTGATCTTGATAAAAAGGGGATACACTTTCAGGTTCTCCGATCTGAGACAGACGACCAGGGGCGAGTGGCAATAGTGCATGGGCTGCTGGGTGGGACGAGTGTTCTCTTTGTGAATGTGTATGGGCCGAATGTTGATGACCCGGCTTTTTTGCAGATGTCTGGCGTCGCGTCTCTGGGTTCCCTGATGCGGAAATTATATGGGGGGGATTTTAATGTATGCCTGGACATGGATGCAGACCGTATGGGTAGCGAGGGGGCACGACCTAAACAGGCATCGGAGGCTCTGCGTGGTATAATGGAGGCTGGATGCTTGAGGGATGTCTGGCGACTACAACACCCTGGCAAGCGGGAGAGTACGTTTGTGTCGGCGGTACACGGGACCTGGTCCCGCTTGGACCTCTGGCTGGTCACTGAAGCTGCATGCCCCTGGGCGACAGGGGTGCGTCACCTGGCTCGGACACTGTCTGATCACTCTCCGGTGCTTATAGATCTGTGTGTGCCGACCTATGGGAGGCCACCTTTTCAGTGGCGACTACAGCCATCCTCCCTGACAGACCCGGTATTCAGGGCCGCGGTAGGAGAGGCGATCCGCAATTTCTTCCGGGAGAATGCTGGCTCTGTGGATAGCGCCGGGACTATGTGGGAGGCCTTCAAGGTTACTATTAGGGGAGTCTGCATGGGGGCACAGGCGGGGGTACTGCGCGATCTGCGGCGCAGGATCCAGAAACTGGCGGAAGATATCTCTGAGCTAGAGAGGGCATACGATGCGAATCCAATACCCGACACTCTGTCCAAGATTCGCGCCTTAGTCACGGAACATAATGATACCGCGGACCAGGAAATAAGACACAAGTCTAGGCGCAGCACTGCTAGATACTACGGTGAGGGGGGTCGGCCTAGTCGCTCGCTGGCTCGGAAGCTGACTGCACCTCGGAGCCAACCATACATCACGGAGATGCAGGACGAGGCGGGCGTGGCCCGCTTCGGCACGGCAGCCATCAGCGAGACCATACTTGACTATTATACTGCCCTTTATAGCAACAAAGATACGTCTCAGGCGGCAGACGTTGACGCGTACTTGGGGGATGTGGCGTTGGGTTGGCTGGCCCCAGGTCATCGGGATCATCTTACCCAGCCCTTTGATGAGGAGGATGTGAAGGTGGCTATTATGTCCCTCCCCACTGGCAAGGCTGCCAGGTTGGACGGGCTCCTGAGCGAATTTTATAAGGCATTCGCCGACGATTTGGCCCCTAGACTTCTTGAAGTCTATGCGGAAGCCTACGATACCGGCCATCTCCCACCTTCGTTGCGGGAGGCTCTCCTGGTCATGCTCCTGAAACCCGACAAAGAGCCCAACCGCTGCGATTCTTACAGACCCCTCTCAATGCTTAATATTGACACCAAGATACTAGCAAAAATGATCGGTCTCCGTCTGCAGCCGCTGGTCCCCCTACTGGTGCTCCCGGACCAGTCTGGCTTTGTGCCCGCGAGATCTACGGTGCTTAATCTGCGTACTGTCTTCGCTACCTTACACTATTTTGATGCCGACTTCCAGGCCGTGGCAGTGTTGCTTGACGCAACGAAAGCGTTCGACTCCCTCTCCTGGGTATACATGTTCTCCGTCTTTACCAGAATGGGTGTCCCTCCCTTCTTTTTGCAGTGGATCAGGGTTCTTTACTCCGCCCCGGCGGCTAGGGTTCGCGTGAACGGCTGGGTGTCCTCGGAGTTCTCCATCGGTAGGGGCACGAGGCAGGGGTGCACCCTTTCGCCGATGCTTTTCGCCGTGGCGCTGGAACCTCTGGCCTGCAAACTAGGCAAGCTCCATGCCTCTGCGGCGTTGCGTGTCAGGCTGCGACCATTGGTTGTCTCGCTATATGCGGACGATATGCTGCTGTATGTTCGGGAACCTGCGACATATCTCCCGGCCTTGCTGCGAGAATATGTCCGGTTCGAGGGCTTCTCTGGCTTGGGGATAAACTGGGCCAAGTCGTCGGTCTTTCCCCTGACGGCAGGGACCTGCGAGTTTGAAATGGACTTCCCTTTGACCTGGACTCAGGAACCAGTCAAATATCTTGGGATTTGGCTTCACAGGGATCCGGCGCAGGTAATCTCTATGAACTATGGGCGTACAATCTCTCAACTTACTGAGCGAGCGGCGCGGTGGGCGTATAGAAGTCATCAAAATGGTTATATTGCCTAAACTACTATATTTATTTGTGAATATCCCTATCCGCCTGAATGTTTCCATTTTTAAGTCTTTGCAGATGGCCCTATTGTCGTTTGTCTGGGGGGGCAAGAGGCCTCGCTGTAGCTGGGACACCTTGGTTCAACCCTTCGACCGCGGTGGTTTTGAAGCTCCTGATATGCGCCTTTACTATCTCTGCGCTCAAGCGCAGTTTGCGCATTATTGGTTCTACCCGCAGCGTCTCCTGCCCCATACCGCGATTGAGGCGGATGCGATCCTCCCGCTCCCATTAGTGGCTGCGGCTCTCTCGGGTGGGACTGGAGGTCCCCGGACGGAGATCAACCCGGTCCAGTGTACGGCTTGGGCTTGGCGGACGTTGGCACGTCGTGCGACACTAACATACCTGTATGCCCCCAAGTTGCCGATAGCAGCGCACCCCGGCATATCTGCACTGCAGGAGCGCTTGGCGCGGACCACGTTGCAAGCCGTCAGGATCACCCAGATGGGGACTTCTACAACCAGGGCCGATTCCGTTCGTTACGGGACGTGCAGGCGAACCGGCCTCACGATATTATGCTAGGTTTCACTTACGTGCGGGTTCGTCAGGCCATCCGGGATGTTTACCCTGGCTTCCCCGCGGAACCCCAGACGCTGCGGGCACTGCAGGCGGTGCTCGCGGGTGCGACCCGTCAGGGGCTGATTACTAAACTCTATAATTCATCTCTTCGTGAGCGGGAGGCGGTGGCGCATCCGTCCTTTGCTAGATGGAACACGGCCCTGGGGGGGAGCCTGTCGGAGGACCACTGGTACTATTGCTGCAAATTGACTGGGCGACTGACGGCCAACTGTAACTTACGTATTATACATTTTAAATTCCTGCACCATCTTTATTATACCCTGTACAATTGCGGAGATTTGGATTGCGAGATGATGACCGCTGTGTGCGCTGTGGACAAGCAGACGCTGACTTTTTACATCTTTCATGGGTTTGTCCAGGGATAGCTGCCTATTGGGCTCGGGTGACGGCTGTGCTCACGGATGTTGTATTGGAGAGAGTGCAATGTATGCCTGAGATGTGTCTGTTGGGCAGTGTGGCATCCCTGAAGTCGTGCAATAGAAGACTGGTTGCAGTGGCCACACTTATGGCTAAGCGGGCTGTGGCGCAGTGCTGGGGTGCAAAGGGATTACCCACGGTTCGTAAGTGGCTTAGGGATCTATCCTACTGCAGGGAGCAATTAGAAATCTATGCGGAGGAGCTGCCTGAGTCGTCCCGCCCCAAGGATATCTGGGTCCCGCTCACTCTATATCTAGCGAGTCATCCTGACCTCTAAGCTGATCTATCCTCTGAGTCTCGTGAATGGAGGTGTCCTGCCTCATTAATCCCCGGACTTCTGTCTTATCCTTATAGATGTGTCTAGTGAAAGCCAAATTGCTTCTGATTTATTTGTCATATCGTTACTGTGCCAGAGGGGGAGGGAGGTGGGGGGGGGGTTTTTGCCTTGTTCCTGTTATACACTTGGTTAATATTATTGTCTTTTCTACATCTGGATGCTGTGGGAGGTAATATAATGCCGATATCTATCCGACTGTTCCTTCCTCCGCGACGCGGCCGGCCCTAAGTGGCTATGGGCGGCTTGCTGGGTATCCGTTTTATTTTTCTTCTGTAATGCACGGTCGCGCACTCCACGGCCGGCCCCTTTGGGGATGTAGGCATAGTGCTGTATTCTGCAATGCTTCCCTGTTTACCTTCAATAAAGGTTTAAAAAAAAAAAACTACACTGTTCCTGGTGTGGCTCAGGAATCTACACCACCACGTCTGCAGTCAATCACACAAGGAAATGCCTTTAATTTTTCACAAGGCGTCCGTAGTTACTAAAACTACGCTGTTCCTGGTGTGGCTCGGGAATCTACACCACCAGGTCTGCAGTAAAAAATAACAAAGAAAGACCTTTTTATTTTTCACGATGTGTCAAGAGTTACTAAAAAAATGCTGTTACTGGTGTGGCTCGGGAATCTGCAACACCACCACGTATGCAGTCAAGCACACAATTTTCATGTGCGAGTAGCGCTGAACCCGTCAAAGACAACACATTAATATAGTTGACAAATAATATTTGAGCTGTTGCTACATGACTATTTTTCATCAAAGTACTAAATGCTCGAGAGTGGGGGGTGCGTGTCTAGGTGAAAGCGGGGAAAGCCATTGAGTGCATAATGCTGCAGGTTTAGAAAATAAATAAAATATTTATATTACAGAGAGGGAGCCTAGGTATCGTAAGACGGAAATGTTTCTTCTGGGCCGTGAATTAATATATGGACCTGCACAAATGTTTTATTAATGAACCTCAATATTCTGCAATTTAGGCACAAGGATCTCAGTCCCAGGGTCATCTTGTGGTTCCCTGGTTGTTCCTGGAGTTGCAGAGTGCTTAGAAGCACGAAGCACAAGGAGCTGCAAGAGCAAGTTGGTGACAGTGCAGCTCATCCGCTTTTCTATTCTTCTGTAAAGGCTCCCTCATTCATTTGGTGCCCCTTCTTGTTCTCTGGGCATGCTTCAATCTTCTCTCTCACGTTTTCCCTTTTCTATCCCTTCTGACACTTTTTTGATCTTCCGCTCACTCTTCTTGCATGCATCCAGCAACTCTGTTTCATTATGTGTTCCCATTTCCATTCACCCTTTTCCTCTATTTTTCAATAAACTTCACCGTAATTTTCTCCGTTTTTCTTTTGTCCACTCACAGTTTCTCTTTATTTTTTCCATTCCCCACTATTGCCTGGTTGCCATTTAATTTCATGTTTCAGTCTGTTTTTCCTGCTCTGCCATTCCATTTCTTTTTCACCTTTCTTTCTGCTTCTTCTTATATTTTTTCAGCTCCACTAACCTTTGTTCCTCACCTTTTTCATTTGTTTGTTTTCTTTTTGAGAGCAATTCATTCCTGCTCCCTAAAATATTTTGCTTGCATCTTCTTATACATTCTTTCTATTTGAAACTGCCCATTGCAGCTCACACAAGTAATTCCAACAGCTGTAAAAGCTTCAGCCGCAAATGTTTGCAAATCTGCCGTTTTCTGGCATAATGCTGTAGGGGACAGGGCTTGTCAATGTTGGTTCAGTGTAAGAAATAGGAAATTGACTCCTGACAATGATTCTGAAAATTAATTCTCATTTAATTACCCTCTGTCACAGTGGCAGATTAAATGAGATGCCGATAGGTGACACAATTTGGCCCGGGCAGCCAAAGAAAAAGTGGCCGGCATTCGCAGATCGCAACCTTTCGCAATACCCTGCTTGGTTAGGATAATGGAGCTATATAATTGCAAACATATGCGGTGATAAAAGTATTTTAAAGCTTATAGGTCTAGTGCATCAGTGCAACACCACCTCAGCAACAACTCAGCACTACCTCAGCATCAGCACAGCATCACTTCAGTATCACTCAGCACCACAGTAGCATATCCTAAGCGTCACTCAGCAACACCTGAGCACCACCTCAGCATCACTCAGCCCCAGCGCAACACGACCTCAGCACCAGCGCTGCACCATCTGAGCATCAGCACAGCACCACCTCCACATCAGCTCTGCACAAGTGCAACACTACCCCACTACCAGCACTGTTTATGCCCCCCGCCATTACAAAAAACACCTTTCACAAACAAGCATTAGAACAGGCAGGAAGAATTTGCCAGCATTGCCAGGTCAAAAAAACTAGAAGGCATTTTTATGATAATTCTTTTTTTACTAGAGTTGTTCAGTTGTACATAACATCTTTTTGGTTATATATAAAGTAACAAAAATGCTTATAACATCTTTTTGGTTATATATAAAGTAAAAAAATGCTTATAACACTTTTTATTATAAATTGTCAACATGCTGCACAGCAGCCACGCTGCTCTACAACATAGCTTAAAGACATTGGCAAAGCCAATAACTCTGGCTAAACCCTTATAAGGTCCCGAAGACGAGACCTATTGGCTTTGCCAATGCTTGTTCTCTTGGTAGCCAATTTTATATCACTTATCACATCACCACTATCTGCACTGCAACCATCACCCTTTACATCTTTATGCTTTACATCAAACTGATTTTAGGATATCCGATCAACTGATCAATAAAACAACCCTGTGCTCCTCCTGCACAGTGAGGGGGTTGTAGCCCTTGGTTGCACTAGGTTTTGTGACCAAGAGGAGATCCCAGATGATGAAGCATGCCACCGCGGTGGGTGATGGGACTCCGTCCTTTTAATAGGACTCCCCTTATGTTTGAGTAGGAGGTATATGCTTGTACTGATGGTGCTCTAGAGCTCTGTTTTGAGCTCTATAGACCCGCAGATCTTCTGTTTTCTATGTAATTGTACCGGGGAATTTATCCGTGCAGGTCTTTAAACTTTTTCCCTGAAACCCTCTACCCATCGTAGTGTTTTCAATTGTGGTGTCTGTTGACCCAAAAACCTATCTTCCTTTGTATGTTTATCTGGTATGTTCGGTGCAGGGCAAATGTATCAAAGCTGCATAAACCAGGCACCTCCTCCAACTGTACAGTACTCTCAATGAATGTGTTGATTGGGGTTGACAGTGTTTCAGTGTACGGTCCACCACCAATTTCTCCAGCTTTGCTCAGCATTTCCTTCATAGAGAACTAGTGGTCATAGCACCTGTTCCTCATTTCGTCAACCATCTGGTTAGTGGCCCGCAACTGCATTCATTCTCTACTGAATCTCTGCCAGATTTGTTTCTTGGTGTCCTTAGGTACAGTTAGGAAGGCTTTCTCAAATAATGTTTGATGCTCACTGACTGACTGCACCACAGGGTTCACAGTTAACTGTCATTTAGTTTCCTCTTCTTTCCTCCATCATCCTGTTGCTCTTGGCTTGCCATTGTGTTTAGTATGAATGTAGAAAAGAGGAAGTTATTCCCAGTTCACATTTAATCAATTCTCCTGGACTGTTTGTGTTTTACTTCCAACACCTGCCAATGCTATGGTTGCTATTTACAACTGGTTCCAATTCATATTTTGCAATTGAAAATCCTAGCAATTTGTTATTTTTTATTGTCCTCTGTTTAAACGTTACATTTATTGCCTCACATTAGCAATTCTTTCATGTTTGCAAATTCTGAACAGCTTAATTTGTTCTTTGTCCTTGTCAGGGCCTTAGGGCCAGATTTTTTCAACATATTTACAAGCCCTCAGTGCCACCAGAGCATCCCTTTTTTTGATGCTCTGGCGGCGCAGCGCCATTTTCCATATTTACAAGGTGGCGGAAAGCCACTCTGTATGGCTTAACGCCACCTTGTAAATATTCCCCTTTCCGCCACAGTCCTCTGCGGCAAAGGGGCGTGCATTGGGTGTTGCTGTGAGCGTTCCACCTCAGCACCCATTGCTTTTTGACGCTGCCCCATATTTACAATGCTGAAGCAGTGCCAAAAACTAATACCATGGAATACCAGGCGTTAGAATGGCGCAATGAAGAGAAATTATTAGTTTCTCCTCCTTTTTTGCTCTTACCATGTGTGCTGCAGACTGCAGCACACATAGAAGATGCAAATCACCATTATTGATTGTTTATGTGCAGGAAAGTATCCCTTGCAACATGGCGGCAGGGTGCCTGCGCTGGGCAGCTTTTTTTGCGCCAGCGCTAGGGCAAACACGGGTGCACCGTATTCTTGTGAATACGGCGCATCCCTGCGTTTTGAAAATGTCAGAGTGTGGCGCTGCCAAATTTGGTGCAGCTCCGTGCTCCAACATTTTCTTGTGACTATGCCCCTTCGTTTTTGGCCGATGGAGTAATCTCCATTGGGCTAGTGGAGGAATTAGCGCCCACTTGGCTGAGACTACTCCACCCACTCTGGTTCCTGTTAATGCTTTTAAGTTTGCCACACGGTTCATCAAACCTTTTTTTCTTTTCTCAAAAAGAAACCCCCAGAGCGGATTTTCTTTCTGAAAATAAAAAAATGCCCCCCTAAGCATGGGAGTTATCTCCCATGGCAAGGGAACATTAGACAGTTTTCACTACTCCTTTCCCCTGGGTTTTACTGGCGGTGATGGGCAGTGAAAACTGACCCCTATGTTCGCCCATCTAAATTAAACATCACTATGGTTTTAGAATATTATGTAATATAAAACATAGGTCTTCATCTTTTGCCAAGTAGGATCAACTATGTCATTACACTTTAAAAATTATAGATACTCGATTTACAGTCCAGACAGAGATGTGAAAAATCGCAATATAAAAACAGCATAGATAAGAAGTTCAATAGAGTGAGGAAAACCTGATTCAGTGGCGCAATGATATAGTAAGTAGGTAAATAGTAAACAAAGAAAGTCCTACAAATGGTACCAGTGGCATTGTATTTTATGCACAATCTGGTGCTCCTCGTTACTCAGCCTCATTTGTTAGAGCATCCAAATGTGAAAAGAGTTTCCTACTATGGATGGCTTTAGAAATGTAAACAGATGCTGAATGACATAAACCACATTGTCGAGTTTACAGATTAAGTTAAAAGCTTCCTTATAATGAATACGTTTTTCCTGCAAACACAATGGTCGCAATATTTGATTCCTAAAATCTCTATAGAATTTGCAAAAAAGAATAAAGTGCAAAGTGGACTGGTTCGATTTGCCATAACACAGGCATTTATGTAACTTCTGAGACCAGCCCCCCATTTTAGAAAAAGCAGCCATAAAGTGCAAGGTGCATATTCACATTCTAGTAAGGTAGAATCTATGTTGTGCACTTGGTACTAGAAGCAGATAACTCTGAATACTTTGTTGTACAGGACCTGAAAGATACCTAGACACTGTGGGGCTTGTTTACGAGCCCCTTGCGCCACTGGTACGTCACTTTTACCATGGGAAAAAGTGACGTACCGGCGGTGCAAGGGGCTCGTAAATAAGCCCCTGTAGATTTAAGGCTCTCTCTAGATTCCCCGTCAGCCACACTTTTCACAATAAGTATAGCTTTTAGTCCTTACTGTAGCTTAGGACACTAGCAGGAACCTCAATACTAATGGTCCTAGCCACTTCAGGGCCGGACTGGCTACCGGGCCTTTCTAAGTAAAGAATGGAAAACCAAATGGTATTAACCCCTTCGCCGTGGCGCGAATTCCGCCGCGGTGCGAGGGGGGGCGGGGTTGGGCGTGGCGCTGCGGTACTCATGACAGCTCCCGGCCGTCATAAATCACGGTGGGCGTGTGCTCATGACGGCCGGGAGCCGTCAGAACTCCGCCCACTGATTAATTCTCCCGCACAGGCGGGGAATTAACAGCGCATGGGCGGAGCGTCAACGTTCTGACGGCTCCCGGCCGTCATGAGCACACGCCTACCGGGAGCCGTCATGAGCACCGAAAAGGTTAAAGTATGCTTTAAAACCATTTGTTTTGCTTTCTTTACGTAGGAGCGAATGCAGGTCCCCATCAATATAAATCAGCCCCCACGGCAGTAAAATCGGGCCCCAGCTCGGCCGCTGACCTGTACGCCCGGTAGCCAGTCTGGCCCTGATCCACTTTCTTTAAGAGGCTATTTACGTATACCAGCCATGGAATTCTTGCTCTATGCTCGAGAGTTAGATAATCTGCAATCACCTCTTTGGTAAATTTGGTGGCAGCTTTATTCCATGTACTATGCCACAGGGTGATGGGACTTGTCTGAATACTGTCCTCTAAGTAGGGGACCACTAGTTCATTGTGAACTAAGTAGGTTGAAGTTGAGCTGGGCACTGCCAAAAGTCTTCCTAGGAAAAGGCTCTCCTGTATCTGTAAAAGGGGCCAATTCGTCTGACCCCACAGAGAGGCCCCATGATTAACGCTGGGTATGCATTTGCTTTTAGATAGGGTCAAAAGTTCTCTGATAGGTTTGGATGTGAATCTAAAAAGGGCTTCTGAAGATCTTAAGAATTTCAGTTTTGCTGCTTTCAGCTGAGGTCCCCAGTGACCACTACTAGAAAAGTGTATGACTAAATAAGTAACTTTTTCTTTTTCAGCAAGCTCCTCCCCCTTAATATGGTGGGTTCTCTTTTTAGCTCTCCCTTTCCCACATATCATGGTAAATTCTTTTGGTTGATTGTCATATCCTGTCCTCCATGTACGAGACGAAGTTGTTAATCAGGTGCTGAAGGCCATTAGCACTTCTGAAGATCAGCACCCCATCTTCTGCGTACAGGAGGACAGGGGTTGGGCACTCGACAACTTTGTGAGCATCTGCCTTAACCCTTTGTAAGGACTCATCCACCCCATTGATATATAGCAAAATAGGCGGGGGGCAAGGACACATCCTTGTTGGATCCAGCGTGTAACCCTGAGGCGTGATGTACATTCTCCCATTGGCCCATATTGTACACCTGCATTTAAATGTGCATATAATTGTGCCAGAAATGTGACAATTTCTAAAGGAGCGCCCATCTTAACCAATGATTGCCACAACTTTGCGTGATTTACCAAATCAAAAACACTCCTGAAATCGGCAAAGCATTGATGGATGTATCCTTCTTTGGCTAAAGTATATTTGCTGATAAGAAGTTGTACGTTGACACATTGCTCCATAGTTCCCACGTCCCTTCTAAACCCGTATTGAGAGTCTGTTAGAATCTGGTTCTCTGTCACCCACAATTCCAACCTGTCCAGCAGGACTCTGCCCATTAGTTTGGCTGACGAGCCCAGGAGGGATATTGGGCGATAGCGCCTTGCATTCCCCTGTCCCCATGTTTAAAAATTTGCACAATTATACTCTCCATCCAGGATAAGGGCAAGTGTCCACTGGCTGCCGTATTACACACTTGCATCAGTATAGTGTCTCACTGGGTAATACATATCTATTGAAACCTCATCGGGGCCTGGAGCCTTTTCATTATCAGTCTTTTCTAAGGCAGTAATTCTCTCATCTAGGCTGAATGGCTTTAAATGCGAGGGACCTGCACTGGTAGGTATATCCGTATCCTGGCCTTCAGGGTTAACAATTCCACCATAATGACTTATCCAGTCAGCCTTTTGGACAAGCACCTCTACCCTTGGAGCTGACAAATCCTTTAAGAACTGCGGGTTAATAGGTTTCCAGAATACAGTGGTATCCCTTGTTCTAGCTGCCTGCTGTAAGTTGGCCCATGCTCTTTCTTGCAGCTCCACCCTCCTTTTCTTAGGGCCTGTTTATAAGTGTATCTCAGTGTTGAAATCTCATCTCTTTTTCTGGGGATGGTCTGGAGAGCCTTCTTCAGGTTCCAATTTGCCTGTGAGGAATTATGATGGTACCACCCAGTGATTTTATTGTTAAAAGGACAATGTGGATGAGTCAGTCTAGTGAATGTGATATTATTTAGAGGGGGTTGGTAAAAAAAGCCAAGGGGTACATCTGTAATTTCCCTAGTGTGATTGCCTATAGAGAGTTGCCTACGTCCAAGGTCAGAGAGAAGGGATTTTACTACCATAGGAGAATGAAAATTTACAACAATACAATCTCCCTGACCAGTTTTCTTGCAGGACATACCCACTTTACCCTTCTCACTATAATAATCTCATGGAAAAATAGTTTGTGTCACAAATCTGTTTGGAAATCCAGTGCACCATCTTGTTTTCTAGGTCCCTGCAAGTCTCATGTATATGTGGGTTTAGGTTTGGTACATCTTTCATGGCAATGACATATGGGATGGCATCCAGTGGTAAATGTAATGAGACTGGCTCGTATTCCATTGAAAACATATTGGGTTCCCTCTCATGATGCGCTAATACGCTGATATAAAGTGCGCTGGTGCTCTGTTGTGCTGTTACCGCTTCCTGGGTGGAAAGATAGGGATCAGAGATCATTCCGGGGTTTCCCGTAACAGAGTTACTAGGTATCTTAAGACTTGGAAGGCCAGCGCTAGGCATATCTGTAGAAGCTAATCTTGAATTTTCGAGATAGGGCTTAGGGATAACGGGGGGCTTGGCTTGCACTTGGTCGATGTTTGAGAGATGAGCTACAAGTTCGTTATTAGATTTGTCAAGTGTGCAGACCCTTTCTTTAGTGTCTTTCAGCTCGTTTAAAAGTTCTCTTTCAAGGTTATGAAGCTTGGCGTGGCGTTTTTCAACATGATCTAAAAAAAAATTAAAAAAAAGGTTTTTGGATAGAATCGAGTCATGCTCATGGTTAAGCCCCTTAGTACCATTACCCTTGCCATTGGTCCTTTTGGAGCTGCTTGGCTTCTTATGTCTGAGGGCCATAAGTACCGGCGCCTGGCGGCTTTTCTTCATTGGATGGGAAATCAGCTCACTACTTTGGGAGAGTTCAATGATTTGGGGGGACTTTTCAAGACACAAGGTGGCTGGTCGTGATTAAGTTTATTGTTTACCACAGTGTCACTATTGCATGGGAAACTGGTGCAAGCGTTTAATAAAACAAACTCCTTGCTGGCATCCTCAATAGTACCTCAGAGGGCAGTCTTTGTTGTGTTCAACCTTTCTTCTGTGCTAATGATCTCTTTACTCAACAAACCCACTGCATTGGTGAGATAATTGGTAATAGTATTTGTGGGTACTCCAAACTTTGCCTTCACATTTTGTCCTTAGGAGGCTTGTGTTAGTTTCTGTTTGCCCATGCTCAATACCTTATTATCCAGTAGTACAAACACTGGATACACAAGCTTATTATTAGAGATAGAAAACGTTCTTACCAGCTAATAGCTGCGAGGAAACCAAGAGAGGGTGCTCCAGCCTGGCCTAGTTCGGCCCAGATGTGCGCAGATGGGCCCACCTTTGGCCTGGGATTCCAGTCGTGGCCAGCATTAATCGCGGGTGGGGGGTGGTGGGGTCACGCGGGGAAGGGGGGGTCGCGAGTTGCAAATTTAACAATTAATAAAAGAACCCACCTGTCCGCTCGGCCGGGTCCCACGTTTTCTCGGCTCCGGCTCCTGCTCCTGTTCTCCTGCCTCCGGCAGGAACAGGAAGCAGGCAGCCTCCCTCCCGTAAGCCAATCACAACGCTGCAATGGCAGCGTTGTGATTGGTGGGGACGCCGCCCAGCCAGGGGCTTACGGGGAGGCCATTTTCTCCATGTAGGCTGCATTGCAGCCTGCATGGAGAAAGGCAGAGTGCGCATGACTGGTTTGGGCGGCCCCAGAGGGCACACCACTCCTCCTCTGCCCAGCCCTGCTCGCAGAGTAGCCCCGCCCGCACTTAACCAAACCCTTCTGCTTTCTCGCAGTGCGAGAAGCAGAAACATAAAATGGTAGTTATTACCATTTTATGTTTCTGCTTCTCGCACTGCGAGAAAGCAGTGGGGCGACGCTCCTCCGCCCTAGTGGAGGAGCTGCCCCTGCAGGATTCCCTCGCACTGTTTAGCACCGCTAATGATGGTCAGCTGGATGTGGTTTGGAAGGGCCTCCTCCCAGCCCTCATTGCAATGTCTGACACGTAGTCGCAGGCTCCAATTGCAGCGCGTGCAGTCCCCCTTAGTAAAGTCAGTGAAGGGGAAAGCAGGCTAGCATGTTCTGGTGGAGAAAAGGGGAGACACTCTCTGGAGCTGGAGGAAGATCTCGGAGAGTGGGAAAAACTGAGAATAAAATAGAGGAGAGGAAAGAAGAGGCCAGGCTGGCTGGGGTTACAGAAAGAAGGGAGAGGAGAAGGGGGGACTGACAGAAGGCACATTTTTTATGAAATTCTGAATAATCAATGGAAACAGGTTAGCATAAACAATTTTCCAGAACAGGTATCCAGAAGTTTGCTTTTTGTCTGGATCGTATACATTTCCTCTAATTCGTTAATCACTTATCCTTCTGTTCCATCTCACTGTGTTTTTTTCTCTGTAAAAAGGTATGTGACTGATCTATTAACTATTTTATTCTCTTCTCCAATTTGTTTTCGTTGTTTAAAGAAGTGCAGTGGTGCACCTATAAGTGGGCCCACACTATAACAAGCATTGGCAAAGCTAATAGATCTTGTCTTTGCAGACTGTGCAATGGTTATTTTATAGTTGCATACATATGCTATAAAAATAAAGGAAAGAATAAAATTGGTGGCCACTTAAATGTAGCTACCATGTGCATGCAATGCATTCAAAATTCTAAAAAACATTCACCAGTGTGGCTGTTTTACTAGTGTTATTTTTTAAATAATAAGCTTTTCAGTTATACCATGCATTTTATTATTAGTTGCGAAGGAGATAAGAATATAGCACCACCTAACCAAGCACTCAAATCACAGGCAGCTACAATGTTATGTAATCACTTTATAACTTTAAAAAGGAGATGGTAATTAAATCACTATCTAACTGGGTGCCTACGTCTGGAGGAAAAACAATTAGCTAGCATTTAATGTTGATAAAAACATAAAAATAGAAAAGCATACTTTAAGCCTGTTTTGTCCTTGAATAGAAAGGAACTATTTTTAATGGAAGTGAACAAATGGTGCACAGGCTTTGTGCAGTCACTCAGAACGAAGGCAGCCAATGGTAAAGCGGGCTGACCCACTTCTGCATGCAGTATGTGTCAGGGACTGTCCGGGACTATGTCGGGAACACAGTCAGGGACTTGGGCAAGGACTGGGAACTGGGTAGAAAAGGTACATAGAAAGAGGAGTACAGCGCTGCCCAGGATCATACAGGGAGTCAGAGGAGAAAAAGGGATCCAAAGGGGAAGCCTGTACAAGTGAACAAGATGGGTAAGACTCAGAAAGGAAGGGCACTCACGAGGCAATTTAGCATTCAGAATAACTACACCCAGGACGAATGTGAAAGACATATATATGAAACAACATTAACAATAAAGGGGAGTGTGGGGTAAAGCACTCAGGAGCTCCACACGGTAAGACTGAAGCTCAGTAAGTTCCTCACCCACAATTGCTGTTACAGATACTGACTGAAAATACCCACATATACGATATGTATGCAAAGGCAGGGTCTGTGGAGCTTATACCTATGGTGATGTTATAACAGTAACTCAAAGACAATACTCACAGTGAACAAGAAACACCACCTAGGTAGTCAGCTGTGCCCACGGATCCTGGCGATCAAACAGGAACACGCAAGGCAGTAACAGCAAAGGGGTAGAACTAAACACAAGCACAATAGACAAGGAGCTAGCAAGGAGGAGTGTTTAACAGGAAAGGAAGGAAATCACAGGGCACACTTGGCAGAAAGCAGATAACAAACATACAAGGTAACAGAAGCAAGACAGCAGAAATAGAAAGACAGCAAACTAGAACTGGAACCAAGGAAATGGGAAGAAAGGCAGGGACTGGAAAAGGATATACAGAAGGGGAAGCTACAAGGGTATACTAGAATAGTGCAGGTTCCGGAATCCAGAAAACAAAGTAGCATAGAAGGCAGGGCTGGGGCAGGAACAAGAATTGAGCAAAAGCTCAGGAGTCAAAGTAGCACTGCAGATAGTGCTAGTACAGGAGAAGGGAAACTGCTGCAGGTCAGGAACAAGGAATGCCAAGGCTCAGGAGTCAGGATAGCACTGCAGGCAGTGCTAGGTCAGGAGAAGGGAAACTGCTGCAGGTCAGGAACAAGGAATGCTAAGGCTCAGGAGTCAGGGTAGCACTGCAGGCAGTGCTAGGTCAGGAGAAGGGAAACTGCTGCAGGTCAGGAACAAGGAATGCTAAGGCTCAGGAGTCAGGGTAGCACTGCAGGCAGTGCTAGGTCAGGAGAAGGGAAACTGCTGCAGGTCAGGAACAAGGAATGCTAAGGCTCAGGAGTCAGGGTAGCACTGCAGGCAGTGCTAGTTCAAGGGAACAGGAAATAGCTACAGCTCAGGAAACAAGGAGTCAAGAGAGCACTGCAAGCAGTGCAAATCAGGCACAAGAAATAGCTGAAGCCCAGGAACAGGAATAGCTATTACTCAGGAAACAAGGTACAACTGCAGGCAGTGCTAATTCAGGTACAAGGAATAGCTATAGCTCAGGAACTCAGGAAACAAGGTAGCACTGCAGGCAGTGCTAATTCAGGTACAAGGAATAGCTATAGCTCAGGAACTCAGGAAACACTGGAAACAAGGATTGGCCTCACCGGTATACAGCTACAATGACCAACACTGGGCTGAAGGGATCTGGGGCTTAAAAGAGCTCACATTAATCACATGCATCAGGTGTGAGCAGGCTAGCAGCAGCCAGCCACAGGTGAGCTGAATTCCTCCACCCATCCTTGGCCTGCAGGGGTGGAGACGAAGCAGTGAGCAGGGAATTCTGGGTAATGGAGTTTCAGGCATGAGCAGGATGGCTTCCACAAAACCCGGCATGGATTGGGAATGGATGTCAATTCCCAAGTAGTGTCGAAATGGCTGGAAGTCAGTATGTACATGAAGGGGAGGGTCTGGAAGCTTGTTAGAACACTGGGTAGCCCCACAACCCGGCCCCCTGGTGGTGGACACGAGAATGCAGGGAGCGAGTCGTGACAGTACCCCCTCCAAAGACCGTCTCCCGGAATCTGGAACTGGATTCAACGCCTTTGCTCCTATGAAATAGGTCCATTTCCATCAGATATGTAGTACAAGATACCAGAGGACTGTGGGAAAAATGTGATGGTCTGGAGGGTAGAATATTAGGCTGTAAATTAACAGGAGTATTGGAGGCAGAACCTGAAGCATCCAAAGCCAGTAACGGGGGCTTAGAACCCCGAATCAAAGATGTTTGAAGTCCAGATGATGGCAGGCTAGAGTAGCACTCTAGAAACGAAGGCAGATTGACTGTAGGGTCAAAAACAGATAATGGATTGGCAGGAGGCACAGAGGTCAAAGGCAAGGTGGCTGAAGTCAAAGGAGGTAACAGGAAGCAGACTTGAAGCTCTGGCCCTGGAGGAAAACATACAGAAGACTCACATGCAGGAGACGCTGGAAGCAGGTATGCAGGAGACCCAGGCCCTGGAGGCTGACATGTTGAGAGTTTTGTCTCTGCGGCTAGAAGTTCAATCTCTGAAAGTATATGTGCTGAGACCTTTGAAGGCTGGCTAGCTGGAAGCACAGGGTCAAAAAGTTGGCAAGATAGAGGCTCAAGGTCGGAAGGCAGGGAGCCTGGAAGCTCTGGTGCTGAAGGCAGGGAGCCTGGAAGCTCTGGTGCTGAAGGCAGGGAGCCTGGAAGCTCAGGTGCTGAAGGCAGGGAGCCTGGAAGCTCAGGTGCTGAAGGCAGGGAGCCTGGAAGCTCAGGTGCTGAAGGCAGGGAGCCTGGAAGCTCAGGTGCTGAAGTCAGACAGGCTGGAAGCTCAGGTGCTGAAGTCAGACAGGCTGGAAGTTCTGGCTCGGAAGTCAGACAGGCTGGAAGTTCTGGCTCGGAAGTCAGACAGGCTGGAAGTTCTGGCTCGGAAGTCAGACAGGCTGGAAGTTCTGGCTCGGATGGCAGACAGGCTGGAAGCTCTGGCTCGGAAGTCAGACAGGCTGGAAGCTCTGGCTCGGAAGTCAGACAGGCTGGAAGCTCTGGCTCGGAAGTCAGACAGGCTGGAAGCTCTGGCTCGGACGTCAGACAGGCTGGAAGCTCTGACTTAGTAGGCAGGTGAGCTGAGGGCTTGTGCTCTGAATGCAGGCAGTCCGGAGGCTCCAGTACTAATGGCAGGCAGGCTGCAGGCTCGGGCTCAGATGGCAGCAGGCAGGCTGCAAGCTCGGGTTCAGATGGCAGCAGGCAGGCTGCAGACTCGGGCTCAGATGGCAGCAGGCAGGCTGCAGACTCGGGCTCAGATGGCAGCAGGCCGGCTGAGGTCTCTGAAAGCAGCAGGCCGGCTGAGGTCTCTGAAAGCAGCAGGCCGGCTGAGGTCTCTGAAAGCAGCAGGCCGGCTGAGGTCTCTGAAAGCAGCAGGCCGGCTGAGGTCTCTGGAGACTCTGCAAGAAGACAAGCTGATGGCAGAGAGGCACAAGGATGACAAACTTTAAATTCTGGGAATGGCGATAGCCCGTGAACAGTAGATTCCCTGTTGTCAATGGCCAGTGTATGTGATACCCCCGGGGTGGAACTGACCTCACTACCAGGAAGAGAAAGAAAACAAGTATTTAGTGTCTTTCCTGGCATCTGGGGTTCCTTAGAAGTGGAGGGACACATCTCAGATGTAGTGCCTATACACAGTTTAGCACTAGAAGACAACACATCAGAGGAGGTAGAAATTTCAGAATTCAAACAATTACTTTCATTAACTGGACTGTGAGACAAGGTACTATGGTTTTTCTGAATGGAATCTGAGGGATCAGCCACTGTATTGTTCACACAATTGCTGGACCAGCTCTGAGGGGAACGCAAAAGAGAGCGCAAGGCTTCATTCTCCATTTCTAGGGAGGCTAACATAGAGGTGGAAAAGTGGTCTTGTACAGGGGTTTTAGATTCCCACTTGAACTCTGGGTTATACATTTTTAACAGAGTCTGAAACATTTTATTCTCTCGTTGTAATTCAAGAACCTTAGATGTAATTATATCCTGTGAAGGCTGCAGATATTTCTCTACAAGGACAGTGGTAGACTTGGCAACTTCACAACAAGCAACAGAGCTATACCTTGGATTTTGTTCAAAGTGGCTATTAGCCACCTGTGTTCTAGTAGGTCTTTTCTCTTTTGTTAAACTGATTATGGTTTACTTTGAATGTGGTATTTAACAAGGTCCCTTTAGTATCCGGGACTGTGCTATTTACTGGACTACAAGACTGGGTAACATTATTTGAATGGAGACCAGAGGTTATAAAATGCATCTGCTCTTTCTTTGGTTGTGTGGTTGAATACTGTATTTTACAACCACTTACAGCAGACATGCGAGATTCAGAATTCTTGTTCAGAAAACTGAGTAAGGTAGCATTCTCCTTATGCAATGCTGACACAGACATTGAATCTGGATCAGAACAGAAGATTAAGTCCGGATCTGGCAAAGAGGTGTTTGAGAGCCAATGAGTAAAATATTCAGAACGTAAATGTCCATTTTTCATAAGAGGATTAATTGTTTCAGGACTAGGGTGAACATTCTCAAACTGTAAAGTAGACACTAAATGTCTCTCATTGGTGGGCACTGGTGAACTGCCCTGCACAAACTTGAATGATGCACTGGTGTGTCTCTTTCTTAAACCTCTCATTATGACACACCTTTAATATTTGCACACACAAATGAAACAGAAAAAGGGTAGCTAACTGAACGCAAAGAAACCTCACAAGTAACCCTGGAAATGTAGGTTGGTCATTCTGTCAGGGACTGTCCGGGACTATGTTGGGAACACAGTCAGGGACTTGGGCAAGGACTGGGAACTGGGTAGAAAAGGTACATAGAAAGAGGAGTACAGCGCTGCCCAGGATCATACAGGGAGTCAGAGGAGAAAAAGGGATCCAAAGGGGAAGCCTGTACAAGTGAACAAGATGGGTAAGACTCAGAAAGGAAGGGCACTCACGAGGCAATTTAGCATTCAGAATAACTACACCCAGGACGAATGTGCAAGACATATATATGAAACAACATTAACAATAAAGGGGAGTGTGGGGTAAAGCACTCAGGAGCTCCACACAATAAGACTGAAGCTCAGTAAGTTCCTCACCCACAATTGCTGTTACAGATACTGACTGAAAATACCCACATATAGGATATGTATGCAAAGGCAGGGTCTGTGGAGCTTATACCTATGGTGATGTTATAACAGTAACTCAAAGACAATACTCACAGTGAACAAGAAACACCACCTAGGTAGTCAGCTGTGCCCACGGATCCTGGCGATCAAACAGGAACACGCAAGGCAGTAACAGCAAAGGGGTAGAACTAAACACAAGCACAATAGACAAGGAGCTAGCAAGGAGGAGTGTTTAACAGGAAAGGAAGGAAATCACAGGGCACACTTGGCAGAAAGCAGATAACAAACATACAAGGTAACAGAAGCAAGACAGCAGAAATAGAAAGACAGCAAACTAGAACTGGAACCAAGGAAATGGGAAGAAAGGCAGGGACTGGAAAAGGATATACAGAAGGGGAGGCTACAAGGGTATACTAGAATAGTGCAGGTTCAGGAATCCAGAAAACAAAGTAGCATAGAAGGCAGGGCTGGGGCAGGAACAAGAATTGAGCAAAAGCTCAGGAGTCAAAGTAGCACTGCAGATAGTGCTAGTACAGGAGAAGGGAAACTGCTGCAGGTCAGGAACAAGGAATGCCAAGGCTCAGGAGTCAGGATAGCACTGCAGGCAGTGCTAGGTCAGGAGAAGGGAAACTGCTGCAGGTCAGGAACAAGGAATGCTAAGGCTCAGGAGTCAGGGTAGCACTGCAGGCAGTGCTAGGTCAGGAGAAGGGAAACTGCTGCAGGTCAGGAACAAGGAATGCTAAGGCTCAGGAGTCAGGGTAGCACTGCAGGCAGTGCTAGGTCAGGAGAAGGGAAACTGCTGCAGGTCAGGAACAAGGAATGCTAAGGCTCAGGAGTCAGGGTAGCACTGCAGGCAGTGCTAGTTCAAGGGAACAGGAAATAGCTACAGCTCAGGAAACAAGGAGTCAAGAGAGCACTGCAAGCAGTGCAAATCAGGCACAAGAAATAGCTGAAGCCCAGGAACAGGAATAGCTATTACTCAGGAAACAAGGTACAACTGCAGGCAGTGCTAATTCAGGTACAAGGAATAGCTATAGCTCAGGAACTCAGGAAACAAGGTAGCACTGCAGGCAGTGCTAATTCAGGTACAAGGAATAGCTAAAGCTCAGGAACTCAGGAAACACTGGAAACAAGGATTGGCCTCACCGGTATACAGCTACAATGACCAACACTGGGCTGAAGGGAGCTGGGGCTTAAAAGAGCTCACATTAATCACATGCATCAGGTGTGAGCAGGCTAGCAGCAGCCAGCCACAGGTGAGCTGAATTCCTCCACCCATCCTTGGCCTGCAGGGGTGGAGACGAAGCAGTGAGCAGGGAATTCTGGGTAATGTAGTTTCAGGCATGAGCAGGATGGCTTCCACAAAACCCGGCATGGATTGGGATTGGATGTCAATTCCCAAGTAGTGTCGAAATGGCTGGAAGTCAGTATGTACATGAAGGGGAGGGTCTGGAAGCTTGTTAGAACACTGGGTAGCCCCACAATTCGGCCCCCTGGTGGTGGACACGAGAATGCAGGGAGCGAGTCGTGACAGTATGTTGTGGAGGGTGGAAGCAAAATATGAAGGACTATTCGAAGCCCTTTGAATAAATACTGCTCTATATATGCATATTATGTATGATTTTGTTTGAAAAACTAAAGTCTGGTGAAACAGCTTAAGTTGTCTGAAGGGCCATACCTAAATAACAGAAAAAGTAATTTTATTTTAGAAATCAGGAGTTTGGCGAGTCCTTACTAGAGGTCCCTCTTAATCAGTTGTAAAAGTAAAAAAAAATTCAAAAAGCTGCAGTACCTTAAGTGGTTAATATGTGTACCTCTCAAGTCAGATCTAACGGCTTCAAGGCTTCACAAAGTTGTCGTACCTCAAGTCATTACTAGGTGTTGCTCTCACCTTAGGTGCAATCGCTTGAAATGGCATTCATTAAGCTCAGAGTGTGGCTACTACCTAGAAAATGTCATCTGCACTATTGCTTTTCTAATTATCATTGCTTGTTTGCTTTAGGATAAATAAATATGCCAAAGCTGATTTATGATTATTACTCAACATAGCAACTTTCAATAAATGTCTTGACTACTATGCAGCTTTTGTGATGGCGTGTGATACTAGAAAGCATTGGTATGTTAAACTGCCTTCAGCCTTAATCTTAACAAACATTTTTTTGTGGAACTCTACATATATTGTCACGTGGTCCATGTGGCCATTGTCGTTTTCCCTATGTTAGCATGCGCCCGTGCCAGACTGTCATCTGCTTTGCGCACGTTACTATACGAACATATTTTTGCTTTGTGCCACACTGCAACTTTCACACAGAACATACTGTTGATGCTGTGTTCTGCTCTTTCCTGGGATTTAGTCTGAACACTGCAGACAAGGTCGAACAATGTCCCTTGTTATTCTGTTCTGGTCAGGCTCTAGCATCTAGACAAAACACACAGATGCAGCTGTTGTTTGGGAGCATGTACTTTGGTCATATAGCTATACACGGGTGGGTAACACACAGTTGGAGAGGGATCTTTCCAGGGAAGGGAGCGTGACAGCACCTGTGATGTAGATCTTTCATCTATAGACTGAGGTATGGGGTCTGCTGCAAACACCCAGAGATCTTCTGAAATATAATCATTTTGCTTCTAAAGAAAGAGAGGGAGGTTAGGCTACGGTGTTGTATACAATGACAGCACCTTTTATGTTTTACTGACTACTTGCTATGCTAACTGTTTTTGTGTTAGGCATTTTTCTACTCGTTGTGGCATGTATACTGCATAATAGGACACGATAGTTAAAATAAACATTTTACACTTTCCTCGTGTCTTTGTCAGATCTTATTGTGGACTGGTACGAGAGTGTGAGCGAAAGGGTGTGTCCTGCAACTGCGATTCCTGTGAGGGTCGGGAGTGTTGTGTTCTGGGGTGTCTAATAACTTGTTCCTCTGTGAGTGAGTAGGAGGGCGAGTGAGACACCATAGCTAGTCTCTCCCCGGGCTCATGGGTACTCAGGTGGTAGGATGACTCAGTCTCTGTCTACTAAGGTTCCATGATCAATCAATCAATCAATCAATCACAGAATTTGTAAAGCGCGCTACTTACCCGTGAGGGTCTCAAGGCGCTGGGGAGAAAAAAAGGGGGGGGGGGGTGCTGCTACTGGTCGAACAGCCAGGTCTTGAGTAGCCTCCTGAAGGTCAGCAGGTCTTGGGTCTGTCGTAGGCTTAGTGGAAGGGTGTACCAGGTCTTGGCGGCGAGGTGGGAGAAGGATCTGCCGCCGGTGGTAGTTCTTCGAATGCGAGGGACGTTGGCGAGGAAGAGGTCGGCGGAGCGGAGCTGGCGGTTGGGGACGTAGAAGAGGAGTCGTCTGTTGAGGTAGGCTGGGCCAGTCTTGTGGAGTGCCTTATGTGCGTGGATGAGGAGTTTGAAGGAGATTCTCCTGTCGACGGGGAGCCAGTGCAGGTTCCTCAGGTGGGGGTGATGTGGCGTGGTACATCGAGGATCAGGCGTGCAGAGGCGTTTTGTATGCGTTGCAGTCGCTTGATGAGCTTGGCCGGGGCTCCCGCGTAGAGGGCGTTCCCATAGTCAAGTCTGCTACTGACGAGGGCCTGGGTGACTGTTCTTCTTGTATCTGTCGGGATCCACCTGTAGATCTTGCGAAGCATGCGGAGGGTGTTGAAGCAGGAGGAGGAGACTGCGTTGACTTGCTTGGCCATGGAGAGCGTTGAGTCGAGGATGACTCCCAGGTTGCGTGCGTGGTCGGTGGGTGTCGGGGCTGCTCCCAGCGTCGTTGGCCACCAGGAGTCGTCCCAGGCTGAGGGGTTGGAGCCGAGGATGAGGACCTCTGTCTTCTCCGTGTTCAGTTTTAGTCGGCTGATCTTCATCCAATCGGCGACGGCCTTCATTCCTTCATGGAGGTTGGATTTGGCGGCGAGGGGGTCCTTGGTGAGGGAGAGGATCAGTTGAGTGTCGTCGGCGTAGGAGATTATGTTGAGGTCGTGCTGTCTGGCGATGCGTGCGAGCGGACCCATGTAGATGTTGACCCCAAGCATAGTTCTGTGACTCCTCAGAATCCCTGCAACAATATAAATTAATATATTATTATATATGGTTTAGCTGTTCCAGTCAACTGTACTGTGCCATTTTTTGCTAGCTAGAAAAACCAACAAATATACAGAAGGTGGTGTGAGGAATGCCTGCAACAAGACTAACCACTGACAATCACTCGGGTAGCACTCCAACCTACTGTTCCTTTGCCCGCCATGCCACCTCAGTTTGGACCCAACCAAATGCAAATAAGTCTTGACCCTGCTCCAATAGGAACAGTCCTGCCTGAACTGCCAGGCCAGGTCCTCCCTAAACCAGAACACAAGCAACCCAAGGCGGGTATCGCCCTGATTGGGGCTTCTCAGTTGGGTTTAGCTTAGTTCCAATAATACAGTGAGCATGGGACCCCATCTGGGCATACCCTTGCCACTTAGGGGGGTACATCAAACACACAAAAGGTGATGGGAGGAATGCTCGCAGCAAGTCTTACCACTGACAATCACTCGGGGTAGCATTCAAACCCATTGTTATTTGCCCATTATGCCACCTCAGTTACGACCCAGCCTTTTGCAAATCAGTCCTAACCTTGCTCTAATGGGAACAGTTCAGCTCGAACTGCCAGGCCAGGTCATCCATCAATTGGAATTCATGCAACCCAAGTCTGGTTTTGCTCTGATTGGAGCTTGTCAGATGGGTGTAGCTTGGTTCCAGTGGCATAATGAGCACTGGACCCATTTCTGGGCATACCCTTTCCACTTAGGACTTTACATTAAACACACAAAAGGTGATGCAAGAAATGCTTGCTAGAAGGCTAACTAATGGAAACCACTTGGGGTATCATTCCAACCCATTACACTTTTGCCCACCATGCCACTTCAATTTGGATGATGGGTTGGAATGCTACCCCAACCGACAAGGCTCCAGGGGGTCAGGCTAGCTCTAACCTGCCCCCATATATGGTATTTTGTAAACATTTTTAAGACAAGAGGACTGAGTCCCTGTGCCCTATAATGTTAGCCATGTCATTTCTTTTGAAGTTACGGCCTCCCAATGAGAGATCTCACCTGTACTGATCTCAGTCTCATGGCAAAAAAATGAGCAAAATGACAGGGAGAAAGAACCTGCTCAGCCAATTACAGTGCTTTATTTTTTTAATTCCTAGTCCTCGTTGACTTCTAATGGACTCCTGAAGCACTCCTGAGGGACTCCCAGGGGACTATCTGTAAATATATATCTCTATTTTTTTTAACCTTAATTTCCAAAACTATTGAACAGATTTACACCAAATCTTAAAAGGCAGGCTTTCTGGGTAAAGATCTAGCTTTCTGTCAAATTTGTGATAATTCTATTCAACAGTTTTTTCTAGGGGTTGGCGTAATTTGAGTATTTTCGGGTAGCGTATTTCTGTGAAAATACCCAAAAATGTTGCAAAATTATGCATAATTACACAAAATGCATCTCCACTGAAAAAATTACCAGGTCCATTCGGGTAACAATTCAAATGTAGTTTTGAGTTCATTTCCAGTTGCTCTCGTTCAAAACACTGCCACTCACATTTGGATTTGGAGTTTTGCATTTAAAAATTACCCAAAGGGTCTGTTCGGGTGTTGACTACCCACATTAAAGGAATTGCCACTCGCATTCAAAACAGTGGCGTTCACTTTCACATTTGTAGTTTTGTGCTCAAAAATTACATTAACTGTCCACCCGGGTAAAAAATCTACATAAAATGCCGCTCGCGCATCCCACATTAATATTTCTCCCCAAAATTATGCGCTGTGGAGTAATGACATAAACTTGGTAGGTTCACATATATTTTTTTAAGTGAAATCACCAAAATTATGCCAATAACTCCACAGTAATTACATTTTCGCCCAGGCCTAGTTTTTCTGAATTGTTGTCTAATTGTGTCTATGATATTGCATGGGGAAATCGCGCTTTGGGACCTCCCCCTTTTTCTCCACCCTCCTTGATGGAACACTTTCCAGGTAGATGAACCTTTTTTATTTAAAGTTTTGTGTAAATTCATCTCACAGCGCTAAATTATCAGCAAAAAAACAAAACGCTCTTCCTATAGTATATATATATATGTATATATATATATATATATATATATATATATATATATATATATATATATATATACACTAAAAAACCATAGGTTTTAGGGACAGTTATAGTTAGTTGGACATTGCACTCGTACAAAACCCGTGAAATTCCCCCGTTATAGTTAGTTCAGCTAACTATAACTCGCGCCCCGCAATGCACTGCTGATGACGTCACATATTACATCACTCATGACATGGTCAGTGACATCACTGATGACATCACTGATGACATCATGCAGTGACTGTGTGTTTCTGTAAAGTTTAAATATGTTTAATATATATAGGCAAAGGCGTATTGAAGAATGACTGGGAGTATAAGTGTCTCAATGGATGATTGAGTAGGTGCGTGACTGACTCTCCAAGTGAGTGATTAAACGTATCTTACTGAATGCATGGGTTACTGACTAAACTGTGTGAATGTCTGTATCCATTTGTCTGTTGGTGTGCGAATAGCTACATGAGTGTCTATATGGGTTATTGATTGGTTGTCTGAGTATCTGTATGGGTGCCTGAGTGTTTGTGTGGGTGGGGTGTGTGTGACTCTGTACATAGATGTGTGAGTGGGTGATTAACTGGGTGCATGATTTGAAGAGTGCATCTGTGATGGACTGCTTGGGTGGGTGAGTGTGTGTATCGGTGTGTTAGTGAGTGAATGTATATCTCAGTGGTACATGTGTGAGTAACGACATATGTAAAAGGCAGTATATATGTGTGTTAGAGTATTTAAAAGGCTATAAGTGAGAGTGTGTGATTGTGAGAGTGGCTGTATGGATGCGTGTGTGCTTGTATCAGTGATTGTATAAGAGCGTAAGAATGTGCTAGTATTTGTATGAGTAAGTGAGCTGGTGTGTGTATCACTGTATAGGTGAGTAAATGGCAGTGTGATTAATTATTTGCATGACTGACTAGGTGTGTGAGTACCTCTATGGATGAGTGGCGGTGTGTGAGTGTCTATGTAGGTGTATGAGTGCATATGATAGTCCTGTACTGAGTGACCATAAGTATGAGTGACTGTACGGGTGAGTGAGTGGATGTGTGTGTAGACCTAAGAATCAGTGAGTGGGTATGTAGTTATTGGTGTTGGAGTGTGTATGGTTTTGAGAATGGCAGTCTGTAATTTAGAGTGGGTGTATCAAAGGTTATATTAGGGTGTGAGAAGATGCATGAAATTATCACATGGATGATGTCATCAGTGATGTCATCAGTGATGTCATTTGAGATGTCATCAGTGATGTCATCAGTGATGTCACTGACCATGTCATGAGTGATGTAATATGTGACGTCATCAGCAGTGCATTGCGGGGCGCGAGTTATAGTTAGCTGAACTAACTATAACGGGGAATTTCACGGGTTTTGTACGAGTGCAATGTCCAACTAACTATAACTGTCCCTAAAACCTATGGATTTTTCAGTGAATTTGTAAGGTTTTTTAAATGCTAATTTCTAACTATAACGTGCCTGAAACCTATGGTTTTTTCAGTGAATTTCAAAGGTTTTTTAAATGCTAATTTCTAACAATAACGTGCCTGAAACCTATGGTTTTTTCAGTGAATTTCAAAGGTTTTTCAAATGCTAGTTTCTAACTATGCCTACAGAGGTAGTACATGTGAAGAAAGAAGAAAAAACGCACAGAAAGAAGCAAAAGAAATGCCGAAAGAAGCAACAGAACTCCACAAAGACGAAGAAAAGTGCACGAAGAAGCAAAAGATGTGCAGAAAGAACCAACAGAGGAGCAGAAAGAGGCCTTGTTCCAAAATCATCCTGTGCCCACAACTTTTTCCGACGTGTACTGGTGGTAACTGACTCTGACTAACCAGAGCCAGTGCTATGCAAAAACACACTTAGAATACAGTGAAAACACCTACATACACTAGGGAACACTATGCGTTGGGGTACCCCTGTGATTAGCATGACCTCCTCTGTAAGTCCCTAGTACATAATAGGGCAGGGGGATTAAAACTACCTCTTAAAACGCGCTACAGGGCGAGGTGACGTGTGCAAACGCGCCCCGTGGTGCGTTTTAAGTTGCGGGATTAAGTCCCCTTGAATCCTGAGGGTCCCTGGGGCCCAACTAGCCCACCAGGTACCTACAGTTAGCACCACAGAGCTGAGTTGCAGAGAGGTGTTCCGAGGCCACGCACCTTTTTCACCTCTCTGCAACGCAACTCTGTTGTGCTTACTGAAGGTACCTGGTGGGCTAGTTGGACTCAGGGACCCTCAGGATTGAAGGGGATTTAATTCCCCATCTTAAAATGCGCCACGGGGCCTGTTTGCACACATGTCACCTGAAGCCCCGCCCCCTCCCTTCACCACTGTGCAAACGCGCCTCGTGTCACGTTTTAAGTTGGGGGATTAAGTCCCCTTGAATCCTGAGGGTCCCTGGAGTCCAACTAGCCCACCATGTACCTCCAAAAAGTGCCACAGAGCTGCATTGCAGAGAGGTGTAAAAAGGGGCGTGGCCTCTGTACACCTCTCTGCAACGCAGCCCCCTGGCGCATACTGGAGGTTCCTGGTGGGCTAGTTGGCCCCCAGGGACCCCCAGTATTCAAGGGGAATTCGTTCCCCATCTGCAAACGCGCCAGGGCGCGTTTGCAGAGTGCCGCAAGGAGGGGCGTGGCCTGCGGCGCGATGCCGGTCTTTTTTTTTTTTAAGAAGGGGGCTGTGTGGCCCCCCTTCTTTTCTAAATTATTGGCCCTGGGGACCCCATCCCCCAGGGCCTGCCCCTATTTAAAAAAAAAAAAATTATTTGGAAGGGGGCCGCGTGGCCCCCCTCCTGAGGCCTTAATCGGCCCCGGGGACCCCATCCTCCGGGGCATGGCCTTCTTTTTTTTTTTTTAAATAACTTATGGAGGGGGGCTGCGTTGCCCCCCTCCTCAGGCCACTTATGGCCCCGGGGACCCCATCCCCCAGGGCCGGCCTTTGTTTTTTTTTAAATTAAATTTGGGGAGGGGGGATGCGTGGCCCCCCTCCTGGGCCACTTGTAGCCCCGGGGACCCCATCCCCCGGGTCTGGCCCTCTCCGTTGGGGACCGTGGGGGGGTCCCCAATCCCCCCACGGTCCCGCCGGCTCCCCGCATCCCTCGGGAGCCGGCATTGCTTTTCCACATGGGGAGCTGCTAAGATGCAGCTCCCCGTGTGGAAAAGCAATCTGCTTTGGTTTTGGAAGAGAGAGCAGGTTTCCTGCTCTCTCTTCCAAAACCAAAGCAATTTGCTATGGCAGGACGGGAGCCGCGAGGCTCCCGCCCTTCCATAGCAAACTACAGTGTCCCGGGGTGGGCACCCCGGGACACTGCAGGAGCCGGCCCTGGGGGTGGCGGTCCCCAGGGCCATCACTGGCTCCAGGAGGGGGACCGCGCGGCCCCCCTCCAAACATCTTGAAAGCCCCGGGGAGGTGGTGGTCCCCGGGGCTCTGGGGTTCCGTAATGGACCCCCATATTTAACGATTTAGTGCCCCAGGGAGGTGGCGGTCCCCGGGGCGTGTGGGGGGGCTTGAGCCCCCCCACACAGGTAATTTTAATTTAAAAAAAGAAGCCCCGGGGGACCGCCACCCCCCGGGGGTTCTTTTTTAAAATTAGAGCCCTCCCGCACCATTTTTTTTAAAGCCCCGGGGGGTAGCGGTCCCCGGGGCTGCGGGAGGGCCAAGAGCCCTCCCGCACCATTTTTTTTAAAGCCCCGGGGGGTGGCGGTCCCCGGGGCTTGGGGGGGCCTTAGAGGCCCCCCATACATTAATTTAATAAACCCCCGCATGCCCCCGGGACTTGGCCCACCCGGGGGCCAATTAACAATGAAGCGCGGGAGACCGCGCTTCGTTTTTTTTTTTTCTCAGTGAGATCCACGCACCCTAAGCGCATCCCGCCGATTTAAAAAAAATTTGGCGCTGGGGTCCTTGTGGGACCCCCTGAGCAGGCCTAGGGGGTCAGGGTGTTTCTACCCTGCCCCCTTTTTGCGTTTTGCGCAGTTGTTTTCCTGATTTCTTGTGCCTCGGTTCTACCGAGGCACAACATGGCTGCCAACACTTCCTGGTTTGGAGTGTTGACAGCCAATTAGCATACAGCTCGTGATCGGGAAGGTGCGCGGACCCTACGCGGCCATAGATATATATGTGATTTAACTTTTGATTTTCTCAGGAACTACTGAACGGATTTACACCATTTAAGCAAAAGGCACGACTCTGAACCAAGGGCTACCTTTTGCTAAATTTGGTGTAATTCCGTTCAGCAGTTCGGGCTGTAGCTGCGATGAAAGGTTCCTATGGAAAATTGCATGGGGAAAACACGTTTTGGGACCCCCTTTTTTCTCGGCCCCCGCTTGACGAATCACCCCGAGACTTTCAAGATAGGAGCGGACCAGAGCGGGCCACAAAGTTTGAAAATTTCGCGAAGATTCGTCAACCGGCGCCAAAGTTATTTCAAATAGAATGTTGCGGATTTCCTATGGAAAATAGGTCCTAACTATAACTATCTACTGGCGACCGCCAGTAGATAATATATATATATATATATATATATATATATATATATATATATATATATATATATATATATATATATATATATCCAAGAAAGAAGTGACTCAAACAGATAGATTCACCAAAGAACAAAAATATATTTCAACTACAACGTTTCAGCTTCCGCCTTCCTCAGGTAGTACAAGATGGTTTGCTCAGTGGCTGCACAGATGACACAGCTGAATTTTCAAAAAGCATCATGAGTGAAGATTCTTCTGGATGTACCGTTTAAAATCACTGCATCCAGATGGACTGAACATTACTGATAATACAACCTGATTACTGCATATCTCAAGAGCTCTCAGGACTGCATTGATTCCACATTCCAAATGGAATCTTCACTCATGATGCTTTTTGAAAATTCAGCTGTGTCATCTGTGCAGCCACTGAGCAAACCATCTTGTACTACCTGAGGAAGGCGGAAGCTGAAACGTTGTAGTTGAAATATATTTTTGTTCTTTGGTGAATCTATCTGTTTGAGTCACTTCTTTCTTGGATATTTTATTTCTTTGTGACTCATTGTATCCTTTGGGATCCAGATTTTTGCCCTGGCTGGCTGTTGTTTTCTTGTGATCCTCCATCTTCAAGTATATATATATATATATATATATATATATATATATATATATATATTCACGTATCCTCACGTACCAAGTCCGTAAGAAAGAGTCGCACTCAGGATTTTGAAGAGAAATTGAAGTATTTATTGACTGACGCGTTTCGACAGCACCGTCTTTGTCAAAGTCATACAATGACCCGGAAGTGGCAGCGACTTTTAAAGCATTTCCTTAGGTAATGATAAACATAAAAGAAATATGCACCAAAAGGAGCGTACCAATTCAAATGGAAAACAGGCTCCAAACAAATGATTAGCATTTATAAATATAGATTGCTACAATGCATGACACTCAAAATCGAGTTATTTTATAATAGTGCATGAAACATTTCATAAAAGCGGGTACCAAAGATTATGCACGGCCAAGTTAAGCAGCTGGCAGCCAAAGCAAGTGCTAAAAGTGACAGGGAGCAAAGTAATGGATGCGTTGCACGTGTAGTAAGTACTCAGCGCCTGTAGCTATGAAGTAGGCAAGTGCCTAATGTTACTTACATGCCTGATAAATATATACTGACACAATACCAGGTGGCATCCTGCTACTATGCCTGGTAACATATAGGTCCAGTGACCTTACTTAGTTATATACAGCAATCCCTATCAAGCCCCCTAGTGCCAAAGAGACCGGTTAACCCTCCATTTAATGAATGGAAATGCCAATTAACAAAAGCACTGAGTTTCGCCCACCTTGGGTCTATTTAAAGAAAAAGAGGGTGAGGGTAGGGGAAAAATGAGTAAGCAGGCATTAGCCGACAGAGCAGCCGCTCTGAGGACGTGGGTGTAGTGCGTTTAGTGCTAACTTAGAAGTTAGACACGGTGTAGAACAGGTGGAGCCCTTAGACCGCTGGATCTAGGGGGGGGGGAAGGGTGGGGAGAATACCCACAATAGAACGATAATATATATGCAGTGTCCAGGAAATCTGAGAGGGCACCAGAGGTATATAATATAATCTCTGCCCTAACCTAGATGCACATGGAGGTCCTCCTCATGGTTGAGGCCCCCAGGGATCTTGCTCTGTAGTCGTATAATATATTCAGATTCCAGGCGTCGCAGATGACGTTCCCGATCTCCTCCACGTGCTGAGGCTGGAACCCTGTCAATACCAAAGTAGGAGATTTTAGAACTGATGTCTGTAACATTTCTATGCATCAAGTCACAATGTTTCGCCAATGAGTAAGACATGTCACCATTTCTGATTGCTCGTAGGTGTTCTAGGATATGTTTTTTCACAGGGAACTTGGTGCTCCCTACATAGCGTAAACCACATATGCAAGTCAAGACATAAATAACAAAATCAGTGTTGCAATTTATAAAGTTGTGTATCTTCTCAGATTTGCCATTCGGAAGATTGTATGTTTTCACATTGACACTGCTACTACAGGCCTTGCAGCGCCCACATTTGTGGAAACCTGGGAGTTCCCTCAACCAGGTACCTTGTGTTTTGCTTCTCTGTGCAAGGTGGCTATGTACAAGCATGTCCTTTAAAGAATTACATTTCCTATAAGTTATGTGTGGTGTGGGACTGACCAGCTTGCCTATTACCACATCATTCCTGACTACGTGCCAGTGTTTGCGCACTACCTTGTGAATAGCCTGTGAGGCGTTATTGAAAGTAGTGATAAGTCTTACTTCTTGTTTGCTGTTGTCTTTTATCTTGGGAACAAGGAGGCTATTTCTGTCCCTTGTGGCGGCCTTCTAAGACGCTATTCTAATAGTTCTGCTAGTGTAACCCCTTGATTTGAAACGGCCTTGCATGTTCTCCTTCTCTCTATTGTAGGCCTCAGTAGAACTACAGTTGCGCTTTGCCCTGAGAAGCTCTCCATATGGGATGTTTCTCTTTAGGCCGTCAGGATGATGACTATGGGCATGAAGTATACTGTTTCCTGAGGTAGACTTTCTAAACAAGCTAGTATGCAGTGTCTCGCCTTTAGCCTCGACCAGTACGTCAAGGAACTCGATGGTGGTGGCATGTGTCTTACTGGTAAACCTAAGGTTTAAAGTGTTGTCAGACAAACCTGTGATAAAGCTGTCTAAAACATCCTGTGAAACATCCCATATCAGAAAAATATCGTCTATGTAGCGGGTCCACAGGATGAGGTTATCCATATAGGTTTCATTATCACTGTGCCATAGGAGCTCTGCCTCCCACCACCCCATAAACAAACAGGCGTAGCTGGGAGCGAAGCAACTTCCCATGGCGGTCCCAGTGTACTGTTCATACCATTTATCCTCAAAGAGGAAACAATTGTTATGTAAGCAAAAATGTAACATTTTCAGCAGAAGCATGGTATGATCATACATAGACAAAGGCCTGTCTCTGAGGTAATACTTGCACGCCTCCAGTCCCAAACTGTGCTCAATGCAAGTATATAAGGATACTACATCCACTATAGCAAGAATGTATGAATCCTTCCAGGGAATCTCCTGTATCTTAGAAAGGAAGTCCATAGTATCCCTACAATAGGAGGGCAAGTTGAGGACATATGGGCATAGAAAGTAATCCAAGTAAATCGAGGTGTTCTCTAAAAGGCTCTGATTGGCCGAAATGATAGTTCTGCCCGGAGGGTCTGTGGGATGTTTATGTACCTTGGGTAGCATGTAGAATACAGGGATCACAGGTTTCTTCACCAGGAGAAAGAGAAATTCATTTTGACTCAAAATGTCTTTCTCGTACCAATCGTTTAATAATTTGTGATACTCCTGTACCGTCTTATTGTACTTGGTCAAACTGGATCTTAGATAGCTCCCTGAGAATTCTAATTGTCACCTTGCCTCTGTCCTGCATTTATTAATGTCCCAGAGGACAACATTGCCCCCCTTATCCGAGGGCTTGATCACAAAGGTGTCTGCTTGTCTAAGGGACTGTATTCCCACCCTTTGTGACGGTGTCAGGTTCCTGGCAAAGTGGTTACTCTGATTCTTCCAGAGTTCCATCAAATATAGTAAGACAGTTTCATGATACGTGTCAACACCATCATGCAGGGTCACAGGGTTAAATTTAGATCTAGGCTTAAAATCATTTCTGGGTTTTCTGTCCCAAACCATACCCATGGTGACCAGTAGTTCTCGTTCCGTTTCCCAATCTCTCGCTCCCACCTCCATTTCTCTTAGAGTGGCAAGCATTTCAATGTCACCAACGGAGAGTGACGCAGGTAAGGGGTCCGCAGAGGTGCCTGGTTGAGAAGCACCAGGGGAACCTCTGCTCTGTTTAAGGGTATGGATCTTTAAGAGTTTTAATTTTCTGATAAAAAGAAAGAGGTCAATACGAGTTTTAGCGTAGTCAAAATTCGCAGTGGGGCAAAAGGACAGTCCTAATTCCAAAACAGACCGTTCTTCTGGGGAAATGACATGAGGGGAAAGGTTAATAATGGAAAGGTTAGGTTGCTCACCCATCATTTGCATTTGGAACGCCGTGTGCCTCTCCCATGCGGCGTCTCGTTGTCTTTCGCCTTCACCTCCTCTCCTGATCCCTCTTTTTCTTGTTCTTTGCCTCCTCCTTTCCCTCTTCCTTGCGGTGGTTTCTTTTTCGCGCTGAGGCTCAGATGTATAAAACGGTACTCCTCAATATATATATATATATATATATATATATATATATATACACAAAACTTTGCAGACCTCCAGCTTTTTGTACATTGGCAGACAATGCAAAGTTTGCAGTGATTTGTCAAGGGGGTGCAAACAAAAAAAGGGGTGGTCCAAAAAATCTTTTTTCCCCCAATGCATTTTTGATAGACTTTGTACTCATGCATAGCGGCCAACCAGTCAAAGTTCCATGAAACTGGGCAGGATTATACATTATGGTGTGCAGGTGAGCCTTTTTGGTAGTATAGGTAAGTAGGGTAAGTATTTTAAAAGTTATAAGGCATTTAACTTAGTGAGGTCTGTGGCCGTGGTAGTTTTTTGAAAGTTTGCGAAAGTACCACAGTACATGCCAATGGCACGGCATTATGTGATTGACTTATAATTGCCTTTGCAAAAGTGAAAGGCAGCATTGTTTTTTTAAGTACACTTTGGCTATGCTCTGGGTTAGGGCTTTAGGTATAGGTAAGTATTAGGTTTTATGTCTTTTCCCTACCTATTACCACTTTATTAAACTTTAAACAAAACTTTATTAAAGCGGTCATAGGTAGGGAAAATTATTTAAAGTTTTCTATATATTTTTTAAAAATGTACAGAGTAATTTGGTACTTCCTAGGATGTAACGCAGTACTTACATTTTTTTCTTAAATATATAAGTTAAAAAATTTAAAATACAGTGTACTACACTACATTTCACAAATATAGTGTGCTACAGTGTATTTTCATGATTAATTCTTTACAAAAACATCTCTGGAGTACCTCACAATAAATACAAAATCACATGCTACTTAAAAAAAAACAAATTGATAAAAAATTATAAATACACTGTACTGCACTATATTTCACTAATATGGTGAACTACAGTGTATTTTTAATTTTGTGACAATAGGTAGATAACAACAATAAAACCTACTGTTTACCTATATTTAAGGCCCTAACCCAGAATGCTGCTAAAGTGTCCTGAAAACTACATGGCTGCCATTTACCGTTTGTAAAGACAGCCATTAGCCAATCATATACTTCCTTGTCATCCACATGTACTGCGGCATACCGTGAAGTTACTGTGGTATACTGTGGCACAATACATAACTAAGGGCCTGATTTAGATCGTGGTTGACAGGTTACTCCGTCACAACAGTGACGACTATCCAGTCCGCCAAAATATAAATTCCATTACATCCTATGGGATTAATATTTTGGCGGACGGGATATTCGTCACTGTTGTGATGGGGTAACCCATCCGCCAAGATCTAAATCAGGCCCTAAGTATTTTCAGACTTATAACTTTGATACTACTTATACTATTTACACCTACTGCCAAAAATGACCATTTATACCCCATAATCTGTATGCGTCCAACGTTACATCTACATCCATTCACCCATTTTTGTGCTATGTCTGCTTAAACTAACACACGTTACTCTATACCACTCTACTATATGCCACTCCACTCTACGCCACTTCACGCTATGCCACACCACTGTATGCTATTAGACTCTACGCCACTCCATTTAGCGCCACTCCAGTCTACATCACTCCAGTCTATGCCACTCTACTGTATGCCGCTACACTCTATGCCACTCCACTCTATGCTATTCCACTCTATGACACTCCACTCTACGACACTCCACTCTATGCCACTCCACTCTACCCCACTCCACTGTATGTCACTCCGCTCTGTGTTACTCCACTGTACACTATTTCATTGTATGCAACTCCACTCTACGGCACTCCACTCTACGCTATTCCACTGTATGCCACTTCACTCTACACCACTCCACTATATGCTATTCCACTTTAAACCACTCCACTCTATGCTACTACACACTACGCTATTCCACTGTATGCCACTACCTCACTTCACTCTATGCCACTACACTCTATGGTATTACACTCTATGCTGCACCACTCTACCCTACTCTACCCCACTCCACTTTACAGCACACTACTGTATGACATTCCACTCTTCACCACTACACTCTACGCCACTCCAGTCTTCGTCACTCCAATCTACGCCACTCCACTGATCACCCCTCCATTGTACATTATTCCACTGTATGCAACTCCACTCTACGCCACTCCACTTTACGCTAATCCACTATATACCACTCCACTGTATGCCACTCCATTGTGTGCCACTTCACTGCATGCTATTCCACTCTACACCACTCCACTGTATGCCACTCGACTATATATGCTACTCCAGTCTACATTATTCCACTGTACCCCACTACACTGTACCTCACTTCACTGTATGCCACTCCACTGTTGCCACTCCACTCTACGCCACTCTTCTGTACGTTATTCCACTTTATACCACTCCACTCTATGTCACTCCACTCTACACCACTCCAGTCTGCTCCACTGCACTGTATGCCACTACACAGTACACTACTCCACTCTATGCTATTCCATTGCATGCAACTCCACTATACGCTGCTCCACTCTACGCTATTTCATTATATGCCGCACCACTCTATGCCACTGTACCCCACTACACTGTACCTCACTACACCCTATGGCACCCCACTGTATGCCACTCCACTTTACACTTCCCTCTACACCACTCCAGCCTACAACACTCCACTGTATGCCACTACACTGTTCACTACTCCACTCTATGCTATTCCACTGTATGCAACCCCACTGTACGCTAGTCCACTCAATACTATTCCACTCTATGCCACTCCACTCTAAGCCACTCCACTCTACCCACTCCAGTCTGTCCCACTCCACTGTATGCCACTCCACTGTATGCCACTCCATTCTGTACACTCCACTTTGTGCCATTCCACTGTATGCAACTCCACTGTACGCCACTCCACTCTACATTATTCCACTGTAACTGTATGCCACTTCACTCTACGCCACTCCACTCTACGCTATTCCACTGTATTCCACTGCACTCTACCTCACTTCCCTGTGCGCCACTCCACTCTATGCTATTATGCTCTACGCCACTCCACTCTATGCCACTCCACTCTACACCACTCCATTCTACGCTAGTCCACTTTATGCCACTCAACTGTAGCCCACTTAACTCTATGCCACTCCACTATATGATATTCCACTGTACACAATTACACTCTACACCACTCCACTCTATTCTATTCTACTTTATGCCACTTCACTGCATGCCACTCCACACTACGCCACTCCGCTGTATGCTATTCTACTCTATGCCACTGCATTGTTTGCCACTCCACTTTATGCTACTCCACTCTACGCTACTTCACTGTACGCTATTTCACTGTATGCCACTCTAATCTATGCCACTGCCTTGTACACCACTCCACTGTACGCTACTCCAGTATACGCCACTCCACTCTACCCCACTACACTGTACAACACTCAACTCTACACCACTCCTCTGTACGCTATTCCACTCTACGACACTACACTCTATGCCTCTCCACTGTACATCACTCCACTCTATGCCACTCAAGTCTGTCCTATTCCACTAAGTGTAACTCCACCCTACCTCACTCCACTGAATGGTATTCCACTCTGTGCCACTCCACTCTATGGCACTCCACTGTACGCCACACCACTGTACACTATTCCAGCCTATGCCACTCCACTCTACTCCACTCCACTCTATTCTACTCCAGTCTATGCCACTCCACTTCACATCACTCCACTCTACTCTGCTCAATGACACTGTACTTCACTCAACGGCAGTCTACACCCCTCCTCTCTACCACACTATACTCCACTCTATAATACTCCACTGTACAACAATGTACTCCTGTCAATGCAAGTCTACACTGCTCTACTTTACTGTATGCCACTGACCTCCAAAGTATTCCACTCTAGGACACTGTACGCAACTCTCTCTTTGTCGCTGCACCCCACTTTACAATACTCTACTCCTTGAGACACTACTCGACTCTATTGCACTGCACTCTATGCCACTCCACTGTATGTTATTCTATGCCACTCAACTCCACGACAGTCTGTGCCACTCCACTAACCATGCTTTACCGCACTCTACTCTACTCCACGGCACTCCACTGTAGAACACTGTAATGCACTCTGTGGCACTCCATCTTGCTTTATACTACACACTTTCTGACACTCACAACACGCCAGTTCACTCCACTGTACGGCACACCACTCCATTCTAGAACACTTTACTCCACTGCATGCTATGCCAGTCCACTCTACTCGACTCCACACCACTCTTCTGTACAACACACTACTCCATTCTACCTACACCACTGCGCTGACCTCCACTCCACTCTACCCCACTGCACAACATTTTATCACACTCTTTGCCACTGTACGGCACTCCACGCTACATAGTTCACTCTATCACACTCTGTTCCACTCTATGCAACTCCACTCTACAAAACTCAACTACACTCTTTGCCACTATAGCACACTGTACTCCACTATATGCCCCTTCACTACACTGTACAAATGTCTACTCCACTCTTTGGCCCTACACTCCAGTGTTATCCACTTTATGACACTTTCCAACATTCTACGGCACACCACTCCACTGTACTGTACAAGACGCCAAACCAATTTATGACAGTTTACTCAACTCTACACTACACCTCTCCATTCTACTGCAATCCACACTACTCTACTGTACAACACACCACTCCACTGTATGACACTTACTACACTGTGCGCTACGCCACTCCACTTTACTCCACTCCACTCTACTCCACTCTCTGACACTACACTATACGACACTACATACTCTACGACACTCTCCCCCACTCTACTGTACGGCGCTCCACTTAACAACACTTCACTCAACGCCACTGAACTCTACGATTTCAAAGACAATTGTACTTAAAAAAACATTAAAATCCAATGAAAAATCAAAAGTTAAACGTTAAGTATAGTTAGTTTATTTATTCTATCTATACAAACCAAACTTAAACTACACAAACATTAGAAACCCTAAAGTTAAAGTTATACCTTAAATTTATAATTTACACACCACCTTTAAATTACTATAACTTTATTTATTCTTTCTATACAAGCCACACTTAAACTACACAACCATTTGAAATTCTAATGTTATAGTTATACCTTAAATTTATAATTTACCCAACACCTTCAGATTATTATAACTCGCTCACCTCCATGCACACTGCACAGCCACAAAGGCAGCAGAACACTGTACAGGACAAAAAAGCATAGATGCAGTCAATGTGTGATTAGAGGAGTAGTTTGCTGGTTGAGGAAATAACCCTTTTATAGAGTTTCTGTGTTGCACTTTGTCCTTCTTTATAAGGTCACATGCTTCATAAGTTGTAATACAGATGCAATAGGTGTATAGTAAAGGAAATAGGCAGAAAGTGTCTTTCAATATCCTTTGTATGTTCAGTCGAGGGTATATTATTTTTTATATTACATTGTCAGATCATCACCTTTACCTCTCCCCTTTTTAAATCGTTATCCTTTTGTTCCTGATTAAAAAAGTATTCCTCGTATAGGTAATATAGAATAAATGTGAAATATGTACTGTGAAAATGCACAGCTAGGAAATTTCTTCCAAACCCATATTTTAAATAGTTTAATGTAAGTACTTCAGACATTGTTTTCTCATTTTTTAAGTGTGATAGCAGTAGATCAGCAGATTTAATCCTACTTGGAATCACACTCTCTGCACGACCAAAGCTGGTTTCAGTACACCTCAGGGAACCAAATCCGCACTTGAGCTACATAAAATGCCTGACGATGGTGGTCGGGCTGCCCTGATCCCTCTTGACCTCTCAGTGACCTTCAAAAGGGTCTTCCACCGCATTCAGTTGTCCAGATTAAGGACTTCTGGGTGAGAGGTCCTGTTCTTACCTGGCTGTCTTCGTTAACAAGACATGGGCAAACTTTTGCTCTGTCTCCATATCCTCTAAGTTTTGAGAGTTGCCTAGTGGGGCGCTTTAGGGTTGATCCCTTTGTCCCATCCTACATGTCACACCTGACAGGCCTCATTAGATCAGTTGTCTCCCAATTTTGCCATTCTGTATTGTTAACACCACAAAGTTGATAGAGAAACTGGAAAAACCTTTAACCAGCTCCGCTTCCGCTTTTGCCTGATGGGTGTCTGACATTTATTTGATAATGAATTCAGTTCTGATCTTTGAGGCACCACCTCTTCTTAGTCCAATCAAATTTCTGGTGGCCACAGACATGGACGATACCCGATGCCTATCGACCAGCAAGAAATATTGACTTAGTTTGTGATGCATCTGTTCGTTTTCGATCCATCTGTTTTTTCAAACCTCACATTACCAAGTTTGCCTCTTCCTTATTCCCGCCTTTGCACACCCTCGTAAGCACTCTTCTTGTTCTCACCATCTCAAGAAAATATGTCCAAGAGGTGAATCTTTCTGCTCGGATTGACTATAGAAATGGTGGCTACCTTTGGCTTTCCAAATTTGGGCTCTAAACTCTAAGCCTTATCCAGAATTCAGCTGCCACCAAAGTCCTAGGTCTAATTTACAGGGAGCACATTTCAGACCACCCTGCCAAGCTATCCTCTTCAAACATCAAATGTCTTTGTCGTAAAGCAGTTTACAGATCTGTTTCTAATTTCCTCCTTTCTTGTTTTCTCCGTTATTAGCCAGCTATGAGCGACAGCTCATCACCTGCTGTCTTTCATCTGTTACTTCTTACTAGAAGCTCCCAATCAAGGAGTGAACATTTTCCTATCTCATAAAAAACATTGTGCAGTTCTCTTTCCCTTCATCATCCTGTCAAGACCTGACTTTTCGACCTCTGTGCATGAACTATCTATCCCCTTTGTGGTTCTTCCTGTTCAATCCTTTCTTTTTTGGTGTTGGGATGCCTTTCAAGGCCACAGTGTGCTTTACAGATGTGACTCATTCATTCATATCGATGGAAAATATGAGAGCTCTCTAATTTTTGCATGACATTTTGTGATGTACCATGTTATGCTACGATTTGGTTTTGTAACCTAAAATTCATCAATTCCTTGGAATTGGCACTTTAGGTCATTTTGCACACATTTATGTCTACGATTGTGCATTTACCCTTGGGGTCTCCGTGAGACGTGGGACATTCAACCTTTCCTTCGTCCGAGTAAGTGTGGATGATTAGGGGGCATATTGATCAAATATTCACACAACGCAGCAAGCCACCGTGCTGCTCTGCGCAAAAGGGAAAGAGCAGAAATATTTAACATTATACGGTGCATTCCTGCTATCTACCTGCGCTGCCAAACAAACTGCTGCCTAGCGCCAATGCAGGCACCCTTGCACCATGGTGTAAGGTTGCCTGTGTTGTAGGCAGGATTGTTTTTGTGCATGAAGGGACACCTTCCTGCACAAAAACAATCCTCTGAGGCTTTTTCCTCTTTCTATGTGTGCTGCAGAATTCAGCCACGTAGAAAACGAAAAAAAAACTGTGAGAAACAAGCATATTTCTCCTCGTTACTACTCGGCTGGGGAGCCGTAGCATTTTGACACATTCCCAGGTCTGCCGCTAATGGTAAATTTGGGAATGCACTAAAATCCATCGGTGGATGCGTGGGAACACACACTTCACCCATGTAATGCCTTCCCATGTCAAAGTAACTCAAGGCAGCGACTTGCGATGCCTTGCAATACTCCACATTTACTAAGCCATACAGGGTCACGAAAGGTGGCCTTACGTGGCTTGGTAAATGTCATTCTAGTTTTGCATCACCTTTGCACCCCCTTGGATAGCGCAAGGGCGACGCAAAACCATGTTAAATATGCCCCCCCTTAGGGTCATATTTATCAGAATGTGGCACAGCACAGCAAGTCACCTTGCTGCGCTGCGCTGCACTGCATCGCAGGGAAAGGGTCGGAATGGACTGTATTTAAAAGAATACAACACTTTCCTGTCCTTGTCCCTATGCTGGCACCATTTTGGCTCCCTAGTGCCAACGCAGGTACCCATGCACCATGGTGCAAGGGTGCCTGTGTTGCATGCAGGATTGTTTTCGTGCAGGAATGGGCCCCTTCCTGCACGAAAACAATCCTGAGAGGCTTTTTTCTCTTTCTATGTGTGCTGCAGAATGCAACACACATGGAAAGAGGAAAAAACAAGGGGAAATAAAGATATTTCTCCTCGCTGCACCTCCCCTGAGAAGATGTAAGACTTTAGCACATTCGCAGGTTTACAAGTCCTTGTAAATCTGGGAATGTGTCAGAATCCATGAGAGTTGCGTGGGAACACCCAACGCAACGCCCATGGAATGCCTTCCCAGCAGCCTTACTCCAGGTGTATGGAGCTACTCAGGGCCACACAAAGAGGCTTTGCGTGGCTTCATAAATTTGTTGTAGAGCTTTGCGTTGCGCATGTACCAAGTTGCGTGGTACAAGCATGACGCAAACCTCTCATAGATATGCCTCTCAGTTTGTAAGTGAGGCATGGATCCACAGTAGTGTATATGGCAGTCTGCTTTGGTGCGCAGGGTGGGGAGGGGCTAGCATTCAGCGTTCCTTATCACGTTGATGTGCGTCAGTCTGTCGTGTGCAATTTACAAATGTATAATTAAATAAATAAATGGAATAAAAATATGTGGGTTAAGAGTTCCAATCACACCAAACCCTTTCATACTTTCGAGGTGGCCAGTTTCAGTTGTATAACACTGGGAAAAAGAACAGCTGCTATGTATAGCACTTAGAAGCTGCGGAACTGTGATCTGAAGAGTTATATAAAACACAATTATATCATCATAATTTATGTTTATGATTACTACTACTACTACTACTAATACTAAAAAAGTAATATTGAAAAAACTATGCAACTCAATGATTTCGTACTTTGAAAGGAGGCTCTGACAGTGATTTATGGCATATAACAGTAGCCCCAGTGATTCTTGAGAGATTGATGATTGATTGTGGAGACCGTCCGCCACCTTGTGGCCTCTTTTATAGGTACAGTTCATAAGACATAAAAAGTGATTTTGTTTCGAGCTACTTACAGAAGGAGCTATGCCATTGATTCTCATATTCAAGTGTGATAAGATGCATGCGCTCGTATTTGCTCAACCAGTTGTTTCTTCATCTGTGTCTTTAAATGGTATAGCGCCGAGAGTGAAAGTCTACGAAAGAAGCGGCCTATCCTGCGGGATAGAAGGGAGCATGCGCACTTGTACAGTGTGCATCTAAAGAGGTGCATGCTACTTACTGACAGGTTGCATGAAGTTACTAGCATTTTTTTTTATGCGGTTTTATATAGCGTGAACTCGACCCGGAGGTATTGGAGCGCTTTACATGAGCACCAGTTACCTTACACAAGGACACATTCATTTTTTTGGTAGGCGAGGGGAGATTAAGTGATTTTGCCTAGAATCACAGGATGTTGACCTGGGGAGGAGGCTCGAACCTGGTTCCCCAGCTCCAAATTTGGCAGCTCTGGCCGTTAGGCCACACCCTCTCCCCTTCCGCCCTCTTTATTAGTTAGTTACACTTGTCATTACTAGTCCTTCTATTTTCCGGCTATTAGCACAAACCTCACATTTGTTTCCAAATGTTAGTTATGATGCCAGTCTATCAGCCACAGTAACTTAGGGGCATATTATCAAGCACGACGTTAAAATTATCGCCGGTTTAGCGGCAGAAAACTGCCGCTAAAGCGGCGATAATGGGCTTGATAATATGCCCTGGAGAATTCCAATAGAAGCCCATGTTGACACCAGAACATGGGCTTCTATTGGAATTCTCCAGGGCATATTATCAAGCCCATTATCGCCGCTTTAGCGGCAGTTTTCTGCCGCTAAACCGGCGATAATTTTAACGCCTTTTCTTGATAATATGCCCCTTAGTCTCGTAGTGTAAAAACGCGTCTGTTTCTTGGCAAAACTCGACATTTTGATTGCGTCCACTTCCGTGTAAAGAACCGGAAGCATAAACATGAGATATCAACCGTGATTTTTTTTAAACATTATTGTGCAGTGGCTTATTGTGATGCTCCCAAAGTCAATCTGAAATGTCCTAGTAAATATATATAGGGATTGTGGTGTGCACTTTAACGTCCTAGTTAATTAGGAATATTGCGAGCCTGTATGAATGAACAGACATCCAATTAATGGAGTGGATGTACTGAAAATTAAACTGTGACAACGTTCAGTCACCTTTCACGCCTCCCTCCAAACATCCTCTCTCACCTCAAATATTTTAAAAAACAGTACCCCCAAAAATAACCATGTTGGAGTTAAGAAGGTGAATGACCAATAAAGATGCCTTTAGGTTGTGTGTTTATCTGGACACATTTGCTGTGAATTCAAAGACAGAGGTGAAATGTCAGGCTGTTGACTGACCAATTGCTACTTATTCCAAATCGAAACCTGTGTTTACTTTTATTTATCTTACTGCAAAGTGAGAGGATTTTGTCAAAATGACCTAGGTGACGATCTTGCTGCAAGAATGGAAGTAAAAAGGAAAGGATGTAAGATGTACGTTTTTTTTTCTAACACACTACAATGTTTAAATATCTGCAAATTAATAATACATATTTTTAAAATATATCAGCAATTAGGAGAGAACTAATGAAGCACTTTTTTTGTAATTCTGGAGTGTAATGAAAACAAAGATTTTAATAGGATCCAAACAAATCAAGACACTTTACTTGGTGATGTGCAAATGATTCATATTTTCTGAAACTTCATTTCCAACCATTATTATTTGTGTGCCACATAGTTTTACTAGCAAAACTGCATACCTATGCAAATTTAGTGGCCACTTCAATGGAAACTGTGCTGCCTGTAATAGACAGTTCGCTACCACAACAGTGCTCCAAAATGCACCACCGGCTACATTCCATAACCTTACCATTTTCCTACTGAATCAGCGTGGTGCATTTGCTACACTTGTTCTTTGTGTGATGCTCGATTTTTTCGCAATCACTATGACATTAGTTATGTAACATAAAAGGCAGCACCCCCACTCTGAATATTGTTCCTGCACCACTGCCTCTCACACAACCCTCGATACAGCCTAAAGTAACACATTACAATGTATATTAAAAATACAGTGCCTGGAGTCCTGAAACCTACTCACTCCCCCCCCGGCCTCCCATTGATATACCCTAATCTACATCATGACAATATTAATAAAATCCCCAGTATAGTAAATCTGGTTGTTCACTACGCTGTTTCTGACTGTCGCTATGTTATAAAAGAATTCCAGGGATTCTAGGGTGCTCTAACTGGGCTCTCTGAGAGCCTGTCTGTGCAGTGCTGGAGAGCAGAGAACACAGCTTCAGAAGGGGAGGGAAGAGGGAGAGAAGTCACGGAGGGCCATGGAGTGGGTGACAGGAGGCCAGGTATTTTTTTTTTATATTTGGGAGGAGAGGCCATGTAATGTATGGCTACCCCCATTACTCCTCCGTCCCTACATACCAGTTGAAAACAAGGACAGATGATTCTGGGGGCCATATATAAATACAATTATATATGGTAAAGGTGAATAATAAGGATCTTTTTCACCTAGGGGTTCTAAATGAAATCATAAACAACTTGTGTTTTGCTCTCATTGTCTATTTGGTGTCCCTCAGTGAACAAACATCCCTGTTATTCACTGTTACCCATCTATAAACATCCCTGTTATTCACTGTTACCCAGCTATAAACATCCCTGGTATTCACTGTTACCCATCTATAAACATCCCTGTTATTCACTGTTACCCATCTATAAACATCCCTGTTATTCACTGTTACCCATGTAAACATCCCTGTTATTCACTGTTACCCATCTATAAACATCCCTGTTATTCACTGTTACCCATCTATAAACATCCCTGTTATTCACTGTTGCCCAACTATAAACATCACCTGTTATTCACTGTTGCCCATCTATAAACATCCCTGTTATTCACTGTTACCCATCTGTAAACTTCCCTGTTATTCACTGTTACCCATCTAAAAAACATCCCTGTTATTCACTGTTACCCATTTATAAACTTACCTGTTGTTCATATATAATTCAAGAAGTTAGATATGGATCCAATACGCATCTGCTATTATAAAGTGACTTTTCTGAATGCTGTTATTCACTTCAGTTATGTCACAGAAGTGAAATTGCTTTCCACTGCTGTGATGTGACATTGGCTACTTGTCTCTTCACGGCCATTGTACTAACTTGTTTTATAACTTTTATTGGATTGGTATGGAACTTATATACAATATAAAGATGCACATAGGTAAGAGTGAAGAAAGGGAAGTCTTTTCACCTAAGGGTTCTGAGTGACATCTAACATTGTGAGATGTTGAAGGAAAGCGTTTTTAGCAAAAATAATTCTCCTCTCTATGGAAGACTGGGTAAAAACCAACAAACTGATCCTGTGCGAACAGGTGGATTTAAACCATGGATCTAGTAACCAAATTCATTTGCATTATGGTACCCAGTTGACCACTCTCTGTGGACAGGGGAATCTTCACATGTGTTTCGAGGATTTTCATACATGTTTTGTGGACTTTGGAGCAGCGTTTGACATAGTAAACAGAAACTGTTTATGGTAAAAGGACTTGGTATTGCCTGTCTGATGATTTTGCTCATGCAATTGCATGATTCGACATGGACTCATGTCCAGTTGAGTACCTCAGGTGATGTGACACCACAGATCCATGTTAAGAATTGACTCATTCTCTTCTCCTTATTTATCCATGACCATGATGTACAAAACACCTTGTTAACGAATGGAGCTGTCCTTCAATATTTGGTCTAAATTAATGAAAGTTTCATTGTATGTTGATATTCGGAGCCCCTGACAGGACTAAAACAGTTCTGCAACATCATTGGGACTTATTATTTCAGTACTGTATTCATAAAAATCTGAAAATTAGCACTCACAAAATTCAGACACAAGGACCTTGGTACTTAGACACTAAGGGGCCGATTACGATTGCGGAAGGCCCGTCACCGCCAGCCATGCGGTGGCGGTCCTTCCGCAATTGTACCGCGCTTTTCCCCCCGCCACATTACGATGGCGGAGGGAATCACGCTCGGACCGTGGCGGACGCAAAGACCATCCGCCATGGGTCCGCCAAAAGCAATCTTACAGATTCCCTGGCGGACGGTCCCCATAGCCAGAAGTGGTGGCGGTGCCTAGCAGGCACCGTCCACCAAATCACGATGCTGGCTAGATCCGGCATTTCTTACAATGCCACCATAGGAAGGCTGGTGGTGATCAGTGACGGGCCCCCCTTGTGTTGGGGGAGGGGAGGGTGCACTTGGGGGGTAAAAGGGTACCCCCCTACATTTCACAGCACTACATGGCAGGCACGTAGTGCTGTGAAATGCAGTACATGGCATATTGACATCAGGGCGGGTGCTGCTTTCAGCAGCCCCCGCCGCAATGTTAATGATCAAGATCCGACCGCCATGGTGGCGGTCGCATCGTGATCGGGTGTGCAGGACCGCCGCATGCATGGCGGACGGTCCCGGTTTACACCAGGATGGCGGACGGACTCAAGTCCATCCGCCATCCTAATGACCCCCTAAGAACCTGGAAACTGGAGAAACATAAATGTTTGGAAGTCATGTTTACTGGATCTCTTACATGGGATTCACAGGGAAACAATGATGGTCATAGCCCTGTTGGGGAGCTAAGGTTTAATGCACTCAATGAATGATATTCTGTGATTACATTTTTAAGGTCAGATGCAGCAAAAACAACTCCTGTATAGGGGTGGGCTGAATTGGCAGAATTTGATTCCCCAGAATTCCATGAAAATTCCACGCCATTCTGCAGAATTCCGTGCCGGAGTGATGTGGGTGTTTGGCGCTATTTCTTAGAGCAAAATGCACTTTTGCATCCAAAAATGGGTGCAGAGACAGAATATCAAATCAAAAATATAGAATTATACAAATATCGAGTTAAAAATATCATGGGTCAGAAATATCGACATACGAATTCTCGTGTTCAAGAATATCAATTTTAGGTAAGTAATATCGATGTTAAAAATATCTAAGTGTAAAATTTAGTTTGCAAAAATATAGTTGTTAAAAATAGCGATTTTTTTATTAATGTTATGTATTTTAGTATATATTTTATATGTATGTGATGTATGTTTTTTTGTATAAGAATTGTTTGTATTTTTAATGAATGTGTTAAATTTTTAGTACTTATTCATTTTTTTAATTAGATTTTTGCGTTTTTAGTTCTGTAGTGGGTTTATTGGGGAATAGAGTGGCAAGTAATTTAATTATATAAAATTAACTGATTATTTTTAATAGTTATTAATATTTTTTTATATGAATTTTGCGTTTTTAGTTTCGTAGCGGGTTGTGTGTTTATAGGGAAATAGGGTGGGAAGTAATTTAATTATATTACATTTATTTAATAGTTTGTATTTATTATATTTGTTTAATTGAGATGTTATAGTGTTAAATGTGTAAAGTAATTTATTATTAATTAATTAATAATTGGTTGTTAATTCATTTTAATTAGTTAATTGGTAATTAATTATGGTAATTGTGTAATTAATTTTAGGTGTGTGTTGTGGTGTTTATAGGTGCAAAGGGTGGGAAGGGTGGGAAGTAATTTATTTATTTATTTTTTAAACTTTTTTATTGGTGAATATAACAAACAGCACAGCAATGCATTTCAGCCACAGCATACATTAGGTATACGATCGGTATAAGTCGGTTTACAGTACATTAATAACATCTTGACCCCTAGTCCGGTGATGCCCCCATGGTGGCAAATTCGCCATACAGTCTCGCTTCACAACGTCGCAGTTCCACTGTTGGAGACAAACATATATCCCCCCTGTATTTGTTCCACGCTGGGAAGTAATTTATTTTTAATTGATGAATTAATAATTAGTTGTTCATTAATTTTAATTAATTAATTAGTAATTAATTATGGTAATTGAATTATTATTTTAGGTGTGTGTTGTGGTGTTTATAGGAATAAAGGGTGGTAAGTAATTTGTGATTAATTAATTATTATATAGGTGTTAATTAATGTTAATTATTTGATATTTATTTTGTGTAATTGTTTATTTTTGTGTGTGTTGTTTTTACTTTTAAAGGGGTAAAAGGTGGGTATTAAATACATTTTAATTATTTAATTATTAGTTGTTAATAGTAATAGTAATATTTAATTGTGTTTTATTATTTTATAGTTTAATTTAGGTGTGTGTTGTGGATATTATAGTGTTAAAGCATGTGTGCTCAATGAATGTTTATTATTATTTTGAATTAATAAGATTTTTTTAATTGATTAATAATTATGTTAATTATGGAAATACATTTATTTTAAAATGTTGAAGTGTTTTGTTATTGGTGTGGTGTTATAGGGTAGGAAATAAAATAAATACATTTATGTTTTTAATAATGTTTTTGTTTGTTAATATTTGTTACTTTTAAATAATTATTGTTTATAAATATTTTAAATATATATAAGTATTTATTATTCTATTTTATATATTATTTGTAGGTTTTTGTTATATGTAATTAATATTATAATATGTGTTCTTTTTATATGTTTAATTTATCTAATTTTATATTATTAAAATATTGTTTATTTATTTTTATGATTTTTTAAATTTTGTAAATGTTTTTTTTTTCCAATGGCTTAAGTGTTATTAGTAATTTTTGTTTCTCTGCTATCCAACACTTTCTCTAATGTTGCATTCACAGGAGTGGAATAGTACTTATTACCTCTCCGCTATCCAGCGCTTTCCCTACTGTTGCATTCACTGGAGTGGAAATAGTAATTTTTTCCCCTTCGCTATCCAGCACTGTTGTACTCACTGGAGTGGGAATAATACATTTTACCCCTTCGCTATCCAACACTTATCCTACTGTTGCATTCAGTGAAGTGGGAATATTAATTTTTAGCCCTCCGCTATCCAACACTTTCTCTACTGTTGCATTCTTTGGAGTGGGAATAGTAACTTTTACCCCTGTGCTATCCAATACTTTCCCTACTGTTGCACTCACTGGAGAGGGAATAGTAATTTTTACCCCTCCGCTATCCAACATTTTCCCTACTGTTGCACTCACTGGAGTTGGAATAGTAAATTTAATTCCTCCGCTATCCAACACTTACCCTATTTTTGCACTCACTGCAGTGGGAATAGTAATTTTTACCCCTCCGCTATCCAACACTTTCCCTACTGTTGCACTCTTTGGAGTGGGAATAGTAATTTTTGCCCCTCTGCTATCCAACCCTTTCCCTACTGTTGCACTCACTGGAGTGGGAATAGTAATTTTTACCTCTCCTCTATCCAACATTTTCCCTACTGTTGCACTCACAGGAGTTGGAATAGTAAATTTAATTCCTCTGCTATCCAACACTTTCCCTACTGTTGCACTCTTTGGAGTGGGAATAGTAATTTTTTCCCCTCGGCTATCCAACACTTTCCCTACTGTTCCTATCACTGAAGTGGGAATAGTAATTTTTACCCCTCTGCTATCCAACACTTTCCCTACTGTTGCACTCATTGGAGTTGGAATAGTAAATGTAATTATTCCGCTATCCAACACTTTTCCTACTGTTGCATTTATTGTATTGGGAAATGTAAGTTTACATATTTTTTAATAAATTAATGTTTTAATTTATTATAGAATTTTTTTATTTTAAATTATTGATATATATATAGATATATTTTATTTTTATATAAGTTTAAAGTTTAAAGATTAAATAAAGAGAATAGTTAATACATTATTTTTAAGTAAATATATGTATATGTATAAATTATTATGTTTCTGTGTTTATATTTTTTTTAATTAAGTTTATTTGTTATATTTAGTTAAAATGTATATTAAATTACATTTATTTTGTTAAAAATAATATTAATATTTAATATATTTAATATATTTTTTAATCGATATGTTTTACATCTATATTTTTTACTTCGATATTTTTCATTCGATATTTTTGTACTTACCTGTTTAAGTATAGGGAGTCGATATTTTTGCATTCTATATTTTTTCTTATATATTTTTGACATCTATATTTCTGACATCGATATTTTGTCAGTGAAACCAAAAATGGATGCAAGGATACATTTTGCTCTAAGAAAATAGTGCAGCCAAACACCACTCGGCGACCTTACATACTCTGCAGTCAAGTGGTATGCAGTGGTTTCTAAACTTTAGAAACCACTGCATATCACTCTGCAGGGCATACCCCTCTGTGCCCTTACATACTCTGCAGTCATCACTGCAGAGTATGTAAGGGCACGAGGGGTATGCACTGCTGTGCAGTGATTTTTAAACAGGGCCTGAAGAGGGAGCAATCTCTTTATGTTTAAAAACCACTGCAGATTAAAGTTTAATCTGCAGTGTTTTTTAAACGTAGAAGAACTGTTCCATCTTCCAGCCCTCTTTAGAAACAATTTACTTCAGATTAATTCCGCCGGCGGGGTTACAAAAATAACAACGGAATCACCAAATTCCTCCGATTCTGCCGGCGGAATTAACATTTCCACCCAGGCCTACTCCTGTAGCTGGTTATTCTGGAACTGCCTTACCAGGCGCGGCCGGCACAGGTAACAGCAGTGAGGTGGGGCGGTGGGGGGGAGTGAACAGATGACGGGATAGGGAAAGTAAAAATAAATAAATAAAACCACTTACCTTGCGCTCGCCACATTGCCGAGTCGGCGATGCAGCAAGCGCAAAGTAAGTGGTTTTGTTTTAAATTAAAATGTATAAAGTTTCCAGTGTACTCGCCAACAAAGGTATGGTACAAGCAGTTCCCTTATTACACATAGGGCACACTTTTCCTGTTTGCGCCATGGCGCACCTTTAAATAGGTGTGCAGTGGGAAAAAAAGGAAAGTGCACCCTATTACAGAGAATGCTCTACCTTCAGGGCAGGTGCAAACTTGGGATGTTCTGGCAGCAGAGCATTCAAGTGAAACATGGAGAGGCTGCTTCAAAGTCGCTTTGCGTTGTGCTGTGCAGGGGCCACCTGCCTGCACTTTGAGAAGGGATTAGAGATCCCTTTGCAGGTGGGTGCAGTCTGTGACTGCATCTGCCTGCAAGGGGATGTCTAGGGAGTTCATGGGACCCCTTTTCCCCTATCCAGACAGTTGCCATCAGGGGGTGCACTGACACCTTTTTGTGGCACACTTTCAGTGCGTCTCCTGATAGCTTCTTTGCGCCTGAGTCCATAATAAAGCGTGGGCAAAGAGATTCCCTCATTCACACGGGGCCACGCCCTCATGCAAATGAGGGAATGCCCTCTTGAGATAGCGCTGGCGCTACATTTGCCCCAGCACTATCAGTAGTACAAACGCAGATGCTTGTGTGGCCCCTTCTGTAATACCAAAGTGCCCAGGGGGCGCATAAAGCAGGCTCACATGCCCATAGTGCACCTGGGGCACTTTCTGCAATACGGCCCCATATGTTCAAGACTCCACGACACATAGGGCTAGATGTACGACGTAAAATTGCATGAGCAAACAGGTTTGCGACCCATTTGCGCATGCAATTTTAGTCTGGGCCATGTACTTACACTATTTTGCGAGTCGCAAATAATTTGTGACTCGCAAAATAGTGTATTGCGACTCGCTATTAGGAAGGGGCGTTCCCTTCCTAATAGCGACCGCAGGGGAGCGTGGCTTGACAACATGGCCGCGTAGATGTGCTCTGAGAGAGCTCCGTGCGGCGGCCTGCGATAAATGAGATCCTCCTGAATCCTGGCTCTCAAAACTTCCACAAAATGCTCTCCGTGGACCCGTGAGACACTTCGCCGCCACAGGGTGGAGAAATAGCGGTGCGAATCCCCCTAATGAAGAAAACGAAGCCCTGACGCGACCGGGACGCTGGCGCCATCTTTGATTCGGCCTAATAAGATCTGCGGAGATGCCGGACCCGTGACTTTCCTGGTCCCTGCTGGGGAAGAGATGACGGACTGAGCCCCCACGTAAAAACCCTGTGGAAAGGGCCGGACTGAGAGTTGTTCAGGCGTCTGCCGTGGGGCGACCCCGGGCTGGCGTATGGGCCCACGAACTCACCTGCAACCGCCGGGGCTGGAAAGCCAAATAACCCAATTGGGCCCCTATTAGGTGAGCGCAGCTGTTTGTCGCCCCATGGGGGAACTGAGGCGTGCTTGGGACAGCTGAGTGAAAGTGAGCCATTGCAGGTGGCAGTGGTGACGGAGACTCCGGGCGCATCCAGTCGACCCCGGACCGAAGGCCCCCCCTTCCCTGTTTGCTGGGAGGTGACTGGGACGCGACGCCCCCGCGTGCGGAGGGTGCGACCCTGTGGAGAGTGCCGAGTTCGGGGACGCTCAAGTGTCTGTCGCAAAGTGGTCCCGGACCGGCATATGGGCCTACGAAATCACCTGCAACCACCGAGGGGCTGGAAACCCGATTGGGCCCCCACTGCGTGAGCGTTGCTGTTTGTCGTCCCCTGCGGGGACTGAATCGTGCTTGAGACAGTTATGTGAAGGCGAGCCATTCCAGGTTAAAACAGTGACAGAGACTCTGGGTGAATCCGGTTGGCCCCAGACTAGGGGCCCCCCATTTCCTGCTTGCTGGAAGGTGACCGGGAAGTGGTGGCTCGACAACGCGGACGCAGCGCCGCGGAAAGACAGGAGAAGATCTAGCTGCGGGAGCTGACGAGCCAGTGGTTCTGTTGGAAACGACAACTGCTTGGGTGAAAAGGCCCCGGGAGGAAGAGGACGGCCAGAGCCGCCGGACTTGCCTTGGAAAGAGCAGAGAAGATCTGTGGGGGGTTCCTCCTTGAGAGCCTTGCTGCGAAACCACGAATTGCAGATCGTATAGGCAGAGAGTCGGAGATTTGACTGTGAAGGTGGCCCCGACCAAACTACGCGCAGCCCAGACTGAGACTGGGAATCTATGTGAACTGCGACTGAGAGGAGATTCCCATGCGTCCGAGGGCGCTGCATTGCTGGTAAAATCGCGGAACTGCGGAGGACCGCTTTTGATATTCCCTTGACAGGAAGTGTCATATAGGGAGTACCCAAATATCGTTAACTGGACAATATGGGGAAAGACAAAGCAGTAAAATCACAATCCAATAAAATATTGAATTGTGCCCAGCCTATATCCCATGGGCCTGAAGATAATAACAAAAACCAAGCAATGGATAAGGGAACACTGGAGGAAGCTGCCGAAGATGCGCCGACATTGATGGATGTCCTACGTGCCGTTCAGTCAACCAGGGACGAGATGATTAAAAAAATTGATGCTGTGGCCATAGATGTCAATCTCCTGAGATGTGACCTTAGAAAACTTTCGGACAGAGTGACGGTCACAGAAAAAGATACCGACGCATTAAAAGATGAAGTTAAGAGTCTTAGTGCCACGGTGGTGGAACTGAAGCATCAGGTGATCAAGCTCGATGTCACAGATTCCGGAACGGTCCGGGCAGAACGCGGGAGATCTACTGACAGAAGCGTACCTGAGGGCAAGGGGGTAGCATCGCTGGTCTCCCGTGGCTGCGACACCTGGTCGTGGCTATCCGAATGGTGGTCTCAGGGAAGGGCCGCGTGGAGGATGGCTGGATTAGCGGGAGAATGGCGCAGCAACGCGATCAGCGCTGGGTGCAGAGCCTCAAGACCTACAAATCCCAGGATGCCTAGGGAACGTTTCCGCTGTAGCCCCGATCACGTGGGGTCCTTGCCGGAAGAGGAAGACCGGTTAAAGGCAGCCTCAGGGAAGGAACAAACTGCTGGTTATTCTTCGTTGGTACAGCGCCGGCCGCGCTGCTGATTCTCTCGTCAGTTGGAGTAGGGTAAGGGTGCACTTGCACCATTCAGACCGGGATTGTTACCGCTCAAACTCTTCCAGCTGTCTCTCCGCGGAAGGGGGCTCAAACGAGCTCCTCTCTCAGAAAATAGCCACCTGGCTTAGGGGGATCATTGTTTCCACCAAAACCCGCACTTCCTTGTTAGTTTGGAAAGGATTATGTTACCTCTAGGCAAAGATACTACCAAGGTTTTAGGTATCTAGGTAGAACGTTTCAAGGAGGTGAATTCCGTTTGTGTACATGACTATAATAAACTTGCTGAAATATATTATTGGAAATCAAAAGAAGTATTTTGATCGTTTTGTGTTTGGTTTACATTAACAGGGGGTTCAAGAGGCGGCATTCTGCTCTTCCCCTGTGACGTGGGACAAAGTGTATGTACTGGTGTGTATGCTCTTTGAGTGCCTGGCAAAGTTAACAGTGGCTGAGTGTTTCTTTAAGCTCATGGCTTTATGATTCCCTTGTACTCTATCCTTTCCATAGCGCTTTATCGTCACTTCCGAGCAATAATATTGAACTGTTGAATTCCTGAATGACCTACATGAAAGAAATGTATTTATTTATATTTTACAGGTAGGGGTGGCTCATTAGAATAATAAAGAGAATTCGTGTATCCCAACTGATGCTAACCTTTGAGTTCTTTTTCCCTTTTCAGATCTCCCTCCCTGCTGACCCCTTCCTTTCCTTCCCCCGCTTGACCATCCCATTCGCCTGTGCTGTAAGAGCATACAGGGTTGGGGCTGTCGAGAGGTGGACCCCTTTTTGGCATCGAACCGTTCCCGAGGAATCGCCGAGCTGACACTCGATGGTGTGGGGTCGCAGACAGCCCACGAGACATAAGCAGCAAAAGAGAACGATGAGCTTGGGCTGCATCACGGTCCACCAGGACGGAACATTGCAAGCCTCAGGATCGGAGGTGGTTCCAGACTCGGTGGAAACAACGCCAGATATTGCACAGGAAGACGGAGGACCAGGCAGTGGACATGAATGACTCTTACGAGCTGACCACTAACTGTACAGATAAGTGGGCCCATTGTAATTGGTGGGAAGAAATTAGTTTGAATTCTACATTGGGGGTTCCTGGGAGACTTATGCTCCGTAATGTGGGGTGGTTTCTTGACCTTCTAAATGTGTTTTTTTCCTGTTTTTCCTTCAATTAGTCTAACAGTACAGGTTGAGAGCCATCCCGATATATACATGTTTTGAGACATGGACAGCCGCCGGACTGGCGATGCCCCCACTAGAGACCAGGTCCGCCGGGGAAGCTGAGAGCAATCTTGCACCCCAGCGCCACCAGCTCTCTTGCACAGCATTTATTTTGATATAACTATTGACATTGCAGATATGGCTAGATCGGGTCAAGACCCTGGATCTGGCATGCAGACGTTGAGGTACTTGTGGGAGAGGGAGGGAAAGGGAGGTTCGGGGCGGTATGTATTCTTTCTTATAGGGATCACTAGATGCATATACAGAACTATACTACTGCCCATGGGAGGAGGGGGGGGAGGGAAATGTTTTGTTCTTGAATGTTGGTTTGTTTGTTGGGGATTTTTTGAGGTCACGAAGGATCATGCCATGACAGAGAGATTTTGGAGCACACGAGAGAGAGATACTGATGGAGGAGGCACACACGTTGGACACTTGACACTGCAACTCCATGGCGGTACAAACGTTAAAGTTTCTTACCTGGAACGTCCGAGGGTTAGCAGCTCTACAGAAACATCATAGAATACATGCTTTCCTGAAGAGATATAAAATAGCAATCGCGGGCCTACAGGAAACACACATATGGGGGAACACAATAGCGTGCCTGCGTAAACGGTGGAGAGGACAGATTTATGCCACATCGTATTCTGGTTTTGCACGTGGGGCACTGGTGTGGGTAGCACCGGGGGTCCCTTTCCAACATATTCAACATGTTCTAGACCCTGATGGACGATATGTTATTCTGTTTGGAAGATGGGAAGGGAGAGAACTCTGTATTATTAATGTCTATGCCCCCAATTTGGATTGCCCCAATTTTTATCCAACTGTCCTGAAAGCAGCGACGCCCTACATAGGTGCTGAGATCCTCCTTTTTGGAGATTTCAACTGTGTATTTGATGGGAAATTAGATAGAGAGCCCCCTAAAGAGCACACTAAACCCCGTATGGTGAATTCCCACACAGATATACTTCAGGGTTTGCAGCTGAGAGATGAATGTTGAACGCGCAACCCCACTAAAAGAGAGTTTTCTTGTTTTACCCCCGCAGCCAACACATTTTCCCGAATTGACCATTGCTGCCTCTCGACTGGTCTTTCTGCCACAACAGATGGCATCTCCTATTTACCACGCTATTTATCTGACCATGCGCCGCTGTTGTTGACCGTGTCCAGTGGACCGGGGCGACTGTCCATTCCGCTTTGGCGACTCCGAGCGGAGGCCCTTACGGACCCCCCATACGCACAGACGGTGGCAGAGGCTCTCCGACATTACTTTGAGGAGAATTGGGGATCTACGACCACCAGATCCACTGAATGGGAGGCTATGAAAGTGGTTATTAGGGGGGTCGGCATGAGGACTACCTATGGGGTCCAACACTAACTTAACGCGGACATTAATACCTTGGAAGCATGATTAAAAGCCTTAGAGAACACGCTATATAAGACTCCGACCGATATGGCCGAGTGGACGCGGGTTAAAGGGGAGTTACTTGAGGCTTGGTTGCGATTGGAGAAGCATAAGTATACCTCTTACAGGCAAAGACACTATATGGAGGGGACAGATCGGGAGCGCTCTTGGCCCGATTGATTCGTACTGAGGCAGAACAGGTACCGGTGCTGCAACTTCGTAATGATAAAGGGGATGTGGTACATACACAAGCCGCGATTCTTAAAGAACTAGCAACTCACTTGCAACAGACATGCACGACGGCCGCCCCGGTCCGATCACAGGCACTACAGGATTATCTTAACGCAATAACGCTGCCTACCCTTGAGGAGGCAGATGCTGAGGCCCTAGGGGAACCACTGACCAGGGAGGAAGTGCTAACGGTAATTAAGAAACTGAAGTCGGCAAAATGTCCTGGAAGCAACGGCCTCCCAACTGAATTTTATAAAACGTTTGCACCTCAGCTGGTAGATCACCTCTTTGAAGTGTTTAATGAGGCTCTCGCTAGAAGGGCACTTCCTAATACCATGATGGAAGCACTGGTATCTATGGTTCTGAAGCCAGACAGGGATCCCTTGTCCCCGAGTTCCTATAGGCCCATATCCCTTCTGAATATTGATGAGAAAATATTGAGTGGACTGCTGGCGGCACGAATCCTGCAATACATGACCCGACTGGTCCACCCAGACCAGGCCGGGTTTGTCCCTGGTCGGAACACCACACATAATTTGCGACGGCTCTCCCATGTTTGGCACGCGCCGCACTTACAGGACTCGGACTGGGCCCTGCGTCTTTTAGACATTCAACAAGCTTTCAACTCTGTTGAATGGGATTACATATGGGTGATGCTTGATAAAGTGGGATTGGGGGAAAAATATTTAAGTTGGCTGAAACTGCTTTACGTTAGACCAACGGCTCGTGTCCGCCTTCGCAATCAAGTATCCGATAGTTTAGAACTCCAGAGAGGTACTCGACAGGGTTGCCCCCTGTCGCCGCTCCTTTTCGCCCTCGCGATGGAGCTATTGGCGATTATGCTTAGAAGTAGGATGGATCTATGAACAATGAATATAGTCCCAATCAGTACTATATTTTTGGCCCATGTCCAGCCGGACAGAGGCAAGTTTAATATGCAAAATAATTCGAATAAAACACAAAAATGTGAGGCAAATATCAGTGGGATACAAGCCTGTATCCGTAAACTCACATATCTAGACAAACAAACAACATAGAGAGGCTCAGGCAATTTGTAGTTGTTTCTAAAAAGTAATATACGTATAGTGAAACAACAATCGTAGAAAGGTCACCTTTACACAAATTATATACAGAAATCACTGTGTATAAGGTTGACAACTGTGTCGACGACGTTTCGATCCTTATCTGTAGGATATTGGATCATCATCATGAATGGGAAAATTAGACCGATGTGTTCGGTTTCATAGCATGGCGCCATTTACTTTCAGGGACAACGAGCGTCACATCAGGCCCACTTCGCTATTCGCGCCGAATGGGACCGATTCATTACGGCATTGTTAATTAGGCTACTCCTTCCGACTAACATGTCTTGAAACAGCCTTCGTTGTGCAGGTATCAACCCCGCCACATCAGTCTCCCATTGTGGATGGCCCCACCTTCCATTGCTATGAAACCGAACACATCGGTCTAATTTTCCCATTCTAGGGTCCTATTTGCCCCACCTGCTATACAGCCCGTACGCACCAGCCCTCATTCACTGAGCGCCACTGCAGTAATTTACAGGCATATGCTCTCAGGCACTTTATTTCTTAGTCCTGATGATGATCCAATATCCTACAGATAAGGATCGAAACGTCGTCGACACAGTTGTCAATCTTATACACAGTGATTTCTGTATATAATTTGTGTAAAGGTGACCTTTCTACGATTGTTGTTTCACTATACGTATATTACTTTTTAGAAACAACTACAACTTGCCTGAGCCTCTCTATGTTGTTTGTTTGGCTAGATATGTGAGTTTACGGATACAGGCTTGTATCCCACTGATATTTCCCTCACATTTTTGTGTTTTATTCGAATTATTTTGCATATTAAACTTGCCTCTGTCCGGCTGGACATGGGCCAAAAATATAGTACTGATTGGGACTATATTCATTGTTCATAGATCTTTCCCTTTTTCAGGGACCACTGTTTTTTATAATAACTTAGTTCCCAAGGTCCCTGACCTATTCTACTTGGGTTCCCTTGTTTTTTATATATAGAAGTAGGATGGGGCAGTGGGGTATTCAGTTAGGTCCAACGGTACATGTGGTGTCAATGTATGCTGAGGAAACACTGGTGTACCTTCGCCATGCCAGGGAGGCAGTACCTGAGCTCCTTCGGGAGTTAACTGCTTTTGGGGCGATATCAGGCCTCTGCCTTAATCCGGGGAAGTCTAAGCTCTTTCCTATGGGAAGCCTGAGGGATAAAGAAGAGGGTGAATTACCCAATGTAGGGATAGGCTGGATCAGAGACTCGGTGCGGTACCTTGGGGTTCGGCTGATACACACGCAAGCGGCTTATTTAGAACAAAATATGGGAAGGTGTGTGGAAGGTATCCGCAAATCAGTGGAGTACTGGCAGGGTCTGCCCTTATCTCTGATGGGACGTGTTGCCCTAGTAAAAATGGTGATCCTTCCATGGTGCTTATATGTTATGCAGAACTCTCGCTACCGTATACCACGGGCGTATTTCCTCCAGTTGGACCATCTGTTGGTTGAGCTATTATGGGGGACCAAAAGAAAAAAGGTGTAATTGAATACATTACAGAGAACATGGGAGCGGGGAGGACTGGAGGTCCCTAGGTTGGACTTTTATTATATGGCGACACAGCTTCAGCATGCAGTACAATGGCTTGATGAGAATGACAATTGGGAGAAGCGACTATTGATGGGTACTCACCAGGAGATTCCTCTCCCGGATCTTATTATGCTAGGATCACGGGTGCCTGAACAGCTCCCATACATTGTTAGACATGTGGCCTCCACCTGGGAATCCGCAAATAAGGTTGCGGTGAGAAGAGCGCCATATGCACCCGAGGCCCCGCTGTGGGCAGTAGTACCGTTCAAACAAATAAGCCAAACTATGTCCACTACTAGATGGATAGAGGGAGGCTGCCGTATAATGGGGGATCTGTATATGGGACAGCCGTTTCTTACTAGGGAAGAGGCGGAATCAACGTTTGAGCTGGGCAGAGGTCAGTACATTCAATATGTAAAGATTTCGGCGGTGGCACGGGAGCTGTGGCCGATGTTCCCGGAGGAACCGCCCATAACCGCCACCCTTCAGGCCCTTGCGACCTTGGCAGGAGGTCGTAGACTGGTATCTCATATCTATAGAGCGCTACGGGGGGATCTCGATGCACGCCCACTCCCGATCCAAGCTAAATGGGATGCAGCACTAGAAGAACCCCTAACAGACTCTGAATGGAAAAGGGTGCACGAAGGGGTTAAACAGATCAGCTCCAATAGTAGATTTAAACTCACCCAATTTAATATTGTCTATCAGACCTATCTGACTCCACGAGTACTCCATAAAATATATCCAGATCGGCCTGCCTGCTGCCCCAAGTACGGTTATAACGAGGCCCCTTTCCTACATATCCAATGGGAATGCCCGAAGCTGCGACTCTTTTGGGAGTTGATACTGGAGCGCTTTAGGCAAATAACGGGATGGACGTTGCCCCAATCCATTAGGGAGATACTTTTGGATCTTCTCCCTAGCCCCAAAGGGAAAAAACTTACACGTAGATTCCTCCAACTGGGGCTAGTGCTTGCCAAGAGGAGGATAGCGATTAACTGGATGGGCTCGCAACCTCCCAAGGTGGAAAATTGGGCCAGGGACTTAAGGGAATGGGCGACAGCAGAACTAAATCGAATGAAGCGAGTCAGGAGCGATGAAAAGTTAGAAGAGGATGCGAGAGCTTGGTATGTCTTGATTTCAGAGGTCCCAATGGGGGAGGCCCCTACCACACAAAAGTCGAAGGAAACACAAGCGGATCGAGATGGATCGGGGGTGGAGGTGCGGTAGGAGGGCAAACTTGACTTGAGAATGGTGCAGTACTCTTAGTAAGAGATGTAGTCAGGCAAAGTAATAAATGATAAAGACGGAGAATTTATACATATGTGACCCGGGAAGTGGGGAGGGGGGATTAATTTGAAAAGTTTATTGTTACAGTTTGTTTATTGAGAATCTTTTATCCGAATCCAAACACAATGTGATGAGTATTAACGCAGATCTCAGATGTGACCATATTTTTTTTTCTGAACAGGATTGTATTGTTTCCTTTAATGTCTACTATTCAAGTGAGATTATTTGACATATGTGAAAATTGTTAAGTCCACATGATATTGTGATTCTGAATGATTGCACTGAACTGTGATTCTGTTATACCTGTACTGTTTTTGCGAATCTGGATGATTTAAACTCTCAATAAAAAATTTTTTTTAAAAATAGCGACCGCAGAGCCATGTATGAAGGTTTTGCTACCGCAATTTGCGACCCCTTCCCCTTTGTGACTGGCTCCAAAAATGTTTTTAAGGGCAGGCAGTGGTCCCAGGGACCACTGCCTGCCCTTAAAAAATGAAACAAAAACGTTTCAATTTTTTTTTTTAAATGCAGCCCGTTTTCCTTAAAGGAAAACGGGCTGCATTTAAAAAAAAAAGAGCTGCTTTATTTAAAAGCAATCCCAGACATGGTGGTCTGCTGAGCCCAGCAGGCCACCATCCCTGGGAGGGCCTGTATTCCCAATGGGCTCGCAAATTGCGAGAGGCTCATTAATATTCATGAGCCCGCAATTTGCGACCCCATTGGGAATCGCAAACAGTGTTAAACACACTGTTGTACATGCAAAATAGCGCCTTGCAAATTGCGAGTCGCAAAAGACTCGCAATTTGCGAGGCGCTTTTTTGCACGTTGTACATCTGGCCCATAATCCTTACTTCAACAGCAGCAACTTGAAAATGCCAATGAAAGCAGCACAGTTGGCAAGGGGTAAGCAGTGCCAAATGCATGAGTAGCACAGGGTGCAAAGAAGAGCAGCACATGTAGCAGATATAGGAAATGCAGGAGAAATGTATATTTGATTCACACATACAGGTGCCACTTGAACATTGGCAATACAGGCATCCCTGACACACCGTGCAGCAATCACTTGCACAAATGACAGTCAGTGGTTCAAGTTTCCCTTGCATCCTTAAACAGAAGAGAAACAGTGCAGGCAGCAGTACAAGCTTCATTCATGGAGTGTGCAGGGTGCAAGGGGATCTCTATAGATGCATGGGAGAGCAGCATATGGTGCAATCTCTCTCACACACACACACCTACACACACACACACACACACAGGTACCACAAGGACATCAACAAAGTGAGCTTTACTCTCACACACAGAACCAGTACAGCACAGTAGGCAGCAATGCATGTTTTCTCCCCACAATCACAGAACTGGTAGGGCATCCTTTCAGCAGTGCAACCTTCCATTGTATCACTCCAAATAAGAACAGCACAGGTAGATGCACAATAATCCACCCGATAACTTCTAAAACAAATGCAGCAACTTGCAAGATGCAAAAGGAAGAAACACAGCGGGAAAGGAGCAAGCAGTGGCAGGTCCAACAAGGAGGAGCACAGGGTTCAAGAGTTAAGAGGGAGCAGTGGAGTGGCCACAGAGAGCAAAGCAGAGTGAAAGGGTAGCACTCTCCCCTCCACTGCTTACCCAAGTTCCTGAGTTAGCAGTGCAGGGTTATAAAAAATGTGTTATTAGTTGTGCAGGATGCAAGACCAGCACAAGTAATAGGTCCACATTTGTCCCTTTCCTGGGAACCAAATACCCCATTGTAGTACTTGACTCTCTGAGGGTAGAAAAGCAGAGCAGTGCAAGGCGTACTCAGCTAAGGTGATGCGGTAGAAAGTGCTATTTGCTGGCACGCAATAATAACACTCAAGAAATGGCTGTTCAGTCAGTGCTTTTCCTTTGAACAAGGAAAAGTACATTTATTATACACACACTACTAAATTATACACATTAATTTGCATATATATACATCAGACAGATGGAATTACCTTTGGTCACTTTCTGTAATCAGATGTGACCCTTACTGGTTCATGACACCTGAAATCACAGAGCCCCTCCCCCCACCAATAGAAGGTAGAACCTCACAATATGGAGGGGGATCATTTTAAATAAAACTGGTCTATTGGCTTTGTCAAGGGGTCACCACATCAATGTATAAGGCAAGCCTATTGGCTTTGTTAATGGGGGGTCACCACATTATAATATAAAGCAAGCCTATTGTCATTGTCAAGGGATCATCACATTATAAGACCAATAATCATATGCTAACTGTGAGAAGTTGGCCTGTCATATGCTGTCCACTAATTATAGTGGGCACCTTGCACCAGTCCAAACAACCCCTTATTGGAGATAGGTTAAAGACAACCTTTATTGAAAGCTATCCTAGTGGTAGCTATGGAGAGCAGCCTTCAGGCTAAGTCTTGAAGGAATGTAAAGCAGCTTGTTTTACCAGTCTATAATCTCTTGAGTGACCAAATGAAAGAGGACCACACCAGGTATATATTCAAAATATATGTATTTATTACTAAACACACCCCTCTAGTCTCTTTATGAGGCTAGAGTTCGAAGTACATACGTTACGAGTTAGTTATCTACAGTAATAGCACAAATACACGTTTGAGCCCCAGGGGCGTACCAAACCATATACCAATAAAGTGGTATAAGAACCACGACTGAGCTAGACACAAGGCCTAGAGCCTGTAGAAGTGCTTGGACCACAAGGAACCACCCAAGGCAGTGACACAGGGGACCCACGGGGGACGCGTGCAGTGTATGAACACAACCGCGAACCACCGTTAACTTCTATGGGGAAAGTCGCGATTAGAATTTAAAAGAAAAGGGACACTTAGAGGAGGACTTGGAGCAAACCCTTTGAGAACTAGGCTGTTCTAGTGTCAATACCCACGGGAGCACCGGAGTACTCGAGTTACCTCACCCAGGGAAGCCGGGTGCATAGGTGTCTTTCGGGGTCGGGTTTCGTCGTCGCTTTCAATGGCGATCTGCTGCAAAGTGCTGCTGGCGACCAAGTCGAAAGTGTTCGGGTGGATCCAAAGGTGGATCGAAGATCTGAAGAACCTGAAAGCAGAGGGGACAGAGTCTGGGTCACTAGCCAGTGACCAGGAAGGCGATGAGCAGATGCCCACCGATGTCGAGTGCTTCAGGTAGGTTGACGGTCGTCTTGACTCTTCAGCCACGAGGTCCAGGAGGCGTCGACGACAACCAGGAGCTGGATTCGAGCTGTCCCATGAACGTCTAGTCGATTGCAGGGGTGTCGGCGACCGGATTGGACCCAACAAGCCTTGGCAACGGCAAGTCTCGTGGAAATAGAAGAAGGACGATGTTGCAGACCAGCAAGGTCTGGGGGACTCACCCAGCGAAGATAAGTCAGGGCACACCTGAAGCAACCAGGGAGCCCAAGCAGAAAAAGATTGGCCTTCGGGAGGGCCTACTAGCCAACGGACTAGCGACCGCGAAGGAGCCTCGAGACGATGCACGTGGAGCTGGCTCACAGGACACTCGTAGAGTGGAGGCCAGTGATCTTCGGTGCAGTTGGTGCTGGAGGCTGGGGCTACTCGGAGCCCAAAGCACGACTTCGTGGGAGACCCAGAAGAGGATGCACTTGCAAATGCGTTCGGTGTCCAGGGGTCACGGTTCCACGTTACCCACGACAGCTACGGGCCTCAGCTTTGCTGAGGACTCAGGGCAGCCTCGGGGAAGTCTGGAAATCCACCTCTGGTGATGCAAAGACTTCGGCGTCCGACGGGAGCTTCAGCGATGCAGACCGGACAATTGCTTCTTTGGTGCCTGCCAAGCAGGGGAGTCACTCCTTGACCCCAAGGGAGATTCTTCAGTCCTCTAATCTTAAAGTAGAGCGTCGAAGGTCCAGGATTCTGTATCAGAGTTTCGTCCAGGTAAATCTAAAGTCCTAAGGACTGGGTTCCCCTACTTATACTAAGGTAAGGGGTTGGACATACTCTGTGACCCCACCTATGGGAGGGTCAGGGCAGAGGGGTGGTTACACCCCTTTCCCTTTGTCCAGTTTCGCGCCAGAGCAGGGGCTGGAAGCCCCTGAGCCGGTTTGAACTGGGGTATGCACAGGGACACCAAATGTGCCCCCAGTGCAGGACTTCAAAGCACCAGAGAGTGCTCCCGCCCAGCCCCAATACACACTATCCTGTCTGGGGAGGTGGTCACACCTCCCTGGGACAGGAAACCTATTGTCCAGGCCTCCCCTGCCGGAGTTTCGGTCAGCAGCAGGAGGCCAGACTCGTGTCTGTGGCAGCGGCATCCATTTTGTGATGCCAGGGCTCTGGAAAGTCAGTACCGGGCATACCGGTGTGTACATGTCTTTCCCTCTAGAAGGGTGGAATGCTACCCCCGCCGCCAGAACTGGCGGGGGGGTAGTATTCCAAGATGTTTGACACCAAACACGACATGTTTCCGTGCAGCCATCCCAAAGTTAGCATTTAACGCGAGGTTATAATGCGCTTAAGAGTATATGGTCAGGCTGCACTACAAACAGCATCAGAGAAGGGTCTCCGAACGCTGCAGAGGGGCCCTGCTCATGCAGGGGCACCCTCTCACATAGGAACCACGCACTCTGCCTTCAGGATTGATAAGGCCTGCCATAGGAGTGACTTATAGGTTTATATGTGTGTATGTATGTAGTGATATAGGTAGCCTATATCACAGTAAGGGGTGCATGCACCACCTTACCCAGGCTGCAGTAGCAGACCTGTGGTGTCATTTTGGATGGCCTTCCAGGGGTGGCACAATACATGCTGCAGCCCCTGGTAGGCCTCTGAGGTACCTATGCCCTGGGTACATAGTATACCATATACTAGGGACTTATAAGGGCACTCCAGACTCCAATCAGAGATGTGCCTAAGGCACATGGAAACTATTTTATAGAGGAAGCAGATAGACTGGGGCCCTGAATAGCAGGATCCCAGTCCAACTAAGTCATAAACCAGCAAAACACCAGGAAAAAAGTGGGGGCAACCATATAGTCAGATTCCACCTTCCTACATAACCACCCCCCAAACGAAAGGAGATAAGGCTAACCTTGGCCAGTTGAGCCTTTATTGACTAAGTGGCCATATAAGGAAGCACCTGCACTAGCATGGTTGCCCCCTGTCTTATGGTCCACTAAGCAATCCCTCACCCTAAGGGTATGAGAGGGTCTCCACCATGGGGAATTACTACCTGTGGTGTGCTTTGGTAAAGTACAAGGCTGGTGAGGTGTCTGAGAAGGGAAGTGAGGCCCTAGGAAGGTTGGTCTCAGCTTCCTCAGATCACTGGTCACCATGTATGCCTGTCTTTCCATGACTGAGTTGCACTGTGCTCTAAGGGTCAACCTTTGGCTGCCTACAGCTGGGGGTTGGGTCCCTTTGGATGGACCACTGGAGGGACATGGCAGGTTTGGAACCTTTGGTCCCAGGTTTGCCCTTGCCTAACAGAGTCCTTCTGGGGGAGGTCCCTACACAAAGGTATGGGGGATCCCTCAGTGTGTTGAGGAATTTTCACCTGGCTAGGGCTACTAGACTGGGTGCCCCTAATCTGCTGATGGGGGGTTCCTCTGGACAGGGGGCCCTGGGGGTCCACTGACCTCCCTGACCTCTGCAGCCCTGGGCTGACTGAGGCAGGGTAGAGAGGGGCAGGTTACCTGCTCCAGACTGGGTACCACCTTGGAAGGGTCCTCTGCCATCAGGGGTGTGGCCAGGCCAGGCCTGACTACCTCTGGGGCAGTTCCTTCACTAGGGGTAGGGTCAGTTCCCTGAGGAGGCTGACCCTTACCTACTGCCTGGAGGGAAGAAGACTTTTCTTCAACCCTTGTGCTCTCTTTTGGGGGAGAGTGGGCCATTCTTCCAGGCTCCACATCTCCAAAATTTCCTGGGCTGGGGCTGTGGCCATCACAGCCCCACTAACTTTTACAGGGACGCCCAGCATTCTCAGATGGGTTTGGTGTTCAACTTCAGCCCAGGCTGAAATTTCCAGATCATTGCCCATCAGGCAATCTACAGGCAAGGTTGGGGACACTGCCACTCTTTTGGGCCTGTGACCCCTTCCCAGCTGAGATTGACTATGGCCATGGGGTGATCTGTTCTGACACCATCAATGTTGGTCACCTGGTATTTAAACTCAGGTAAAAGCTGGTGAGGGGGGACTAGGTTCCCTGCCACCATGGTGACACTAGCCCCTGTGTCCCTAAATGCCACAGCTTTCTGACCATTAATTATTGGCTCCAGTCTGTACCTGCCCAATGCATTGGGACCCATGGTAAAGGTGGCAAATCCTACACCACCATCAGAGTCAGAGGAGTCTGTTGAGGGGGTCCTGTCTAAACTAGGGCCCACCTCTGTTCCTCTTGCAAAAGCACCTAACTTTTGGGTACACTACTCCCAACTGGAGGATTACTACTGGTAGTACCAGGAGGGGTGGTAGTAGTTGTTGGAGGAACATTTTCTTTATTGCCAATCCTGGGGCAACTGGGATCAGTTTTCCAGTGTCCAGGCTTTTTACAGACATGGCAATAGGGTTTCTTTTCAGGAGAGGAAGGAGTTTGGGACCCACCCCCAGAAGAGGACTTTGGGGCCCTGTAGTGGATTTATCCTTAGATTTATCCCCACCTTTCTCTTGGGACTTGGTAGAATCTTTCTTCTGGTCACCACCCTGATTCTTAGTCTTTACTCTGGTTCTGACCCATTTGTCTGCCTTCTTTCCCAATTCTTGGGGAGAGGTCAGATCAGAGTCCACCAGGTACTGGTGTAAAAGCTGGTTTTGACAATTATTAAGGATCTGCTCCCTCATAATCAAATTGTACAATCCTAAAAAGTCATGCACCTTGTTGCCATGTATCCAACCTTCCAGAGCCTTAGTAGCACAATCTACAAAATCAACCCAGTCTTGAGTCTGAGCCTTTTGGGTGTCTCTGAACTTCAACCTATACTGTTCAGTGGTTAGGCCAAACCCATCTATCAGAGCACTCTTCAAGACTTTGTAATTGTCAGCATCCTCCTCTCTAACAGTGAGGAGCTTATCTCTACCTTTGTCTGCAAAGGAGAGCCACAAGATTGCTGCCCACTGCTCCTGAGGGACCCTCTGTACTTTACAGGCCCTCTCTAGAGCAGTTATCCATTTGTGGATGTCATCCCCACTCTGGTAGGGAGGGACAATCTTGCTCAGGTTTCTATGGTCATAAGACCTTTCCCTATCTTTGGGGAAACTGCTGCCACCATGGGACTCTAGTCCCAACTTTTGTCTCTCTCTATAGAGATCTAGGGACTCCCTGTCTATAGCCAATTGCTGTTTCCTGAGTTCAAGCTGAGCTTGCTCATATTGAATCAGTCTCTTTCTCCTCTCATGAGAGGATTCCCTCCTATGAGAGGAGACAGAGGTCCCTATTGAGGTGTCAGAGTGGTTAGACTCCTGAGAAGGAGACCTAGACCTTCTGGGCACACTCAGAACTCTTCCTGGGGGACAAAGGGGAGGTCAGTCTGATCCTCTCCCTCCTCCTCCTCCACAGGAGGAATTGGATTTTCCAGGACAAGGTCATTTTCACCTTCCTGGCCAGTTTCAGAGGGGGGCCTGGGTTTCTTCACCCCTGGCCCCTTCCTCATCTTCTGCCCCACCCTCCTTGCCTACCCCTTCAGACCCTAGGGGCCTGCTGAGATCATCAGCTAGTAACACCTCCCTGAGGTGTTGGGTGCTGGCACTTTTGCCTGTCTTCAACTTCCTAGTAGTGCATAAGGCTCTCAATTCCAAGAATGGGAGTTTATCATACTTGGAGGGAAGAAGCCCACTGGCTTCTGGCAAGGACTCACTGGGTCCTGGCTTTGAAGACATCACTAGTGAGGTGTGGTGTATGCACTACCTACTCTAGTGTGGCCTACTAAACTCTCTTGAGTTGTAGAAAGGGTGTGCTGTCCCTTAACACACAACTCTAAGTTCAGTAGAACTTACTGTATTACTAAGCTTGATTTATATGTACCTTAGGTACCCTTAGTGGTTTTCAGTTGATCAATTCAATTGAGATTATCTGGTAAAACAATAGCAAGCTGGAATCCCACACGCTGCACACCAATGTGAGAAGTTGGCCTGGCATATGCTGTCCACTAATTATAGTGGGCACCTTGCACCAGTCCAAACAACCCCTTATTGGAGATAGGTTAAAGACAACCTTTATTGAAAGCTATCCTAGTGGTAGCTATGGAGAGCAGCCTTCAGGCTAAGTCTTGAAGGAATGTAAAGCAGCTTGTTTTACCAGTCTATAATCTCTTGAGTGACCAAATGAAAGAGGACCACACCAGGTATATATTCAAAATATATGTATTTATTACTAAACACACCCCTCTAGTCTCTTTATGAGGCTAGAGTTCGAAGTACATACGTTACGAGTTAGTTATCTACAGTAATAGCACAAATACACGCTTGAGCCCCAGGGGCGTACCAAACCATATACCAATAAAGTGGTATAAGAACCACGACTGAGCTAGACACAAGGCCTAGAGCCTGTAGAAGTGCTTGGACCACAAGGAACCACCCAAGGCAGTGACACAGGGGACCCACGGGGGACGCGTGCAGTGTATGAACACAACCGCGAACCACCGTTAACTTCTATGGGGAAAGTCGCGATTAGAATTTAAAAGAAAAGGGACACTTAGAGGAGGACTTGGAGCAAACCCTTTGAGAACTAGGCTGTTCTAGTGTCAATACCCACGGGAGCACCGGAGTACTCGAGTTACCTCACCCAGGGAAGCCGGGTGCATAGGTGTCTTTCGGGGTCGGGTTTCGCTGTCGCTTTCAATGGCGATCTGCTGCAAAGTGCTGCTGGCGACCAAGTCGAAAGTGTTCGGGTGGATCCAAAGGTGGATCGAAGATCTGAAGAACCTGAAAGCAGAGGGGACAGAGTCTGGGTCACTAGCCAGTGACCAGGAAGGCGATGAGCAGATGCCCACCGATGTCGAGTGCTTCAGGTAGGTTGACGGTCGTCTTGACTCTTCAGCCACGAGGTCCAGGAGGCGTCGACGACAACCAGGAGCTGGATTCGAGCTGTCCCACGACGTCTGTCGATTGCAGGGGTGTCGGCGACCGGATTGGACCCAACAAGCCTTGGCAACGGCAAGTCTCGTGGAAATAGAAGAAGGACGATGTTGCAGACCAGCAAGGTCTGGGGGACTCACCCAGCAAGGATAAGTCAGGGCACACCTGGAGCAACCAGGGAGCCCAAGCAGAAAAAGATTGGCCTTCGGGAGGGCCTACTAGCCAACGGACTAGCGACCGCGAAGGAGCCTCGAGACGATGCACGTGGAGCTGGCTCACAGGACACTCGTGGAGTGGAGGCCAGTGATCTTCGGTGCAGTTGGTGCTGGAGGCTGGGGCTACTCGGAGCCCAAAGCACGACTTCGTGGAAGACCCAGAAGAGGATGCACTTGCAAATGCGTTCGGTGTCCAGGGGTCACGGTTCCACGTTACCCACGACAGCTACGGGCCTCAGCTTTGCTGGGGACTCAGGGCAGCCTCGGGGAAGTCTGGAAATCCACCTCTGGTGATGCAAAGACTTCGGCGTCCGACGGGAGCTTCAGCGATGCAGACCGGACAATTGCTTCTTTGGTGCCTGCCAAGCAGGGGAGTCACTCCTTGACCCCAAGGGAGATTCTTCAGTCCTCTAATCTTAAAGTAGAGCGTCGAAGGTCCAGGATTCTGTATCAGAGTTTCGTCCAGGTAAATCTAAAGTCCTAAGGACTGGGTTCCCCTACTTATACTAAGGTAGGGGGTTGGACATACTCTGTGACCCCACCTATGGGAGGGTCAGGGCAGAGGGGTGGTTACACCCCTTTCCCTTTGTCCAGTTTCACGCCAGAGCAGGGGCTGGAAGCCCCTGAGCCGGTTTGAACTGGGGTATGCACAGGGACACCAAATGTGCCCCCAGTGCAGGACTTCAAAGCACCAGAGAGTGCTCCCGCCCAGCCCCAATACACACTATCCTGTCTGGGGAGGTGGTCACACCTCCCTGGGACAGGAAACCTATTGTCCAGGCCTCCCCTGCCGGAGTTTCGGTCAGCAGCAGGAGGCCAGACTCGTGTCTGTGGCAGCGGCATCCATTTTGTGATGCCAGGGCTCTGGAAAGTCAGTACCGGGCATACCGGTGTGTACATGTCTTTCCCTCTAGAAGGGTGGAATGCTACCCCCGCCGCCAGAACTGGCGGGGGGGTAGTATTCCAAGATGTTTGACACCAAACACGACATGTTTCCGTGCAGCCATCCCAAAGTTAGCATTTAACGCGAGGTTATAATGCGCTTAAGAGTATATGGTCAGGCTGCACTACAAACAGCATCAGAGAAGGGTCTCCGAACGCTGCAGAGGGGCCCTGCTCATGCAGGGGCACCCTCTCACATAGGAACCACGCACTCTGCCTTCAGGATTGATAAGGCCTGCCATAGGAGTGACTTATAGGTTTATATGTGTGTATGTATGTAGTGATATAGGTAGCCTATATCACAGTAAGGGGTGCATGCACCACCTTACCCAGGCTGCAGTAGCAGACCTGTGGTGTCAGTTTGGATGGCCTTCCAGGGGTGGCACAATACATGCTGCAGCCCCTGGTAGGCCTCTGAGGTACCTATGCCCTGGGTACATAGTATACCATATACTAGGGACTTATAAGGGCACTCCAGACTCCAATCAGAGATGTGCCTAAGGCACATGGAAACCATTTTATAGAGGAAGCAGATAGACTGGGGCCCTGAATAGCAGGATCCCAGTCCAACTAAGTCATAAACCAGCAAAACACCAGGAAAAAAGTGGGGGCAACCATATAGTCAGATTCCACCTTCCTACACTAACAATCACTATCCTATCCTATCACTGGAATCTGTGATCTTGTTCAAATGCAGTCATTAACCCAAAGCATTGCAATGTTTATCAAAAATCCCTATCAACAATATAATTTAAATAAAGCATTGAAACTCAAATTAACACGAGTCTTCCTTCTACACACAATGACCACATAAAATGCAGCCATAGGAACTGCCACTAGAGGTCTCTGTACTCTTGAGCAATAGAGCAAATACTCCAGCTCTAAGAGTGCTTGAAAATAAAAAAACAGATCTCACCAGGTCAGGTTATGTCTCCTGGCCTCTAAAGGAGGGCACCTTGTGGGAAGTTGGTTTTACTGCCCCCCCTGTGCTAGCCTTCTCCCTTTCTGGCTCCTGGTATTCCCCCAACTGGTCCTCAGGGACTTTAAGGGGGCCAGCGCCACTGGAACTAGAGGGAGACCGATCTAGTCCTGGGGCCATCTGCAGACAGGCTCCTTAGTCCATCAGTTGGCTTGTTGTTCCAACTGTCCATGTGTTGCCACAGTCACCGTCCAGGTCCAGAGTCTTGCTCTCCTTCAGGTTCTGGGCATACCACTTTTATGTCCAGTGCTAGCCTATGGGTGGGGGCACCACTTTGTCTAATGCTAAAACTGGTTCTGGTCAGTGTCTCCCTTTCCTTTGGGCTTGGCTCCAGCCTGGCAAGTGAAACAAAGGCCAGAGCAGGCTTCATAGCAGGTTCGTTTGTGTGTGCTGGAGACAGGTTCCTTTGAAGCCTAATAAGGGCAGGGCAAGACTACTCCCCAGCCATTGTGTCAGGAAGGCCTACTTCCCTCTACACCTAGGCCCCTTTGTCTCCTGCCTAGCCCCATCACACATCTCCCAGTGGGAGAGCCATCACCAGCCCAGACAGGTGGCCACTCACAGAATGGCCCGAGAAACTTTAGGCAGGGAAATGCCAACTTTCTAAAAGTAGCTTTTCTAAAATAATGGGGCATATTAGCAAGACCGGCGATAACATTATCGCCGTTTTAGCGCCTGGAAACTGCCGCTAAAACGGCGATAATGGGCTTGCTAATATGCGTTATAGAATTCCAATAGAAGCCAAGGTTAGATGTGCAGGACATCTAACATGGGCTTCTATTGAATTCTATAACGCATATTAGCAAGCCCATTATCGCCTTTTTAGCGGCAGTTTCCTGCCGCTAAAACGGCGATAATTTTATCGCCGGTCTTGCTAATATGCCCCAATATTTTAAAATCCGACTTTACCATTAAAGAGGATTTTAAAATAAAATGAGTGTAAGAAGTATTTCTCTAGATGCTACCAATCCGAGTTTGCATTTAATAAATGTAACAATGTAGCCCAATGGTTCCCTATGGCAGCAGCCAGCCTTGCTGAAGTGTATATCATTTTTGGGCATATTTCGCTCTAAGGACATTTTCAACATTAATTCCTACATGTGCTAGTTTCAGATATCATGCACCCTTCCTCCATGCGTGATAAGGCCTACGTATTAATAGTTTAAAAAAGGTTTAGGCCTCTCAAATATGGGTTCTTTAGGCAATTCCAATTTGCAGTTTAAAACTGCCACAGGCAGGTTACCTCTGTGCAGCTGCCAGGCTGCACAAGACTGTAGTCTCTCATGAGCAGCCTGAACCCGTGCACACAATCGTGTGCACACGTGTTTAGATTTAACAGCCAAGTTCCTTTACACTAGCTGCATCACAGCTGTCTTGCCTTAAAAGCCAGACATTGGCAGTAAACACTCACAGTCATATTACCATGCAATTATCATTAGTGAGACTCAGGTAGTGAGAATAATCCACAGTAAAGGTCCTAAAACAGGTTGATCAAAAAGCGAAAAATCTTGGCGCACTAAATGCACAGAACCCATTTGCAACATATGCGCCGCCAGATGAAACTAGGGGTAGAACTAGCCATTGCTCTTGGGTACTCTTGCCTAGTCAGCGATAGCAAGTGTCAATGAGTTCTGACCAGACACACCATTCGTCAGTTTTCCACCACCACTGAAATCTTATGCTGGCCTTCCTACACTAAGACCACCCACCTAACTTAACCATGAGGCCACCTCTCCTCACTGGGAACACAGACAGCACTAAGAGCCCTTATGGTTCTAGGTCGGATGCATCCAGGACACTAACGCCTACATGGCCTGAGCAGGTCTAGGGCCACCCTTGCCCTGGTTCACACAACATTGCACCCACTACAGGGTTCCTGGCAAGGTTTCAGTGCCTCACCACTGACACCATCACAACAGACATTTCGGAAACCTGTTTCACGGGTCACAGGCTGTTGTCCCTCTGGAGAACACACAACTGAGTAGCCTCACTCATCCAGGTCACTACAACCTAAAGATACAGACACAGGTCCCTTGTTGGACATCTCACATTCACCCACAGTAGCTACTCTGAGATCTATCTCTGCCACCTCACCCTCACATGATGACTGTGTTTCCTAAGGAAACAAAAACACACAACAAGGGGGCCTGAGGAGGTTTAATGGACCAGCGAGGGCAAACTCCCCAATCCAAAACTATCTAACACACAAAGAGCCCTCGGGTCCGGGGTCGCACAGGGCGAGTGTATGGGTGGGAACAACTATGCTGAAAGGGGGGGAAGTCCCTTTTAAGGACGGTTTCCCTCACACATCAGAGATGTCATGCTTCATCATAGGGATACCTCCACGCATCACAAACCTAGTCATGATGCGGGCTACAACCCTCTCGATGCGAGGGAGGAGCTCAGGGATGTTTTCAGATGAGAGGGGTATTCATAAAACCCAATGTGAGCCTAATGTGTGGTGGAGGGAGTGCAGTGCTAACTGAACAGTGATTAAAACTAGCTACAAGGTTAGCCAGACACAGTTTATTGTTGCTACCTGGTGCTAGGATTAAAAACAAATGGTGGATAGTGTAACTGCCAACATTAGAGGCAATTGCACTAGAAAGTGATCAACATGTTTCAGCCTATTGACCTACATAAGTGTCATGGCTTTCATCAGGATCTCTTAATATAGCTACTGCTAGGTGTGAGTGAAAAATAATAAAGTGATAAAAAGAGCGTTGGTGTGCATATAAGTAATACTAAACCAGTGATCCGGCAGTTCAGCAGATTCACCGGTAGAACCTGCAAAAGTCAGGTACTATACCACATCTGTCCCTGGCTAGTAGCCATAGGTACAAATGCCCATCCAACCGCTTAGCTCAAGCGGAGAGCGGAGAGTCGAACCCCAGCCCAATCACAAAGTGCTTCCTTGATAAGAGTCACCCCCAGGCAGTTCCCACCACAGGAACCCCTCATCCGTGGATTCTCGAGCTGCACTGGGTCAACTGGAAGCACCACTGGGTACTGTGTGGGACATGCCACACCCACACCTCACTCCGGGCCACTTCCTGCCCTCCATGCGATCAAGCTGGAGACCAAACAAGGACCCTACAGATCTCCCAGTGAAATTTGACCAATCATTCTCTAGGCATACACTGCTGACTTCCACCATCTCAACATGGGCATCTTCCCCAACTGCTACACCTAAAGTGCACCCACCAGATGTCTGCGGGGCACAGTCCTCCGCAGCCTGCACTTCTCACAGCTTGGAGCAACAGTTATGGACAGAAGTGCCTAGCACCAACCCAGACTGATACACAGGGTCCCTTCATTTGGGTCACCTAGTTATGCCACTACGGGTGCACCAGCCTTCTGCACCATCATGCTGAGGGCTGCACCCACCAGCCAAACCAATGTCTGTCAAGGCAGGACTTCAAGCAGCCTCAGGGCCGCACACCAAGGCTGGTAAACAAGAAGTGCACAAGGCAGAAGTCCATTAAGACAGAGGCCCTGCAGCCTGTCTTCTCACAGCTCAGAGCAACAATTCCTAACAGTCATGCTTCTCTAACTCTAGATAGATGCTCAGGGCCCCTTGACTTATGATAGTCCCCTCCTGGCCACCTGGGTAGGTCATGTTGGTTCACCCATCTCCTGCACACCCGCCATCTCTTGGGCATCTTCCCCAACTGGTACAGCCAAAGTGAACCTGGCAGGAACCTGCTAAGGTAGACCCTCTGCAGAATGTCCTTCCAACAGCTCAGAGTGACACTCCTAAACAGACCTGGTTTCCTCCCCCCTGGCCGATGCTCAGGGTCCTCTCTAAGAGGAACCACCTGGCTGTCTGGCTGGTGCATGGTGGCCTAAGACACCTCCTTCACCATACCGCTGTCTACAGGGCCTCTGCGCTCTATTCTGGGGTCTGACCCCACAGGACCTCCCTGATTGAACACCAGGCTGGGCACTGCGACAGCCGCCACCTCAGTTTCCAGTTAAACAGTCCTAGGATGACATCCTTCATTGTATTCAGGCAGTTACCTACCCTACTTTGACATCTCAGGGCCCACCACTAACCCATCCTAGAAATCAAGGGAGCCCACTACCCCCTCTCTGATCTCCTCAGGGTCAGTCACTATGTTGTAATTTGGCAGCACTTAAGTTAAGCATTAGCTGAAGACAGCCTGTATTCAGAGGCTAAATTGTCCGCTTTGTGGAATCCATTTTGTATTTCTGGCAGCCATTTTGGCTGCCATGTGCTACCATGTGCTCGCCATGTGCTCTGTCCTACCTTCCTGTTAACTGCTCTTGAAATCTGCCTAGAGACAAGTTATATTTAGTTCTTTTGCTTTGCACATGCTCAGTTGATCTTGCAGCTGTTCCGAGTTTATAAATGTCAGGATGTGTCTACTAGAAGTAGAAACTGTTAGCTCCACCCACTTGTCGACTGTGCATTTTCTGTATGACCTTATATGTACCTAAAACCAGCATTTGTGTTTGTACCGCCTCCATTTGAGCCCCTGTGTGTGTATAAAAGGACCATGGTCCTTCCATTCAGTGTGCTACTTCATGCATTACCGAAGGGTGGTGTGTAAATGTAGCTCCACCTCATGAGGTTTAATAAACTCTGTTTTTCTTATTTCAGTTTCTGTGCCAACTTCTTCCTAAGTGTCTGAGGACTCTGTGCAGAGAAGGGTGAACCCCTAAGCACTGGTAGGCCTTGCTGAGGCTCACTACTACAAATTGGCGCTTCCAACGCGGGGCTCATCGGCGACTCGGATGCCCGAAGGACTGGTCGAGACGAAGGATTGGAATCTCGCTCTTGGACGCGATCGCTGCCTGAGGAGACCAGAGTCTTGGCACCCACGGCGTTTTCCTTTCTTTCTGATCTGACCATCCCGGTGGCGCCGGTCCTCGACTGAGATCTCTTCTGTTGATTCGCCGTGCAGTGACCATTTGGTCGATTTGAGAACTTGGCAGTTGGAACCTGGACACCATTTGATTGGTAAGAGCCGCTTTGCGGCACTTGCTGTTGGTTTGATGCCTTTGATTGGTAAGGTAGTTTTAGTAACACTTACTGTGGCTTTGTTTGTATGATTGGCCAATTTTTGGAATCTGTTTTGTAATTATATATGTATTGCAATACATATAGGCAGGTAATGAGGAGAATTTTCTCTATTTAAAATTGTTTGAACAGCGCAACGTACGAAGAGTACCTTAAGCGCTACTTTGATTATAATACTGCATATTTTGCACTATTTTTTGGCATGCCTGTTTTCAGCACACTTCGTAGGATGTGTTGCTTTTGTAGTGGTACCAATTTGAGACTTGACGTAAGCACAACCAGCCTCCCGGAGGGGACGCCTAATAGGGATATGTATATTAAGTATGGTATTTCTTCTATAATGTACTGCACGTTATGGAACAAATATACTAGTAAAGATCCTGAGTTGCGTTGGCCTATGTATGGGTCATTTGATTTGCGAAAAATTCAGTATGTGGAACAATGTATGTTTAAACGAAAGACTAGGCAAGATATGTTTGATTGTGTGCGAATGTGGGAGAAAGAAGTGCGTGGTCGAATGAAGCGTGAGCAAGCCTTGATTGACAAAGAACAGCGAAAGACCATTTATGCGAAAGCATTAGAGTTAAAAAACAAGGAGATGAAAGAAATTAAAGAGAGGGAAGATAGGGAACGCCATTTACAGGTAACTGGCCAATACGCTGTTAGGCAGCCCCTTTATCCTATCCTTAATAAACCGCAAGATGATTTCTTGTTATTAGATCGTTCTCCACCTCCGTATATTTTTCTTCCGCTCCTCATGAGTCAGATGAGGACTCTTTTTCAGACCAGGACAAAGCTCGAGAAACTCGCTCCATGCTATCTGCTGAGCGTGCATCTGACATCAGATCTACTGCGCGTAAAGCCGTTCGTAGTACTACCACTGCTTCTGAACTTTTAGATAGTATAAAAGGATGGCAGGAAAGGGAGCAAATATATTTTACCGATACATTTGCTGCAGAGGTTATTGAACAATTTAGGAAGTATTCGGTAGAAGTGGAGCCCGATGATGTAGCAGCTGATTGTAAACAATTACGTGACAGTCTTTTTGTCTTCTCCCAGGTGGCTGACACGATCAGACGCTTGGTTAAACTGCGTGTTGAAGCAGCCCGCTTGCGAGAGGAGAAAAAGGCAGCAGAAACAGCTGCACTAGCATCTCAGATCAGCATGGCACGAACTTCTACTCCTGAAACAGATAAGAATGTTGTAATTCATGTGAAACCCATGCGGGAAGCCGCGCCTTTATATGTTCCTCCTAAAGGAACGGGTACAGAGGATGATAAGACTTCTCTTAATGCGAAAGGGTACTTTATTTATAATTGGGTTTACACTCCTTGGAATAGAGCAGATGTTATGGCCCTTAAAAATGCATTGCCTGACCCGCGAAAGAATCCAGCAGCCTTTATGAGGAAGTTGAGGGTGCAATCAGCTCTTGTACTATGACTTTGTCGGATATTGATTTGTTTTTGGATTAATATTACCACCTGATATGTGGAGAACTGTGCGCAAAATAGATGATAATGCGACATTTGGAGCATTGTGGAAAGATTTAGAGCGGTTAGATGAAGATAGAGAACCTGCACAGAAACCGTGTCAGTTAATTTTAAATCTTCCGGCAGCTATATTAGTTAAGTTAAAGACGATCATTCCCCTAAAAAGATAGATTGGACAGTGCTAGCGTCTTGCAAGCAAAAGGTAGATGAATCAGTTTCTGAATTCTTCACACGCTTTGAAGAAGCATTTCACGATTTTAGTGGCCAGTCATTGACAGATGACACGGGTAGGCATCTGTTTGTCGATAAATATGTCGCAAACCTTTTGCCAGGAATAGCTAGTCGCCTAAAGGCCAGTGAGAGTTCATGGACTACATCTTCTCCGGTTTCTCTTTTAACTATGGCCCAGTATTATGAGCGGCAAGAATTAGAAACCAAAGGTAATGAGGACAAAAAGTCTAAGGAGTTGAAAACAAAGGTTATGTTGGCTCAAGCTTATGGTCCGCCTTCTAGAGGTAATGATAGAGGTGGACGTGGATCTTATGGTTCGTCCTTTCCTTCCTCTGCCCGTTCGAATTTGTCTGTTGATCAGTGTGCGTACTGCAAAAATTTGGACATTGGCTTTCTGATTGTCCAGTGCTGCGTGCTCAGCAGAATCTACGTGGTCGGGGACAAATGAGAAATCGTTCAGGATATCAAGGGCCTAGAGGAAGCGCGAATGATCGTGCTCGGTTTGATGCTAATATACGTGGGCAGGATGGGTTTAACACTTTTGATAGAAGGAACCAATATCAAATGTCTGACTATGTGCCCTCTGATTTTCAAGACTCTGCTTATGCATAGGATTGCCTAGGATGGGGTAAGGAATCAGTTGAAGTTCCAGTAGATCAGAGGGGTCCCTATGTTACAGCACATGTTTTGGGTTCTACTGATCAGTTTCTGGTTGATACAGGAGCTACTCGTAGCGCCTTGTCTAAACAATTGGTTCCAAGGGCTCCCCTGTCTGGCTTAACCATTACATCGATAGGTTTCGATGGAACACCTTCCTTAGCCCATTGTTACAACCACTTGCATTTGATGTTGATAAGTTTACTGCTCCATGTCCGTTTTTGCTTTCTCCAAACACACCAGACAATATTGTGGGTCTTGATATGCTTAAATATTTTAGGGCTACGATACGGTGTTCTCCCGGAAGGAGTACGGGTTATTTTGAATGACAACTACCCTATGATTGAGAGATCTTGTATTGTTAAAGAGGACATTGCACTAGCCTCACTCCCTAGTACTTTGTGGGCTACTTCGGACACTGATGTAGGACAAATGGTTATTCCACCAGTACATATTAGTGTCAAGGAGGGCGCTTTATTGCCAAGACTGCCTCAGTATAAAATTCTCAGAAGGAGAAGAAGCACTCACACGTATTGTACATGATTTAATTAAGGTGGGGGTTGTGGAAGAAGTTCCTTACAATGTCTGCAATAGTCCGATTCTTCCCATTTTGAAAAAAGATACTGACACTAGGATCTATAGATTTATCATCGATTTGAGAGAAGTCAACAAGATTGTAGTACCACAGTACCCTGTAGTATCTGACATAACGACATTGCTTACCCTGGTCCCTCCAACAGCAACTACATTTTCTGTAATTGATCTGAAGAATGCTTTCTTCTCAATTCCTATTCATCCTGATAGCCGATATTTGTTCGGTTTCACTTTGAATAATAGATCATACAGATTTTGTAGAGTTCCTCAAGGCTACACTGAGAGTCCTAGTATTTACAGTCAAGCATTAAAAAGACAGCTTGATTCCTTTATCTTGTCTAAAGGAGTGGCTCTCATACAATATGTCGATGACATCTTGTTGGCAGCTGATACACTTGAGCAGTGTGAGAAATGCACTTTGTCTTTGCTTTCTTTTCTTGCTACACACCACCATAAAGTATCACGGAAAAATTGCAATATTGTAGACCGAAGGTGACCTATTTAGGACACCTTCTGTCTAAGGAGGGCCGTGCACTGACACCAGATCGCATTCAAGCAATTTTAGACACCCCAGTACCTTCCACGCAGAAAGATGTCCGTGCATTCATTGGTCTGACTTCGTTTTGCAGGCAATGGATATTGGGTTTTTCACACATTGTTAAACCCTTGCTAGCACTTTTGACTAAAAACACTCCGATCCCCCTTCCATGGACAGATGAATGTCAAAATGCTTTTTGTCAGTTGAGACAAGCTCTTTGCTCTGCACCAGTGTTAGGCACACCAGATTACACGAAGGCTTTTACACTCTATGTACATGAGAAAGAAGGATGTGCATTGTCAGTTTTAGTACAGACACACGGGGACAAACAGCGTCCTTGCGCATACCTTTCTGCAGTTCTTGACCCTGTTGCTCGTGCATTACCTGGGTGCTTCCGCTCAGTTGCAGCGACGGCTGTGTCCATACGTCAGAGTGAAGGGATAGTTTTGTCACACAAACTGTTGGTGCTAGTACCCCATGCAGTAGATGCCCTTTTGAATCAGACTAAGACTCAGCACTTAACTAGTGCTCGTTTGACAGGATACGAATTGACACTGCTAGCACCTCATATTACCTTGAAGAGATGTTCGACACTGAACTCCGCCACTTTGTTGCCATATCCTGCGACTCAGTCTCAGTCAAAGGAGCCTCACGATTGTATATTCGTTACTGAGGAACAGACAAAGGGTCGCATCGATTTGCAAGATACGCCCCTTCCAGATGTAGATGGGGAACTGTGGGTTGATGGGTCCTGTCTGAAGTTACCAGATGGCACGACTTCAGCTGCTTATGCAATTACCACGCTTGAGACAATAGTGGAAACAGCTCGCATACCTCAGAAGTCGGCTCAAGCTGCTGAACTAATAGCTTTGACACGAGCATGTGAGCTTAGCACTGACTTGTGGGTGAACATTTACACGGATAGCCGCTATGCTTTTGGAGTGGTTCATGATTTTGGCCTACTCTGGAAGGAAAGAGGCTTTCTTACATCCCATGGGATGCAGATAATGCACGGAGAGTTAGTGCATAATCTCTTGACTGCACTTACATACCCAAAGAGAGTTGCTATTATGAAGTGTAGCGCACACAAGAAAGTGACTGACAAAATAGGACAAGGCAATGCCTTTGCAGACCGCGTAGCCCGTGAGACTGCGATGCAGCGAAGCACTACACCCATGTACGTAGTGAAATCACAAGCTGAGCGTTGGCATGATGCTAGAGAGGAAGTATTGGATATACAGAGATCTGCTTCTGTGGAAGAGCTTGAGCAATGGTCTAAAGAAGGAATATTAGATGATGAGGGTTGTTGGCGTAACAAAGAAATGAATAAGTGGAAATTGCCTGCGTGCCTATTTACAACCTATGGTTCAAATGGCACATGGGCTGGCACATGTTGGAGCTCTAGCAATAACTAAATTGCTTACACAAGTTTGGGAGCATCCTGAAATTGCTAGCACAGCCAAAAGGGTAGTACAGTCCTGTTTGATCTGTTGGCAGTATAATCCTGAAAAGGGACACGAACTCCTACAGGAGGGTTTGCTACACCAACCGCACCTTTGAAGTTTTGCAGATGGATTACATCCAACTCGAACGCTGCAATAATCTGAAATATGTCCTAGTGGTGGTATGTGCCTTTAGCAAATGGATAGAGGCATACCCTACGAAGGATAATACTGCTCTCACCACAGCAAAGGTGCTTCTAAAGGAGTTTTTCCCTAGATACGGTGTTTGCAAACTTTTGTGGAGTGACAATGGACCTCATTTTATTGGGCAAGTTGTTGAGCATGTCCTGAAAGGATTAGGGATCAAACAGAAATTCCATACAGTTTTCCACCCGCAATCAGCAGGATTGGTGGAAAGGTATAACGCTACTTTAAAATCAAAGTTGGCGAAAATACTGGCTTCCACGTCTCTAAAGTGGCCAGATGCACTACCTTTGGCATTACTATCCATAAGATCGGTGCCACATTCACGATCAGGTCTTACCCCCTATGAGGTGGTGTTTGGGAGACCGATGAACATTTGGGGAATTCCTAAGCCACGCCCCATACATGATGTTCCTTGTGTTCTGATGAATGATTATTTGGCACAGTTAACTGACAGTTTGATTTCTATTCATCAACAGGTTCGAGAAGCTCTTCCTGACAGATCTACAGGTGAGGCCCACGAACTCCGTCCTGGTGACCATGTAATGGTCAAGGTCTTCGACAGATCGAACAGCTTGGAGCCAAGGTGGCGAGGACCAGAGCAGGTGCTCCTTGCGACAAGGACAGCAGTTCGAGTGACAAACAGAAAGAATTGGATCCACAGCACACACTGCAAACGCGTGTCGCCTGCCTTGGTGGAACCTGCTGTGTTGACCGACCATCGAGAGATTCTGGAGACGGAGAAAGGCCAAGCTATCTCACCTGACGAATCTGCGGAAGTCTTCCCGGACCACACGATCACTGGAGTATCCAGATATCAATTGAGACCGAGGAAAGGATCTGCAGTTTTGAAAAAGACTGGTTGAGCTACCGCCCTGGGTTAGTGAAACGGAGAGCCAATGTGGCAAGGGGAGGGGGATCAGCCCTGTATTAGTGTAGTGACACCCGCTTTGGCCCATGGTGAAGAAATCAGCGGCTGCCCAGGGAGAAGAGCTCCAACGATTGTTTTCAACAAGTTTTCAGAAAGATCAATCATTACTGCTGCTAAAATGACCAACAAAAGAATCATTTGTGCTGTAGGGTTTGTTGTTGCTATGGTGGCTATGGCAGCAATTACATGGTACATCGAGAAGGTGGCTCCTGTTCGACAGCTTTTTGTTGCCACTACGCCAGTACCCGTGGAACACCACTACTTTACTCTTCCTTACCATGAGCAAAAGCATCGACAATCTTATCTAAACAATACTTTTATCCAGATGTTGCACCATACTCACAATGCTACAAATACTACCAACTGTTGGGTGTGTGGGATGATACCTGCACATCAAAAGAAAGGAGGAACACCTTTTATTCCTCTTCCATTTTCTCACAATGGTTCTTGTCAAGCTTGGTATGCGCTCTTGTTTGCATATGGAAAGCCTTCAGTAGGTGGGATTATTTTTCAACTTAATAAAGTATGTTATCAAAATAAAGAAGGTTATCCACAAGCCAAAGGGACTAAATGGGAATGGGAAGAGTATCAACCGGACAATATTTCAACACCATATGTCTTCACAAATGTGAGAATAATAAAGAACATTGGACCTTTTGTGATTTCTGTGACAAAAGCTAAAGCAGATTTGTGTATTTGTAGTGTTGGAAGAATTCCAGTGGGGAGGAGCGAGTGTACTGTAATCCTGACCATTGAAGGTGCCAATAAGAGCACTTTCACAGCCTCGCATAACACGTATTTTGTGTGTGGAAATAACGGATATTATCAATTACCTGTTGGGTGGTCAGGAATCTGTTATGTATCTTTTCTGTTGCCCCTGTGTTTCTGGCACCTGCATTGTATCACCGTGATTTTAAACTGTACAATGATATTTCCAAAAACAGGAATAAGTGGACAATAAGTATGGATGAAGTTGACCAAACCGACACTACCCTACAACAATATGTTGATTTCAACTTGGGCTTATTTTTCTTTGTGGGTGCTGCATTAAATAGCAGGAAGATCAGGCGACTAACTCGTGTTGTGGAAGCTGTTACCAATCAGACAGCTATGGCACTTGGGAACATTACAGAGGAACTACAGATTGCAAGGATTGTAGCACTCCAGAATAGGATGGTGCTATACGTGATTTTGGCTGATCGAGGTGGTGCATGTCGCATCATCGGTAGCAGCTGTTGTGTATTCATACCGGATCACTCACCTTCAGTATATGACGCAATATCAAAACTGCATAAGATTGCTGCAGAAATTCATCCAGAGACTGGTACTTGGACTTTTGCTGGATGGTTTTGGACTCTTGTTTCTGCTTGGGGCTGGAAGCTACTGACTATCCTGTGTGTAATAATCACAATACTTTTTACATGCTGTGTATGTATCCAATGTGGTCCAATGCTTTGCTCCATTTGCATCTCTGCTTGTATACCTACCAAAGGGAACGTTGCTGAAACAAAGGCCCAACAAATGTTGAATAAAGAGGTGGCCGAAATAATGTTAATAGATGTACGGGATGAATATCTAGATTCCCCCAGATAAACGAATGTCTTCAGCCAATGCTGAAAGGGTCGTCTGTTGTAATTTGGCAGCACTTAAGTTAAGCATTAGCTGAAGACAGCCTGTATTCAGAGGCTAAATTGTCCTCTTTGTGGAATCCATTTTGTATTTCTGGCAGCCATTTTGGCTGCTATGTGCTACCATGTGCTCGCCATGTGCTCTGTCCTACCTTCCTGTTAACTGCTCTTGAAATCTGCCTAGAGACAAGTTATATTTAGTTCTTTTTGCTTTGCACATGCTCAGTTGATCTTGCAGCTGTTCCGAGTTTATAAATGTCAGGATGTGTCTACTAGAAGTAGAAACTGTTAGCTCCACCCACTTGTCGACTGTGCATTTTCTGTATGACCTTATATGTACCTAAAACCAGCATTTGTGTTTGTACCGCCTCCATTTGAGCCCCTGTGTGGGTATAAAAGGACCATGGTCCTTCCATTCAGTGTGCTACTTCATGCATTACCGAAGGGTGGTGTGTAAATGTAGCTCCACCTCATGAGGTTTAATAAACTCTGTTTTTCTTATTTCAGTTTCTGTGCCAACTTCTTCCTAAGTGTCTGAGGACTCTGTGCAGAGAAGGGTGAACCCCTAAGCACTGGTAGGCCTTGCTGAGGCTCACTACTACAAATACACCTTCTACCTTGGGAACCATCCCCTTACTGGGCCACCCACCACAATAGGCTACCCTTAGACATCTCCCCCTCCCCTCCAGATAACTTATGGGGACCATGGGGCCATGGGAACCACACCTTTATTGCACCCCCACCATGGGAATAATTATTGGGGACAACCCCACCCTCCTGGTGGGAACCCCTAGGGGGTCATGAGCTCTGGGTACCCTCCTGCCCCACCTTTTCAGTGGTTTTTAGCCTAAACCAATGGTAAAAAAAATGTTCTACAGAAGGAATGACTCATGGTGGCCTCCCTCGCGGAATATCAGCATTGCTCATGGCAAGCGCAATAATTTCCTGGCTCCCCAATCACCTCTTACAGTCTAAGAAGCTAGGCCCACTCCTCCACCCAAATCTATGGTGTGGGTACCTGTTGCAGTCCCTAAACCTGTAGAGTAGAACCCCCCATACAATCCTTGTGTGTGCAGTGTTGGGGTTCAAATGACACTATGACCTGGAGCACGCCCATGGAAATACTGTGTGAAACCCCACCCCTCAATCACATAATTTCAAAATGTAAAACGGTAATAATAAACAGAGTTAGACCATCAACCAACTATCAATGTTTTCGCATGACATATATGTGTGTGGGTGCTTTCCTTTCCCACATCTGGAGTTAACATAACCAAACCTTTGAGCCTTGATCTCTGGTATTTGCACATTAAAGCATACGTAATTTCTGGCAAAACTAAACTTATCAAATGTTATCAATGCATACCGAAACTGCTCCTAGCTCTGAACAAAAATGTAAGAAATTGGGTTATTATTTGTGCAGAATGCAATGCCGGTGCAAGTAATAGGTCCACAATTGTCTTCTTGTACCCCATTGTAGCACTTTGCTCTTTCAGGGTAATGAAGCTCAGCAGCCCAAGGCCTACTCAGGGTAAGGGATGTGAGCTAGTAATCGCCATTCTCTGGCACGCAATAATAACACTAAATAAATTATTGTCTAGTCAGTGCTTTTTCTTTGAAAATGGAAAAGTACACCTGTTAGAACTAGGGTTTCTTGTTGGCAGAGGTATGCACCCTGTCCAAACAGGAACCACCACTCTAGTCAGGGTAAGCTAGTTACACACTAAAAGATAACCTCTGCTCACCCTCCGGTAGCTTGGCACAGAGCAGTCAGGCTTATCTAAAGAGGCAATGTGTAAAGTATTTGTGCAACTCACACACACACAATAACAGAGTGAAAACACCACAAAAATACTACACACAGGTTTAGAAAAATTGACTATATTTGTTATGAATAAAACAAGACCAAAATGACAAAAATCCAATAAGTAGAACTAGAGTTATGAATTTTTAAAGATTAAATCAAAAGTAGTGCTTAGAAGCAAATAGCGCTTAGGGGTTACTTGAGGGTGCGCTGGACCAGGGTAAAACCAAAGTTCAGGGTGACTGGGATGGAGGGTAGGCTGGTTACCGGACTCACACAGGTCTCGCTGAATAAGTACCTTGGATGGAGGAAGTGTCGACATCGACGAATCGATGCATCGGCTCCGATCCACGCAGACGATAAAGGCTTTGTCCATGAACCGCATTTACAATGTAGGCGCTGCGTCATTGAACTGCACTGTCCTTCGTCGCTGAAACGTGCAGTCCGCAAAAGCAATGTTGTTGATCAGCTTCTGCATCGGCGTCGAAGGTGAATGTGTCAGTTCCGATCAGAGCAAAGTTGTCACTGCATTGATTTTGGTTAGCCCTGCACAGCAGAAGTCACCTTTCAAGGGCCCAGGAGTGGATTGGCACCACTTGGCAGGGAAGGACTCACAGATGGCAGAGTCCAGGTGCTGTTGCAGGGTTGAAGGAAGTCTTTGATGGCCCTGAGACTTCAGAACGGGGCGTAAGCCATCAAGCCCTTGGAGTCACTCTGGGTTCAAGTGAGATGGGTCCAGTACTTGTCCTCAGTAGGGCAGAGATCAGCAGGCAGCAGGCAAGCACAGCAAAGCAGAAAAGCAATTATTGCAGAGCAGCAGTCAAGCAGAGTGGCAATCCTTGTAGAACAGCAGCCTTTACCCTTGGCAGGGTTCTTCACAGGTCCAGTAGTGTACTGTCTTGGTAGGGTCAGAGGCCCAGTACTTATACCCCATTGTGCCTTTGAAGTGGGGTTGACTTCAAAGCATGCCCTTGAAGTGCACAGATCCCTCTATCTTCCCAGCCCTGGCTCCAGACTATCAGTAGGGGGTATTCCGCCCTTTGTGTGGGAAACAGGACACTGCCTGGTCAGGTGTAAGTGACAGCTACCCCCTCTTTTCCTGCCCAGGAAGAGCTATCAGAATGTAGATGAATGCAGATGAGTTCTCTGTCACACCCACCCTTGCTGTGTATTGGAGACATGCTACAAGGCACATAGAGTTATGAGTGCAGAGAAATATCCACTTTCTAAAAGTGGAATTTCTAAAACGGTAATGTTAAATCCAACTTCACCAGTAAGTATGATCTATCAATACCATTCAAATATATAAAACATGACACAGCTATTCCTTTCTGATTAGTAACTACCACTTAAAAGTGTATAAGGGAATTCCCAATGCTAACCTATGAGAGGAATAGGCTTAACAGAGTGAAAAATAAATCTAGCTGTTTGCCACTACCAGGGCATGCAAAACATAAAAGTACATGTCCTTCCTTTTACTTACACAGCACCTTGTCCTTAGGGCTATTTAGGGCCACCTTAGGGATTACTTTTTTGTAATAAAATGGGAGTTTAAGGCTTGACAAGTAGTTTTAAATGGCAAGTCAATGTGGCAGTAAACTGCACAAACAGGCACTGCAATGGCCGGCCTGAGTCAAGTATGAAAGGCTAGTTGGTGGGTGGCCCAATCAGTGCTTCAGACCCACTAGTAGCATTTAATTACAGGCCATGAGTATATGGTATGCCACTTCACAAGGGACATATAAGTAACTTAAATATGCCAATTGTTTATACACCAATTTCACCATGTTTTTGGGAGAAAAGCACATGTACTTGAGTCTTAATGCCAACAAAGAAATTCAGGAACAAGAGGAGGAGGAAGGCAAAAGTTTTTGGGTGACCCTTCAGAGAGGGATATTTTCCAACATTTATTACATACACTACTAAATACTATGCATTCATTTACATATGACCCCTACTGGGCCGGGACACTCACAATCACAGTCCCCCCCCCCAGTCAGGTAAAACAACACAATTCAGGGGGGATTCATTTTAGGTAAAATAGGCCTAATGGCTTTACGTATAAGACATGCCTATTTGTTTTGTCATGGGTTCACCACATCAAAATATAAGGCAAGCCTATTAGCTTTGTCAAAGGATTACCATATTAAAGCACAAGGCACGCCCATTGGCATTGTCAAGGGGGTCACTGCATTAAGATATGAAGCATTTCAATGTTTATCAAAAATCAGTATCAGCAATATATGTTAAATAAATTATTGAAACTCAAAATAACACTCAAATCCTTTTTTCATTAGAGGACCCTGTACTCCTGAGGCATAGAGCAAAATATCTAGCTCTAGGAGTGCTTGAAAATAAAACAAACTGTCTCCCCAGGTCATGTATCCTAGAAACTAAGAGACATACAGTTAATTTAAGAAGTCACTACTGTGTGTGTGTGGGGGGGGGGCTGCTGCACTCCCTGCAGCTGCCTCACCACTCTCAGAGTAGGTGCCCCTGCCCCTCCTTGGGGCACCACAAGCAAAGAAAAAGGTAAAAGCAGACCCTTGAAGGGCATTATGGGGTGCTACATCCCAAGAAGCAGTGAATATTATACAACAGCGGGTTCTCCATCTGTGCAGCTTTGCTGCATGTATTTTCCTTTTCTTTTTTTCTTTTGGTGCAGTTTTATTCCTGGGTGCCTGAACTCACTGGGCACCCAGCGCCAGGAGGGTGGTGTGCACCGCTCAGGGAGCCCACTCCCAGTTGTCCCATGTGGGAGGGAGCCGGCACTTACTTTGCTATTCCCTGGTGGGTGCAACTTGTCTCCCTCTCCCATCGGGAGCAACCGTGTATGGCTGGGCATCTTTGGCCTGTGTTCTATTGTGGCGCCAGCCTAGTGGATATGGTCCCTGGGCCAAGAATGAGTCTGGGGAGGGGGCCCCGCCAATGCCCCTTCCTGGGGTACAAAATAATTAATTTTGTGCCGACCCACCCCCCCCAATGACCTACCCCAGAGGCATTTTTAGAAACCGCGTGCTCTGTTTCCTGCAAAAGATCAAAGGGGCAGATTTACAAGCCCCGTGCGACACTTTTATGCCGCCGTTGCGTCATTTTTGTGATGCAGCGGCGACGTAAACAATGCGCCACTTTGTGACACATTTACAACGTGACGCATCTAGGGAGATGCGTCACGTTGTAAAGCCCTGTGTCACATTATACCTGCATCAGGTATAATGTATGCAGGGTGGGCGTTCCGACGCAAGAAAGCCTCGTAAAAGTGACTCAGTGAAATCTACAAGATTTCACTGAGTCACTTTTACGACGCCACTGCGTCAAAACCTTGTGACACAGCACATTAGGAATAGGCATTCCTGAGCATTGCTGGAGTTGCGTTGTGCTTGCGACACGACTCCAGCAATGCGTTACCGGTAAGCCAACAGATGCGTGACGCATCTGTCAATCCTTGCGCCATGGTGCGCCGCATTGTAAATGCGACGCATCCATGGTGGCGCAAGAGTTTTTTTGTGTGACGCACTTGAACTGACGCATCTCTGCTAATATGCAAAGATGCGTCAGTTCTTGTAAATCTGCCCCAAAATATTTAAATGTACATAACTCGATTTCAACAATCTTGGACTCATTTTACTCCTACTAAGACAACTTCAGGTTTTGCCATACTGCTCAGTTCTTGAACAGAATCCGTATGTGTGACTTCGGGTCCCTTTCCAAAATGCAGTGCAGATTCTGGCCCTTTTGTGTGTACAAGGTGCCAGAAAACTACAGAATGATTACAACTCATTTGTCATAACTCACGCTCCTTTCCATTTCTGTAATAAAGATACCATCTTCTGTGCCTGACAGCAGACCATAAATCTTACTCTTCAGATAAACCTGTTTCATCATATACCATGCTGAAGTTGCTGCCATTCACAACAGAAGCAGGAGTGCTTCCTGTGATCATTTCATCACACACAGAAAATGTTAGAACTCCCCGACCTGTCAGTTTGATGTCCTCAGTTGGACTGGGATTTTTTTATTCCAGTATTAAATGCTGCCACTAAAAGAGAGAGAGTGCTTTTTGTCTGGAGGATTAGAGAAGTGTTGGAGAGATTATACAATAATAGTATTTTTCAAATTGTATTCATTTAAACATCCCATTTCAACTTTCAAGTTTTTTGTTATTTACATTTCCCACTAGTGAGCAACATGACCAAAGTCCATGGATGGTTCTTTTATCAACCTGTCTATCGCCCCTCTGTGGCCTTACGTCTATCAGTTACACTCCTTTGCTATACCCGAAAAAACCCAGACTCTATTCTGTTGCATTGCAGGTATGGCATTGCTATGAAGACACCCCCCAGCCTGTAAAGATCAGAAATTCTCCAATACATCAGTGGCCATATTACAGAAAATACTGCATGGGTGCTACGGACATTAGCTCCCTGTTTTGGCACAGCTGGGGAGCTTTGGTATTATAGAGGGTCTGCAGGTGCCTGTGTAGGCCCTTCTATAATATTGATCATGGCTGTGCGCATTTTGCGCTGCTGCAATCACAATGAGGTGTTTTCCATACAAATGAGAGAACACTGTGCCTTTGCACTTGTACTGTGTCATGACTAGGGCTCCTGGCTTTATGGTATTTATTTTTTTACCATTTCCATTTAACCATATTTATTGTTTGGCCATCTTATTGGTATTTATCCATATTTATTTTGTGTTTTGGGAAAAATGGAGTCACAAAATGGTATATTTCAATTTTTTTAACTGATAAAAATGCATTCATGCTTTGATGCCTGTCACATTTTAGCAAATTAAGCAGCCAAATATAACAAAACACTACACCACCAGGTAAATGTTGCAATTATACTTCATATATATATTAACATATGCCTGTATTTAATGAAATCATATCCTATTTTTTAATTCCAAATGGTGTCTATCTGCTCAGTTGTTGGCCTGTGATTCGTGAAAGACAGCATGGAGAGTCACTCAAAAGAAGCACACTTTTCAGTATTTTTCCACTTTTAAAAATAAATATAGAGAAGAAACACATTGTTTTCTGTCTGTATTTATCTGTAAAAATCAGTAAAAATGAAAAACTGGGAGTGTTAATCATGTCGTGGGCAAAGAAGCTGTCAGGTGGTAGACTAAACGGTGCACCACAGAGAGGTAGCACACAGTCAGTACATCCATCAAAATCGCCCCTAGGAAGTCAGGCACGGGGTGTGAGGGACCCCCGCAGGCCTCCTCTTGCAGGCAAGCTCAATGACATGTTACACTCACATGCAGGTAAAGACTGAGCTGCAGTTTCAAACCAGGGCTCTGACTTTCACTGATGTGCTCGCCTCATAACCTGCACAAACTCTCAAAATATCTTAGCAAGAATATCACCAATAAACATATTGGTAAGGTAAATATTTTTAGGTAAGTTTACATTTACTTTGATTTATTTCACATACATGATTATTTGACAATAAAAATGTCATCAAGGTAGATAACTGCATATACAAAAAATACCTTGAGGAATTATTTATATAAACATTTCACATTTATCTAAGTCACAAATGTGAACCCAACAGTAAGAACATTACCATTGCAATCAAGGATGTATTCAAATTTCTTTATATCTTGAAATAATTCATTAGACGTTACATCCACAAATTCATGAGACAATATATATACACACAGTGATCAGTGTACAGAAAAGCCAAATAGCAACACTGCAACTACCCGAACAATCTCATAAGATGCGCCTGTTTGTTAAGGGATTGGCAGTAGTGAAAACACCCTCTTCCCAACAAATAATATGGTCAGTAGAAATATCAGTCCATATATATTCCAATTCTTGATATTTAACACAACTTGAAATCAACTCAAATCAAGAGGTTCAGAGGCAAGGAGGGTGTGTTGTCGACGTTTCGGTCATTTAAGGCCACCTGGGTCCACAAGACCATCATCAGGACTCAGCGTTGCAAAATTAAGGGAACTCCTGTGAATACTTGCTTGAATCTCACTTCCGTATATTGAATATCAGAAGATTTTATTTACAGACCATCACAACTCGATCAAGGAAACATCTTATTTTCAAAATAAATAAATCTACAAGCAAACAGCGTCCGTGGTCAAGGTAGATAGGCATGGAGTTGATAATAAATCTAAACTTACTTCTATGTACTTACAAAGGTTTTTTTGTTATTGATATTCTTGCTATGATATTCTGACATACAACCACACAGAGGTTTAGCCTAAACATTGTACACAGTAAACTTCTTTAAGGAAGCCTAGGAAGTAATGGGGTCACTCTGGAGCATCCGGGATGCTTTCACTCATACAGCTAACGCGGGTCCTCATCTGACTGACCCTGATTTATGCAGCTGCATCATTAGATCTACTTGCACTCACTGCAGCATGCACGGTGATAAAAAGGGAAGTCCTGAATAGGTGTAGTGGGAAAAAAAACAACCACTGTTTACCACAGTGCTCATGCATGGGCCCATGTTTGCTTTGTTTACACCATCCGTGTGAGCAGTTAACAGGACAGTTAGGCAAGACAGACTGGCTGCCTTTTGTGCTTTCACCATCACTATTCAAATAATGATCTTCTTGATGAAGGTACTGGACCATACTTACCTTTAATGTCTGTGTCCTGGTCCCAACAAACTCCTGATGCATAGAACTGCACATTTCTTTCAACACTACCAAATGTTAATGGTTTCCTCTCTCAGGTGTGATGTCACACATGCAATTGTGACCATTCCTGCTCCGTTAAGTGCCTCCTGGGTGAATCATGTTGAATATGTAGGGCACATTGCAAACACAAGGAGATGATGGACGGAGCGCTGAAACTTTTCAGACACTCACCCCAAGTCACAGATCTGGGTTGAATCCATCATCGTTCTTTAGCTCACTTCGCCACCCCAGTTCAGACACAGCTATATGCAAATCAGTCTTGATCGTGTGCCTCATGGGAACAGTCCAGCCCGAACTGCCAAGCCATGTCTTCCCTGGACGGGAAACAAGCATCCTGGGACCGGTTTTGGGCTAACAGCCCTCATCAGCCAGGCTAACTTGAATCCAGTGGCAAAGTGAGCAAGGGACCCACGTCTGGGCATACCCTGCCAACTTAGGGCAAACAAAGCAAACACAAGGAGATGATGGACGGAGTGCTGAAACTTTTCAGACACTCACCCCCAGTCACAGATCTGGGTTGAATCCATCATCGTTCTTTAGCTCACTTCGCCACCCCAGTTCAGACACAGCTATATGCAAATCAGTCTTGATCGTGTGCCTCATGGGACAGTCCAGCCCGAACTGCCAAGCCATGTCTTCCCTGGACCGGAAACAAGCATCCTGGGACCGGTTTCGGGCTAACAGCCCTCATCAGCCAGGCTAGCTTGAATCCAGTGGCAAAGTGAGCAAGGGACCCACGTCTGGGCATACCCTGCCAACTTAGGGCAAACAAAGCAAACACAAGGAGATGATGGACGGAGTGTTGAAACTTTTCAGACACTCACCCCCAGTCACAGATCTGGGTTGAATCCATCATCGTTCTTTAGCTCACTTCGCCACCCCAGTTCAGACACAGCTATATGCAAATCAGTCTTGATCCTGTGCCTCATGGGAACAGTCCAGCCCGAACTGCCAAGCCATGTCTTCCCTGTAATGGAAACAAGCATCCTGGGACCGGTTTCGGGCTAACAGCCCTCATCAGCCAGGCTAGCTTGAATCCAGTGGCAAAGTGAGCAAGGGACCCACGTCTGGGCATACCCTGCCAACTTAGGGCGAACAAAGCAAACACAAGGAGATGATGGACGGAGCGCTGAAACTTTTCAGACACTCACCCCCAGTCACAGATCTGGGTTGAAACCATCATCGTTCTTTAGCTCACTTCGCCACCCCAGTTCAGACACAGCTATATGCAAATCAGTCTTGAACCTGTGCCTCATGGGAACAGTCCAGCCCAAACTGCCAAGCCATGTCTTCCCTGGACCGGAAACAAGCATCCTGGGACCGGATTCGGGCTAACAGCCCTCATCAGCCAGGCTAGCTTGAATCCAGTGGCAAAGTGAGCAAGGGACCCACGTCTGGGCACACCCTGCCAACTTAGGGCAAACAAAGCAAACACAAGGAGATGATGGACGGAGCGCTGAAACTTTTCAGACACTCACCCCCAGTCTTAGATCTGGGTTGAATCCATCATCGTTCTTTAGCTCACTTCGCCACCCCAGTTCAGACACAGCTATATGCAAATCAGTCTTGATCCTGTGCCTCATGGGAACAGTGCAGCCCAAACTGCCAAGCCATGTCTTCCCTGGACCGGAAACAAGCATCCTAGGACCGGTTTCGGGCTAACAGCCCTCATCAGCCAGGCTAGCTTGAATCCAGTGGCAAAGTGAGCAAGGGAACCACGTCTGGGCATACCCTGCCAACTTAGGGCGAACAAAGCAAACACAAGGAGATGATGGACGGAGCGCTGAAACTTTTCAGACACTCACCCCCAGTCACAGATCTGGGTTGAATCCATCATCGTTCTTTAGCTCACTTCGCCACCCCAGTTCAGACACAGCTATATGCAAATCAGTCTTGATCCTGTGCCTCATGGGAACAGTCCAGCCCGAACTGCCAAGCCATGTCTTCCCCAGACCGTAAACAAGCATCCTGGGACCGGTTTCGGGCTAACAGCCCTCATCAGCCAGGCTAGCTTGAATCCAGTGGCAAAGTGAGCAAGGGACCCACATCTGGGCATACCCTGCCAACTAAGGGCGAACAAAGCAAACACAAGGAGATGATGGACGGAGCACTGAAACTTTTCAGACACTCACGGCCAGTCATAGATCTGGGTTGAATCCATCATCGTGCTTTAGCTCACTTCACCACCCCAGTTCAGACACAGCTATATGCAAATCAGTCTTGATCCTGTGCCTCATGGGAACAGTCCAGCCCGAACTGCCAAGCCATGTCTTCCCTGGACCGGAGAGAAGCATCCTGGGACCGGTTTCGGGCTAACAGCCCTCATCAGCCAGGCTAGCTTGAATCCAGTGGCAAAGTGAGCAAGGGACCCACGTCTGGGCATACCCTGCCAACTTAGGGCGAACAAAGCAAACACAAGGAGATGATGGACGGAGCACTGAAACTTTTCAGACACTCACCCCCAGTCACAGATCTGGGTTGAATCCATCATCGTTCTTTAGCTCACTTCGCCACCCCAGTTCAGACACAGCTATATGCAAATCAGTCTTGATCCTGTGCCTCATGGGAACAGTCCAGCCCGAACTGCCAAGCCATGTCTTCCCTGGACCGGAAACAAGCATCCTGGGACCGGTTTCGGGCTAACAGCCCTCGTCAGCCAGGGTAGCTTGAATCCAGTGGCAAAGTGAGCAAGGGACCCACGTCTGGGCATACCCTGCCAACTTAGGGCGAACAAAGCAAACACAAGGAGATGATGGACGGAGCGCTGAAACTTTTCAGACACTCACCCCCAGTCACAGATCTGGGTTGAATCCATCATCGTTCTTTAGCTCACTTCGCCACCCCAGTTCAGACACAACTATATGCAAATCAGTCTTGATCCTGTGCCTCATGGGAACAGTCCAGCCCGAACTGCCAAGCCATGTCTTCCCTGGACCGGAAAGAAGCATCCTGGGACCGGTTTCGGAATAACAGCCCTCATCAGCCAGGCTAGCTTGAATCCAGTGGCAAAGTGAACAAGGGACCCACGTCTGGGCATACCCTGCCAACTTAGGGCAAACAAAGCAAACACAAGGAGATGATGGACGGAGCGCTGAAACTTTTCAGACACTCACCCCCAGTCACAGATCTGGGTTGAATTCATCATCGTTCTTTAGCTCACTTCCCCACCCCAGTTCAGACACAGCTATATGCAAATCAGTCTTGATCCTGTGCCTCATGGGAACAGTCCAGCCCGAACTGCCAAGCCATGTCTTCCCTGGACCGGAAACAAGCATCCTGGGACCGGTTTCGGGCTGACAGCCCTCATCAGCCAGGGTAGCTTGAATCCAGTGGCAAAGTGAGCAAGGGACCCACGTCTGGGCATACCCTGCCAACTTAGGGCGAACAAAGCAAACACAAGGAGATGATGGACGGAGCGCTGAAACTTTTCAGACACTCACCCCCAGTCACAGATCTGGGTTGAATCCATCATCGTTCTTTAGCTCACTTCGCCACCCCAGTTCAGACACAGCTATATGCAAATCAGTCTTGATCCTGAGCCTCATGGGAACAGTCCAGCCCGAACTGCCAAGCCATGTCTTCCCTGGACCGGAAACAAGCATCTTGGGACCAGTTTCGGCCTAACAGCCCTCATCAGCCAGGCTAGCTTGAATCCAGTGGCAAAGTGAGCAAGGGACCCACGTCTGGGCATGCCCTGCCAACTTAGGGCGAACAAAGCAAACACAAGGAGATGATGGACAGAGCGCTGAAACTTTTCAGACACTTGTGTTTGCTTTGTTCGCCCTTAGTTGGCAGGGTATGCCTAGACGTGGGTCCCTTGCTCACTTTGCCACTGGATTCAAGCTAGCCTAGCTGATGAGGGCTGTTAGCCTGAAACCGGTCCCAGGATGCTTGTTTCCGGTCCAGGGAAGACATGGCTTGGGAGTTCGGGCTGGACTGTTCCCTCGAGGCACAGGGTCAAGACTGATGTGCATATAGCTATGTCTGAACTGGGGTGGCAAAAGTGAGCTAAAGAATGATGATGGATTCAACCCAGATCTGTGACTGGGGGTGAGTGTCTGAAAAGTTTCAGCGCTCCGTCCATCATCTCCTTGTGTTTGCTATGTAGGGCACATTGACACAAAATGATAGCGATCTGCACGCGCTATATCAGCAACACAAAAGTCATTGTATGCCTAGGTGCCATCACCATCCTTTTCCAGAGTGCCTGCCTGGTGTAATTCACTGATACTTGTTCTGTGCCCTCTGGTGTATGGATTCTGCCTGCTCACCATGTCACCTAGGAGTAGCAAGAGAATAGTAGCCATCCCGGCTACTTTAACCACTGTGTCTGGCTAGACACTTGTTTTTGGTAAGACCCAGGCGGTTTTAGCGGCACTTATAAATTACTGTACTTACAACTTAGCATCACGTCATGTTGTTTAATGGTGAAGGGATAGACAATGGACATTCACTACACCTATATCTGTTTCTCGATTGTGTATTTCTTTGATAGTAGGTGGTCTATTATGGTGTTTTCTTCTTTCTTTTTCTTCCCTTATGGATCTTAACTTTGGTGCACATTGGACATTGACATTAATGAGTACCATATGTTCTGGATCCCATTAGTGATTATGAAAATCCTGGTATCCAGTCCTGTGGTACGTACATATATTTTCATATAATGCATTGGACTTATAAAGTGCTATTAATATTTTGGGTTTTATGCTTTTGTTTTTTTTTGTTTTTTGCTGTTTTGTGTTAATTTCTCTGGGCATGTATTTGCATTGTTGGGCAATTGGTTGTTTTTCAAAACATGTTCAGTTTGTATGTTATGTTTGTACATACGTATATGTGATAATTTGTTGCAGTACTGTCTATCGTATTGTATGATGAATGTTATAAAGAGTCTCTAGCCTAAGAAGTGTCTAATAATGATGTGCAATATACAGTCTTATGGAGCTTTTTGACCTTTTTAGACCGAATAATGGCTTGTAGGTCGCATTGCTTCAAAAGTCATGTTTAATGAGGGTTTATAGAAACTAGTTTTTATATTTATATGCTGTCTTATGTTGTAAGTATAACTGTTTGTATTGTATCTTTGTAAAGAGAACTTTTTAAACTGATATGATGTTCATGTAAGTTTGCAGCCCTGAGGAAGACTGTAAAAGGACGAAAGGCGTTGGCTGTACTTATCTATATCTGGCGAAGAAGCAATTGATTAAAGAATCACAGAATCAACCAAAAAGATGTTTTGGCCTCACTTCCTCTTGAATAAAGTATAAAGTTACTCAAAATTGCAGATTTACACGTATCCACCCCTGAAAAAGGATATGCAGCCAAATTTACTAGTGTAAGTTACTATTGTCAGAAAGAAACAATAGTAAGGAGAACACCACATACGGTCAACCACTGATACTGCAACGCCTTCCCATACAAAATGATGGAGACAGGGATTCAAAATACATTTCCATGGGAAATACTGTTAAATTAAATTCAGTTATTTAAAAAAATTCAAAATATAAATAAATATAATTTAATGCTTGAAAATTCTACTTATAAAAGATTATTTAATTATAAAATATTTTAACAACAGTTTTGAATTTATCTTATTTAATTATTTTTCTAAAGTTTGAATTAAAAAATAAATTCCTACTCAAAGTCAAAGTCAAAATAAGCTTTATTCAATTTTTGGGTAAAAATCATTAAAGCACACAAAAACATGATACAAATTCATTGGCAAGTTAAATTCAAACACACATAAATAAGTTAAAAAAAGTAAAACCCTCAAAAATTCAATTATGGTCTACTAGTGCAAATAATAGAGTAAATATAATAATCATTAAGAAACAGCAGAAGCCATATGGGGAAACAGGGATTATCTAAACCAAATAACCAGGTAACTTGACATAGTACAGAAAATGGTTAAAGTGGGCAAAGTTTGCAGAAACAGATAAACCAGGTGACATTGTGCAAAATTATATTCTCTCAAGATGGATACTATTAAATTCTTCCTCACATCCTTACACTTTTTACAAAAAAAGGCAATGTGCACGGTGCTCTGGTTAGAAGTTTTATCACAGGGACGTTAAATTAGGTTTTCAGACCAGTCATTTACACTGGGGAAGTTTACCAGATGATAGAATATGTCAAATCTGAACCGAGTGAAAACAAACTTGTGACAGACGTTTTGCACAAATTTGAGATATGGTTGTATATCAAAGTAGACCAGCATCATTTCATTTCTAACCACACTGGGTTTGAGAAATTCAGAGGTCAATATTAGGTCCTCAAAGCAGGCCTTTTTAATTCCTTTCTACTGATACCAGCCAATGTGTCTGGGAGATCGAAATATTCAGGATGTCCTAATTCCATTCACAATTTTCTGATGTAATTCAACCAAGTGATTTCAGTAAATGAGGCCAATCTAAGACAGTCCCTAATAACCTTGTAGTTTAAAACTGTGTCGTTATTGGTCCAAATCTTATGCCAAAGAAGAATTGGCTGGGTTCCGGCTGTGTCAGATAGGAAGGGGGCGCGAGTTCAGAGTGGCAAATAAATGTGGAACAGCTCTTGGGTACTGAAAGGAGGTTTCCTTAAAAGTAGTTTTCCACCAGTTGGAGAGGTTGAGTAGTGCTGTATCTTCAAATTCTCACCCCATACACCGCTGTTGACAGACATGTAGCTTTGTAGATGATTAACATTTCGTTCAGGGGCTTCTTGCCAAGTTTGGTTGTGAAATTGAACAGGGTTGTAGTGGCTTTCATAAGAAAGCTTCCTAGCGTTGATTGCTTGTTTGCATGATCCATACCCATACGATGAGCACCCAATTAGGAGAATGAGGGAGTAAAATTAATCTTTGTTCCATCAATCATAAGATCACACTTCAGCAACCGTTTGCCACATTTCATTATGTAAGTTTTGCATAGATAAACTAATAGACCTAGATCCTGCATATAATCAACAATGCAGGTGAGTAGCCATTGTAAACCTACTCAAAGTAAAAATGATTTTTTTTGTTATGCCCCTAGCCACTCCCTCATTTACTAGTAAGTAGTAAACTTGCATGAGTGAGGATCCCTCATATAAAATACTGGAAAGGTGGAGGTTTACACTTTTAGGTCTGTGAATAGCATATTGTAGCACTTTAGTAGTACTAATTGAGTACTACCAAGCGTACTTCAAAATGCAGTTCGTGAATATGCCCCTTAGTAGAGGGGTCTACCACCTGTGCCATAACATCTTTTAGTTCACTGCATAGACCTTGATAACTCCAGTGGTGGCCGGTAAGTCTTGGAGGGAGGGGGGCGGACGGGACACACACGGACGTGCACACATACACATAACACTCACAGCCATGCATTCACACGCACGCGGACACACAAACACATCCATTCACAACACTATTTACCAAACATTCATACATACACGCACGCACGCATGCACCAAACATTAATTTAAAAGAAAACACACACTTACCTGCAGGCAGTTCTGTCTCGGAGGTTCCGGGAGGCTTGGGACTGCTGCCTTCCCTCATTGGCTGACCTAAGGTCAGCCAATGAGGGAAGGCAGCAGTATCAACGCCATCACAGAGTGGGATGGGGTCAGTGAGACTGCTGACCCCACCCCACTCTGTGATAAAGTGTCACTGATTGACACTCGACCCTGGGCGCTTCAGGGCTTAAAACTAAAGCACCCAGATACGAAGCAATCAGTGCGCTACCCCTCGTCACTGAGGGGAGGGCCTCAGGGACCTTTGCTGAGCTAAGGACGTCACGCCCACAGGAGCTGCGAATTCCTCAGCCCAGCAAAGTTCAGCTCAGGCAGCCATGAGCCTGCACATTTAGCGCATGTCTGGCTCCTGGCTGCTTGACCTGAAAATGAACAGTGTCTGTCGGGCTGACCTGTGTTCAGCCTGACAGACACTGTTCATGATGGGCAAAAGGTGGAGGGGTGTGGTCCCTCAGCCCCAATGGACCGGCCGCGGCTGGATAACTCAATAGTGCTCTTGACTTTTCAGGCCCACCAGTCTCAACAATTTAATGATTCAAAGTAGTAACATAACTCAATACTTCTTGACAGCCCTGTTTTAAATTTAGCAATTTCTTATTCAGAGAAAGAGCATGTCATATTATGTGGTCATATTAGGCCCAGGCTAATACACCACCATTTTACATGCTCATGTTTTAAAGTTGACACCTTTCTTGAATGTTGACATTTGACACACATCTGCTTGCGTGCCTGTATGGATAATATTATTCAAAATGACTTTTGCTTATATTTACATTTCTTCGTAGGCATATAATCAGAGCCTTGAACATTTTGCATGAAAGCTAAAGTTCACTGCACAAAATGTTGATGCTTGTTATTGTTCACTGCAAAAAGAGCAATTGATGGGCAGAATGCTGAAACAATGTCAAACATTCACCCCCAGTACAGCGATCTGGGCCTAAATTCATTGTTTTTTTTATCCCCATGCCATTCCAGTTTAGACCCAGCCATATGCAAATAAGTCTTGACCCTGCTCTCCATGGGAACAGTTCAGTTCGAACTGCCAGGCAATGTCCTCCTTGGACCGGAAACAAGCATTCTGAGACTGGTTTCAGGGTATCATGCCTCATCAGCCAGGCTAGCTTGACTCCAGTGGCATGGTGAGCACGGGACCCACATCTGGGCATACCCTTCCCACTTAAGGAGACAAATGCAAAAAGAACAATTGATGGGCGGAATGCTGAAACAATGTCAAACATTCACCCCCAGTACAGAAATCAGGGCCTAAATCCATTGTTTTTTGCAAACCATGCCCTTCCTGTTTAGACCCAGCCAAATGCAAATCAGTCCCAGACACAGACAGGAAGAAGGAGAAGTGAAGGGAAATGGCCTCCCTTCATCTGTCTCTGATGACACTGGTCTTCTACGGGTTTGCTTTACTCTGTATTAATGGTCATCTGATGAAAATGTGTGGCATTTCCAAAAATATGAGCCCCACAAACACACTACTTACTCCTATTATAGCAACGCTGCAGCTTGCGGCGTCAAAAATTACAGACTTCGAGAATAAAAAAGACTTAGGACCTAACATCTAGCCAGGAACATCCCCAATTTGGGTCCGAATCTTCGTTACCACCTGTGCACAAATTGAGTATCTTTAATTTTTCACTTACCTGATATTCACCTGTGAAAACCTGCCACAAATCAACTGTGAAATTGTGCACAAGGTGTTTGTGCACCTCTAAATGGAGGATCACTTATACTTTATTGTCCTTTCAGAGGTATGCTAATAGCAATCATGCATTATTTCTGCACCCTTTAAAATACAGAAGCCCACGCAAGCAGTGGCACATTTATTAATATTTCACTCAACCCAGGGCAGCTAGCAAGCAAAGTTGCTGCACTCAGTGCTTAATTTGAGCTGGCGGCTGCTGGTGGGGGTCAGCAGCACTTATTTTTAGGGACTTGGCACGTATTCTTGTGCATCTAATATTTACAGAGATCAAGGGAGGAAAAACACACGAATCAGAAAAACAGAGCAAGAGAAATACCGAAAAACCGTCAGAAAGGGAGAAAGCAGAAACCTGCGAGAGTGAGGGGCAGGGAGTGTCTGATAGTGAATTAAAGAGGCATGAAGTGGATTTAAGACTGTGATAGAAGGGGTTTGCAGTTCCTATGAAACACAAAGAGGAGATCTGCGAACAGGTCAGCAGTGTCCTGGGGAGTCAGCCAGGAGCCCTCATCACTGGGCAAGTTCCATGATGGGCCGGCACTGCAGTGTCCGATGGGCACCCACAAGGTGGTTTTTTATCAGAGATCTTTTAGTTTTGCCGATTGTGAAGTCTAGGTGTAGGGCTATAGGTGTAGATTGGTGTAAATGGTGTATGTGTATACCAAGGAAGTGCAGCTTAAAAATGGGTAAAGGAATCCTCTATAAAAGTTTAAATAAGTGAGTCCACTTGCCTATATTAAAAACGTGATTGCTATCATCAGAGATAAAAGTCTATGATGGTTGATGGGTCAACATGTTTCATGCCCTAATCAGTAGGCAAAGATCTGATGGCAATTCATCAGGACCAGTGTACCCTAATCTACACGGTGGCTGGAATCATAAAGTGCCCTATATACCAGATTTCCAATCAGCAGACACCTATCTGGGTATGTACAGATACCTTCAAAGTAAGTAAAAAACTGACCTGTAATACAAAATTGACATCATGGATAATGTATCAAATTACAAGTAATGACATAAGCCAACTCTATAATGTGGCATGCATAGCACTGCAAACCATAGCACTCGTAAAATGTGTGCCCAAATGCGTAGTGCAGGATAAACATAGCTGCCAAGTTGCCCAGGTCCATGCGTGATGCGCTGCGCCAGTCCAGGTTTTTTCGTTGCATTCTGGGACTTGTGGACTTGTTTACTCCATTATAAAACTGGACTACAAGTCCCAGAATTCAAGGAAAAAACCTGGCCTGGCGCTGCGCATCACGCATGGACCTGGGCAACTTGGCAGCTATGGATAAAACATGAAACACAAACGTGACAAACACCACAAATAGATTCCATACCTTGTGCTCCCAAGGGTTAAACTCACCCTCTTATGGTAACGGTTGAACTTTAGCGAGTGAGAGCAAAGTTGCATGCTAACTAGGCGTGCTGAAAAACAAATGTTATATAAAATGTGGTCAACATGACGGGTGAGGGGCAGCTCCGTCTTTTAAAGCGGCGTGTATATCCAAGTACACCTGTAAAGAAAAGAGACACAAAGTCTGTAGCAAAGGTTTGCGGGACGACCTACCCGGGCTCAGCTTCCTTGGAAGTGAAGAGGCGACCCGTGGAGCGATCTAAAGTATCAAGGCACCTGGAGCCAATTGAACACAGGTGCAGCGTGTCCGAGGCAGCTAGAACACTAGTTGTCACTGGGATCATCAAAACGCGGGCGCCATTTTGCCCGGAGTATAGAATACGCAAAGAGAAAGCTTAAACTCGCCTAACCAAGAGGGGTATAATTCATCTAATAAAATATCAGTGCATGGTGTCAAAACAATCAGGAGCAAGGGGCAATGAAGTGGATTTAAGACTACCAGCCTTAGTTTTAGGCACACCAACATTTAATTTCACTGGCTGCCGTCCTCTGCACACATGCACTCTTTCTTTTACAAAATAAGCAGTGGCTGTGCTGCGTTGTGTGAAAGGGAGCGAGCAGAAATGCTCAAAATTGTCAAAGATATGGAGCTTTTCTGCTCTCTTCTTGCACTGACGCACTCTGTGCTGTTTAGCGCCAGTGCAGGCACCCTTGCACAACAGTGCACGGGTGATTGCATTTAGGGGCAGGATTGTTTTGTGCAGGTAGGGGCACCTGTACAAAAACAATCTTCAGGGGCATATTCCTCTTTATTCTCCCTGTTACGCCTTACTGGGTAAGGCGTAGCATTTTGACACATTCCCAAGTTTACTAGCCTTAGTAAATCTGCTAATGCACCAAAATCCACGGTTGGACGCATGGCACATGCATTGTTACATTACATTTCTTTACAAAACGATGCAAGGTGGCGCAAATCCCCCCTGCGTGGCTTGGCAAGTAATACTGAAGCCCTTGCACTGTGTGATGCAAGGACAACGCAAAGGCTTCGTAAATCTGGGCCTCAGTGTTTACTTCTTGCACAGTTTGTGCCTGGAGTCAGGAATGAGACCTAAGAAATTGCAATGCATCCTCAATTACTCCATGCTGTTTGAATGTATTTAAGCCCTCCCTCCAGTATATCTGTAATGTCATTTACAATGTCCCCTTCTTCAATTTCCAATACATATCGTCATTATTATTATGTTCATTTTTTCATTGCTCAGACTTGGCACAGTTTCTCAAATGAGTTTCTTTTTTGGACCTCCTTGTGCTTTTAAGTTTTCTCTTCCTCTTTCATGAGTCTCATCGGTGTGGTTCTGCCGTCTTGATGACTCTCATTTGTAGGGAGAGATGGTGCTACCTCCCGCTGCCTCGCATTGGCTACTAGTACCTGTAATGTCTGTCTAAATTCATGGAGGAATGTTAATAAAATCTGAGCATGATTACTTCACAGGAAGTGACATCACTGAATGAGAACACCCAAAACAAGCAATAGAGTAATAAGATACAAAAACATACTTTGGCAAGTACAAGTCAATTTTAGTTAGTACTCATCTAATTTCCCTATTCCCTTCACAAGTCCAGTGGTTGCAATAGCAGTGCTAGTGATACAGCGCTTAGAACCCTGGGAGGAGACCCATAAGTGAACGAGGGGTGCAGGTTAACATTAGATTGCCAAACCCCCAGAGCTTTACACCCTTACAATACCTCTCAAAAAGAATAAATCTTTGTCATCACAATGCATCAAGTGACTCCATCAATTAAAGCCAATAGCACCAAGCAGCCTTTACATTTGCAGGTTAATCAATTGCACACATTTACATTTCCTTCAGGCCGCGTCCACCCAGGTGAGAAGGCTTGTTTCTTGTTTAACTGGCTAGCCCTACCTCAGCTTCACTGCACAAGAGACTCTCTCCCTTCCACTTCAAACTGAGGCATCTCAAATGTTGGAATAAACCGTCCTGGGACGGTTGTCTTTTAACACAAAGTGGGGGAACCCTTTTTTTGGGAAAATTTTAAAAGAATGGGCACGTGGTAAGTGGCCGCTCCTCCGCTAATGCGGAGGAGCGTCACCCCACTGCTTTAAGAGCAGTGAAAATGAAAAATAAAATGATAATTACAGGACGTGATTATCATTTTATTTTTAGTATTGAGCTTGCAGTTGCACTGCAGTCAGGTTAAGTTAGGGCGGGGCGGGGCGGGGCGGGGCTCCCGTGACCCAAAGAGAGGAGGAGTGGTTGCTGCACCTTAAGTGCACATGACGGTTTGGCCGTTACTGCACAGCTTGGGTGGAGAACATGCACAGCCTTCCAGTCCCTCTCTGAGCGCCGAACCACGGTGCTCAGACCAATCACAACGCTGCTGTAACACAGCATTGTGATTGGCTAGGGGAGCCTGTGTGCTTCCTGATTCCTGCGTCGGAAGAGAGGCAGCGGCTGGCGACCGGCGACCAGCAGGTAAGTTTTCTTTTTTCTTTTTTTTCTAAGCCCCCCCACCTCCTGCAGCCTCCCGCCACTGTTCCCCACCAGCCGCCACTGTTCCCCACCAGTCGCCACTGCACGTGGTGCCCTCAGATCCCGCCCACTTTGACCTCTGAGGGTAATAGTCCCAGCCCCAACTCAGGCATTGCACACTGAGGGCTGCGGAAGAGTCAAGGGCTACACAGTCATAATCTCAAACCCAGTGGGATATGTACAAGGAAGTGGCGGAGAGAGGCGTTAGCCTTCCTGGCTTAACCCCTCTCTCCGCCACTTCTGAAACGCAAGGCTGCACCATATTTACAAGAATGTGGTGCAGCCTTGCGTTTCCCCCTGCGATGGCGCTAAGTTTAGCAACTTAGCGCCAACGCAGGCACCCTTGCACCATAGTGCAGGGGTGTCTGCGTGCAGGGGAGGATTGTTTATGTGTAGGAAGGTGTCCCTTCCTGCACTTAAACAGTCCTAAAATCCCATTCTGTCACTGTCATGTGATGCAGCACACAACAAAGTCACAAAATTGCTTTTTTTAAAGGATTTTTATGCGTAGGAAGGACACCTTCCTACACATAAACAATCCATGGCATTTTGCTTCTTCCATGTGTGCTAAAAAGCAAAAACGAGGAGAAATAATGCATTTCTGCTTGTTTCGCCAACTTAAGACCAGGTTTTGCCTGGTCTTAATTTTGGCACTGCCTCCTATGTACCCCACCCTTGTACATAGGGGGCAGCGTCAAAAACAATGGGTGATGCGGTGGAACGCCCACCGCAACACCCACTGCCCACCCCTTTCACGCTAACCATAGCGTGAAAGGGGGCCTTATGTACAAGGCAGCGTTAAGCCACGTTAAAGCACAGCCCCTATCGCCACCACAACATCGATATAAGTGACGTTGTGGTGGCGATAGGGGCTTGTACATATGCCCACCAGAATCTTGACATGCAAAAATCTTGACGCTAAAATTTCAACATCAACAATGTAAGCATGCACCTAATATCCAACACCGTCACACGTCCTGCCATGACACTTTCCACCAACATACATGAGTGCAGCCAGGATAGTAAATTAACTATGTCGAGGTATTGGCACGTGGCTTTTAAGTGAAAGTCGGCATTCCTGCTAATGAGATCTGCGTGTTGAGAATTTTGTATGTCTCTTTTTGTCGACTTCTAATTATGACCGACAACACATCAAGAGCCAGTTTGACAACATAAATATAGCTAATTTGCGGTGGATACCTCTGCTATATAATCCTGCCTAACCACCTCCAATAGGACTTTCCATTTTTCTCTTTCGCATTTACTCCCTCCCAACTCCCATGTCCCAAAGGCTGTATGTATAACAATAATACGTTTTCTGTTCACGGCGAATGTTCTCGTACTGTACTTTAATTTGTTCTTGTTTTTCAACCTATAGCTTTGATTTCTATTAGCCCGTAATGTGTTATGGTTTACATATTTACCAACGTCCAGCAGCACTCTTAAAGAAACATCAGTCCTGCCAAGTGTCACGCAGCAGGCGTGACGCTAACGCATTTCAGTGTGGTGTTCCCGCATCACCGCACTGAAATGCATTGTCACGCATTTTGTCCACTCTGCTGTGACAGTGACGCGCTGTAGTGGCTTAACGCCAGGGTGCTAGCGCGGCGCCCGCGCCGCTGCCAGGCTCAGGTGGTGCCGGTGGGTGTGACCTGTGTGCGCCAGTGGGGGCTCTTAGAGCTGCTCTGCTGAGTCTCTGTGTATTCCCGCCGCGGCGCCTGTCAGTCGCGCTGTGTATAAACAAAACATTAGTCAGAGAGTCATGACTCCCTGCTGCTGCCCAATTAAATTACCCCGGGATCCGGGCCTGCCCTCTCAGAGACAGTCCGCGTTTTTAACTGGCTGTGTGCGCCCAAACCTCACGTCCTGTTTAGGTACAGGAAGCACGAAGTCACTTTAGGCGGCGGAACTGAGAGAGTCAGTCGGCGCTGCGCGGCAGAGTCTCGCACCACAGGCTGCATTGCAGCGCGGCATAGGCCGCCCTGTTCACCATGGTGACCATCAATGAAAATTAGTTCCAGCGAGCTTCAGGTGTACGCACATGAACATCCAGTCCTTGGCAGTGATACCCTGCGGCTGCCATTTATATGGTGATGCTGTTCTGGCCAGTTAGGTGAGCGAAATATGGTACATTCATTGCATAGATTGTAATACATCCCTAGATGACCCTTTTATGAGTATTCAAGGAGCAAACTCTGAAATATAACAGAACAAGAAAACAGTAGATCGATGGATAGAACTTGGAAAGGTGGTAAACTAGGAAGACTCTTTTCAAGTGTCTTTGTTTTACCTAGGACTCGTCAGGTGAATACGGAATACATTAATCTTTTGTGTTGTTTTTCCCCTACACACGATGAGGTGAGCAAAAACGTCAAGAAATGTTAAGAAATAATGTTTCATTCATTTGTGTTTGAAATTGTTTATATCATTGACGTAATTATATTCGTGATTTCGCACATGGGCAACGATATTCAGTTTGATTTTGCCGCGGTGACTTTGCAGCGGCCAGGTCTGGACCCATTGTCCGTGGCTTGCGGCCTCGCAACTTAGTGAGTGCAGCCCAGGTGTGTTAATTAAATTAGCTTTTTAGTGGCAGCACGCGATCTGCTGCCTGCATTGCCGGTCGTATAATTAGGTGAAGTTTTTCTGCCCAGGGCTGTTTTTACACTCTTTTGAACTGAGGCAAAACACAAACACAGGTCAGTTATGAAATACCTCACTGAAAACAAATCTTGGCATCTGGTGAGATAGCCAGTCTTAGAAAACAAGTTTCCCCAGTAGCCCCTTTGAAATGTTTTCATGCGGCTCTAGAAAGATGACAGAATAATGAAATAATGACTAGGCGAAGGTGGCTGTTTGTTTTTTACACAGCATCTAATATGTTTTACACAGCATCTAATATGTTTTTACACAGCATCTAATACGCTTTACGACACGCACACGTTTCCATGCAATCCTATTTTGTTGGTAACGGAGCGGAGTACATGAAGATCGGCTGATTTGACAAGGATTACACAATACTCATAAGTGAAGAGACCGACCACGCTTATAACAACACTGAGGTTTCCATATTCTATGTAGGGCAATGTATTCTTAGGGCAAGATCTTAGAGCTACCTTGCTCAAATGGGTGTCATTTCATATATTTATGTGTTTCCCTAGTCTTCGTTACTTGATTTTGCGCACGAGAAAGTGTCACACATAGTTCTTGAAATGTCACTCATAATTACACTGAAGTTATGAAAATGTCACACATGGCAATCTGAAACCTTGGCAGCTATGAAACATCACTGAAAAATATTTGCGAAGTCACTTATTTAAAACCATGTTTACCCTTTTATTTCGCATTCTGTTACATTTCTTTTCTATTAGTGTATTTTTTAGTTATTGTAAGGCAATACGTTATTTGTGGCGGGGATATGCGTCCTAATCGTCTTTTTAAGCACGGGCAAATTCATGTCTGTATTCACCTTTGAACTGCCTGTAATGCTGATCTCTCCTGCCCTCTTGTGGCAAAAGTAACAACACCTCGTCCGCACGGAATTATTTCGTCTTCTGGACAGTCCTACAGTGTTGGTCGTTTGGAACGTGTATTAAATTTTCTTAATTATAAATTTGTGTAGAAATATTCTGAAGGTTGGAGGGCAGGGGGTGTGAGCCTGGTCGGTGAGGTGCGTGGTAAGACAAGACAAAGCGGCGTAGAGAGGCGGATAAGGTTAAGTCTTATGAACTTTTCCCGCCACCATTTGTGTGAATCTTGGACAAATATTTGCCAATTCGCCAAAGTATCATCCTCAAATCGGCAGCTCTGTATTCACTTGCCTCTGGATATATAAAGAAAAATCTGATATATTTAGGCGGTGTTCAGCAATGCAATCATTTCAAAGGGAATATTTATAGTGTGTGTGAACAAGTGATTTAAATATTGATCTGCCCTTTTCTCAAATCCAGAATGTTTTCACCTTAAAGCAGAATGCATACACTTTTAAAAACATATATTTTTGTAAGATTTGGAGTTTTAAACGTTGCAAGAAGTATTGAGAAAGAAGTAAGGCTGCAGTCATAGGGGCCCTCTTAAAACTGGGAGCTCGCTCTTACTACTTCTCGTTGCCATGTTTCTTGTGGGTCACGCCTCTTCCTCCGGGTCTTTTCAGTCTAAAGGTTTCGTGTGAGCTCGCGCTGCACCCTGCAGTTTTGAACTGCCGCTGCAGGCATTTATAATGGTAAGTAACAGTAGCGGCTCCTGGAGGAAGTGCTGCAGGGCGGGCGGGGAGGGGCAGGTGGGGTAGTAACTCCGGCTTGCGGTCGAACTGATTTAAGTACATCAATAAATAAATAAAACTAATTACATTGCGCGCGCTGCATCGCCGATTGCGATGCAGCGCCCGCAATGTAATTTGTTTTATTTATTTATTGATGTACTTAAATCAGTTTGGCCGTAAGCCGGAGTTTACTACCCCTCACCCTGCCCCTCCCCCGCCCCGCCCCACCGCCCCGCAGCACTCCCTCCAGGAGCCGCTACTGGTAAGTAAATTGATGCAATGCGTTCCGTAGCTCTGCTTCACTTTATGTTTGTTGCGCAAGAGCCCGTGTGACCTCTTCGTAAACCACCACCTTCGTTCAGCACCAAAGCTTAGTATCCCTCACTCGCTGCAAGCACTAATACCTAAGAAAAGATAACAAAAATAGCTATGAAGGTAAGCAGTGCTTAATTTTTAAAACAATGAGGGGACTATTTATGAACTTGTCACGCAGTGCCGCGCACGAAGTCCCCTTGCTGCGCTGCGTGACAGGAAAAGGGCAGGTATGAGCCGTGTTTAAGGCAACATGGTGCATTCCTGCCTTTTCCCCTGCACTGGTGCCCTTTTGGCAGCATAGTGCCAACGCAGGTGTAGTGATCGGCTGGTCACAGTCTAGTGTTTGTATAATAATGTGTTTCCACCAGCCACTCCTCGAGGGCTGGCTTCCACACTCACCCCACACCCATCCATCGCAGGTGTCACCGGTCGGGTGACCCTGCCAATAAAAGGGGCTGTGTCCTCGGCCAGTTCCAGACAGTAACTATATGTGTCGGTGTGATTCTTAGCTCTGCATGAGAGCCTAGGGCCCTACCAATTACAATGGCGACCAGCGGGTCTGACCCGGCGTGTCAGCTAGCAGCAGTCTTTCCGGTTGTCGTGGGGAGAAGAGTGACCAGATCATAAGGCACCCCTGCATCTGCTGTCAACTTGAAGGCAACCTTGCCTTGGCATGGCATTTCTACGGCCACCCAGCGAGCCCGCCAAACCCAAAGGAGGGAGTACAGACCTTTTCCTTACTGGAGGAAAGGGAAAGCCGCAACTCCTGCCGTCCACCTACTGAGTGATGGTGGGAGGCGGGCAGCGTGGGACAGCAAACAGGTGCGCTATCTGCAGGACGCCTATAGAAGACACGCTTATCAGGTATGCTAGGGCCCATGCCATGCTATGCCACATACCAAGCAATGTACCCTTAGCGACTCCAGTCTGCCGCCACCTATCCCGTCTAGAGAAGAGAGGAGCAGCGCGCTCCTGATAGGACGAGCAGCGCGAAGAAGCCAATGTAGGGCTGCGCACATGTCAGTGTGACTGCAGAGGTTTGGTCGGCACAAGAAGGGAGAGCAGGGCAGAAAAACAAGGCCCTACGGAGCTCCAGTCAACCCAGTCAGGTTACTGCCTCGAAGGAGAACTGCCCCTGCGACCTCTCCTCTGACGGCAACAGCGAATGTGCTGGTCTCGCCTGCCTGTGGGGCAAGGAAGAAGTAAGCCGATCTGGCCTCCAAAAGAAATCATGGCCCAAAGCTGCACCAACAGCACAGGAAGTCCACACCAGTAGCTGCAGTGTCGATGGGAGAGATGCAGCCAGCAAAAAAAGGATTCCTCCCTGTGAACACCTTTACACCGGCACCTCAAGGCCGCGAGGCCCGTAACATCAGGAAAGGCTGCCACGGCCTTGTGAGGTGTTGCAGCGCCAAATAGCGGTACATTATTGCACCGCACCCAGGATTGGTGAATACGAGTTGGCCAGACGGGGCTAAGTGGGAGATTAAGACAAGCCACCCCATAACAAATAGCCCTTGTGTGCCCCCGCCTGAAGCAGCGCATGCCGAAGAGGTTGTAGAGAGGCCCATGGCACCATCCAGCATGGCCCCCAGCAATGAGAAAGCTGACGCGGCCTGTAAGAACTGGCTTCAGCGCCATCTAGCGGGGCTCAAATGCGGCAGCCCTGGTGGGGTGATATGCCGGTCAAAGACAAGCTGCCCTGCTGCACCGCACTTTATATAGCCCATCTCACCTCGTTCAATGCCCCCAGTACTGAGGTTAGTGTGGTATCTTAGCATTGTGGTATCTTTGGTTACAGAACCTTAATTCTTGGGGTTCTGTAACCAAGGGTTGCGTCGGCATTCAACTGGAACTTGATCAGTGGTTGGAGGCTTTCCTAAGGTCTCTGCGGCTGAGGTTTCTGTACGAAGGAGATTATATTAAAAACCTGTTTCCTAATATATCGCTTCCGGTGTCTTCAACTTAACATTTGGCGACGACCGATATTTTGACCCACCAGAAGAAAGTTTTTGACTAAAAGACGGAAAGAATCTCTGGCGGAAGCTGTTTCTGAAAACGACAGAAAAGACACGGAGGCGGAGCTACTGTTATGACACACGGAGGCAGTACTACTAATGAACAGAAACCTCAACGCGAGAAGTGAAACTCCATTACGGTACCAGCGTATTCCACGGTAAAGGTAGGTTTAGACATTAAACCTTACCGTTATTTCCCTGTGGACTGCACGAGCCGGCCGTTGTTCACACGCTTCCTCACCGCGGGTGCTTGGCTCGAGCTCTTCATTGTCAATTGATGCTCTACACGTCATTCAAGACATTCACTATTTGCGGTTCGAAAAGACTCAATACAAACAACCAAAACCGAGGGTGCCTCGGTCAAGGTTGTGACAGAGAAAGTTACTGAGAATAAAATCTCTCAAAAGAAAAGTGACGTAGATAACAAATCGACTTATACCTTTCCTGGAAAATGTTATCGTTGTGGGGAGGCAGGTCACTTGGCCAACAACAAAATTTGTCCTGGCTGGAAGGCAACATGCAAGAAATGTGGGAGGAAAGATCATGTTACCAAATGCTGTAGGTCTACTGCGAAAAAAGTGAGAGAAGTAGATTGTGATGTTGACTTGGTTGAAGAGGTGGTTGTTCTTCAGAATGATTTGGAATGTTTAGAAGGACCATTTGAAATGGTACGTGTTAATGGGGAAACTGTCAAGATGTTGTTTGACTCAGGGGCCAAAATAACATTGATTCCTCGCACATTCTATGAGGATAAATTGAAAGACAAAGTTAAACTTAGTAAACCGGACATCAAGCCTCGTGGATATGGTGGCGAACCAATAAAGCTAGCGGGATTCTTTTGGGGTACGGTAGAATTCAAAGACCGTATGATACCTGGTAAAATATATGTATCTGTAAAAGGTGATTGTTGGACTTGGCCCTTTTTGGCTAAAGTTCCCTAAACTTTTTGCCTCCCCCCTAGACCTTTTTTCTGACATGGTGTTGCCAACTTAGATGCTTTGGGCACTTTGCCACTGCTGATCAGTGTCAAAGTGCAAGGGCTCCCTGTGTAAAGTGTAATGGTAATTGGTTGTCACTAATTGTGCCACCCACATAAGTAGCCCTGAAAAGAGATCTCAGGCCTACACTGCAGTGCCTGAGCGCAGTTTGTTAAACTGCCTTGTTGTTCTGACAAGTGCACCCACTTGCCAGGCCTTACCCTTCCCTTTTATGCACATCAGACACCCCTATGGTAGGCCCAAGGTGCCTCCTGGGCAGGGTGCAGTGTATGTGAAAGGTAGGACATGTACTAAGGTGTGTGCCATGTCCTGACAGTGAAAAACTGCCAAATTCGTTTTTCACTGTTGCAAGGCCATCTTGCCATAGGACAGAATGGGGGAGGCTGTGTAATATGTTTCCAGCCTATCTTCCCATAGGTTTAAGATGGAGAGGAGAAGTTTAGTGTGCTTGAGTTCACAATTTAATAACACATCTTTTTGTGAAGGTGGTTTTTTTAAATTGTGTGTTTAGAAACCACGCTTTTAGAAGTGGCTGGTTTTTTTGTTCTGACAATTCTGTGTGTCTCTGCCTGGTTGTGGATTGACTGTCTGGATTTGAATGTGAAAGGATCTGGGAAATGTCTTGACCCAGGGGAGGAGTAGGTGAGACAGCCACGGTTGACCTGCATCTGGAGTGTAGAGGGGAGGAGTAGCCCCTGGAGGTGAAGAGGCCTGGGCTGCTGCCATAAAACAATGGCTCCATCTCCTGCTGAGTGATTGAAGATCCAGACCCCCACTATCAAAGGAAGAAGGTGTCACTGGCAGGGAGACACCCAGAACTGGTTTGAACAGGGGTCAGTGCCCCCTGAACACAAAGACTTCAAAGACATTTAGGGGTATAACTATGAAAGCTGACACCCCTGAACGTTGGACTGATCAAGACTGAAAAGGATTAAAACTACTTCGCGGTCAAGAGGAACCTCTGCCAAGGAAGATCAGCTGAAGAGACTGAAGAGAAGGACTGACCCTTGCAGTGTGTTCTGGGGCTGGCCTGCAGTTTGCTGATTTAACTAAGGAGAGGCTAAGGGACTTTGCTGTGTGCTGTGTCCCCCTGTATGAAAGGACTTTGCTGTGTGCTGTGTCCCGAAGTAACGTGTCTCCAAGGGCCCGAGGAGAGCTGGCTCCCTGTTGTGGAAACTCAGGAACACAAAAGTTTCCAAGTGTGTCTCAGCGACGCTGTGTGCGTGTGCTTTTTGCAGCCTGAGACCTTCATGAGGATTGCCCTGTGATCGTGTGCACCTGGAGTCCAAGTGAGTCTCAGCGACGCTGTGTGCGTGTGCTTTTTGCAGCCTGAGACCTTCGTAAGAACTGCCCCGTGATCGTGTGCACCCGGAGTCCAAGTGAGTCTCAGCAACGCTGTGTGCGTGTGCTTCGTGCAGCCTGAGTACCTCGTGAGAATTGCCCTGTGATCGTGTGCACCCGGAGTCCAAATGAGTCTCAGCGACGCTGTGTGCGTGTGCTTCATGCAGCCTGAGACCTTCATGAGGATTGCCCTGTGATCGTGTGCACCCGGAGCTCAAGTGAGTCTCAGCGACGCTGTGTGCGTGTGCCCTGTTGCAGCCTGAGACCTTCGTGAGAAATTGCCCCATGACTGTGTGTCCCAGAGCAGTCTTGTTCTCTGCTTCGATCGACAGCGTGACCAGAACTGCTGCGATCGTCATTGCCATCGGCCCGGACCGGCATCCCCAGAGGAGTTGTGGGAATTCACCGCCGCCGGCCAGAGCCTGCCTTTGCCAAGGAGAGACCTCGAACCATCACCGTCGGGGGTCCGAGTTCCACTGCCCAAGATCAACGAAGTCGCACCGGAGGCCCAAGCCGCGAGGAGAGGAGAGTGAGATCGCACCCCCCAGGTAACGCTCAGCGAGCGTGCGTGTGTCGTCGCCTGGGGCGGGGTGCGGGCTACGAGAGAAACGCTCTCGGCCTTTCCCATCTTTGCAGCGCGAGCCTCCGCTCAAGTCCGTATCGCGGCCCGTACTTGCCGAGGAGTGGCAGTACCGGGGCCGGAGTGTGGAGCTGCACTTTGTTTTCCATCATAACAGTGTTGAGGACATATTTTGGCAGTAGCTGACCGCGAGTCAGTAAGAGTGGCATAGAGACCGTCCAGAGCACTGCGATCGTTGCCGAAGTGCATTATTTTTGCATTACGAACTGCCTGATTGTTGCATTACAAATTGCATTATTTTTGCATTACGAACTGCCTGATTGTTGCATTACGAATTGCATTATTTTTGCATTACGAACTGCCTGATTGTTGCATTACGAATTGCATTATTTTTGCATTACGAAGTGCCTGATTCTTGCATTACGAACTGCATAGCATTGCATTAGGACTGCATTGGATCATCGAGAATTGCTCATTAATCCTGCAAGAACCTACAAGTGCGTGCTGGCCTAATAACCGGCAACGTGAAATATTACAAATACGCATATGTTGGATTTTTATCGTGTGGTCTCATCGTATATCTTTTTTCTTATAAACATATAATTGTTTTTTATGAAACTCGTGTGGAGTCCATTTGTGGTGTTATCACTGTGTTACTGAGAGCGTGGTTGCAAATACTTTACACATTTGCCTTGGAGATAAGCCTGGCTGCTCGTGCCAAGCTACCGAGGGGGGTGAGCAGGGGCTATCTGAGAAGGTGTCCTTCCTTTCCCTGACTTAGAAGCAAGGGTCCCTATTTGGACTAAGGTACCTACCTCAGCCAACTAGAGACCCCCAGTTCTAACAGTGATTCGTTAATAAGTTGGATACATCAACGTGATCTTTATGTATTTCTTGACCCAAATGCCAGTCCCTCAGTGTGTGTGAAAGAGATTCCATCAATTTGCAGTGTTAATAGCGGATGTGATGATGTGTTGGATGAATTTTCTGAAGTCTTTCGTGATGAACTTGGGTGCTTGAAGAACTATGTGCATGAGATTAGACTCAAAAGCCAATGTCCAACCAAAAGTTGCTAAGGTCAGGAATGTGCCACAAGCAGTTAAAGAAAGTTTAAAGTTGGAATTGGATAAGTTGATTGCTGGAGGGATAATCAAAGAGGTGGAAGCATCTGAATGGTTGGCTCCAGTCGGTATAGCCCGTAAGGCCAATGGCGATGCAAGATTATGCATCGACTTGAGAGAATTGAATAAAGCAGTCATTGTTGATCATTATCACCTCCCTAATATAAGTGAAATGTTGTGTTTGCTTAATGGTGCGAAACATTTTTCCTCCTTGGACCTCAGTTCAGCATATCACCAAATCATGTTGACTGACTCATCACAAGATCTTACATCATTTGTCACCCCTTATGGCACGTTCAAATTTCTGAGTATGCCCTTTGGGCTCATTTCAGCAGCTTCCGTGTTCCAAAGGGCTATGGAAAGAGTGTTGAAGGGTGTGTGTGGTGTAAAGGTCTATCAAGATGACATTTTGGTGTCAGGGTCCAACGTACGAGAACACAATGAAAGGTTACGTGAGGTACTTGAAAAGCTACGAAAGGCAGGTCTTACTTTAAAACGAGGAAAGTGCAAATTCAATGTACATGAAATAGAATATTTAGGGCATCTTATCATTGCATCTGGTATCTAACCTAAGAAAGGATTGGTAGACACAATCAAAAATCTTTCCTCCCCACAGTGCAAAGAAGAACTAGTAAAATTCTTGGGCATGGCCGAGTTTTACAACAAGTTTGTTCCAAAATTTGCGGAGAGAACTGTCTCACTTAGGTCGCTTTTAAAGAAAGGTGTAGATTTCAAGTGGACTGACTGCTGTGAGAAAGAATTCGTGGATGTCAAGCTAGGATTAGAGGATGCCTCTGATTTGGGAAGCTTTGATGCTAATGATGACATCATTATAATGACAGATGCCAGCTCAAAAGGGTTGGGGGCTGTTTTGTTGCAGAGATCTGAAGGAGTTTACAGAACTATTTTATTTTTGTCTCGTGGACTTAGGGGTGCTGAACTCAGTTATTCGGTCATTGAAAAGGAAGCTCTTGGCATTTTGTGGGCTGTTAGGAAGTTGAGGAAATTTCTGTGGGGCCGCAAATTTGAAATTAAAACAGATCATAAACCACTTAAAGAAGTGTTTGTGAAGAAAGGGCTTGATCAGATTTCGAGTCGCATCAGAAGATGGGTGGTTGCACTTCAAGAATTTGAATTTACTCTCACGCATGTACCTGGAGCTAGCAACTTGCAAGCTGATTGTCTTTCTAGGCTGCAAGACAATCTTGTTACAGATGAAATGTTGGAAGAAGATTTTGGGGGAGACGACTTTGAAGAGGAAGTGAAGGTTTGTATTGTCACTGAGGGTATTGTGCAAGAGGAAGAACAGAAAAGTATGCTACAAGATGATGAAAGTCTGCAATATGTAGTGAAGGGTGTTTTGGAAGGTTGGTCAAGCAGAAACAAGAGTGATCATCATGCTGTGGGGTATTGGGAGGTGCGCAATGAACTGTCCGTGGCTGATGGTGTACTCTTTAGAGGTAGCAAACTTATTCCACCACTGTGCTTGCGCGAGAGATTAGTCAAGAGTGCTCACGCCAGTCACATGGGAATATCTAAGACTAAAGAGAGAATCAGGGAGGGATATTGGTGGCCCTCCATGGACCTAATGATTGAAAGAGAAGTGCGTGACTGCATTGAGTGTGCACATAGTGACAAAGTTTTGAAATGCAGAGTTCAACCCATGACGATTAGAGAGCAACCCTCTGGTCCATGGATTGATATTGCTTTAGACATACTTGGGCCTGTAAAAATAGGATCTTGTGATCAGTATGTGTTGGTATGTATTGACATGTATTCTCGCTGGCCTGAGATCAAGATGGTGAATTCTATTGAGTCTAAGGATGTGTTGAATTTTCTAGATGAGCTTTTTGAGAGAGAAGGATTTCCAACTAGTATTCTCACTGATAATGGTGTACAACTGACTTCTGTGATGGTGGAGGAATATCTGAGTGCAAGGGGAATCAAGCATAAGAAGGCTGCACTTTATCACCCAGAGGCTAATGGAGTTGTGGAACGTTTTATAAAAGTGTTGAAGGAATGTCTACAGCAATCCTTGATGTGTGGAGTGAGTTGAGAAAAAGGTATGAAGAAGAAAGTGAGGGAATACAGACTCACCCCTCATTCCTCTACGGGGGTGTCTCCTTTCAGATTGTTCAAAGGGAGGTTGCCCAGTTCTGAAGTTGTGCCGGCTTGGGTTATTGAAAAGAGGGCTTTGGTTGATGAAAATGTTTCTGATGTTAGTGGGTGGAAACAAAAAGAACAAGAAAGAAAGTTGAAAACCAAGCTGTGCTATGACAGGCGCAAGGCTGTTAATAAAACAGATGTGAAGGTGGGTGACTGGGTAAAGATCAAATCTCCTAGAAGAGATGGGGGACTGTCTAAGTTTGGACAACCGTGCAGGATAATAAAAATGTTTAGAAATGCAGTTAAGACAAGTGACAACAGAATTTGGAATCTCAACAGGGTTGCCAAGTGCAGTCCGTATTCAGGAAGCGTTTCCTTGTCCAAGGAGTTGGTTGAAGAGCTGAATATTCGCCCCAAACGTGTGTTGGAGGCTTTCCTAAGGTCTCTGCGGCTGAGGGTTCTGTACGAAGAAGATTATATTAAAAACCTGTTTCCTAATATATCGCTTCTGGTGTCTTCAACTTAACAGTTAGCCTCTCCCTCGTGTCCAATCACAGCATCAGGAAAGCTGCCATGGGACTAGAACTGATGTGACAGTACCACCTAGTGGCCATAGCTGGTTAATGCACCAGTGTAAAGGAGACATCCTAGAGAGGAACGGCCAACAGGGCCAAGAAGGCTGCCGTGGCCCACAGTTGAATTGGTAGCAGCACAAACCGGCATGAACTGCCAACAGTAACAGACTTTATACAGCAGGAAGAGCCTGCCATGACTGCGACACACACCCCTGGTGGGCTGCTAAGTGTTTTGAAAGGGGATAGAGCGTGGACTTTTGCAGAGAAAGAACCCCAAAGTACCCCCATCAAGAACGCTGCCAAGAGGACAGTAAGGCAAACTGAGCGAAACAAAAGCAGCACCGAAGAAGAATAAAGGAAGGGGGAGCAGCAGAAGTGGGTGTAAGCCCAGGCAAGGTCCTGATCATCAGCCTGTATGTACTGCCCGAGTTCAGTGTCGCCTGAGAAGGCTGACTGCGAGTTGGCTTGACTGCAGAGGGCTGTGCCAGGTGATCGGACAGCAGGGCAGAAGCTCTAGAGAGATGGAGAGAGCCCTCTGAGAGTGATGGGCAGAAGCCGCACCAGTCTGCCACACCAGCACAGAATGGCCACAGTTGGCCCACCGAGCGTGTCACACGGAGTGACCGACATTGAGAAGCATGCCTGCATTCGGGCAGGACCAAGAGCTACCACGGCGTAGCCTTGAGGAGCAAGGAGTGTGTCCTCAAATGAAGACAAAGAGGTGAAACAGGAAAGATGACCCTCCAGCCAGGGAGTGGTGCACCAAGAAGATCCCTCAGGGAAGGGACGGGACTTGGGAGAAGTCCATGGGAACAAGGGATACCTGTGAGAGGTCCACGAGAAGAGTTGGGTCCTACAGAGAGGACAGGATGCCACCAGGGACGTCCCTGTAAAAAGAATATCGATCACAGCGAGAGGCCTGGTCAGGAGACAGAGGAGAAGAGAGTCAGTCCTAGGGGTAAGACGTGACCAGGAGGTCTAAGTGGATTGCACTTCACATGGAGAGGCCTGGTCAAAAGGAAGAAGAGAAGAAGAGCGTGGCAAGAAGTCACAGTACCACGTTGAGAAGGACAAAGTTGAAAGATAGAGGAAGAATGGAAGAGTGAGGATAGACCAGTCACCCAGAAGATCACCAAGAAGGGAAAGGTGAGGATAGACCAGTCATCCAGAAGATCACCAAAAGATATTGGTGCTTGTCATCACAATCCAGTGCATCAATTTATCCACCTAAGGAGCACCGCACATCTAGAGTGGAGCAATACATCAGTGAAACACCTAGAGAATAACAAGGCATCCCTGGCCCTGCAGGAGGCTGACCACCCCAAAACCATCTGTGAGCCCTGGTGAACCTAACGCCTGCTCAAGAGAGCACTTTTAACCATTGTACCATCCACCCTTGGGATTGCACTTGAGGCTTGGATGTGGCCCTGTTGGGAGTTCGTCAGTGACCCCTTGGCATGGCTTATGATGGGCCCTGCACAGCCCACGCAGTCCTGTGGAAATCCAGAGGCAAGGGCCTCAAGGGATTCCCGTGAGAGGGGAATCCTGTCAAGAGAGATGTGCCTGCAGCCGCTCCACGATAGCTATCAGGAGGCACGGCAATCGCATATGGAGACTGGGAAACCCAAGGACTATCCTGTAGATGCCGGTGCAAGAGTACACAGACCCTGAAACAACCACCCTTGAGGTGGAGCGAGTGACTCGGAGGTGGTTCTGTTGGTGATTCCTTCATGGCGCTATGGTGTGGGATGGGAGGGATACTGTGCAGTCCACACAGTCCTGTGGAAGCCCAGTGAAAGGGCCTCAAGGATTCCCTTGAGAGGGGAATCCTGCCTGGTAAGAGAGGGAAGTTGCTCCACCAACGGGCACCAGAAAGCGCTGCTGCATCTGAGGAATACTCTTCAAACATCGCAGTGACATCATCTGTTTTTGCAGGCTTGCTATCCATGGAGCCAGGGTGCCTTTGAATAAATATCTTTATAAACAAGCAAGGCTTGGATCCTCTAACTACCTGGACAGGACCACTACAATAGTATCAAACAAACAAAGTGTCCAGATAGACCGTTAATACCAAATTGAATACGACTTTAGACAGACAATTCTAAAGTCTACGTGCTTTATTTCACTTAGCTTACAGCTTGTTCAGAGACAAAATTATACCATTCTTTTCATGTCATGAAATGGGCAACACATCATTTAGGTGCACATTATCAAGTATACATCAATTGGACAAAACATGCGCATAAACACATTAAAACAACACATTTGTGAAAAACACAGTGTAACAAAGTCAAGACAAAAAATAAATATGCATAAACACTAGACAAAGCAAGTGACCAGTCCTTATTTCAAAACTAGCACTAGGCGGACACTGTTTTGTTCTACACCAAGGCATGCGCCTATTGTCCTGCCTGTGTCATGAGTAATGGGGTTACACAATTAAGCCAGGTGTTGTCTATAGGGGGGAACAACAATTCAGACTGATTCCCTCGAGGCACGCCCTGTGTTGGTTAACCCATACTCTAGAGCCAACGCGTTTCGAACCCCAACTTGCTGGGGGATTCTCCTCAGGACTAGGACTTGGTCTTGAGAGCTGTTCTTTGACACTGTTAAATCAGTGATTGTGTGGTCAAAAGGAGTGATGTTCCTAATGTTCAGTCGATGGAGCTTCGGGGCACAAAAAAGCACTACCAATCAATTCCTGGTATACGTGATGTTGTGTTCGTGAACGATCTACTTCGCCTTCTGTAAAATCTTCTGTGAGCCTTAGAAAGGCCGATTCCGTGGGCATGAATTAGGAAGGTTCGTTGCTTTTTCGAATCCGATCTTGATTTGTGGGACTCTTTATTTTCCAGAAGGTTGAGCACTGCAGTACAAGACACCACGCTGATCCTAGTGAGACACACAGCGAATAAATATCAGCAGCAGACTACACCACTGCTCCAGATGCACCATCAAGGGAACTTTGTAAATAGACTCCCACGCAGTGAGACCAGGTGGGACAAAGCCCACTGTGCCCAGGTGGAACCTTCCTGCACAAAAACAATCCTGAGAGGCATATTCCTCTTTCTATGTGTGCTGCAGAATTTATGGAGCCACTCAGGGCCTCGCAAAGTGTCCTTGCGTGGCTTCATATATCTCATTTAGAACTTGTGTCGCTCTTGCACCAACTTGCGTGGTGCAAGAGCGATGCAACTCTGGTTGTAAATATTCCCATGAGTGTTGGTGTCCAGCGCTCTGGTGAGATGTCCGTGACCAGTGCAATTAAACATCAGTGCACTGAATACCAAGGCCAGGTAATCCTGAACTGACTTGATGCCCCTTTAATCCACTCCCCGCCATTTTATCTCACTCTTGCAGGTCCCTGCTTTGTCCCTTTGTGATGGTTTTTCATTTTTTCTCTTGCTTCGTCTTTCCGCTTTGTTTGTTTTCCCCTTTTTCGATATTGGTAAATGAGGGAAAATAAGTGATGTCCCCAAAAATAAGCGCCTGTGACCCCCACCGCCAACCACTGGCACAAATTAAGCACTGGAAGGAATGCATTGAATATACACTGAAATATTATGTCTAATATTCAAAATGAAAACAATAACATTTGTAGAGCAGAGAAAATTAACATAAAAATAGATATTTAATTTTGTGAGTGTGGTATTGAGGCAATATAGTGCAGCCCCATAAAATTCACAATAAATTACGCTAAACTGTCCGGTCAAGCAGAAGAAGTATGAAAATAGTCCCACCATGGCCCCAAAATGTTCCCACATTTACTAGCCAGTGCCTATCCATGTTACATGGATAGGCACTGGCTAGTAAATTAGTTCCTCTACCTTTGAACATTGGTGCACCCCCTTAGAAATCCAGCATCCGTGGGGCGCTTCATATCACACCTACTTAGTAATATCTCTTTCCGCCAGAAGTGTTCTCGCCCACCAGGCTACTTCCTGATGTTTGGACACCAGGGTGTTCTTCCCTCTGCTACCCCCAGGATCCTCTTGTATTCCCAAGAGTACTAGCTTAGGGGAGGGGTCAATGAATGGCAGCAATATTTATGTGCATTTGTTCAAACACCCTGCCCTATCGGTGTTACCAGGGCTACAATGTCTACCCAGGAGAACATACACAATGTAGCATGAGGGCCTAAATGTACATGCATTTTTAATGGCACAACATATGTTTATTAGGGTTTTGTTAAAGAATGGCAGAGGTATCACCAAATCTCGGATGAGCTTTTCAGTGGTAGTTCATTTTTGTCCACGGTGGTAGCTAATGGAACAATGGTACTTCTCTAAAAATACAAAAAAAACATTAGTCTGGTAAATTTGCAGATACCTGCCCTCTATTGCCCATTCTGTTTCACTTTCATTCCAAAGAAGAACACAACTTTTGGTAGTGTCACAACTGCCTACAATAGTGAGCTTAGGACCATGCCTTACTGGACAAAAGTTCACACTGACCAGCTCGTGTTCCCTTTTGGATAGGGCCTCATTTGGCAATTTGGAATCGACGGTTTCAAAGAGGAGCAGGGTCGGTATCGATTTGTAAAAACCAGCCTCTGTCTAGAGTCGCTCAGTAGCTGAGAAACAGCTACTGAGTTATTGCCAGTGGTTTAAAACAAACCTGGGAGAAATTTAAATTATGATGGTATTATTCATGTAATTTCGGGAATTTTGTGTTACGCTAGCTCTGAGAAATTCCTGAAATTCTGCCATTGTGCTACTTTCCACACTTTTCCAAAATTCACGGTAAAATTTTACCCAAATGCGTCATTCCCTGTAAAATGTACCACGAACGCACACGAGCAACAGTGGCTGTTCTTCATGGTGCATTTGTTTTTTGCACTTCTTTTTTACCATGAAATGCCTCCTCGTGTCAAAAATTTATCGAAGGAAGCATTTCACCCTAAAATGCAGCACGAAATGACAGATTTGCATTTAGTGTAAACTATGCATAACTTTGCCAAATTTTGCGTAATTATGCGCAAGCAAATAACACGAATTTTGCACATCGCTACTTTAGACTATGTGAAGGCATACCTCCCATCACCCTTTGTGTGTTTTTACACACTACATCATTGACACCTTGTGGTATTTTGCATCTTCTTTCTCAAATTATAATATTAAGGACACATGTGAATTTTATTTTTGCATATGGAACTTATCACCACTGTATCATCTTGCAAATAAGAATCTTTGCAAGTGATCTTGGTTGAAATGATAGGGAATCGTCTGTATTTTGCTGTCCTCCCCTGATAGCCCCATTTGCTGTTTATCCTTTTAATCAGACACCCACCTTGCTGGTAACACTGTAGGCGACTTGGAAGAACTGCCATGCCCTTCTCTGTCAGAGGCTATTGTGGGGTCTGGATGAAAAACGTCATGCGGAGCCCATCAGAACCTTCATTGTAAGAATGAAAACAGACATGTCGTTAGCAAAACAAGAACACACATCAGCTCCAACATTTTGATGTCATCTAGTGGCAAGCTATGTTAGCTGTAACATCAATAAAAACAGTGCAGGCTTGTTTTTTTAATTAATCAAGCAAGTAGTATTTGTATAGCACGGCTAATCACGGCGGGGGGTATCCAGGGGCTTTTCTGCAGGTATCAGTTGAAAAGCCAGGTCTTGAGTCCCTTCCTGAAGTGGATCAGTGAGGGAGCGCTGCGTAGGTGGGGGGGAGGGAGGGAGTTCCAGGCTTTTGCGGTGAGGTGGGAGAAGGAGCGTCCTCCGGCGTTGCTGCGGCAGATGCGATGTGTCTGAGCGAAGGCGAGGTGTACCCGAGTGGAGGTTTCTGATGGGTTGGTGGAAGGTCAGGCGGTGATTCATGTAGTCTGGTCCTTGGTTGTGGAGGACTTTGTAGTCATTGGTTAGGAGCTTGAACTGGCATCTCTTCTGCACAGGGAGCCAGTGCAGGTCTTTCAGGTGCTGGGCGATGTGGGTCCTCTTGGACAGGTTGAGGATCAGTCTGGCTGCTGCGTTCTGGAATGTCTCGAGTCTTTGCCTGAGTTCGGTGGTGGTGCCGGCATAGAGTGTGTTACCAAAGTCAAGGCGGCTGGTGACGAGAGCCTGCGTCACCGTCTTCCTGGTGCTTATGGTGAGCCATTTGAAGATCTTTCAGAGCATGCGGATCGTGTGAAAGTAGGCTGAGGTGACATAATTGAAATGACGTTTCATGGAAAGTTCGCTGTCCAGTATGATGCCGAGGTTGTGGGTGTGGTCTTTCGGTGTGGAGGTAGGTCCAAGCTCTGCTGGCCACCAGGAGTTGTTCCAAAGAGTGGTCTGTCTGCTGAAGATCAGAACTTCCGTTTTGTTGGTGTTGAGTTTCAGGCAGTTGTTTTTCATCCATGTCGCGATATTCTTCATTCAATTGTGGAAGTTGTACTTCATCAAGGTGGGGTTCGCTGACTGTGAGAGGACGGGTTGGGTGTTGTCAGCGTAGGAGACGATGTTGATTTTGTGTGATTTGAAGATGTCTGCGAGTGGCGTCATGTAGATGTTGAAGAGGGTAGGGCTGAGGGATGAGTCCTGGGGTACTCCGCAGATGGTGTGTATGGGTTTGCGAGGTGAAGGGTGGGAGGCGGACTCTATGGGTGTGCCCGGTGAGGAAGGATTCCATCCATCTGAGTGCATTGTCTGTGATTCCGATCTGACACAGACGATCGATGAATGTGTGGTGGGAGACGGTTTCTGGCAATTTCCAAGACCTTTTGATTTTACCAAAATTGCATGTATAATATAAAATATACTTATAAAGGGACTTTCAGCCACTTCTGTTCATCCATTGGTCTGTTCTTGTGTCATTCATATTTCGCTTCTGCTGACTACAGCATACAGCATGGGGCAACAGGTCACCCTACTTCAGCTACTGGCTATCTTCACAGGTTGACTGCATTTAGCCCTTCCACAAGAAGCACATCCGCACACAAGGTAATTCCCTTCAGTGCCCGTGCTTCCTTTGTTTGTACAAACTGATGTGATAGCAGAACACTTTCTACCAGATGAGAGCATAGGGCACATTCCAGCTTTATCAGTTCCTGTCTCCTGCCAATGGTGTTGTAAATTAAATTCCTTTGTTAATCTGACTGCTGCTTTTTCACACCATACTAGCAACTCACATGAACGCTACATATAAGCTTCTAAGGGTGCTCTATCTTTGCAACCCTAACTGTCTATCTGTAATTACTTTGTCCTTTCCTTTTTTCCTTCCTTCCTTCTTTCCTTCCTTTCTTTCTTCTTTCTTGCCTTACTTTTTTTCTTGGCTTCTTTCCTCCCTTCTTTCTTCCTTTCCTTTCTTCTATTCTTTCTCCTAATTTTGCTTTCATTCTTTCTTTCTTTCTTTTTTGTTTCTTTCCTTATATCTTTTACTATTTTCTTTCCTTCTTTCTTTTATTTTCTTCTTTTTTCTTTCTTTCTTTCTTTGCTTGATTCATTCATTATTTCTTTCTTTCTTTTTTCTTTCCTTCTTTGTTTATTTTTGTTTCTTTCTTGCCTTTTTTCCCACAGGCAAGAGGCTGGCAGCCAAAGTCAGACCGACTGACTTTTTAAAGTCTGTGTTAGACAAGACCATTTGATTTTGCTAAAATTATGTGTATAGCATAGTTACCTCTAGGGGTTTTCAGCCAGACTTCGACCATTAGTCTGTGGATCTGTCATTCACTTTTTTCTTCCACCCACTCCACTATTCAGCAAAGGGCAATGTGTCAGCCCACTTCAGCCACTGGCAGACTTCACTATAAGTTACAGCTTGTTGCCCTTTCTTAAAGAGCACATCACCACACAAAGTAGTTCTATTTAGTGCTAGAGAGTACTACAGCAATGTGTGCTTTTGAGAACAAAACATTTTTTCCCAAACAACAATTTTGCCTTTAACCAATGTTTTGTTTAGATTGATGAGGGCACAGCAGCTTCCTGAACAATAACGTTTTGGCAAAACCATGACAAAACAAAACAAGAATTCCCAAAAAGAAACAAGAATTGCCAAAAAGTTGACATTCAACGCCAGACCTATTGGCTTTGTCAATACTTGTTTTAGGTCAGACGTCAGCCAAGATCTTTTGACTACACTGAAATTAAATGTATAATATATTGACTAATAGGGGCTTTCAACAATCCCTCTTAATCCATTGATCTGTTGCTGTGTCATTCACATTCTTCTTCCACCCTCCGGCGTATACCATGGGGCAATGGGTCAGCCCACTGTCAAATGGCTAACTTCACTGCGAGTGCCTGCATCCTGACCTTTCACAAGGAACACATCAACACACAAAGTAGTTCCCTTAAGTATCACGGGCTACTGTGGCAATGTGTGGTTTTTGAGACCAAAAATATTTTTGCTTTTAGCCAGTTTTTTCAGATTGTTAAGACCCAGCAGCTTTCCCACCAATAACGTTTTGCAAAAACCATGACAAGATGAAACTAGCACTGACAAAGGCAAAAGGCCGGTGGCCAACAACAGACCTATTGGCTGTGCCATTGCTTGTTTATTGTAGAAATCTGTTCATAGTTGTTATATTGCATTATGACACTTACTATGGAAAATAAAGACTGTGTAAGTTTGATAAAGCCCACCTGCCAGTCAAGCACTTCTTAGAGGTTTCACCAAAACACTAGTCTGTTATTGAATGTTGTTATCACTCTCTTTGATCAGATAACTACTCAAAATATGGGATTTGCCATAAAATAAAATGCGCGTTATCCATTGCACGGCAATAGTAAAAGTAAGAAACATCATTAACACAATTTCATTAAATCTAGAGGCGTTAAAAAACGTCTGGTAATGCTCATTGGACGCGATTCCAGTAAGGACTTGGCAACCAGGAACTGGTCTCACATAGAACAAACACCTTTCTCTGAAGCCTAGACAATTTACAGTGTGGAGGGCCTCTATTATATAACAGATGGTATGAAAACTGTGCCGGGACTGCAGACAGGGAAGACACATCCGAAAAGATGGTTTGATGCGTGTTATTCTTTCAGTGGCCCCACACACCGAGGCTGCTTTCGACAGCATGGACAGTGAACTTCCAGCTGCCCTTCTGAGAGTTGACACGGCTGGACGTTTAATTGGACAACTGAAGGTGTGACTTCCAGTTGACACAAATATGCTCTGCTGAGTTGTGCTATAAAGGAAGATCTTGTTCTGTTTCATGGTAGTGTCCGCTGAGAAAGGATTACACAATTGCAGACACAATATACTCTAATATCACTCATTTCCTTTGAAGACGTTTCTGACAAAGAGACATGCAAGCTCACTCATTTCCCCACTGACAGGATTTGTTTGTGAAATCCAAGAGGTCACTGGATTAACAAATAAAGGTGGCAGAAAAGCCTGTGCAGTCCTGAGTTTCGATCATGGAGAAAAGATAAATGTTCAGCAACGGGTAAACCTTGTTACAGGGATTTTAGTTTGTATTGTATTGCAGCATTTATATAGCACTTACTTCCCCTATGTAGGCTGCTGAGGCTCTTGCCTACTTGAGTAGCATGCTATACCATGTAGGGTGTGTGGTTGGAAGGATGTTGCTTTTGTTTTTATCATAATTTGCTCTCTTGGTAAACCCTCTTATCATTTATCCTCTGATGAATCTTTCCTTTCTCGCCTGAGAGGTGATGGGAGTTAACATTACATCAATCAATTTCAATTAACAGTGTAACCCATTTGGCTACACAATAAGAACCAGGAATCAGTGACTATAGTTAAGAAGGTTTATTACAAGTTAGCAGTCAAGTTAAGTTACACAAACCTTAACACCATGCTATAAAGATACAGAATAACAACTGGGAAATCCAACCTCCTAAAGAAGTTTAGGCGTACCAGTATGAGACAAACAAGTAATTGAGTCACAGCAATACAAAAGATCAATAACAAAATTTGGTTTCTGATTTTCTCTTCTATACATTGAGTAAAATTCAGAATTGTCTAAGTTAAGTTCCAAACTAAGAGGATGGTTCAATAGTCTAAAGAGATCTCAAAATTCAAGGAAATGCATAGAAATAAGAAAAACTGGAAAGTTCAGGAAGTAAAGGAAGGTGTCAGCATCTCAGAAGCTCAGTCAAGGGTCTTCTTGGGTCAGGGGAATTGAGTGTTAGCCTAAGTCACGCTCAGCAAGGATCAAAGGGAATAAGCACAGAGGTCTAAACCTCTTAAAGTCCTAGGAAAAGTGGCGGTCATCTCGGACAGTGTAGACTCCCGCTATTTGCACCAGAATCTCTCAGGTAGCACCCTTCTTGTCGCATCATCAGGGGTTCCAGTGTCCTTTTCCATTCTCATGTTGTAAGCTGCAACATTTACCAAATGTCCCACACTGAACATGGGAACGACATCGTCCTTGGTCACCTAAGCCATGTTGCAACAGTACAGTATAGGAGTATTCAGTTAATGTTCTGGCTCTCCATGTTCCTAGTTAAAGTCTTCTTCTCAGGCTCTCTCTCTCTATCGCTAGTACAGTGGTGTATCTATTCTCAAACTAACAATCTACGTGAACACACCTGCAAGGAAAAAGACATGCAAGCAGAAATTGAAAACAGTATTTTATGCAGAATGGAAAACAGGCCAAGTCAGGACAACTTTAGATTATTAAATCAATGGTGCACATTTGAAACACAAGCTAAGAACTACATTTTAAATGAAATATATGAAACATTAATGCACACATTACATAACTCTATTGCTGTTTCTAAAGTAAACACATTCTTATATTGTGAGGATGGTTTTCAACTCAGTCAACTAAACAGTAAATATCTTTTATTGAATTAATGCACACAGTGTGTATTAAATCTTTAATTCTCCAGAAAATGCACTTCAATAATGATGTCAAGTGCAACATTTTTCATTAATGCCGTTAGACTACACAGGAAACATGTGCTAAGTGCACGTTTATGTAAAGTATTTGAGATATATAAAGGTGGAGCTAAATTATGCTGCTCCAATCCTATGTGGGAAGTGTTTCCATGTTGTGCGTGATGGCCACTAAGGGCGATTATCATGTTATGGGACGCAGAATGTAGTAGTGTGTTAGATGATGAAATTAAGAGACAACACTCGGGCATATTTACAAGCCCCTATCGCCATCGTGATAGGGGCCTGGCCTTATTTACAAGGCAGCGTTAAGCCACTTAACGTGGCTTAACGCTGCCTTGTAAATAAGGCACAGTTTCACACGGTATTTAGCGTGAAAGGGGAGGGCAATGGGTGTTGCGGTGGGCGTTCCACCACAACACCCATTGAATTTGACGCTGGCTCCTATTTACAAGGGCAGTGTAAATAGGAGGCAGCGCCAAAATTAAGACCCGCGAAAACCTGGTCTTAAACAGGCGAAACGAGGAGAAATGCTTTATTTCTCCTTGTTTTTGCTGTTTCTATGTGTGCTGCCTTGTGCTGCACACATAGAAACAGAAAATTGCCAATGATTGTTTATGTGCAGTAAGGTGCCCTTCCTGCACATAAACAATCATTTTAAAACTGCTGTTTTGCAACTTCTATGTGTGCTGCATTAAGCAGCACACATAGATGTTACAAAACGGCATTTAAAGATTGTTTATGTGCAGGAAGGGCGACCTTTCTGCACATAAACAATCTTCCCCTCAATACAGGCACCCTTGTACTGTGGTGCAAGGGTGCCTGCGTTGGCGATAGGTAGCTAAAGTTAGCACCAGCGCTGGGGGAAACGCAGGGCTGCCCTTCTTGCACACTGGTCTTAAACAGGCGAAACGAGGAGAAATGCTTTATTTCTCCTTGTTTTTGCTGTTTCTATGTGTGCTGCCTTGTGCTGCACACATAGAAACAGAAAATTGCCTATGATTGTTTATGTGCAGTAAGGTGCCCCTTCCTGCACATAAACAATCCTTTTAAAAAAATGCAGTTTTACAACTTCTATGTGTGTTGCATTAAGCAACACACATAGATGTTACAAAACGGCATATAAAGATTGTTTATGTGCAGGAAGGGGGACCTTCCTGCACATAAACAACCTTCCCCTCAACACAGGCACCCTTGCACTATGGTAAAAGGGTGCCTGCGTTGGCGCTAGGCAGCTAAAGTAGGCGCCAGCGCAGGGGGTGAACGCAGGGCTGCACCATATTCTAGTATATATGGTGCAGCCTTCTTGGCTTAACGACATGCTTCGCCACTTTATTGTAAATATGCCCTCAGTTTTATGGTTTTCAAGTTGATGGTAACTTTGAAATGGTATTTGTTGGATTTGGCCCTCTCTACAGGGCCACCGCCAAACATTTTGCCTTCACCCCTCCTGTTTTCTAAGCCCGTTTTTGTTGGCTTTAGGACTCTGTGCACTTTACTTCTGCTAACCAGTGCTAAAGTGCTTGTGCTCTCACCTCTAAACATGGTAAAATTGGCTAGCAACCAATTGGCACATTTGATTTAGTAGGGGTATTATATACATTTCATGATGTTATAGATGTATTTTAAATGCTACTCTCTCAATTAATTTACAATCTGGGGATGTCTTGACCACTGTGACAAGGTCAGTTTACATTTTTTCTATTTTATTGTATGCTTGCCTGCAAACTCTGTTATCTCTTTTAATTAGACATGCAGTGGTTTTCAAACATAGAGGACTTTTCCCTCTTCCTGCCCTGTTTAGACATCACTGAAGTGCATGCCCCTTGGCGACCCTACATACTCTTCAGTAATCAGCAAAGTATGTGAGGACGCCAAGGGGTATACACTGCAGTGTTTTTTAAACCTAGAGGGACTTCTCCCTCTTCCCGCCCTGTTAAGAGATCACTGCTCTGCATACCCCTCAGTGCCCTTACATACTCTGCAGTTATCTTCAGAATATGTAAGAGTGCCAAGGGGTATGCACTGGGGTGCTGCATACCCCTCGGTGCCCTTAAATATTCTGCAGTGATTACTGCAGAGTGTCTAAACAGGGCTGCAAGAGGGAGCAGTCACTCTATGTTTAAAAACCACTGCAGATTAAACTTTAATCTTCAGTGATTTTTAAACACAGAGAGACTGACCCATCTTCCAACCCTATTTTAGAAACAACAAGCATTGCAGGTTAATTCCACCGGCGGAGTGGCGGAATTAATCAGTAATTCCGCACTAGAAGAGTAACGCGGAATTACCAAATTCCTCTGATTCTGCCGACAGAATTAAAAATTCTGTCCAGATGTAGAGGCGATTCTGTGGAGCTGCGGGGCTGTGATGTGAGATCCTGTGTCGAGGATGCATTGCGCAGCAGCAGTTCTGAGGTGAGGGACTTTGATGTGAGGTACTGCTTAGAGAAGGCGTTGTTTAGTAAATACATAATGTAAATCATATTTAAATAATATTGTATGTATATATTTTTCAGTTTTTTTTCTATTTTTGAAAATCAAATAACATTAATTCACTTGTTTCATATACATAATTTAAACACAATTTTTACATAAGTTTTTTCAGTATATATTAAATAATTATATATTTTTTATACTATTATTTATTTTATACTTTACAATTGTTTTAGATATGTTAACAACATTTGTAACATGTTTTACATGTTTAATAATTTCTTCCAAAGTTAGAAACATTTTACACTTATATTCCTATTAATTTCTATGGGGTGATAGTCTTTTTTTAGTTTCATTTAGCTCCTGCTCAGTATGTGGTGCCGCACAGCGGGAACCCTTTCAAAGGAAAAATATCCCACAAAAAACAAAAGCAATATCCACATAAAGGGAATGTCATGGCCATTCCAGAAAAAGCCAAAGAACTGCAGTGCTAATTTGCATATATAGAAGGATCAGGGGCACCCAAATTAATTCATCCAGTTTTGGAGGATGCAGGAGCAATGGTGTCCCCCCTAGAGTAGTAGCCAGCCAATGCAGACTTTCTTCCTTTAAGCAGTGGCCGGCACAGCTCGCGGGCGGCGGGGCGGGCACGGGGCAGGGGGAGGGATGGCACGACAGATCACAATGTAAAAAAATAAAAAATAAAAAAAACACTTACCTTGCCGCCGGGTCCAGTGTCTCTGCTCTCCTGCCTCAGACTCCTGGAACAGGAAGCACAGACCAGGCTTCCCTGACCAATCACAACGCTGCCATGCAGCGTTGTGATTGATCTAAGCGCTGTGATTCGACACTCAGCCAGGGACGGTGGACCTGGGCATGCTCTCTATGCAGGCTGTAATGCAGCCTCCATGGAGAACAGGGAAAGTGCTCATGACTGTTTTGGGCGGCCCGAGAGGGCCGGCCAAACAGTCATTGCGCACTTAGGAGGGTTCTATCACTCCTCCCCTGCAGCCCTGCCCCGCCCCCTCACGCAGAGCTGCCGCAGCAGGAGGACAAAATATAATGATTATAACGATACGTTATAAGTTTATTTTTTCCTTTCTTTTACTGCTTCAAGGCAGTGGGGCGACGCTCCTCCGCCTTAGCAGAGGAGTGGCCTCTGACTTTAAGTCACCTGGGGCTCATGTAAAATTACATTGGGAGATGTTTCACGCTACTGCATACACTTGATGCAGCGGAAAGATGGGCACATTTTTATCTCATTATAACCTCTTCAATTTGATCATTTACACTCATTAGGCCCATAATATAACTAAGGCTTCCTGTCTCCGTTTTTACTGATTTTTACCGATATATACAGACAGAAAACAATGTGTTTTCAATCTGCATTTATTTTTAAAAGTGGATAAATACAGAAAAATGTGTTGCTTTTAAGTGACGCTCCATGCTGTCTTTCATGAATTATAGCCCAACAGCTGAACAGATGGACAGCATGAGAAATTAAAAAAAACAGGATGTGTCAATATACATTTGTGGTATAATGCTAGTGTTTACCAGTGGATGTATTGTTATGTAATATTTGGCAGCTTAAATAGCTAAAACACGACAGATATCAAAGTATGGGTGCACGTCTATCAGTTAAATAAATATGGAAATGTACAGTTTTACAACTTCATTTATATGCAAAACACAAAATAAATATGGATAAATACAGATAAAATGGCCCAAACATAAATATGGATAAATACAGACAGAAATGTTAAAAAATAAATACCATAAAACCGGGAGCCCTAAATATAACTTACATCAAACATTGGTCCTCCAATGGATCTTTTATGTGAGCTAACAGGGACTTGGATATTTAGCGAACGTGAGGCAATTCCTTATGAGGACCTAGAATAAAGAAATGCCAAATACATTCAAATTTCCTTCACCAATTCATAGTTGTCATCAATATCCATAAATCTTAGGACATGAAAAGTTCACCTCAAGAATGACTCAAATATGATAAAGTTTGCTCATGTAAGTCATTTATCTAAAGCCTCAATTTGAATGGTCAGGAAACATGAAATTGCATTACATAATCAGATTTAATAACAGTCAATTAGTAAAATTAGCCACACTATGCCGTACATATTCAATAAAGGAAAACATTTGCTGGTTACCTAGAAAAGGAATGAGAGAGAAACATGGGAAAAAATTGAGATTTGACATTTGGATCATACAAACCAAATATGCAGAACTGAAGCACAGCGTGCCACAGAAAGGAGTCAGTAAACCTTTCAGCTGAAAGGTTATTTCCTGCACACTTTACCAGCCGCCAAAGTGCAGGTTTGAGTCAGTCAGGAAAGTTCAGTTCAATGGTTTGGCATTAAAGGGAAATCAAAGTTCAGTCCGACAGCATGCCAGGCAGGGAAATAGAAAATGACATCTAGCCCCGACTCCTCCTCCAAGGTGCAATTATACTTTCAACAGTTTACGGTTTACGCCCACAAAGTATCCTTTTTGTCATCTCATATGGTTTCCATTGGTTGTCCATAGTGGGCTGATCATGGTGTGATCAATACCTCACTAAAAAATCCAGAAGCATTAAGTAATCCTTTTGCTAAATTATCAAATTCAATATATTATATTTCCATCCTTTCCTTGGAAGTAAGAAACTTCACTTTGCTCATAGTCTGTCTTTTTCTAGACGCTCTCTATCTGGGTTTGTAATTTTATCGATACATTTCTGTCAAAAGTGTTGCTGAATCATAGGTGAGACCATTGTCCTAGAGCACATGAAAGAAACTTCACGAAAAGTTCTCACAGCGTCTAAAATGACTACTTCAACTAGATTTTGCCTTTTGAGCAGGAAAAAAAGAAAAGCATCTGAGGCCTACATGAATGTTCGCTGAATCATTGCCACATTATGATTAATAAAAAACACACATTATTTCATCTCCTTAATTAAGTTCAATCATCATTCTTCTTTATAGATTATATATCAATATTAAACACTATCAAAAAATAAGTTGCATATTTATCATTTTTCTCAACATATATTTACGTGTCATTCTAAAATACACGCTTTTATCAAACAATACTAAAGGAAACTGCGAATCTTCATATTATTCAATCATCTCTGAATTAAACATTTTATCATTTCAGGTGTTTTATTATGCAGGCATTATTTTCATTTGACACATTTTGAAAGTTATCGTCAGTACAATTTTTGTTAGCTATTATTTAGTTTTTCAAACACGTTATTATGCATAAGTAAATTTCCATTGTTTCTCTCTCTCTTTACATTTTCACAATTCTATGTTCCAAAACTCTTCTGCATGCTTTCACGATGCAGTATGAAATCTCACGATTTTTCGACTTAACCAGTTTACATGTCTTATATCAAAAATAATTATTGTAAATTTCTTTTGAAAGTGAGAATTGATAGAGGCAGCCGTTAACTAACTTTTACGCTCCATCACACTCACGTAATTGAATCCTTGAATCCTTGAAGTTCTAGAGCGTAAGGGTTTGGGTTGTCAGGTTACTTTTGTTTGCTAAGCAACCTTGCATAATGAAGAAAGAAGGCTCTCACTTAAATGTTAGTTGTTTTATTGTTGTTGTATTTGTCAATGAAGGTTAATATTGATGCATCGTTCTGATGTCAAAGGAAGTTAATTTTAGTGAATACTTCTAATAACACCTGAAATATTTTTCCCATTGCTGAAATATGTTGCTATGGGAGAGCTTGTGTTTTCCTGTTGAAATATATGGTGATTGAGAAATTGTACTCAATTTATTCCAAAATACTGTAGTAATACTTTGTTTTGAATTTGCAATTGCTTGAGTCTACCTTGACCTGTGTTCATATATTTTATTTTTGAAATTCGATTTTGTTTTGATACTAACTGAACACGTAACCTTAACATGACAGCTAAGTTTCATGCATTTTTGAAATGTAGAAGCTATTTTGTTTGGTGTCATACATTTGCACTTTTCCTGCACATTATGCAGTAAGCGTAGCCTCATTTTAAATTCTGCCACAGCAAAGCGTAAAATCAAGAAAGTTGATGAACTCTGCATATTTTCAAGACTTCTCATTTTATTTCACAAGAAGAGTCTCCCATCTGTTCGCTAAGTTTAGTTTAAAGTAACAGTTTCAATCACATGGTCTGCTTCCATTCACTTACATTGAGGAAAAAGTGATTATAAATCTGTATGATTTGATACATAGAAATTTCGATTATATACTCCAACGGGATTTGAGTAGAGGTTCTAGTCCATTGTAACAGCACTCGTAGAAATTATTTTGCTGGCTTGATGGCTATTTTTGCATTAAATCTTAGTTATGCTTTTAGGCTTTTGATGTGTTGTAATTTATTTTTTAACAGTCAAACACTGTCATATCCAGGCCTGACGTTTTATTATTGCACACCTCATGTTGTGTTAGGTGCATGAGGAAATTGCGGGGCATATTTACAAGCCCCTTGCGCCACTTTTGCGCCACCGTTGCGTCACGCATGTGACGCAGCGGCGACGCAAACCATGCGCCGCGTTGCGCTATATTTACAACGTGACGCATCTAGGGAGATGCGTCACGTAGTAAACCCCTGCGCCACATGAAACCTGCGTCAGGTTTCATGTGGGCGTACCGGCGCGAGGGGGCGTTCCGGCACAGGAACGCTCGGAAAAGTGACGCAGTGAAATCTACAAGATTTCACGCAGTCACTTTTCCGACGCTGGTGCGTCAAATCCTTACGCCTGCTTCAAGCAGGCGTAAGGATTGACGCACCATGTTAGGGATAGGGAAGGTTGGAACAGTGCTGGAGTTGCGTCGCGCTTGCGACACAACTTCAGCACTGCGCCAACCTTCCGCCGGCAGATGCGTCACGCATCTTCTTATCCTTGCACCACGATGCGCCGCATTGTAAATGCGGCGCATCGGACGTGGCGCAAGGGTAAACTTGCGTGACACATTTTCCCTGGCGCATCCCTGCTGATATGCAGGGATGCGCCAGGGAACGTAAATATGCCCCAGCATTTTTAAGGGCGGAGCATGCAGGTGCACAGACCATTAGAGGTGCCTTCAAAATATGGGGACAGAGTACATTTGGGGATTACTTGACCTTTGTGACTTTGTGGTTGTGTGCTCCGTCCAGGTTGTGGGCACTTTCGAGGGTATCCCCAGAGGCATTTCCACCTTCCAGACTGTCCATATTTTCTAATATTTAGTTTGCGGCAATAAGATACTCTTTCTAATCTAAAGCACTGGCTGGATAGCTATTTAAGAAATGTTGTTTGTTATGTTGGTGAGTTATCTAGTCCACAGAATCTCCTTGAGTCTTGAACTGCTCCACCTCCCTGCCCTGAGAGCAGTGGCATAGGAAGCACTTTGGCTGCCCGTGGCGGTCCCCGTGTTTGCCGCCCCACTGCGGCCGAATCAAAGAGCGGGGGGAGTGCTGGTGGGATTTTTTCCATTTGCCGCCCCTCGGCGGACGATTGAAGAGCGGGGAAGGGGTTTGCCGCCCCGAGAACGGCAGGTAAGAGCGGGGGAGGCTGCCACCCTCAAAACGCGTGCCGCCCCCTGCCCTCCCTTGCTACACCACTGCCTGAGAGTGAAATGCTCCACCGAGCGGCTGAGTTCCGGAGTGCATGGAGACCAGGGACTCCCTCAACAACACTGCATGTCGGCAGTGGCTAGCTGTGTCAAGCAATAACGGGTGCTGGTGCTGCCCAGGGATTTGCTACTCTTAGTAAGCCACCTGTGTGCATTGGTGCACTGGACGTTAACCATCAGAATCTCCGTGACAGAACTGAGTTACTGATTGCTGATGACCCAGCAGCAGCAGTTCCAACTGGTTGTCTGCGGACACTGTTAGTTATTGCTTACCTTCCAGGCTCCCCCTGTTCTCATGGCAGTTCAGCAGCGTGTTTTCCAGATTGCCTTGGGATTGATCCCTCTTGACATCACCAGGCCTGTAGTGTGCCGCCATATTGGATCCCCAGAGGCTACTCAGCTTCATTTGAAAGACAACAGCGCCATCTACTGTACAAGGGTGGTACTTCAACCTTGCACATTGCAATATCTGAGGGGCCGAGTTACAAACTTAAAGTTAGATGAAAGTCTAACTTTACGACTTTTGGTATTCACAAAGGGCATTTACTACTTGTAAATGCCCTTTGTGAATACCAAAAGTCTAACTTTATGATTTTCAGTAGTTCACAAAGGGCATTTACAAGTAGTAAATGCCCTTTGTGAATACCAAAAGTCCTAAAGACAGACTTTTGTCTAACTTTACCTTTGTGAATCGGCCCCTGAGTGTCTAATACTATTCCTTGAGATGCACCATCTTCACAGGACATATAATGGCACCACCTGCTGTACGGGGAGAGATATTTTGATCTATAATACCATAATCTAAGATTATGTTGTGTTGTGTTATGTTATGCTATGCTATGTTATCAGTGTTTTTATAGCAAACTAATCACCCATGAGGTTATCCAGGTGCTTTGTAGCAAGTGTGAGAGGTCAGCCCTAGAAGACTTACTAAAAAAGTCAGGTCTTCAGCTTCTTGTGAAAATCAAGAAGAGAGGAGCTGGTTCTGATTTGTTGTGGGAGGTCATTCCAGACATTAGGGGCCAGGTAAATGAAGGCATGCCCCCCTGCTCTGCTTTTGAATATGTGTGGGGTATTTGTTAGTGAGGGACTGGCAGAGCAGATGTGTCTGGCAGGCTGATGGAAGTCAATGCAGCTGTTCAGGTAGGCAGAGCCTGTGTTGTGGAGTACTTTGTAGGTGTGGTTGAGGAGTCTGAAGTGGGTGCATTGTGAAGTTCCCTGAGGTGTGGTGTGATATGGGCTCAATGTGTGGGGTTTAGGGTGAATCTGGCTGCTGCATTTTGGACAGTCTGCAGTCTTTCTCTAAGCTGGTTGCTTATTCATGTGTAGAGGGTGTTCCCATTAAATGAACCTCAAGACCACTGATTTTCTGTTGCACCCTGAGGACACTTTTGAAGCATATATATATATATTGCATATACAGCATTATTTTTGGCATTCTCTGCAACGACTTGCAGTTCGGAGGTACCACAGGAGCAGCCTCTCCACAGAGATTTGTGAAACAATAACAAATCAATTTCCTCATGCCAGATACCAAAGCACTTCGTCAGCTTCTTTTATCAGAGGCTCCAGCAGGTCAGCCGCAATCCACTATACAACCCTAGTCATCTGAGATGGCGTGATATGTACTGCACTTGATCTTATTCGAACTTAAAGGCATTAAGCTATCCATTACCACTATGGAACAGGCAATGTTGGAAACCATAGAGGAAGTGAAAAGCCTCTGAACAGATATGAGTGCCTTTAAGACACATCCAGACTGCGTTGAGCGTAAACTGATAGACTTGGAACAGCCGTGGATTAGGGTTCAGACATTTGGAACCTCCAATGTTAGGTAGTGGAACTGGAAGAGCATAGCTAACGCAATATCGTCCACATATATGGAGTACCGGTGAAGGAACAAGGACCGACCTACCGGAGCTTCAACAACAAAGTTTGAATCGCCTCTACAGGTTCAAAGGGCGCATAGACTACGACTACGCCAAGAGACTTCCACAGACACCCCTATTCCCACTGTGACTTGCTTGTTATGTCACAAGCAAGTTCCAACCACCCTCCAACTATCCTGACAAAATGGCCTCTTTCAGTATAAAGGACAAAGAATTACTTTGCATGCAGACTTTTCCTTGGTAACTAACCACATCATGAAAACGTTTTTGGCCCTTAGTGCAATATTGAAGTGGAGAGACATATGCTATAGCACTTAAGACTCAGCCTCAATGATTATCACGGTGGGTAGCAAAACCCATAAACTCACCTTTCCTGAATCCCTCAAATCCATTTTGGAAGCATCCACTGAACAGATAATGGATACCTCATTGATAACAGTGCGTACTGGTGAAGGCTTGGCAGATGGACAATATTCCACGGGAGCACACACAAATAAGGATGTGAAAGACAAAAGCCACCTACCTCAATGCCTCCCGCAAGGTCAGGTTCAGGAACACGGATATTCATCTCAGACTGCACGTTAATGAGACAAATCTTGATCCCCCCTTGAAGCCCCTCCAGAAAGATATGTAAAGCTAAAACTACACCTTAACCCTACTTTGGATATTTGGCAGCTTTCGGGCCGGGAGATACAATAACACACTGACTAAAAGTTAGAACTCAGAGAGTTGCTCCAACTACATCCACCTGACATGCTAATGCCTGCATATACCTGTTTGATTATAATCTGAGACACACCTTTATCCTTTGGAACGCAGCTTAACACAATCCACTCCCACAATTCTCCCATGAATATTGGCCCCGAATGGTCTAACAATTGTTTCATTGAATGTGAAAGGACTCAACAGCTATGTCAAATAGAACAAAATAGTGGTACATCTAGCAAAAAAGAATCCAGATTTCGCTTTTATCAAGAAAGAAATCTATTGGTCTGCAAATCCTCAAAATTGCAAAGAGACTGGGTGGGGAAGGTGATTTTTGCAGTGGGACCTCAATATAAGAAGGGAAGAATTGCTATATTGATTAACAAACGTGTAATGGTCCACAAAAGCAAACCTGGGTGGACATAGACGGATGATATGTTTTGACAAGGCTTAAAATTCAGTCCTCACATTTTATTATAGGGAGAATCTATGACCCTAATGGCTCCAAACATACCTTCTTCTCCAACCTACTCAGGCCGCTGGGGGAATTTGGCCACATTAAAATTGTGCTTGGGAGAGACTGGAAAATAACACAATATAAAATCCTGGATAGAACAGGCCTACTAGAGATGGAGTGGAACAAAGACAGGATGGTGCTATTAACTCTAATAAAGGATCACATGCTTGTGGATCCATAATGCCTCCTCCATCCTGGAGAACGTGAGTTTTCATTCTAGTCGTACTCACACGGTACGGAAACAAGAATTGATTATTTTTTAATGGCAGGGTTGCTGTCTACCAATTTGTCTTGCTACAAGATCATTGATAATGGCCTATCAGATAACTCCCCTATCCACCTAGAGTGGGGGTTGGGACTTGTTAGACCACCATTGGGAAGGTGGAGCATGCTGGTTTGGAAATTTCCAGATTCAGAGGACAAGTGGAGATTGAAACAACATCTACAAACATACATGATGACCAACAAGTGTTCTGTGGACTTTCCCCAAACCCTATGGGCAGTCAAATCATGAAGGAATCCACACTTCACAAAAGACAATTCTCGGAGATTAGACAGCAACTTGAACAGCATATTTGATATCTAGCAGCTCGGTATAGACAAGACCCATCGCGGATAACTTTCAACATCTCACACAGCGCCTGGATATCCTTAGGGGTGATTAGTCACACTCAATAAATACTGTCTGATTGATTGATTGATTGACCCAGGCCATAATGGATCCCATCTCAGAGCCTGATTCACAAAGGTAAACTGACACTTTTGTGTAAGTTTATGGGTTTTTGGTATTCAAAACTATGAGTTAATAGTACATTTATAACTGCGGAGAGTCCGCAATTGGGGCGGAGAACCCCGCACATAATAAGATAGGACAGGCTTATTTATCAATAACTTGTAATGGCTTTCAGTCAAAATAATTCACCATAGCAATGTGTACCAGACAGGATTGCCCCTGTCACCACTCCTGTTCCTGCTGGTGCTTGAGCCTTTGTTGTAAAAAATATGTTTCTGTATCTTCATTACCAGCATTGATACAGTGGCCAGAGAAATGAAAATTCTTTTATATGCAGACGATATCCTACTTTTTCTCACCAATCCAGAAACTTCCCTGACCCATCTATTAGCTAGGATAAACACTTTGGGCCATTTCTCTGACAAAAAAATTAATTGGGGTATGACTGAGGCCCTACCTGCCAATCAGGTGACACCACCAACAACAATAGATGGGTTACACTGCAAGTGCTCTAGCAACACCATTAAATACTGGGGCATCCAGGTTGGCAATGACTTAGCACAGACAGTACACAAGAACATGGAAGTGTTACTGTGAAGAACCACCCTGTACTACAAAAAATGGTTACTCTTGCAACGCTCACTGTGGAATTGAATCCAAACAGTGAAATTGTGACAGCATTCCACTTAAAATACATCTTTGGAATGATCCTGAGAAGTTTCCAGACATACTAGTTACATAAACTAAATAAACTTATGTTGGGAATGGCCAAAAGCTGTGAATTAAAATCAGCAAGCTGCAAGCAAACACAGGAGCGAGAGGTCTACATCTACCAGACATGATGCTTTATTACAAGGCACACCATCTGGCACATGTGGCACATTTCTTTTCCAAAGATCTGAAACAACCTAATTTGGAGCAGATAGAACATAATCTTCTTAAAGGGGCGATTCACTCAGACCTCCCTCACTCTATCTTTGCAATGGACGAGGGGGAAGGAGAATCTAATTTCATTACAAGACCGGAGGCTACCATTATGTAATAATATTTTATTGCTGCCCCAACATACAGCCCTTTAAAGAACATAAAGCAATAGAATGTCCACAACATATAAACATCCAGTGCACGCAGTCATCATTCTCTTTTATTCGCTGATATTCTTTCTTTGTGATTACTTTTGGATTGTTTTGATATATAGATATTAGTCTGGCAATAGTCTGAACTTCCAATTTATGGTTGGCTTGGTAAGTATTTAGAGATGGGAATTTTAGCTTTGTTGATTTTGTTTTAATGCCATCTCAATATTGACATACCTACATGTTCTAATGCCACCTTGAACAACCAATGGTTGTATTCTTTGATTACTCGGGGGCCTGGCGTTCCATATCTGGTCTCCTAATCACCTTGTGGTTTCTCTCCGGCTTGAGATGAATCCCGCTTGTTCCCAGCTCTCGGTGATTGCATGCTTTCAACACCTTTGCTGGCGAGGTGCGGTTGCGAAAGCTTCGGCTCCGTGGCCAAGCCTATAATAGGAATTAAAGGAGGACTGCCTGGCAGCACCGCGTCAGCTGCAACGCGCAGCCAGGCAACCATGTCGACGCTGGTTTGGGACTGGAATCCATCTTTTGTTTTTATTTAAGTTGCTTGGCAATGTGCTCATGCGAGGCGCTTTGGTTGGCTACTCCTAGTATTCAAGTGAATACCTTGCAGTCGCTGTGCCAACGAGCGTCTGACAGCGTTATTTTGGCTTTAACCGCTGCAGCATAATTATTTGAATTGCAGCCTCTAGAGAGCTCCTTTTTTCGACTATCACACCCTTCAGCAGTGCCTGAGCTCCCCCTACTGGCCTGAATAAGGTACTTGTTTGTCTATATTTTAGATTTTTGTCTCACTTGTATTTTTTTTTTTTTTGCAGATTTATATAGCGCGAACTCGACCCGAAGGTATTGGAGCGCTTTACATGAGCACCAGTTACGTTACACAAGGACACATTCATTTTTTTTTTTTTTGGTAGGCACGGGGAGATTAAGTGATTTGCCCAGTATCACAGGATGTGGACGCGACCCAGAGGCTCGAACCTTGGTTTCCCAGCTCCAAAGTGGGCAATCTAGCCGTCAGACCACATCCTCTCCCCTTGTATTTATCGATACTTCCCTTAAAAGGTGCAGTTTATTTATACTGCCTGATATATCTTATTTATATTTTGATAACCTGGTTTTTGTAACAATAGGGATAATGGAAGGCTCTAACCCCCAGGTTCACCCTGTGTCTGATTTAATGGGAGAGTCTATTAAAAAGTTCTTGGAGGAGGAACTTAGGTCCTCAGTGAGAGAGACGGTGGACGCCGCACTTGCCAAGAGAAAGAGGGACACCCTTTCAGAGGAGAATTATTTTTCCTTCCCTAGTGGGGTTTCCTCTTCTATCTCTGATGGCTGGAATGGGGAAAGGCTTCCCAAAAAAGGAAGCCCATTGAGAAGGCGCAAAACCACACCTACAGGGCAGTTAGCCTGTGCTTTACAATAGAAAATGGTGCTCATAGCTGCACAAGAGGAAGAGGCCACCTTGACGGGGCTCAGAGAAAGGTTGCCCATAACGGCATGCTTAGAAAAAGTGACTTTGATGGCACAAATGAGTTGCGGGACAGTTTAAGTTCCTCTGTGGAACAGGGAAATCTAGATTATGATGACATGGAACAGGACGAATATGTGATTGACCCGCAGGAAAACTCTAATCTTTTTAAAGTTTAGATGATGATTTGGAACAGGCTTCTACCTCTACTGAGGTAAAGGCCCTCTTCCGGGGAGAAATGTTTAACCCTACCATGATAAAAAATCAGCGTAGTATGGAATGGTGACCATTCGACCATGTTAGTTCGTTTTTAAATCTTTGGGTCAGGAAGTCCTTGGACAAAGAGACCCTTAATCTGCTTGGGGCTGTATGTCCTAGACCCTCTACTGGTGACAAGATTTGCACTACGCCTAACCTGGACCCTGAGCTCATAACATTTCTGTTTAAATTTGGTAAAAACCCCAAAAAGGGGATCGACACGTTTCTGAAACAATGTCAAGACAAGGTCCTTGATATGCTAAGTCCTCTTACCCACATTCTTGATAAGGCGGAGGAGGCCAGGAGCAAAAATGTCAGGGTTAATGTAGACCTCTTGAGAGGTTGGGCACAACGTGCCATTTGTATGCTGGGAAACGTGAAAACAATCCTCATCACAGAAAGGCAGTCCTAATGAGAATGAATTCCAAGCTGGTTGTTTGTCCACTAGAGAGGAAATGGGGGACCCTAAGGGCCTTCTGTTTGGTGAGAGCTTTGTTAAGTCCCTAGGTAAATATGTTGCAACCTTTACTGCCTTCAGTAAGGCACAAAGCAATATGCGAAGAGTCTTCACTCATGGGCTGGCAGGAGGGGACTGCCTGTCAGCCGAGGGTCATTCAGGTCCCAATATTACAACAAGGATACCAGGAACTACAGAAATTACAGTAGGGGGTATAGCCCCAACACAAACCTCTACACCTAGAGAGGGAGAAATTCAAGATCCCATGGTGGAAGATCGAGGCCTCCGGGCACCGGATCCCAAGGTGAGCTCTATTGGTTCTTTCCAGGTAAAAGTCGGGGGAAGGTTGAGGTCCTTCATCCACAATAGTGAGAGAATTACAGGAGATGGTTGGGTTTTAGAATCTATCGCTGGTTTCAAAATGGTGTTCTGGGAGACACCAGTACAAGTCAGGCAGCTGAAGGAATTGGCCTTAGACACAGAGAAGATGGATGAAAAAGGGGCTTTCATTAATGTTGCAGGTACAGAAGAGACAGAGGGTTTCATGAGTACAGTTTTTCTAGAGAAAAAGTAGGACAAAGTTTGGCGCTCTGTTATAAATTTAAGGGATGTGAACAAATTTCTGGTGTACAGGCACTTCAAGATGGAAGGAATCCATCTATAAAGTGACATTTTGCAAACAAACGATTGGTTGGTGAAGTTAGACCTATAGGATGAATACGTCACGATTCCCATGGCAAGGGACAGCCAGAGTAACTTACACTTTAGATGGAGGTGTATTCTTTACCAGCTCCTCTGCCTCCCTGTCGGGTTGTCCTCTGCTCCGTGGTGATTCAGCAAAATGATACGTCCAGTGGAAGCCTTCCTCAGTGGGCGAGACATCTTGTTAATGATTTACTTGAACGATATTTAGCTCATGTCCCAGGACAAGCTAGAGGTTCTAAAACACTTGGCATAGACAATCGAACTTTTGGAGGGATTGGGTTTTATAGTAAATGCAGAAAAGACTGTCATCATCCCCACTCACAATCTAGAATTCTTGGGATTTTAGGAAGATACTCTTTTATTCCAATTGTTTATCCCACAGAAGAAGGTGAAAAAGATAAAGAAGGAGATAAGAGCAGTTTTGCCAATGGAGGTGACCATCTTAAAAGACCTTGCGAGAGTTGAGGCTACTGTCATCGTTTATTCAGGTCATCTCCCCGGGTCCTTCAAATAACAGGGGCCTTTCGAGACTGAAAGCTTTGGGTCTGAGAAAAGGCTTGTGGTATGAGGACTCTCTTCCCCTATCAGTGGATGCTTGAGAGGATCTAGAGTGGTGGTTGAGGAATCTTGAAGCTTGGAATGACAAGGCCATCTTTGGGAATGTTCCCGACCTGGGGCTAGAATGGGATGCCAGCAATTTAGGTTGGGGTGCTCATTTGAACAGGTTAGAAACAGGGGGAAGATGGTCCAAGGAGGAACAGTTACTTCATATAAATTGTTTAAAAACGTTGGCAGGGCTGAATGCCTTGATGAGCTTCAAAGAGTCATTGACGAACACTGTGACACTGATTTGGTTAGCCAATTTTACAGCAATATCATATATAAACGGCTTGGGCGGTTCGAAGTCAAAGGCCTGGCAAAACGAATTTGGTATTTTTGTTGGGATCGCAAGATTGTGTTGAGAGCAGAATTTATTCCAGGCCTTCAGAATGTAAGGGCAGATTGGAATTCCAGGTACCTCAGGGACTTCAGCGATTGGAGAATGAATCCAGAGGTTTTCTGCCCGATTCAAGGGCTATGGGGTCGGGTTCAAGTAGACTTGTTTGCGAGCAGGTTGACTTACCGGGTACCCGGGTATTTCAGTTGGAGGCCGGATCCCAAGGCAAAGGCAGTAGACGCATTTCTGCAGGATTGGGGCTGGAGGGGAGGTTATAATCCCAGCTCCATAATATACCTCCATAAAACAATTGTTGTCCAGAGATTTTCCTTTTTGATTTGTGTTTTCGAATCATTAGAGAAGTAATTTAGCTTGGGTAGACATTGCTGATCCAAGCCGAATTTTTCTGGACGACATTTTTAAAAATGGTGGATGTGTTGCAGGGATGATGTAATATTTCAGGAATCATGCTTCATTTTGGAGTCAAAACATAAGTTTTGGGGGTCAAGTAGTCTTATAGAGACAGAAAATAACTCCTCAGTGCAACCTTTCCACCGTTTTCCAAAATGACGGCTTTAAAAGAGGATGAAGAGACATATATAAAAATGAAACAAATAATAATGGTTTTTAATCCTTTTATGTATACACCAAACAATGTTTATGATCTGACAGGGACATCTTTTTGCAGCACAGGTTTTGCAAGGACATGTACATGTACATGTAAGTTCTGTGGGCAGAGACTTTAGAACTTTTGTAGGTTTTAGCACCACATCAATATCTTCCCAACCAAATTCACACAAATCTTTCTCTACATATGCATGATTCAAAACATTTATACATCTTCTGATCAAGTAGAACACTCTTTTAATGTGTCCACGCACAGAATATGATGTTGGTGGAAGGTCACTTAGCGGGACTGATCACTTGAACTTACTGTACCGAAGATCATCAAATGTGTTACAGTCAGAACTCATTTTCCACACATTCACAAGGTATTTTTCTACATCTTTAAAGTCAAACTCTTCTTCTGTCCCAGCAAATCCTTTTAGAAACTTCACAGGTTCAGCAGTTAAAGCTCCAAGCTTTGTTCCAATTTTTCTCATAGTGTCATCACCAGTTAGAATATGTGCCTTGATAAGAACACTGCAAAAACAACAATTGATGGACAGAATGCAGAACAATGTCGTACATTCACCCCAGTACAGAGATCTGGGCCTAAATCCATCGTTTTTTTGCTCACCATGCCATTCCAGTTTGGACCCAGCCATATGCAAATCAGTCTTGACCCTGCGCCCAATGGGAACAGTCCAGCCCGAACTGCCAGGATAGGTCCTCCCTGGACTGGAAACAAGCATCCTAGGACCGGTTTCAGGCTTTCAGCCCTCATCAGCCAGGATAGCTTGACTCCAGTGGCATGGAGAGCACGGGACCCACGTCTGGGCATACCCGTCCCACTCGGGGTGACAAATGCAAAAACAACAATTGATGGACAGAATGCAGAACAATGTCGTACATTCACCCCAGTACAGAGATCTGGGCCTAAATCCATCGTTTTTTGCTCACCATGCCATTCCAGTTTGGACCCAGCCATATGCAAATCAGTCTTGACCCTGCGCCCAATGGGAACAGTCCAGCCCGAACTGCCAGGATAGGTCCTCCCTGGACTGGAAACAAGCATCCTAGGACCGGTTTCGGGCTTTCAGCCCTCATCAGCCAGGATAGCTTGACTCCAGTGGCATGGAGAGCACGGGACCCACGTCTGGGCATACCCGTCCCACTCGGGGTGACAAATGCAAAAACAACAATTGATGGACAGAATGCAGAACAATGTCGTACATTCACCCCAGTACAGAGATCTGGGCCTAAATCCATCGTTTTTTGCTCACCATGCCATTCCAGTTTGGACCCAGCCATATGCAAATCAGTCTTGACCCTGCGCCCAATGGGAACAGTCCAGCCCGAACTGCCAGGATAGGTCCTCCCTGGACTGGAAACAAGCATCCTAGGACCGGTTTCAGGCTTTCAGCCCTCATCAGCCAGGATAGCTTGACTCCAGTGGCATGGAGAGCACGGGACCCACGTCTGGGCATACCCGTCCCACTCGGGGTGACAAATGCAAAAACAACAATTGATGGACAGAATGCAGAACAATGTCGTACATTCACCCCAGTACAGAGATCTGGGCCTAAATCCATCGTTTTTTGCTCACCATGCCATTCCAGTTTGGACCCAGCCATATGCAAATCAGTCTTGACCCTGCGCCCAATGGGAACAGTCCAACCCGAACTGCCAGGATAGGTCCTCCCTGGACTGGAAACAAGCATCCTAGGACCGGTTTCGGGCTTTCAGCCCTCATCAGCCAGGATAGCTTGACTCCAGTGGCATGGAGAGCACGGGACCCACGTCTGGGCATACCCGTCCCACTCGGGGTGACAAATGCAAAAACAACAATTGATGGACAGAATGCAGAACAATGTCGTACATTCACCCCAGTACAGAGATCTGGGCCTAAATCCATCGTTTTTTTGCTCACCATGCCATTCCAGTTTGGACCCAGCCATATGCAAATCAGTCTTGACCCTGTGCCCAATGGGAACAGTCCAGCCTGAACTGCCAGGATAGGTCCTCCCTGGACTGGAAACAAGCATCCTAGGACCGGTTTTGGGCTTTCAGCCCTCATCAGCCAGGATAGCTTGACTCCAGTGGCATGGAGAGCACGGGACCCACGTCTGGGCATACCCGTCCCACTCGGGGTGACAAATGCAAAAACAACAATTGATGGACAGAATGCAGAACAATGTCGTACATTCACCCCAGTACAGAGATCTGGGCCTAAATCCATCGTTTTTTTGCTCACCATGCCATTCCAGTTTGGACCCAGCCATATGCAAATCAGTCTTGACCCTGCGCCCAATGGGAACAGTCCAGCCCGAACTGCCAGGATAGGTCCTCCCTGGACTGGAAACAAGCATCCTAGGACCGGTTTCGGGCTTTCAGCCCTCATCAGCCAGGATAGCTTGACTCCAGTGGCATGGAGAGCACGGGACCCACGTCTGGGCATACCCGTCCCACTCGGGGTGACAAATGCAAAAACAACAATTGATGGACAGAATGCAGAACAATGTCGTACATTCACCCCAGTACAGAGATCTGGGCCTAAATCCATCGTTGTTTTGCTCACCATGCCATTCCAGTTTGGACCCAGCCATATGCAAATCAGTCTTGACCCTGCGCCCAATGGGAACAGTCCAGCCCGAACTGCCAGGATAGGTCCTCCCTGGACTGGAAACAAGCATCCTAGGACCGGTTTCGGGCTTTCAGCCCTCATCAGCCAGGATGAATGAATGAAATGAAATGAAATTTGTACTTGTAAAGCGCACTTATACCCCCAAAGGGGTGTCCTGGCGCTGTACGCATACCGCTGTGGAACCCTTCCTGGCTTTTCCCTGTGAAATGTCCACTCCTGGGCACCCCCAGGGTGAAGCCAGGCATCCCAGCGCTGTTGGGGCCGTTGTGGAGATTAAGCAAGCTATTGCCCAGAGTTGCAGAGTGGGACCCATGATTAGAATAGGCACCGAGGCGAGAATTATCAGGTCCGAGGAAATTGAGCCCAAGACCCGCCGAGGCGGGAATTGAACCCTGGTCCCGGGCCAGATCTCTGCATCAGGGTCTGCCGCTCTAACCATTGAGCCACACTTCTCCACTTGACTCCAGTGGCATGGAGAGCACGGGACCCACGTCTGGGCATACCCGTCCCACTCGGGGTGACAAATGCAAAAACAACAATTGATGGACAGAATGCAGAACAATGTCGTACATTCACCCCAGTACAGAGATCTGGGCCTAAATCCATCGGTTTTTTGCTCACCATGCCATTCCAGTTTGGACCCAGCCATATGCAAATCAGTCTTGACCCTGCGCCCAATGGGAACAGTCCAGCCCGAACTGCCAGGATAGGTCCTCCCTGGACTGGAAACAAGCATCCTAGGACCGGTTTCGGGCTTTCAGCCCTCATCAGCCAGGATAGCTTGACTCCAGTGGCATGGGGAGCACGGGACCCACGTCTGGGCATACCCGTCCCACTCGGGGTGACAAATGCAAAAACAACAATTGATGGACAGAATGCAGAACAATGTCGTACATTCACCCCAGTACAGAGATCTGGGCCTAAATCCATCGTTTTTTGCTCACCATGCCATTCCAGTTTGGACCCAGCCATATGCAAATCAGTCTTGACCCTGCGCCCAATGGGAACAGTCCAGCCCGAACTGCCAGGATAGGTCCTCCCTGGACTGGAAACAAGCATCCTAGGACCGGTTTCGGGCTTTCAGCCCTCATCAGCCAGGATAGCTTGACTCCAGTGGCATGGAGAGCACGGGACCCACGTCTGGGCATACCCGTCCCGCTCGGGGTGACAAATGCAAAAACAACACTGGCATCTCTGGGTCAAGTTTCTTGTACAGAATATGAAGCGGGATTAAATGTCTTTTCTCGCCTGTTCCATAATGTATCCGTAACTCTGACAATCCTTCACTTATGAACATTGCAACAAATCTAAGCAGCACAATAATAAAATCTGTGTCATTTGACAGTACAATGACTCAACTGGAGCCATTTCGAACAGCCCACCCAACATGTTGCACAACACGAAGGTCAGCTTCCTCCAATTTGCTGTCAAGTTCTTGAACAATATAGCCCGTACCTTTTGAATATATATCTGCAGGCACTAACTCCTCCTTGACAATCATTCCACTTTCAATAATTGAAAATTCAGTGTTCATTAAAGCATCAGCAATGTTTTGATGAATTAACATCTACAAGTTCATATTGTTTTATGTTGATGACCAGAATTTTTCAAGTTGCACAGGTATAGGTGTTGAATTTTTGATTCAGGCAAGGTCAATTGTTCCACTTGTAGATATTAGTCTGATTCTCTCATATTCTTTGACAGATAGTTCAAGATAACTGTCAAAGACAATGTGCAGTTCTTGCAAGGTGCACACTGACTTTGATATCTGTAGGACAGTTTGGATGACCTCTCCGAAGTTTTGCATGGATGAAATCTTGACCATTCGCAATTGTGACATATAGGGGGATATTCTCAAGAACGTGCGATAAACATCGCCAAAATAAGTTAACGCAAGTTTTCATATTGCCGTCTATCGTGGGAAAATAACTCAGAGTCAACGTCGTATTTTCAACACGGCGGTAACATGCGATAGTCTCCCGATAATGCGTCAAATGTCCGCGATAACATTACCAGGACGGCGATGAAAATCCAAATGCGAAAAAAGTTGCGATGGGCCCAACCGCGATAAGACAATCAGCGAAAAGCAGCGCCAGGCCTGCAAATCACACACGTCAGGCGGGAAAAATCACTACAAAAGCAGAAAAACAAAACACAAACAAAAACCAAACTACAGCGAAGCACAATGGAGGCAGCCGGAGCAGGTACAGAGGGCAACCAGAACCCCACAAGCCCCACGGAGGACCAGCCTGGGACCTCGGGGACAGGGAAGGGCAAGGACAAGAAGAAGAGGAAGACGCGGTTCAGTCCGCAGGAAAACAGGATCCTGAACACGGAGGTGATAGAACACCATCAACAACTGTTCGTCACCTCCACTGTGTCATTGGCAACAAAAAATGCAACATGGCAGTCCATCGTGGACAAGGTGAATGCAGTCGGAGTGCTGAGGAGGACAATGGAAGAGCTCAAGAGGCGCTGGAATGATGTGAAGCGCAAGACCAAGCAGAAACTCGCCAACAACCAGAAGGCAGCAATGCAGACTGGAGGTGGGAGTCCAGCGCCACAGGAGGAGCTGGATGAGATGGAGGAAATGGTGTCCACAGTCATCAGTGCAGAGACGGTGGCAGGAGTTGGGGGACCGGACACTGCTCAACATGACCTGACACAACAGCAACAGGTTGAGTAACAACCAGGGACTGGGGGACGGGGGGAGATGGGCACAATGGCACAATCAAGCGGAGCACAGTGCACACCCACAATGACTCTGGATCATGTCCCTGATCCCCTTGGCACACTGCAGCACACATCGAAACAGCACGTAGGCCCCCGTCAACTTTGTGCCCAGAGGAGGCCCGCCCACACATCAGTCATCTCACAACCAACCCATGCACATGTGCTGAACCCAGCAAAGCTGCGGGTCCGTGAGCCACACTGACAATGCAAGTGACACTGCATGACGATTAGCATGCCTGCAGTCCGATCATCATGACATGGTGCACGCCACCACACTGAGGTGGCTGAGTGTGGACCACATCCATAAAGGAGCAGGTCACACTCTGACACATCCACCTGCACAAACAACCCCTGACGTCAACAACACATCTGCGGACAAACCATGCCCCAGAGTCCCAACTCCCACCAAGACCCAAATTCACCCAAGTCTGCAACATCTCAGCACTGTATGGGCACAGAAGTCAAAGGCACACCGCCTGAAAGGGACATGGGGCAGCAAAATCAGAGCTGCAGGGGCGACTCTCCAAAAATGCAGCACACACACATGACATTCAGAGCACATCAGCATTGACAACAATGTGGTACAAACTGCAACACATTTACAACAGGACAGAGGACACAACAGGTGCCGCTTGTGTGTAGAAACTGGCCAATCACATTTGGCATAGCAGGGAAATGTGAGATGTCAATGTAAAAGTACAAACACATATCCGTGATGTTGTCGAAATGTCCACTGTCCCGCATCAAATAGGCAGCTCCTCCTAAACAGTCACAATGTACATTGTCATGCAGTCTGTATGTGAACTTGTACAATGCGTCAACATACATGTGAACACAATGTAATACTTTATCTCCCCTTCACATTGCAGAGGGAGCATCAGCACCTCCTGCAGAGCAGCCCCAACAACTCTTCACTGAGGACGATGAGGACATCCCCAACATCGACACCGAAGCCCTCCAAATCCTCATTGACAGCTTCGGCACCCCACCTCCAGGAGCAGGGCAGCCCAGCTGCACCGAGGAGACCCCACCCCCTGCACAGACCACACAGCAGGAAGCACCTACCACCCCGGCTGTCTCCCAGGACCCCCATGAACAACACATGGCCTTCCAACGCTGTGTGTTAGAGGTCCAGGAGAAGATGGCTGATCAGGTGCGGGTGGGGTTCGACCACATGGGAGCCAAACTTGATGCCATACATGGGTGTCTGATTCCCATCAGGGACCACTTGCAGTCACTAACAGACACCCACAGTCCGCTCCATGCTCGCCAACGATCCATGGCTGACATCGCTGGAGTCATAATACTGAGACAAGAACAACTGTCCAGTCAGAGTGGCTCCAGCGATGTCAGCCGGGAGTTGGGACAGATCCGGGGGCTCATGGAGAACATGGAGCGGATGACGGCGGAAAGAATGGCTGCCACGGCTGCACACCAGCGAGTTGTGGCTGGGACCTTCCATGCCCTGCAGCACATCGTCATGGCATTGCTGCCTCAAGGCCTTGCGCAGATGAATGCTGCTGCTGCTTCTACATCTCCGCCCCCTGATGTGTCAGTGCCTCACAGTGCGGCAGGCAATCCACCTCCGGCCCCTGATGTGTCAGTGGCACACAGTGCGGCCGACATTACACCACCACCCACTTGTGAGGCACATGTGACATCAGAGGACGAAGATGCGGGTGAATCAACCTTACTGGTAAGGAGGAGGCAGTAGCATTCACAGGGTGCAACATTGCCGATTGCGGTCCGGGTGGCGTAGACACTACAACAGAGACACAAGCATCAGTTACTTCCTTGTCCAGCCCAGAACTGAAGCATGCCCAGAGCCCCGGGCTCATTGTTCCCACCCCTACGCTGGCCTGGCATACGCCAGGCCAGTCCACTCCACTTACGCTCAGAGGGGGGGACGATAAAGCTACATGTCGCAGGTCTTCCCTGTAGTGATCTGCTGATCACTGGTCTAGTGATCAGCATGCCACAGCCACTCCCTGAGGGCTGGTTAACACCCACACCACACCACACCCATCCAGCACAGGCGTCACTGGACATGTGACCCTGTCAATAAAAGGGTTCTAGCACATCACATTCCCCACTGCTGGAGATGACATGATGGCGTCCGCACCACGAGACTCAATCATGAAGGGTCCATGACTTGTGGAGCACTGGGTTAGTGGCAACCGATGCACTGCGGCCGGCACGGGCCTCCCGCCACGGGACGATGACTTGCATTGCACAGGGTTAGTGGCACCCGCTGCACTGCGGCTGGCAGGGGCCTACCACCATGTGATGATGACTTGCGTTGCACACGGCTAGTGGCACCCGCTGCACTGCGGCTGGCAGGGGCCTACCGCCACGTGACGATGACTTGCATTGCACAGGGTTAGTGGCACCTGAAGAGCTGAGCGGGTGTGATGCCTGCGATGATGCGTAGGCCTCGATGAGCCGTCCTGCTAATCGTGGTTCGATTTGAATTGTGAGCCATGCTGGACCGTGGTGCACGCCGAAGGCAGCAGTCAGCACACACATGACTCCGCGGTGCGGCAGGGTGCGCTGGGGGCCTGTGGCGAGGAATCCAGCGATCGGCTGAGGAGGATGCACCGGCATGTGGTGGGCCCTCTTGGAGACACGCCGGTGGCGGCAGGTGAGCATTGAGGCCTGGGTGCGCTGGGGCGGCCAGTCATAGCTGGGCGGAGGACCGGTCTGGGGACCAGGGCTGGGGTGCAGCAGGCGCACAGGATCGCGCAGGCACCACCGGTCATGGCGGCGGACTCGTGGCTGGGTGGGGGGCGCCGCCCTGGCTGACACGACCCTGCATGCGATGAGGTGATGTGCGAGGGTTGGTTTGGGACGTAGCCACCTCGTCTCCAGTGTGAATGTGCCAGTTTAAGGTGGTCAGCCACGTGTGTGTAGGCCTATGGACAGGTTGTGGCAGAGACTGAGACACACGCAGTAGTCACTTTGGTGGTGGATTTGTGATGTGTGCATTCCCACAGTTGTGAGTTGGGGGATTGTGGAGTTGAGGTGTGTGGTGTGTTCAGTTGGTACTTGCCAATGGGCAGTGCATTTCCATGGGGGCCATCCTCAAAGCACTGGTTGGTGGTGGACTTGCGGACATGTCGGAATCATGCACACTGCCTGGGGAGTTTGCGACGACATTGGTGGACAGGCCACGGTGGTCCACTTTTGTATGCACATTGATGGCAGGCATGTGGTTGCTGTTGCGGTGATTGTGTGCAGTGTCGGCATGGGGTACAAGTCGTACACGTGTGCTGTGAATTGCCCCCAACATGTGCGTGACGCCAGCTGTGGCGTAGTTCCCTTGCGTGGCCTCAAGATGTTCCTGCACAGTGTGGGGGGCGTGAGGGGCAGGGGTATCAAGCTAACACACAACGTGATGCTTTCAGGTATGATGAGTCCTGCATGATGTGACCGTAACAGCAGTTTGTGTGGTCGTTACCTTCCTCTTCATTCCTACCACGGTTACGGCCACACGAACTTCTGTTACAGTCTTCTCATGCACGATTGATCATGCCTGTGAGCATTCCGGTTTGTCCAAGTGCAGTACACTGTACCAGATTAGACATGTGACTATACGGGAGTTTGACCATTGTCCCCATTTCTCCCACAGGTTTCTGAAGACACGTTGCCCTGTTGAAGTTCCCCGTTGGGAATGGAACGCGTTGGCTGAGCTTTTTGTTTTGTTTGCTTGTGTATTTGTAATAAAGTTCTGTTTTTACACTATTGTTGACTACTGGACTTCATGACCTGGCGCACCCACATTTCGGTTACTACGATCTTGGGTCTGGGGCACGGAGGCGTCTAGCATGGCTGGCGTTGGGGTTGGTTGCGCAGGTACACTACGAATTGGAACTATCTTGTGGTGCGGATACAGGGGCCCGTCGTTGCTTTTGTGGACATGCATCCATGACATGTGTGAGGGAGTTTGATGGGGCTGGCTGTGAGACTCCTCCGACTCTGGCAGTTGTTGGTTGGGAGGTTCCAGGGGCTAACAGGTGCAGCACAGCCAGCAGCTTTGTCTGCGGGGGGATGTAGGTTGTCCGCTGTGTTGGTACCGTCAGCCTGTGGGCAATGTGGGTCAGGATGCGGAGGTTGGTTGTCCTTTTGAGCCTGTGTTGGCCAATGGCTTCCTCTGGCGTTGAGTCTCTGGGGCTGGAGCGTTTTAGGGTCGTCCGCTGTCCTGCACTGCCTAGGTGGTAATCCGGGGGGGTTGCTCCGGGGGAGGCGGGCCTGGGAGTGGTGGCGGTGGGTGTTGTGGCCCTCTTGGTTCTCCGAGCTGCATGATCAGTAGCTCCATGGCATCTGTTGGTCTTCAGATGTGGCTCTGGGCTGGGCTCCCTTTCATACTGCAGGTAGTCGTCCTGCTTAACACCAGCAAAAGGCAGGTGTTAAATCCCTGCTGCTAACGAACCTTATTGCCTGTTCTTGGTTCGCGTCGCAGATCTGACTGGTCGTTGAGAATCTCGCGAAGTGGTGTTTTCGTGTGTTTTTGCACGGGAACGCCTACTCTGCATATCATTAGCATTAGTTGTCGCACTCATCCGTGGTGATGTTTTTTGCGGTTGCTATTGCAGGAAAACTGGCGATGTCGGCAGTTTGCACCGGCTTGTGAATGGGGCGATATGTCTATCACCACTTTTGCGGCGCTAAAGTGCCGATAAATCGGCGATAACTCCTTGAGAATATGCCCCATAGTCCACAACAAAAGCCGTTTTCAATGAGGACACCTTTTCTAATTGGAATTCTTCAGGGGAAAGTTTTTTTTTCAAGCTCTTGTACAAGTTTGTGCTTCACTGGTTTGGTTGCAGCATCTCCAGCAAATATTGTATTTGTTAGAAGAAGATCATGCGACAGAATGTCCTTGATAAATTCACCCCTTACTTTTGATACAACCATCTCTCTATATGCTTGCGAAAGTTGTTTTTTTAACCTGTTTTGTAGTGGCTGATTGGACAAAACAGCCACTACAGATCCACACCGACCCCAACACCACCCTCAGAGGAACCCTCGTCTACAGACCCCCCGGACCTCGACCACAGTTCAGCGACTCCATCACCGACTTCGTCAGCCCTCACGCCCTCGCCTCCACGGACTACATCCTCCTCGGGGACCTGAACTTCCACCTCGAGAACAACAACGACACCAACTCTACCACCCTGATCGACAACCTCGCCAACCTCGGACTCAGACAACTCGTCACAACTCCCACCCACTCCGCCGGCCACACGCTTGACCCCATCTTCTCCGCAAGCTCCCACGTCACCTTCAGTCACACCACCGAACTCCACTGGACCGACCATCGCTGCATCCACTTCACCTTCCAGAAAGCCAAAATGCACCACCGCACCCAACAGATGCCTCGCCGCTGCTGGAGCAAAGTCACCGAAGACCAGCTAACCTCCACCCTAGCCCGGTGCCCACCAGCCGACCCCACCGACCCTGACACCGCCGCCCGCAACCTCAGACAGTGGATCGACGACTGCGCCAACACCCTCGCCCTGCTCAAGAAACCCCCCAACAGCCACACCAGCAAGAAAGCTGGTTCACTGAAGACCTCCAGGCCTCCAAGCAAACCTGCCGAAAGCTAGAGAAGAACTGGCACCGCGAACAAACACCGGACAGCTACGCAGCCCACAAGAACGCCACCCGCAGACACCATCACCTCATCAGATCCGCCAAAAGGGCCTCCTTCAAAGACCGCATAGACAACAACGCACACAACAGCAAAGAGCTCTTCAACATCGTGAAGGAACTCTCTAACCCAAGCTCCAACACCAACGACATCCCACCTTCGCAAGACCTATGCAACTCGTTGGCCGCCTTCTTCCATCGCAAGATCGCTGACATCCACGACAGCTTCAACACCACGATCGCCCCGACAACCACTGAGATCCCCACCCCCACGACCAACATCCGCACCAACCGCCTGCTCTCCTGGACCAACATAAACGACGACGACACCATCAAGATCATGAACACCATCCACTCCGGATCTCCGTCAGACCCATGCCCACACCACATCTTCAACAAAGCCAGCACCACCATCGCACCCCATCTCCGGAAAGCCATCAACATCTCCTTCGAGACAGCAACCTTCCCGGATAGCTGGAAGCACGCCGAGATCAACGCCTTACTCAAGAAACCCAAGGCGGACCCCAAGGACCTCAAGAACTTCCGGCCCATCTCCCTACTCCCGTTCCCGGCGAAGGTCATCGAGAAGACCGTCAACAAACAACTGACCCGCTGCCTCGAGGAGAACAGCATCCTGGACCCGTCCCAGTCCAGGTTTTGCAGCAACCACAGCACCGAAACTGCCCTCATTGCCGCCACCGATGACATCAGGATCCTGCTAGACAACGGAGAGACCGCGGCCCTCATCCTCCTGGACCTGTCAGCCGCCTTCGACACGGTATACCACCACACACTACGCACACGCCTCCACGACGCTGGAATCCAAGAGAAGGCCCTGGACTGGACCACCTCCTTCCTCTCCGGCAGAACACAGAGCGTCCGCCTCCCCCCCTTCCGCTCCGAGGCCACCGAGATCAGTCTGCGGCGTACCCCAGGGCTCATCCCTCAGCCCAACGCTGTTCAACATCTACATGGCACCACTCGCCCACGTCGCCCGACTGCACGACCTCAACATCATCTCTTACGCCGATGACACCCAGCTGATTCTCTCCCTCACCAAAGACCCCCACACCGCCAAAACAAACCTCCATGAAGGAATGAAGGCCGTCGCCGAATGGATGAGGAACAGCCGACTGAAGCTGAACTCTGACAAGACAGAGGTCCTCATCCTCGGATCCACCCCCTCGGCCTGGGACGACTCCTGGTGGCCAACAGCACTGGGAGCAGCCCCAATACCCACCGACCACGCACGCAACCTAGGAGTCATCCTCGACTCCACCCTCTCCATGACTAAGCATGTCAACGCCGTCTCTTCCGCCTGCTTCAACACCCTCCGCATGCTCCGCAAGATCTACAAGTGGATCCCCACCAAAACGAGAAGAACGGTCACCCAGGCCCTCGTCAGCAGCAGGCTGGACTACGGAAATGCCCTCTACGCTGGAGCCTCTGCCAAACTCCTGAAACGGCTGCAACGCATCCAGAACGCCTCTGCACGCCTGATCCTCGACATCCCTCGCCGCAGCCACATCACCCCTCACCTGAGAAACCTGCACTGGCTCCCCGTCAACAAGATGATAACCTTCAAGCTCCTCACCCACGCACACAAGGCACTGCACAACACCTGAACTGCGTACCTCAACAGACGACTCAGCCTCTACACCCCTACCCGCCAGCTTCGCTCCACCGACCTCGCCCTCGCCACAATACCCTGCATCCGAAGAGCGACCTCCGGCGGCAGATCCTTCTCCCACCTCGCTGCCAAAACCTGGAACACCCTCCCCATCCGCCTACGGCAGACCCAAGACCTGCTGACCTTCAGAAGACTCCTGAAGACCTGGCTCTTCAAGCAGTAGCAGCACCCCTCCCCCCCCCTCAGCGCCTTGAGAACCTCACGGGTATGTAGTGCGCTCTACAAATGCTATGATTGATTGATTGATTGATTGATTGAATCAAAGTGTGGAAGTCTAGCTTTAGTAATTATGTCAAACAGCTTTTTCTCTTTCAATTCAAATCTCTCCTGCTTCAGTTCTGCATATAGTTTCGATCCATGTTCCAGGACATCTAATAGACATGTCTTTATATTGTTATCCACATATTGTTTGGTCACAAAGGCTCAGTCATTTCAAAGGGGTTTCCTTGCTGCTGCATGAAATGAAGAAGGCTGTCAACATGTTTATTAAAATGTTCCCTTCTCTTTCCCACAAGTTCATGGTGAGAAACAGTTTCACAATGGTCCATTCATTTTGAATTTGTCATCTCTCTGAAAACATTGCAAATAGAAAGGACTTCCTGGTAAACTAGATGCCATTGAGGAACATATTCACTTGTATGTGTCTGACCAACAATTCCCTTGTAGCTTTTCTGTGATCTTTGAATCGTCTGTTCCAGTTTCATATCTGGAGCCACAGCATTGAAACTTCCCTCTCTTTCTTTCACACCTCAAAATGTCTTTGGATACATTTTCTGTAGAGGTATGGTTTTTCTAACTCTAGCTTCTTCACTCTTTCCAATTACCAGGACCCATATCTCAGGTAGTTTATGCAATCGAATTCGCGAAACACAGTAATCAGTGACTCCACAGTATTCACGTGCAGCTTCCAATCACCTTCCCGATCAGCATGTACCAAGCTTTTCACTAGAGCTATCATGTGTAAAAAATGTCCCAGTTCTTGCAAAGTTCTGATTTTTCTTTGACAAACTCTACGAACTTAGGGGCATATTAGCAAGACTGGCGATAAAATTATCGCCGTTTTAGCGGCAGGAAATTCCAATAGAAGCCCAGGTTAGATGTGCAGGACATCTAACCTGGGCTTCTATTGGAATTCTATAACGCATATTAGCAAGCCAATTATCGCCGTTTTAGCGGCAGTTTCCTGCCGCTAAAATGGCGATAATTTTATCGCCAGTCTTGCTAATATGCCCCTTGGTTTTCTGATTTTGAACCAAATATTGAACATTGCCTGGCTTTGCATTATGTCTTTTGAATGAAGTGCACCCTGTGCCTTGTTCATTTCTGAGATTAATGCATGAAATAGAATTTCTAAAGCATGGTATTTACCCGGGGGAATCTAGGCACTGAGCGGAACAGACAGCATGAGGACTCTGGAAAAGGTCAAGTTATTTATTGAAGAGCCAAGTCTTCAGGTTCTTCCTCAATTCCAATAGGTTTGTCTTAGATTTTAGTTCTATTGGAAGCGAGTTCCACAGCCTCGAAGTACTTAGAATGAATCCTCTCCCTCCTCAGTTGGTTTTCTTAAATCTAGGGATTATTAGATTTCCGCTGGTGGATGAACTCGGGGAGCGTGCCGGGATGTAGCGCTGAAAGCACTGTATCAGATACTCAGGGCCAATGCCTTGAAGTGCTCTGAAGGCAATGCAGAGTGCCTTAAACTGAATCCGTTTATGTATAGGAAGTCACTGTAGTTGGATCAGTGCTTGAGATATGGATTTATGTTTTGGAATGCCTAACAGTAACCGTGCTGCGGCATTCTGCAGAGTTTGTAACTTATGTAAAAATTGTTTCCGAATATTGATGAAAAGCGCAGTGCAGTAGTCTACTTTAGATGAAATAAGAGTTGTGACTACCATTTTCTGCAGACTAAATGAAATAAAAGGCAACACTTTCCTTAAGGTTTTTAAGATAAAGAAACATGCTGAGGTGATATGATTTATTTGACCTTCAAAGGATAGTTTAGTGTCAATGGTTACTCCAAGATTTTTTGCTCTGTCTCTGGGGATAGGTAAGTCCCCCAAAGATATGCAAAACCTAATTTGTCATTCTTGTTCCAGAAAGCATTCCAATGCAATGTTTCTATAGCCTCAGGTATGATGAGCATACCTTGTAACGAACATAATGAGTTCCGCTCAATACTGACTGGACAGTTTTGCTTCCAAAGATTTCAGCCTCAACAAGTGCATCGTCTATGCGACATCCACTGAGATAACTTCCTGCACACCGCAATGCAACTTTTGTCGTGTGGAAAATGTCCATCATTGGATAAAGATCATCAAATTCTACTGGATTGCTCGTAAAAAACACCAGATTTTCAGAAAATTGGCAGGATAGGCTGGTCTTTAAGCTGAGAACCCACATTTTGGAATTTTTTTAATCTGTGTATACTGTTGCGTAGATTGTGACTGGAGATGGTATTACTGGTAAAAACCCAACTTGCTTCAGTGGGATGGTATTCTGGGAGATCAGAGCATGAATTCCAGTCCACGGAGGAACTAGGTTTTCTTCATCCTTCAGTCCGCACTGAATAAGCAATATGATAAATTCAGTTAAATCAGTTTTGAGGACTGCAGCATCAGGTAGAAGAAGATCCATGTCCTCAGCCACTTTGAAACTTTCTGTAGACTGGGATGTTTTGATGGCTTATAGTGATTTTGCACACGTTGGTAAGGCAGTTGGGTTATAAGTTTGCATCTTCATTTGTTTATGCCTACAGCTGACACAGCTTGTTTTCCAGTAGCTACTTCATTGGTACAGTCGTCAAAAAACACCATGGTAGTATCAAGTGTGCTGGATGTTCCAGACAAAGAAGAGCTCTCTTCAAAATCAAAATTATCAAGAGCAGCAATTGTAAATCCTTTCCTGGTAAAGTGACTTGGAGGTGGTGTGCTGTCAGATTCACAAGATTTCACAGCATGAGCTGCTAACAAGTTCCTACTCTGTACTACGTCATTATAACCTGTTGATACACCAATCCTATTCATTGAAGTGATTAGCTCTCTACTTTTGCACTTGTCACAGATTGCGTGGCCAGTCATCATGTGTAGCTGAATTTTCTTTTTGCCGTGATGTAATTCATTAAACATGATTTGGAAAAGACAGTACATTTGTACAGCATAAGCCTATTGGTTCATGGGATTGCCTTCCACCTCTTCGCTTATATCTTCAAAGCTATCAACGATGTTGTCGGCTTCTGTTCCGAACCCAAGAACTTTAGTTTGTAACAGTTTTGCTTTGCTAATATTAAACAATGATGTAAAAAATGTTAAGACAACATCAGGCATTCTTGTTGACTCCCATGATTTGCACAGCTCTAGGGCATCACAAAATTTGTCGTTAAGACCAAAATCTAAATCTTTCAGGTTGTTCTTAAAATGGTTCCTGCTGATTTTACTGCATCCTTTGATCTTATTTTGGCAGCAAGAGCTTCAGGAGTCACATCAGCTGAGAACAGCATTAGTGGCTCATTCTTTTTGTTAGACTGACAAAAACTAATTCTGTCATTGAACATTCTCACCAGAAAAATCTTAATTTCATTATTATGGATCAATACAGTTTCATCAATGTTTACCATTATTTCTCTAATCTCACAGTGTGAACCCGTAGCCAGCACTAAAGAGTGGCTTTAAAACTTCATTTGCTTTTTCAAAGAGTGCAAACTTAACTGAAGGCTGGCGGTTACTTTGCTGCTGGGAGCTCATTGTACATTCATATTTTCAAATGTATGCTCGCATGCAGTTCGGGTGGGCATACAAATCGGCTGAAAATATATTCACCTCACTGTTTAGATCAGCTACTCGTCTGAAAACTTCATTTTGGAAGAAACTAGCTGCAGATAAAAACATGTTTGCCCTTTGAGACTCACATACTCTATACTTTGCTCTTTTATCAATTCCTTTGGCCCTTGTTCTGGCTAAACCACAAATAACACATTGAAGATCCTCTGCTTTCTGTTCAGTTGTTGAAGGTGGACGAGGGGTAACCATCGATTTTCTAAGTGAATGGGCATTGGGTCTGGTTGTCGTCGCTTTCTCAGAAGACTCTGATTCTTGCTGGGATTCACTGTTTTGTGCTATTTTTTGACAATTTTCTTCTGGGCTTTTTTCCATTGTATATGACTTGTAGCGCTTGTTGTTACAATGATAAAATATTTGATCCTTTTCACCCATCAGTTTCGATTTTTTGTGAACTTTGTCTTGCCGTATTGCTGCAGCATCTTGAACTCTCTCTGTCCAGCAACAAATGATGTTAGCTTTTCTTTCGGATTAGTTTGGCATAAGACACATTTTTCTTTGTTGAAGGAGTCCTCAGGTTTTGTAGTTAGCAACACTCTGTCAGGAGGTAAAGATCCTCTGCTACCACCTGCTTCGCTCATGTTTACAAATTTGACTCAACGGAAAATCTCAAACAAAAACAATATTAAAATTAATTACCAATATGATTTGATTTGATTATTTTTTTTTATTTTGTGTTGCGCTCGAATGCTTGGAGGCGTCTTGGAGCTGCTGCTGTCTTGTCATTCAGAAAAACGGAGAGGGGAGACTGATTTGCTAAAGTTATTAACGTGTGAATAGCAAGGTCTTTATCAATTTCCGAAAGGCCAGAAAATCAGAGTACTTTCTTAGAGCAATCGGTAGGCCGTTCCATAGCAAGGCAGCTCTGAGCAGAAAGCTACTGCCACCCCAGGTTGCACGCCTTGCTCTTGGAGAAGTTAGTAGCATCGCATCTGAGGATCTGAGCTTTCTACCCGGCGAGTACCAGGCAAATTTCGAGCAAAAATAGCTCGGCCCTGTATTGTGCAGTGCTTTGAAGGTAATGCATAGAGTCTTAAAATCCAGTCATCTGGCTATTGGTAGCCAATGCAATTTAAGCAAAGCTTGGGCCGCTGACTTGTGTTTGGGGATTCCGGTAAGGAGTCGAGAAGCAGCGTTTTGCAGCGTTTGGAGTTTTTGTAGAGACTTTTTCCAGATGCCGATAAAAAGGGCGTTTCCGTAATCTATCTTGGCCAGAGCTAGAGTGGTGACAACTGTTTTTTGAAGATCATGGGGAATTTAGGGACAGATCTTCCTTATTATTTTCAGTGTATAAAACACGGAGGATGTAAGTGCCTTTACTTGATGCTCAAAGTTGAGTTTGTCATCAAAGATGATTCCCAGGTTCCTTCCTTTCTGTACTGGCATTGGTACAGGTCCCATAATATGATGGCTAAAACACTTCATTATAGAGCCACCATTTTGGAAAATGACGGAAGAGTTGCTCTGAGGAGTTATTGTCTGACTCTATAAGACTACTTGACCCCCAAAACCTATGTTTTGACACCAAAATGAAGTACATAGGTCTCATGGTTCCTTAAATATTGCATCATCGCTGCAACACATCTGCCATTTTTAAAAATGTCGTCCAGAAACATTCGGCCCGGATTAGTAATGTCTACCCAAGCTAAATTACTTCTCTAATGATACAAAAACATAAATCAAAAATGAAAATCTCGGGACAACAATTTTTTTACAGAGGTAGATCAAGGGGCCAGGACTATTATGCCTTTCCCCCCTTCTCCATAATTCAGAGAATATTAATGAAAGTAAAGTCGGAAGATTGCAGCATTATTCTGATGACTCCTTTTTGGAGGTCTCTAGTTTGGTTCCCAGGGGTAAAGGAGCTCACAGTGGCTATACCCCGAATCAGTCCCGGTATCTTTGGGTCTTCTGATGGATTCAGAAGGAGAAGAGCATCCTGTGGTTCTAGTAGGGAAAATGAACCTTCTTGTTTGGAAGATTTCAGGGGTTCTAGCAGACATTCAGGCCTTTCAGGAAAAGCTACATATCTATTGGATGAATCTTGGGCCCCGGGAACTAGGAAAAGATACAAAGATGTTTGGAAGAAGTGGTGTAGTTGGTGCATGGAGAGAGATTTAGATCCCATGGAAGCTCCCGTAGCCAAGATAACTAAGGGGGTGATTAGGATGGCGGGCGGATCGCCATCGCCGGCCCGGCGGTGGCGATCCACCCGCCATCCCAACCCAATTTACCCCCTGCCATATTATAATGGCGGGGGGATCGTGGCGGACGCAAAGTGCGTCCGCCGCTTTTCCGCCGGTCGGCAATCATTCCGATTGCCGGCCGGGCGAAGCTGGGGCTTAATATGGTGGCGGTGCCTAGCAGGCACCGCCATCCATATTAAGATGTATGGTTTAGAAAGGCTGGCGGGGAATCACTTTGGGGGCCCGTTGCGGGCCCCCGGGGGGTGGGGGGCTGCACTTGGGGGGTACCTATGGTACCCCCCTACATTGCCATGCACAAGGTGGCAGGCACTGCGCGGTGCCTGCCACGTTGTGCATGGCAATGCACAACATGGCACTTTGGCATTGCGGCGGGTGCTGCTTACAGCAGCACCCGCCGCAATGTCAAGTATGCGGAATGCGACCGCCAGGGTGGCGGTCACATCCTTATCAGCGGTGCGGGACCGCCGCACATCTGGCGGCCGGTCCCAGCACCGCTAGGGTGGCGGGCGGACTAAAGTCTGCACGCCATCCTAATAACCCCCTAAGTATCTAGCGCATTTGTACAATTCAAGGTTAACATATAGGACTATTAACTGTTACAGATCAGCTATTTCTGCTGGTCATGCTTTAGTTAATAATTTTGCAATTGGGAATGACCCGTTGATAGGAAGGGTGCAAGATTAAGGAGACCCCATAAGGCTCGCTATGAGTCTCTTTGGGATGTCAGCATACTTTTTAAGTTATTTACTTCATGACCAGGTAGTAACTATCTTTATCTTAAACAAGTCTCCTTGAAACTGGCTACTTTGCTTTGCTTGATTTAATTTAGAAGGGTTTCTGATGTAAAGGCACTGGAAGTGTCGAATAGATTCTATTCTCCTGATGGGGTACACTTTGACATTTGGAAAAGAACAAAATCCATGTCTGATTCAATTTTGTACCCTTATTTTCATGAGTGTGAAAAGCTGTTTAGTAAATTGTATGAGAGCACAATTTTGGAGCATAGAGCAGATGGTGAGGAACAACTGTTATTGCATTATGATAAACCTTATAAAGCAGCATCAACTACTAGGTTAGCTAGAAGGGTGCATGTAGTGATGAGTGAAGCAGGTGTGGATCTTTCCAGATTTGGTGCCCACTCTTCCAGAGGCGCCATGGCTAGTAAGGTTTTCTGGGCAGGCAGTTTGCTACCAGAAATTTTGAAAGCAGCAGATTGGTTGAATGCCAATACTTTTGCAAAGTTCTACTATAGGCCCATAGAGCATGTACGTTGTGTGGTGCTAGATGGCTTTAAACATGCTTAATGGTATTCTCCGGTCCTGTAATAAAATGGCAATTCTCTTATTAACATGAAAATAGAATCTTGATTTCATTAAAGACTACAGAGGCTAACATTATCCCACCCTCCTCACCTTTTGAGGAGAAGATGGAGGAAAAGTAGAAGTAAATTGCACAAAAAAATGTATGTGTTAAAAAAAAAAAGGAGCATGCTCTTGGTTATCAGATTCTTACTGTTTGATGATTTATGCATCATGTGTTTGTAGATTAATGTGGAGTTTTGTATTTCCAGACAACTCATGATAAGGATTCGCAGAAGAAAAAGACTGTATCCTGTTTCGTCGCAGCCTAAAAGAGGATGATTACTGCGTGCACTGGATGTTTATATGTTCTGGACATTCTATTGCAATATGATATGTTACTGTTCTCTAAAGGGCTGCATGTTGGGGCAGCAATAAAAGGGTATGGCATAATGTTAGCCTCCGTAGTCTTTAATGAAATCAAGAGTCTCTTTTCATGTTACTAAGAGGATCGCCATTCTCAGAGAATCCATCTGTACATGGGATTCTACACACAGGCAAGTACAGGTCCACCCATACCTTCATAACAAAGCCTCTTCCTGGAATAATTAGACTCTTCAAATTGGCGGGCACAAGATACACTTGAATAATGGGATGGATCAAGGTATTCTTAAGGTGGGGCGGTTATAACAAGAAAATGGTATGAAATATTTTGCAACTCTGCAAGAATTCCATCTGGGGATACAACAGGAATGGAAATATCACCAAATTAAGCACTGCCTGTGAAGTGCCAAACTGTTGGAGGAAGTTACTCTTCCTGAATCAGCTGTACAAGAATACCTATGAAAAAGGAGCTTCTTTACAAGAGTTATATTTGGATTAAACAAAATGCTATCGGAGTAATTTCACTCCTGTCCCCTTAGAACAGACAAAAAGAATATTCAGATGCTCACTGGTTTGAGATTCTGGACACCCATGACAGAGACCTCAGGGAGGAGCGACTAAAACGTAGCGTTTTCAAATTGTTGCATGATTGACACTATTTAGCCCAAAGGCTACAGGCAGCCAAATTTGCCTACACGTTCAACTGTTGGAGATGTGGCTATCATACTTGTAAGTTTAGTATGGTCCTGCACATCACTGCAAGCATTCTGGAAACAGGTTATAAAAACAAAGAACACATGCAATAACCTGAACTTACAGCCATCAACAGAGCTAATTTTTCTTCATGATACTCTGGAAGTGCCTGATCTTGACCATCATGCTAAGAAGTGGGTTTACACAGAGCTGGCGGTAGCTACGATAGCTATCCTCAAGGCGATGAAAACAAAAGGCTCCCCCTTCCCACAAAGACAGGATGCACAACATGAATGTAGCAGCATCCTATGAACAGACCCCGCCACGCCTTCACTCAATATATGGTGGGATTTGAGTTACAATAGCAAATCCACAAATATACGATCTTTCCTAGTCTTGGTGGGAAAGGAATTAAAAATGTAAACCTGACCACCTCTCCCCAAATATATGTACTTTGCCAATAATAGTTGAAATGCAGTTAGAATTGTAAATCTACCCCTCTAAATATTTGCAGTTTCACCAATGTTAGTGCAACTGAAGTTAGAATAGGAAATTTGACCCCATCAATATATGCACTTTTCCGTGATGGAGGTACTGGAGTTATAATAGATAATCTGACCCTTCAAAATATGCACATTGTCCCCAATAATTTTGGGACTGGAGCTATAATAATTAATTTGACGCAATGCAATTTAACACTCTGTAGTATTTATTGAAATGGAAGTTATTTTAGTGATTTTTAACTACCCTATAATCACAATCTTTATCCATCAAATTTTGCTTTGGAGGTAAATTAGTAAATAAATAAACAGCATAATTAGACAGTGAAGAATATTTAATTTTTACATTTGAAATTTTGTATCTCTAAAAAGAGACATGTTAAGATGAAGTTTAAACTGTAGTAAATGTAAAGAATTTATATCACTAATGGTAAAATAAGAAGATAATCAAGCATTACATTTTGCATACCTAAACTTGTTTTATTCACTTAAAATAGAAAATGGCTATTAATGGTAAATATATATATGACCTTTCACCCTGCGGGAGTGTTCCTCTAAACTCGGTGGAGCATGCCAGCTATGACATCCAAATACTATTTCCTTCCATCCACAGGAAATAAAAGTGCGTCATGAGTTAATCCAGGGTGCTTGATGCTTTACCAAATAAAAATGGCTCACAACGCATTTCGTCCATGAAGAACTGCCTTGATCACAGACATTTATAAAGAAGTTTACTTGTGTTGTGTATTCAAATAATATGAATTAAGCTTAATAAAGCCAGTGAACCTTTTGAATTCATGGTCTAAGGTTCATGTGAATAGCTTATGGAACAGTCCCCCTGGACACTTTCTTCGTTTCCCCCAAAAAAAATTGATCACATACATGGCATGAATGAAAAACACACAAACGTATACGTGTAAACATAAACATAGGACTAACAAAAGAGCAATCCACTCAGGCGCCATCTTGAAACATGTTCTTATATAACAAACCAAATAACATCATGTCCATTCAAGGAGTGGAATTTAATAAACATTCCTGTACTAAAAGAAGTATCCATATTTATAGATTTGCTATAACTTTTGAGACTGAATATGAAATTGCAAGGTACACTAATTCCTATGTTATATTGCAAAGAGAAACATGTAGAGTAAACAGTAACAAGACAGATAATATATTGGACCCTTCCAAGATGTTTTCCACAGTTCACTTGTCTGTTGTCATGAAACACATGTTAATTGATAAGTGGATGTAACATGCCAGAATTGATTCGTCTGTCAACATGTTGGAAAAGCCATGCATATCTGAATTCATATACATTAACATTCTGTACTTCAAAAGGGACAACAAACGTACCAAAATGTCCAAGACACACACTTATTTATTTAAACTTCATCTAATAAAAAGAAAGGTCTTATCTGGTTTTCAACCATGTCTGTTCCCAGAGTGGATGGAGAAGATCAGGTAAAGTGGTGTCACCTGCCTCCCGTTTGGCGAACAAGAGTCCTTTCCTCTTCCTCGTGATGTGCAAAAGAGCAAATACAGATATAAAGTTGTTAAAATATAGACCAAACTTGATACAAAGACTCTGAAACAAGCAGCAAAACTACATAATTCCCCTAGGGGCACCTTCAGTTTTTCTTCCGTGTTAAGACTAGTGGGAGTTTTTATCCCTAAATCTAGTATGTGTCTGGATTCTCTTCTTCTTAGTTGCAAAACTCTATTCCCCCCCCACTAGTGTTTGAATCAATTTGCTCAATCACATATAATTTAAGGAGATTTCTGTCTCCAAAATGGACTCCAGTGAAGTGCCTAACAATGGAGTAGTGTTTGTCTCCAATGTCTATAGCCCGCCTATGTTCCTGGACATGTTTTTTTTTTGCCGGGGAAATGGTACTTCTCACGTATCTTTTGTTACATGGACATTCAAGACATAGACAATCAATCGATCACTTGTAAAGTGTGGCTAATCACCCCAGGGAGTATCCAGGCACTGGTGAGCTGTGTCGGTCGAAGGGCCAGGTCTTGAGCTCCTTCCTGAAGGTGATCAGTGATGGGGCAGTGCATAGGTGGAGAGGGAGAGAGTTCCAGGATCTGGTGGCAAGATAGGAGAAGGATCGTCCTCTGGTGTGGGTGAGGCAGATTTGTGGTGTGAGTACAAGGGTGAGGTGTGTGGAGCAGAGGTTTCTCGTGGGTTGGTGGAAAGTCAGACAGTGGTTCATGTAGTAGGGTACGATGTTGTGGACAACTTTGCATGTGTGAGTGAGGAGTTTGAACTCGCATCGCTTCTGTACGGAGAGCCAGTGGAGGCCTTTCAGATGACTGGAGATGTGTGAACTTTTGGGTAGGTCAAGGATGAGTTTGGCCTCTGTGTTCTGGATGGTTTGGAGTCTTTGCATCAGTTCGGTCGAGGTGCCTGCATAGAGTGCGTTACCGTAGTCGAGTCGGCTGGTGATGAGGGCCTGCATGACTCTTTTTATTGTGCTTGTGGGGAGCCATCTGAAGATTTTCCGGAATAGGCGGTTGGTGTGGAAGCAGGCTGAGGCGACTGTGTTTATCTGGCATTTCATTGTGAGATTGCTGTCAATTATGATGCCTCAGTTGCATACGTGGTCTTTGGATACAGAGATGGGACCAAGCTCCATGGGCCACCATGAGTCATTCCAAACGGTATTGTCTCTGCCGAAGAGCAGAAACTCAGTCTTGTCAGTGGTTAGTTTCAGGGAGCTATCTCTCATGTATGTAGCGATGCTTTCCATGCATTTGTGGAAGTGGTTCTTGGTCTGAGTGGGGTTTGCTGATAGCAAAAGTATGAGCTGGGTGTCATTGGCATTGGAGATGATGTGGTATGTTCTTATGATGTTCACGAGTGGTGTCATGTAGATGTTGAAGAGGGTAGGGCTCAGGGAAGAGCCTTGTGCTACTCCGCACATGATGTGTTTAGGGGGTGAGGTGAATGGGGGGAGGTGAACTTTCTGGGTATGTCCTGAGAGTAAGGATTCTATCCACTTGAGTGCATTGCCTGTGATTCCAATCTGGCGGAGTCGTTGGATGAGGGTGCGGTGGGAGACGGTGCCAAAGACTGTGGAGAGATCTAGGAGGATGAGGGCAGTCGAGTAGAGCTCGTATGTCGTCTGTCACTTCAATCAAGGCTGTTTCAGTGCTGTGGCTGGGCCTGAAATCCAACTGGGAAGTGTCGAGTAGGCTGTGTTTTTCCACGTAACTGGTCAGTTGAGTGTTGATGGCTTTCTCCAGGATTTTGGCTGGGAAGGTAAGGAGGGAGAATCAACGGTAGTTCTGTTGATCTGTGGGGTCCGCTAACGGCTTTTTGAGGAGGGGCCTGACCTCTGCGTGCTTCTAGGAAAGTGATGTTGATGGGGGTGTTCAGGATGGTGGTGAGCTGGGGGCTGATTTCACTGTTTTCGAGTTTGAAGTTACAAAGTGAGCAGGGGTCGTCGGGTGCCCTCGAGTAGATGGACTTCATCAGGGTGGTGGTGGTAGGTGTTGTGAGTTGGCGGAGGGTCTATACGGGTGGTGTTTGATGTCAGCAGGATCGAGACATCACAGCCTTTGCATCAACCCACTGTGGACATTTTTTTGAACTATCACTGATCATGGCAACACCCACTGGGGCAAAAAGTATGTGGTGACTGCAAATACCAGAATGCATTTAATGGCATACGCCGATGTGGCGCAAGTACACGCCCAGTGGGGCGGGACTTTTCAAATAAAATGCAGGTGTTCTCCACATTTGGTTGCTGTGTTTTCAGTTTCGAGGGGCTTGTGAACAAGGGCGGGAGCCCGAAACGCGTCGAGCCGATATCCCTGATGAAACGCTGTGAGCTGATTCTGCTGAAGCCCCCGCCATAGAAGTTCACTCTCCGGGAGGCATCCTCACTAGGGGCTACCTTTTGTTTGGATTTGAGCGGCCTGGCTCGGTCGCGAGGATTGCCCGCCGGGGAAAGCGGATCCTGTCGCCTGGAGGTCTAGGCGTCAATATGGAGCGGAGGGTCTATACGGGTGGTGTTTGATGTCAGCAGGATCGAGTCATCACAGCCTTTGCATCAACCCACTGTGGACATTTTTTTGAACTATCACTGATCATGGCAACACCCACTGGGGCAAAAAGTATGTGGTGACTGCAAATACCAGAATGCATTTAATGGCATACGCCGATGTGGCGCAAGTACACGCCCAGTGGGGCGGGACTTTTCAAATAAAATGCAGGTGTTCTCCACATTTGGTTGCTGTGTTTTCAGTTTCGAGGGGCTTGTGAACAAGGGCGGGAGCCCGAAACGCGTCGAGCCGATATCCCTGATGAAACGCTGTGAGCTGATTCTGCTGAAGCCCCCCGCCATAGAAGTTCACCCTCCGGGGAGGCATCCTCACTAGGGGCTACCTTTTGTTTGGATTTGAGCGGCCTGGCTCGGTCGCGAGGATTGCCCGCCGGGGAAAGCGGATCCTGTCGCCTGGAGGTCTAGGCGTCAATATGGAGCGGAGGGTCTATACGGGTGGTGTTTGATGTCAGCAGGATCGAGTCATCACAGCCTTTGCATCAACCCACTGTGGACATTTTTTTGAACTATCACTGATCATGGCAACACCCACTGGGGCAAAAAGTATGTGGTGACTGCAAATACCAGAATGCATTTAATGGCATACGCCGATGTGGCGCAAGTACACGCCCAGTGGGGCGGGACTTTTCAAATAAAATGCAGGTGTTCTCCACATTTGGTTGCTGTGTTTTCAGTTTCGAGGGGCTTGTGAACAAGGGCGGGAGCCCGAAACGCGTCCAGCCGATATCCCTGATGAAACGCTGTGAGCTGATTCTGCTGAAGCCCCCGCCATAGAAGTTCACCCTCCGGGGAGGCATCCTCACTAGGGGCTACCTTTTGTTTGGATTTGAGCGGCCTGGCTCGGTCGCGAGGATTGCCCGCCGGGAAAGCGGATCCTGTCGCCTGGAGGTCTAGGCGTCAATATGGAGCGGAGGGTCTATACGGGTGGTGTTTGATGTCAGCAGGATCGAGTCATCACAGCCTTTGCATCAACCCACTGTGGACATTTTTTTGACCTATCACTGATCATGGCAACACCCACTGGGGCAAAAAGTATGTGGTGACTGCAAATACCAGAATGCATTTAATGGCATACGCCGATGTGGCGCAAGTACACGCCCAGTGGGGCGGGACTTTTCAAATAAAATGCAGGTGTTCTCCACATTTGGTTGCTGTGTTTTCAGTTTCGAGGGGCTTGTGAACAAGGGCGGGAGCCCGAAACGCGTCGAGCCGATATCCCTGATGAAACGCTGTGAGCTGATTCTGCTGAAGCCCCCGCCATAGAAGTTCACCCTCCGGGGAGGCATCCTCACTAGGGGCTACCTTTTGTTTGGATATATATATATATATATATATATATATATATATATATATATATATATATATATATATATATATATCACTGCTTTCCGCGTTGAACTGAAAAGTTCTTCCCTGCAACAACGGACACGGACCAAATTAGTAAGTGCAATTGTATTTATTTAATCTTCAATGCCGCCATAACGTTTCGGCTCGTCCGAGCCTTTTTCAAATGACATTGTATTCTTACTTGACTTCCGCTTTTAAAGTGACCAGTGCAATTAATCAACAATCACGTGCAAATGGTGCCCATAGACATAGAAAATTTTTGTAGTTCATTGACAATTCATGAGTAAAGTTAAAAACCAACCGCAAGTTAAAACATTAATATATCGTAAAATCAATATAAAATGTATAAAAGGACATGAGGATAAAGACAGCAGTAGAAATAACATCAAATTTACAAAAAAGATTTTTGTGCCTAAAAATGCTGACCTGCCGCCAAAATCAAATTGAAATAATATTAGCATAAATGCATTGTATTTGTTAAATCCGTCTCACTCCATAAAAGCAAGATTTGTTTGTCCACAACTGGGAATCCCAAAATTTATTAAAAAGGACCCCCGTTGACTCACTCATGGTTTTAGGCTATTACCATAATATTCTCATGCATGTTAAGTGACACCTATTGAAACAATTAATTGTTGTGTTTCGGGTTAAATCCCATTTCCTAACGCCACGTGCATGTAGTAATGTTTGTATATGTCAATGAAGCCTACAAACGTGCATAAAAAATATCCTCCGTGATGAAATTGACCTAAACTCTGTGTCTGTTAAAATCAGGAAATAAAATGTGCAACGATAGTTACTATGTTAATTAACCCTTTTCGTAGTTACAGAGCAACCTGAGGCAGATATTAAGAAATTAGATCCATATCTGGGTCCACATGGAGGATAATACTGTTCCATCACCTATCCTCAATGTTATCAAGAAATATCTTGTTTGAATATATGGAATAAATTATATGATACAACCCCAATAACTCCCCCCCATCCATTCTCTATAGTTTAACCTTTATATAATGTAAATTTCTGTCTTGCTAATTCACCGTTATGAACAGGTTTGTAATTGTCACACTTCTTTGCATAAAAATATGTAAATAGATATAAATATATAAATATAAATTCATAAATATAAAAATGCATAACAACCAAATATAAGATACATTATCACTGTACATAAAAGACCCAGTGTAAATATTTAAAAAGGTAATATAGAGTAGAAAAGTGTAGAGGTTAAAAGGAGCTGCCATCACATAAAAATAAATACCATAAGCATTCGACCCGTAAATAGATAAAATATACACGTTGTCATCTACCCCAAACATGTGTGCAAATCCTCCGTGGCGTTCAATCCCCCTGGGGTTTTGGAATCAAACTGGAGAATATATCTTGTCTCTAATCTACGCAGTTTGGATTCCCTATCTCCTCCCCTTCTACTAGGAGGGATTGCATCCACCACATAGTACTTGAGACCCTCATTATTGCTGTTGTGATACTCCCTAAAATGTCGCGCCACAGGATATGTGTTGTCTTGGTTGGATATAGCACGTAGATGTTGCAAGATGCGTTTATTGACAGATAACTTAGTGCTACCTATGTACAGAAACTCACACGGACATTTCAGTACATATACTGCATATTCTGTTTTGCAAGTTAGGAGTTTCTGGATCCTATATTCCTTATCACTGAAGGGGGTTTTGTACATTTTTGTATTAATCCCATGGAGACAAGCCTTACAGGATTTGCACTTGTAAAACCCTTTATTGGTCTGTAACCAATTGGATTTATCAATAGTTTCCGGACTGGTGTTAACTAGGCAATCTCTCATTGAGGGGGCCCTACTATGCGTAATGGACACCCTACGTGGCAACGTGGTTCCAATTACTGGGTCATTCAGAATTATCGGCCAATTTTTGTTTATAATTCTATGAAGGCTAGCATGTTGCCTGCTATATCCCATGATAATTCTGAATTGATGGGTATCCCCCTCCTCTTCATATTTCTCAATCCTTCCTTCTTGAAATGTTGTATGGTCCACCTCCCCCTTGTCTTTTAGGAGTTCTTCCCTGCTGTACCTCATAGATTTGATAATAGCACTATTGATGATATTGTCAGAGTATCCCCTCTCACGGAATCTCTGTTTGCTACAGACCTGTGCCGCCTTCAGATCTTGGTCGTTGCTACAGATACGTCTGAGGCGTAGCATCTCCCCATACGGGATGCTAATAATGAGGTGTGCCGGGTGTGCACTACTTGCATGTAATGTAGAATTTCCAGAGGTGTCCTTTCTATAGAGCCTAGTCTCAATCTGGTTATTGAATATAAATACCTCAGTATCTAAAAAAGTAATAGATGTTTGGCTCATTGTTACCGTAAAATGGATGTTCAGATCATTATTATTGATTTCAGTCACAAAATCATCTGCCTGCTGTTTGGTACCATCCCACACTATAAACAAATCATCAATATATCGCAGCCATACAATCACATTGTCATCAAGGATTTTGCCAAAGTTGCGTTTGAGGACCCTTTCCTCCCAGCTGCCCATATGCAGACAGGCATAGCTGGGCGAAAAACTGGCCCCCATGGCCACACCCCTTATCTGTTGATATATGAGATTGTTGAACATAAAATTATTGTTCTTTAAACAATGTTCTAACATTTCAATCAACATATCATTGTGATCCTTAAATTGTGGTGGTCTTTTTGAAAGATAATATTGTACTGCTTGTATACCGTCACAATGTCTGATACTGGTGTAAAGGGATGTCACATCAAGCGCCAGCATCCAATAGTTCTCTTTCCAAACCACATCTCTGATCTTACATAAGAAGTCCCCTGTATCTTGTACATATGACTGTAATGATTTGACAAAATCCTGTAAAAATAATCAATGTATACTGACGTCTTTTCCAAACTTCCATCCCTGGCGGATATAATTGGCCTTCCAGGCGGTTTATTGATGTTCTTATGGATTTTGGGGATGAAATAAATGGAAGGGATTACCGGGTTGTCCTTTTTCAAATATTTATATTCATCATCCGTAATCAATTGTATATTCTTCCACATCAACAGTTTTTTATGATAATCATTGTAGGCTTCTTTCATAGCTGCCAGCGTATTGCGTATATAACATTCTCTGTCATTAAGCTGTGCATAAGCCTCCTTATCGTATTCCTCCCGTCTCATCAGCACAATATTTCCCCTTTGTCACTGCTCCTTATAATCAAATTTTTCTCCGATTTCAATTTCCTAATGAGGGCCTCATACTGTTGATTTTGTTTGTTATACTTGCTCCTCTTCTTTAGGGTATCTTTATTCAATTTTTTGATTTGCGCCGTGACATTTTCATGGAAAACATCCAATGAATCCCGAGGTGTAATTGGATTAAATGTAGACACAGGTTTGAAAGGAGTCAATGGTTTGGCTACATCTGTGCTTAAGACACCTTCACTTGACCGACTTTGTGTGCTATATCCTGCGCCTTCTGTCTCCCATAATTCTTGCATCTCCATAAGAATGGGAACATCAGATTGTGTTAAGCCACTAATCTCCCCTTTGTCCTGCGTCTTGGAATGTTTTTTGTTGAGCGCATGAAATTTCCTTAATTTCAATTTCCTTACTGCTTTATAAATGTCGAGCCTGGTGGAAGCCTAGTTGAAATCGCAACCGGGGGAAAAAGATAAACCCAATCTCAAAATATTTTCCTCATTTTCCGTTAATTTTACCTGCGTTAGGTTTACAATTGTTTTGTTGTTTACTTCTTTGCCCACTGGCCCCTTCCCCTCTTTTTGTTGTAATTCTGAGCGCCTCCTACTGGCTTTGTACCTCTGCCTCTGCTTGTAGTTGGCATACTTCCGCTGTTGTCTCTTTGAGGTCTGGGGCGGAGGGTTTGCCTCCTTTCGTGGCATAAAAAATTAATCTCTTCCCCTGGTGACGGTTTGGGTATTTGACTATTGACACCTGAACTTCGCATGTCAGAGTCCGATTCGCTGCCTCCTGCCGAACTCATATCTGACTGAGATGTTTCAGCAGTCTTCTTGTTTTTGTTATGGACTTGGGGATTTTCAGTGGCTCTGTATTTGGAAACACGTAAGGCATCATGGGGCCTATTAGCAATAACCTGCGATAATTATCGCTAAGCGCAGTTAGCGCTAGGATAATTATCGCCGGCTATCGCAGGTTTCTATCGCGGAGATAGCGTGCTATCAGCAACGCTTATCTCCAAAGCGATAGAAACCCTGGAGAACAGTGTGAATATCGCTTGAAAACAAGCGATATTCGCACTGTGACCAGTGTTAGCTTGCTAATAGGGCGAGGGGGATTTAGCCATGTAATCCACCTCCCATTGGATTACATGGCTAAGTCAGGTCTGGACCAGGCGTTAACAAACCAGCGCTAAACGTGTTTAACGCTGGTTCGTTAATCACCTCCCCTGCTCAGCTAATAGGCGATAGCGACCTTAGCGACTGTTTCCAGTCGCTTTTAGGTTGGGAACGCCTACTTTGCATGCCATTAGCGATAAATATCGCTGGCATGCAAAGCGGCACCCAACCCGGTCGCTATCGGCCTAGAAGCTGTCGCTAACAGCAGTTAGCGACAGCTTGCTAATAGGGCGATTGAATTATCGCCGCTTTAGCGGGAAAAAGTCCCGCTAAAGCGGCGATAATCACGTTGATAATATGCCCCCATATTTTTTAGCAAACGTAAAAATTTGCCCCTGCTCATAGTCATGGCGGTCCCTCTGAAATTTGAACGTTTTTCTTTCCATGATTTTTGCCTCCTCTTTTTTGAGTCTAAGTGTCATGTCATTTTTTAATTTTGCTTTTTCCTCAGTTTCCTCGATTTTATCTAGATCTTCATTGATTGCCTCTATGTCTTTGAGTAGCTGGGCACGATCGATATCAGCATATTTAATGAGGATTAATACCAGTCTCCGTGAAGACTCAAGATTACTTTCTGCCCATTCTTTCATTAGATCCGGATTAGGGTTCTCATAACTGGGGGCCGTCAATATTCTTAACCCCCTTGGAATCCGATTAACATCTATGTATCTTTGAAGGGATCTGGATTCCCACCACTTGCTCTGTTCACTGCGTAGTTTTTTTTCCAATATTTTGTATTTTTCTTTCAAGGAACTATCGTTCGTGTTACTGTCCGTGCTGCTTTTGTCACGAATATTAGATGGAATCGGGAGGCTGTCAGAAAACATAGTCATGGCTGCAGCCTCCCTATCTCGTACAATGTCGGCCGACATATTGGTGAGATTTAATCTGTTCCTACGGGATACTGTATCGGTTTCTTTATATACCTGAGACCACCAACCCGTGTGCACTTCTCTCCACCCCTGAATACCTGTTAACTTCTGCCCGGGTTCGTCTCTGTGTCCTCCGCGTCCTCCGACTCGGGTTCAGCAGGTCTTCCTCCGATTTCAGCGTGTTTCGTACAGGTTCAGGGGGGTCAGACGCCGTATTTCCTCCTGGAACAAGTTTCACCTTACGCGTCGTCCCGAACTGGAGAGGGTCCCGTGTGTGGCCACGTGAAACCTACGGCCAAATATATCACTGCTTATATATATATAGAGAGAGAGATATATGTTTATATATATATAGATATATATAGATATATATATTATCTACTGGCGGTCGCCAGTAGGTAGTTATAGTTAGAACCTAGTTTCCATAGGAAATGCATTTTTGGACTTGGCTATAACTTTGGCGTCATTTGACCAATCTTCATAAACGTTTTCCAAAAAAGTGTCAAAGTAGGTTCTGGTTGTCATGGAAAGTTTGGGGGTGATCTGTGCAGTGGGGACCGAGAAATATGAGTGCTTAAAAACGGTGTGTTTGTAATGTTAATTCCCATAGGAATGCGTTGTTGAACCTACAGCCCGAACAGCTGGACCGAATTACACCAAATCTGGCAGAAAGGTAGATGTTGTTACACAGATGGTGCTTTTTGTTATTTGGTGCAAATCTGTTCAGTAATATTTGAGAAATTTAAGCTGAAATTTATAGATATATCTCTGGCTGCGATTAATCGCGAATGAGCGCGCCAACAGGAATGCTGTGATTGGCTGGACGCAACCTGAATAGATAGTTGCAGCCACCGTTTTATCATCCAGGAATAGTTCCTGTGGCTGAAACTTTGTGGGAAAGGTAACATAAGGGGTCAGGGTGGAGGTACTCTGACCCCATGTTTGAGAAATGGGTGTGATCGTGACACAAGTTATGTGTCCAAAATTGATTTTTTTTAATCACGCGCGATATTTGCAACGACGAAGCGACTGCCAGCGCTGCCCCATGTACCGTCACCAGGATATCGCGAGTATCGCAACGTCCTCGTGAATATTGGTGAAAATATATTTAAAAAATACGTGAATAATTAATACGCATTGTTATAGAGCTATTGAGATACTGATAAATGTTATATATTTATTTAGAAAGTGATTTATCTAGTGTGATGGTTAGAATAAATTATATAGTTATATATTTTTTAATGTGGTGGTGGCTATTGAATTCTTGCTTTTGCTTTCCGCTTTTGCGACGTATTTGCGGGGATCACGAGTACTGACATCATTGCGATGTCTGGCCTCACCACAAAAACGGAAAATAGGTTTTAGAGAAGGTTGCTCTAGAAATACACTAGGAAAACATGAGTTTGAAGTGTACAGTAATAAACACCTAGTGTGCAAAATACTGTAATATCTGTGCATATATGTGTTCTTCACTTCATGGAAAAGGCGCGATCGTCACGGTTAACGGTGTCGTCGCGATTCCCCGAATACCTGCGAAAACAGAAAATAGGTCTTAAAGATGGATTTTATAGAAACTTAGTACCAAAACATGAGTTTAAACATGTTTTCAAAGAAGCATGTGTATAGTAATATGTGTAGCGCAATGTTTAGAATGGATTTTTTTACTTATTATGTTTGGATGTGCTGGTGGCTGTTGAATGTTTGCTTTTGTTATGCGTTCTCGTGACGTAACTGTAACCATCGCGACGGCGTCGCGAAGATCCCCAAAAACTAAAAAAAGCATCTTTTTAAAGACAATTAGCAATATTTCGGGTACTAGGGTGGCTCTGACAAGAGCCTTTGTGTTGATAGTGTGTATATGACAGCTACAAATCAGACCGGATGTAGAATTTCAGGTTACTTAGAAACACCCAATTGCTTTTGTCTGTAAAGTGCACTCCATCATTTCTATAAATTCCAGGCAAGTCAAAACGCAGATTGTTGTTATAGATAGAGCCTATGCAATGGTCTCTGAGGAATGCAGAAACAGTTTTATTAGCATGCTTCCTGGCTTTGTCAATCTGTGGACAGAATTGATTTGACCACTTCCATTTCTGTCTTTTGCATATATTAGAGTACATCAAGACAGTGTGAGGGAAAAGCGACATCAGTTCTGCAAAGGTTTCTTTCATCAGGAACCTCGTTTTGAAAGAGAGGGAAAGGGTTAACAGATGCTAACCATTCACATATGGAGCTAGCGTAGTCTAAAATGAAAGACATGATTTCATTTGCTGCCTTCCTCATGATCATAGAGTGGAAAGTTGATGAGGTTGCCAGTTTATAGTTGCTTTGTATGAGAGGGGTGTACAATTGTTGTGCTTAGTTTTTACAAATCTTAACAGTGTCAAAACTATCCAGAAAGAGTTAAAACAACAATACAATCTACAAACTGAGTTCACTGGTATGTATATAACTTTTTCATTATTTAAAAAATGTAGATTAGAAATGAAGATGTATATGGGAGTTTGACATAAAACAGTATCACACTGATATGAAAAAAAATATATCAGATGAACTGTATCTGGCAGAGGGTATGTATTCAAGATGTTAGTACTGTTGAAAGTTACCATGAGCAATGCCTTTAAAAATGATAATGTTTTAAATGTCTAAGCATCATGTGCAGAACATTCTGGGAACTTTAGCAATTTTAGTCACATTGTTAAATAGGAGTAGTGTAGTCATGAATGAAACATAAGAAAATGTGATGTGACTGTTTATAAATTAAAAGGTAGTAATACTTGTTAGGTATGTATTAGGAAGTGTTTGTCAATGAGGTTTGTAACTTATATGGCTGTTTTTCATATGTTTAGATGGTGAGATATGTTTTTTCTGGTTGCAGATAGTTATATGTACGATGATACTGTTGAGTTTACTTAAAGATGCAGAGAACTATATATTTTGGGAAAGATGGCCTGAAGGTGTATATCTATTATGAAATCACATATATGTTTACATGGTGATCTATGTTCTTCAAGGCTATTGAAAATTTCTGCATATAGTGGGGTGATGCATTTCTTTCAACATACTCTGTTTAAAATTGGGGAGGGTTAATAGTGCAGAATGTCTTTTGGGAGTTTGTGTACTAGCTTCTCTTGGCATGTAACTTTTCTTTGAGAAATGCTGAATATATGTTTTAAAGACAAAAGAAATATTTGCAAAATGATGTAGGTATGCCATAAAGTAAAGGTTTTGTGCTTTCAAAAGCTGAGAATTTTTCTTTTCAGTTTTAGAAACTTACTGATGCATGTGCACGCTGAGTAACAGAGCAATGTATCCTATTAGAGAGGCATGTATGGAATTATATATCAAGTATGATATCTAGACTTATTCAATCACCCAAGTACTACACATGCACTCTTCAGATCACACAGGCACTAACTATGTACTCATTGAACTGCGCAGGCAATACCCATGCGTTCATCCATTCACCCAGATAGTATTAATATAGTTATGTGAATACACAGGCACTAACTATGCAGATATGGAACCACTGATACAGTTCCTACATACTCAGGGAATCATACAGGCACTACCTATATTCTGAGGGAATCACCTAGGCATTATCTATGCACTCATCCAATCATCCAGGGAGTAATTTTGTACTCAAACAGCAACACAGGTTTTTACAAGTTTTAGTGAGGAATATGTACTCTTTTAGAACCATGTGGTGAATTAGATATGTAACCTGTCACACACTGTTTGCATGTACTCGGAAGAATTACTGAGCTATATGCTATGATACAGATTAATGTGCAGATTTTTATATGCAGTGTTTCTCAAAATATAAATCTGACACATGTAAGTAGAAAAGTATTGAGACACAAAATCTACCAGTGACACAGTGGTAGAGAGGCACAGAAATAGTCTTATGTTGTGTTTTCGGATTTACAGTATTGAGACACTGTAAGTACTTTTAAACTTTGGTTGATGGTTAGTACATAAAGTGGTCTTTCCGCATGTATAAGTGAGAACTGAGATATGGTGCAGCTGTGTTGAAGGAGAGGGTGCTATAATATTAAAAGGTAGTAATAAATTAAGTTTTGTGTTTTGGTTTGGGATTGGTACATTGAAGAAAGTGCTTGTAGTTATGTAGGTAGGTTGATTTGTAGATTTAAAACTGGAACATAACATAATTTTTTTTTTTATTATTCAGACAGAATGCCTACAAAATCTCGTAGGAAAAAGGAACAGAAGCAAGTACATTATCTATGCAGAACTGAGACACAAAAGGGGCAAAATGAACAAAAAGTAGTGAAAGAAAAAAGAGCTACTGGTAAGAGAACAAAGTCATTTCTTAAAAATATATGTGGACATTTCCAAAGATTACAAAATAATGAAAATAAAATTCAAACTATGAGAAAGAATAACAGTGGACAAAATCTATATAACAAGAACAGGAAATAATGTAACAAAGATGGACACACCTTACCCAGGAGACAGAAGCAGTTCAAAGAAATCAGAGCCAGGATGATTCGTAGTAGAGTAGTTGTAAATCTACAGAGAACTATGAAGAAGTATAGAAGAAGGAGAGAGGCACTGAAACAGAAAGATTTTGTTGAGAGAGTAGTTGATAAGACCTTTGCTTCGAAGAGGAAACTTTTCATTTTGATTATAAATAGAATGAAAACTCTTGACAAAATGGTGCTGTGCATGAGGAGACAAAACCAAAAATAAAGATTAGTGAATAGAAGCAACATTTGTACAGTTTTTAGTGGAGAATGCATACATAGTTCTAGTACAGAGTCTCTCTTTAATGAAGAAAGCTACCTCCAGGATAAGAGATTAGTTCATGCTGTTGATTATGGAGGACGATGTCATGAAATGAAGAATGGCACTCCTATAGCGAAAGAGGTGATGGTATCTACAAATATAGAATATGTTATTGGAGAACAGGTACAAGGAAGGCGGAGTCAGATGCCAGTATAGAAGTGGAATTGTAGTAGTGTTTGTAGTATTCAACAGCAATACATTGATATTTTAGGGAAATGTCTACATATCTTTCAAAGGTGAAGTTTAAAACACAAAATAAGTACTTTACAAGGATTGGATCCTTGCAAGATTATAAAGCATACAAATTTGCAGGGACACTCACTAGCTTGTTTATCAAAGAAAGTGTGCCAAAGCACCTTTCATCATTTCAGGATGTTAGTAGTACACCACATAACAATGCAAGCTTTAGTTAGGAGGTTGTACTATGTGAAAACACCTGCTTTATGTTTAGGAGAAATGAATAGAGCACTTTTGTAGGGTACTGTGGCAGATGTAAAAAAGGTTTGTGATGATGTGCGGTTTCGTTCTTAGTCCTCATCAGGATTCTAGGGAAAATGAAGAGTTGTTAAGAGGAGGAGTTGTAGAACAGGACACATATATTACAGTTGAGAGTTTTGAAGAAGAGATTACAAAATTTAACACAGTGTGAGCTAAAAAAACTGAATATGTTTGTATATGTTGTCGATGCACTCACTAGAAGATTTAAACACAGACTGTTGACTTGTGTTTAAAAAGTAAACTAGTAAATAATGATAACTGGCAAAAGTTAGCTGTGTATTTATTTGTAGAACTGGCAAAAGTTCGCTGTGTATTTATTTGTAGATGAACGCTTTGACTTGTCCATATGGCAAGTGATATTTAAGTAGTGTTACAATAAATTAGAAGATAATAAAATGAACAACACATAGCTATTAGATACCCATTTTGTAAGATAATAAAATGCCTGCTAATGTAGAAAAACTACTAAGGGCAAAAAATAAAAAATAAATCAACATTTATTATTTGTTGCAGCATTGTGAAGGGCTCTTATGGACTTCTCTCCAGCACTCACTACAACTCCACAATCCATGCAGTATGATACCATCTGGGAATACTTTGGAGCCAAATTTTGAAGTTGAAATTAGACCTCTGAAGAGACTCTCTGCCCCGGTGTTGTTGCGGCTGCTATTGAAGTTGAGGGTCCTTCAGCCTCGCATTGCCTTCTTGCTGCTTTTAGACGATTGCCATGGTATGTTTTTAGATGGTAAAACATGGATGTAGTCCCGCAAGAATATTTTTTATTTGTACCCCTTGACAATGTCTTGTCACATATTGTGCATTATGCAATTTTAGCTGTAAAACTGTGTAAACCAACTAAATTTCTTTGTTTGGTAGTTATGTTCTATTCGTGAGTTCCGATGTTAAAAGTTATTTTTTAAACTGTTGGTTTTTTTTTAAATGTGTTGTTAAAATAAAGTTAAACCATTATGTTACCAAACAGTTAGACTCACACTTTCTGTAAAATATGTCTATATATGTGTTTGACACTTTGTCATTTGTATTCGTGACTACTGACTTCATTGCGGCTTCCGGTGTTGCTGTAAAGAAGGAAAATGCATTTTTGATGTAGTATTTCGACAAATGAATACAAAGGGGAAAGTTAAATTAGTATCTTACTAAATAGCTACACTGAAACTTTATGTAAAATATGGCTATATAAGTATTTTACACTTTTTCAAAAACACCCGGTATTCACAGTGTGTCTTTGGCAATTGCACTCATAGAATCACCCAAGCACAACCTATGCAATCAATAACCCAGGCCCTACTCATGCACTTATGTAATTACCCAGACATTACACACTCATTCACAGACCCATACAGCCACTCACACACCCCATCACCGACCTATACAGCCACTCTCAAATTTTACAGGTTACAGTTAGGAAATAAAATTAAAAATACCTTTGAAATTCACTGAAAAAACCAAGGTTACAGGGACATTATAGTTAGGAATTAGCGTTAAAAAAACCCATAGAAATTCACGTAAAAAACCAAAGGTTACAAGGACATTATAGTTAGGAAATATAATTTAAAAAACCTTAGAAATTCACTGAAAAGACTAAAGGTTACAGAGACGTTAAAGTTAGGCCCAAGTTTCACTGGTACAAAACCAGAGAAATTCAGCAGTTATAGTTAGCTCAGCAATGCACTGCTTATGACCTCATATATTACATCACTCATGACATGGTCAGTGACTGATGACATCTCAAATGACATACTGATGACATCATTGATTACATCATCCACAGAATCTCTAATGCACCCACTCACACCCAATATAATCTTTCATACACCCAGTCCAACTTCTACACTAGCATTCTCAAAACCATTGACACACCCATACAGTACTTACACACCCTCTCACTGATTCATTGGTGTACACACACATCCACTCACTTACCTATACACCCACTCATACACCAATTCACTCACTAATACAGCCACTGATATATCCACTCATACACCCACACAGCAACTCACACACAGTCAGTCACTCTTAGAGCTACTCACACACCTATAGAGTTAATCACACAGCCATTTACTCATGACACAGTTATACACACACCCACTCATTTATTCATACAGATACTAACCCATACTCACTCACCTATACAATCACTGAGACAAGCACACACTCACCCATACGGCCACTCTCACAATCACTCAGTCACACATACACTCACTCATATACTCTAACACTCACTTATACTGCCGTTCACATATGCAGTTACTCACCCATATACCACTGACAAATCCATTCACTTACCGACACAGCCATACACACACTCACTTACCCACCCATACAACCCCTTATACACACACTCACTAACCCATAGAGACACTGACTCACCCACTCACTCATCCATACAGGCAGTTACACACACCCTTTCCTACCCACACAGACATTGAGATGCCCATACACGTACTCAGACAACCAATCAGTCACCTATACAGAAACTCATATACCCACTCACACACCTATACAACCACTTAAACACCAACTGACAGACAGATACAGACATTCACACAACAAGTCACTCACCCATACATTCACTGAGACACGTAATCACTCATTATACAGTCAGTCTCGCACCCACTGAATAATCCATACAGGCACTCATACACACACTGATTCACCAATACACCTTGGTATATATATTTAACACTCATAAACTTTTTTAAAACACTCACAGACAGTGGATGATGTAATCAGTGATGTCATTTGAGATGTCATCAGTGATGTCATCAGTGATGTCACTGACCATGTTATGAGTGATGTAATATGTGAGGTCATAAGCAGTGCATTAGAGGGGCAAGAGTTACAGTTAGCTCAGCTAACTATAAATGCTGAATTTCTCTGGTTTTGTAGCGAGTGAAACTTGGGCCTAACTATAAAATCTCTGTAACCTTTGGTTTTTTCAGTGAATATATATATATATATATATATATCTATATATATTTATATATATCTATATATATAGATATATATAGATATATATATATGCAGCTCCGAATTCTTCAAAAAAGAAGAGACAGCACTCACGAGGGACGAAAATAACCCGGTTTTAATAACACAAGTTACTAGTACAACGGACGCGTTTTGGCAAGTGCCTTCATCATATATATAAGCAACAATCCTTCACTCGTACTTGAAGAATACTCAGACACCCAAGTATGTCAAGCAATCCAATTTATTGGCTCCTCTGACGCGTTTCGGCATAATGCCTTGTTCACGGTCAAATGAGTCAGTAATTTGACCGTGAACAAGGCGTTATGCGGAAACGCGTCAGAGGAGCCAATAAAGTGGATTGCTTGGCATACTTGGGTGTCTGAGTATTCTTCGAGTCTGAGCGAAGGATTGTTGCTATTATTGTTGGGTTCCCGGAAACCTCTCTCTGACCGCCGCATGCAAGTCTTGAGAAAACCGGCATTGGAACTGTCATATATATATATATACATACATATATATATATATATATCCAGTCACACAGGTAAGCCCCAAAGGAGTGAAGCCACAAGAAGATAAATAGCTCACGAGATTTATTAACAGCTTGCAAGCAGGCAACCCTCCGGGTACAGGCATCAATAATAGTCCATTACGCCAGACGCGTTTCAGGAGTTTCTTTATCCCTTCTTCAGTGGCACTGTTGATGACAAATGGAAGCATGATTTTTGCGCACAATTTAAATTTCAATTGCCTGCCACAGTGGGCGTGGTCGCTCTCACGGCCTTCTGGGCATTGTAGTGCGCCAAAAGTATTCCCCAGTGGGTCTGCTTATCATTGCCAAAAATAAAGATAAGTTTTCTCCCAGTGGGTAGATGCACAGTCCTGGCGGAAGCCTGCCCCGCTTTCCAGATGCCAATGCGAGCATCAAGCCAGCACCACCCTGCAATGGCGCCAACTTGCCTTCCTCCCGTCACATCCGGCACCACTTTGGAGCCAGCACAGACCCGCCTACCAGCGGTGGGCCTCACTCCGCGGCCGGGCAAACAGCCGTAATAAATCCAGTCACACAGGTAAGCCCCAAAGGAGTGAAGCCACAAGAAGATAAATAGCTCACGAGATTTATTAACAGCTTGCAAGCAGGCAACCCTCCGGGTACAGGCATCAATAATAGTCCATTACGCCAGACGCGTTTCAGGAGTTTCTTTATCCCTTCTTCAGTGGCGCTGTTGAAGACAAATGGAAGCATGATTTTTGCGCACAATTTAAATTTCAATTGCCTGCCACAGTGGGCGTGGTCGCTCTCACAGCCTTCTGGGCATTGTAGTGCGCCAAAAGTATTCCCCAGTGGGTCTGCTTATCATTGCCAAAAATAAAGCAAAGTTTTCTCCCAGTGGGTAGATGCACAGTCCTGGCGGAAGCCTGCCCCGCTTTCCAGATGCCAATGCGAGCATCAAGCCAGCACCACCCTGCTATGGCGCCAACTTGCCTTCCTCCCGTCAGATCCGGCACCACTTTGGAGCCAGCACGGACCCGCCTACCAGCGGTGGGCCTCACTCCGCGGCCGGGCTCCTCTAAATGGGCGACTTTTTTTTGTGGTATTAATTGACGGCCGGTCCGGTCGTGGAGGAGGCCCCGCTGCTGTTGCGGACCTGAGGCGATGCCAATCGGCGATTGTCTTGTGCAGGACAAGGAGCTGTTAATGGAGCTGTTATTTGGCATCACAGGTCGTATGGGGCATCAACAGCAACCCACTTGGCAATTACTTCCTGTATTCTTGAACGACACAGCGCCTCACTGGAGGAAAAAGAATTACAGATACCAAGGGGCCGTGCGAGCGGCCGCGCCCACTAGGGCGGGTATCCGTGAAGTATTTAATTCACGCTGTGAACTGTGTTTGGTATGGAGCCTATGACTAAGGGCGTGAGCCCGAAACGCGTCAGGCATCATAGAGGTTTTATTCAATGCTGTGATGGACTTGCATACCTGTGCTGTGGCTCACATTAAAAGATTTCAGCTTCACTTACCTTGTGTGGGCTCCTCTAAATGGGCGACTTTTTTTTGTGGTATTAATTAACGGCCGGTCCGGTCGTGGAGGAGGCCCCGCTGCTGTTGCAGACCTGAGGCGACATCAATCGGCGATTGTCTTGTGCAGGACAAGGAGCTGTTAATGGAGCTGTTATTTGGCATCACAGGTCGTATGGGGCATCAACAGCAACCCACTTGGCAATTACTTCCTGTATTCTTGAATGACACAGCGCCTCACTGAGGAAAAAGAATTACAGATACCAAGGGGCCGTGCGAGCGTCGCGCCCACTAGGGCGGGTATCCGTGAAGTATTTAATTCACGCTGTGAACTGTGTTTGGTATGGAGCCTATGACTAAGGGCGGGAGCCCGAAACGCGTCAGGCATCATAGAGGTTTTATTCAATGCTGTGATGGACTTGCATACCTGTGCTGTGGCTCACATTAAAAGATTTCAGCTTCACTTACCTTGTGTGGGCTCCTCTAAATGGGCGACTTTTTTTGTGATATATATATATATATTCACTGAAAAAACCATAGGTTTCAGGGACGTTATAGTTAGAAATTAGCATTTAAAAAACTTTGGAAATTTACTGAAAAAACCATAGGTTTCAGGGACGTTATAGTTAGAAATTAGCATTTAAAAAACCTTAGAAATTCACTGAAAAAACCACAGGTTTCAGGGACGTTGTAGTTAGTTGGACATTTCACTCGTACAAAACCAGAGAAATTCGGCCGTTATAGTTAGTTGAGCTAACTATAACTCGCGCCACCGCAATGCACTGCTGATGAAGTCACATATTACATCATTCATTACATCATTCATGACATGATCAGTGACATCACTGATGACATCACTGATTACATCATCCACGTGATAATCTGATGCACCTCCTCACACCCTAATATAACCTTTGATATACCCACTCTAAAATACAGACTGCCATTCTCGAAAGCATAGACACACCAATACCAGTTACTACATACCCACTCACTGATTCCTAGGTCTACACACACATCCACTCACTCATCCATACAGTCACTCATACATGCAGTCACGCATCAATACAGCCACTATCATATGCACTCATACACCCATACAGACACTCACACACCAAAACTCACCCATAGAGTTACTCACACACCTAGTCAGTCATGCAAAGAATCAATCACACTCCCATTTACTCACCTATACAGTTATACACACACACCACCTCACTTATTCATACAGAAACTAACACATACTTACTCTCTTATACAATCACTGACACAAGCACACACTCATCCATACAGCCACTCTCACAGTCACTCACTCTCACATATAGTCAGTTATATACTCCTATACTCACACATACTGCCTTTCACATATGTAGTTACTCACACATATACCACTGAGACATCCATTCATTCACCAACACAGCCATACGCACACTCACTCACCCATACAGCCCCTGGCAGATGCACTTATGAACCCATACACCCACTGAATCACCCACTCACACATCCATGCGGGGAGTTACACTCCCCACCCACTCACACAGATCACTCAGGCCCCCATACAGGTAGCTCAGACAATCAATCATTAACCCATATAGACACTTCGTGTAGCTACTCACCAACTCATGCAGCGACTTACACAGCAACTGACAGATTGATACAGACATTCACACAGATTAGTAATTCACCCATGCATTCACTAAGACACGTTTAATCACTCACTTATACAGTCAGTCACGCAACCACTAAATCATCCATTCAGACACTCATACACCCAATCATTCTTCAATACCTCTTGGTGTATATATATATAAAACATACTTAAACTTTTCAGAAACACACAGTCACTGGATGATGTCATCAGTGATGTCACTGACCATGTCATGAATGATGTAATATGTGATGTCATCAGCAGTGCATTGCGGTGGCGTGAGTTATAGTTAGCTCAACTAACTATAATGGCTGAATTTCTCTGGTTTTGTATGAGTGAAATGTCCAACTAACTATAAGGTCCCTGAAACCTGTATTTTTTGAGTGAATATATATATATATATATATATATATATATATATATATATACAGACACATATATAGATATATATGTATATATATTATATATTCACTGAAAAAACCATAGGTTTTAGGGACAGTTATAGTTAGTTGGACATTTCACTGTATCAAAACCATAGAAATCCCCGTTATAGTTAGTTCAGCTAACTATAACTCAGCGACCTCACAATGCACTGCTGATGACGTCACATATTACATCACTCATGACATGGTCAGTGACATCACTGATGACATCACTGATGACATCTCAAATGACATCACTGATGACATCATCCAGTGACTGTGTGTTTCTGTAAAGTTTAAATATGTTTAATATATATAGGGAAAGGCGTATTGAAGAATGAGTGGGTATATAAGTGTCTGAATGGATGATTTAGTACGTGAGTGACTGACTCTACAAGTGAGTGATTAAATGTATCTTACTGAATGCATGGGTTAGTGACTAAACTGTGTGAATGTCTGTATCCGTCTGTCTGTTTGTTTGCGAAGCGGCTGCATGGATTTCTGAATAGCTACATGAGTGTCTACATGGGTTATTGATTGATTGTCTGAGTATCTGTATGGGTGCCTGAGTGTTTGTGTGGGTGGGGTGTGTGTGACTCTGTGCATAGATGTGTGAGTTGGTGATTCACTGGGTGCATGGTTTCAAGAGTGCATCTGTGATGGACTGTATGGGTGGGTGAGTGTGTGTATGGGTGTGTTAGTGATTGAATGTATATCTCAGTGGTACATGTGTGAGTAACTACATATGTGAAAGGCAGTATATATGTGTGTTGGAGTATATAAATGGCTATAAGTGAGAGTGTGTGATTGTGAGAGTGGCTGTATGGATGAGTGAGTACTTGTATCAGTGATTGTATAAGAGCGTAAGAATGTGCTAGTATTTGTATGAGTAAGTGAGCTGGTGTGTGTATAACTGTATAGGTGAGTAAATGGGTGTGTGATTAAGTTTTTGCATGACTGACTAGGTGTGTGAGTACCTCTATGGATGAGTGGCGGTGTGTGAGTGTTTATATAGGTGTATGAGTGCATATGATAGTCCTGTACTGAGTGACTAAGTATGAGTGACTGTACGTGGTGAGTGAGTGGATGTGTGTGTAGACCTAAGAATCAGTGAGTGGGTATGTAGTTTTTGGTGTTGGAGTGTCTATGGTTTTGAGAATGGCAGTCTGTAATTTAGAGTGGGTGTATCAAAAGTTATATTAGGGTGTGAGAAGATGCATGAAATTATCACATGGATGATGTCATCAGTGATGTCATTTGAGATGTCATGAGTGATGTAATATGTGACGTCATCAGCAATGCATTTGCGGGCGCGAGTTATAGTTAGCTGAACTAACTATAACGGGGAATTTCTATGGTTTTGTACGAGTGAAATGTCCAACTAACTATAACTGTCCCTAAAACCTATGGTTTTTTCAGTGAATTTCAAAGGTTTTTTAAATGCTAATTTCTAACTATAACGTGTCTGAAACCTATGGTTTTTTCAGTGAATTTCAAAGGTTTTTTAAATGTTAATTTCTAACTATAACGTGCCTGAAACCTATGATTTTTAAGTGAATTTGAAAGGTTTTTTAAATGCTAGTTTCTAACTATGCCTACAGAGGTAGGACATGTGAAGAAAGAAGAAAAACGCACAGAAAGAAGCAAAAGATGTGCAGAAAGAACCAACAGAGGAGCAGAAAGAGGCCTTGTTGCAAAATCATCCTGTGCCCACAACTTTTTCAGACGGGTACTGGTGGTAACTGACTCTGACTAACCAGAGCCAGTGCTATGCTAAAAGACACTTAGAATACAGTGAAAACACCTACATACACTAGGGAACACTATGCGTTGAGGTACCCCTGTTATTAGCATGACCTCCTCTGCAAGTCCATAGTACATAATAGGGCAGGGGGATTAAAACTACCTCTTAAAACGCTACAGGGCGCGTTTGCACAGTGGTGAAGGGAGGGGTGGCCTGAGGTGACATGTGTGCAAACGCACCCGTGGCGCGTTTTAAGTTGCGGGATTAAGTCCCCTTGAATTCTGAGGGTCCCTGGGGCCCAACTAGCCCCCAGGTACCTACAGTTAGGACCACAGAGCTGAGTTACAGAGAGGCGTTCCGAGGCCACGCACCTTTTCACCTCTCTGCAATGCAACTCTGTTGTGCTTACTGAAGGTACCTGGTGGGCTAGTTGGCCCCAGGGTCCCTCAGGATTCAAAGGGAATTAATTCCCCAACTTAAAACGCACCACAGGGCGTGTTTGCGCACATGTCACCTGAGGCCCCGCCCCCTCCCTTCACCACTGTGCAAACGCGCCCCGTGGTGCGTTTTAAGTTGGGGGATTGTTTGTGTAGTGTAGGAGGTCGTGTTTTAGGGTTTAGGGTAGTGCAGTGGTCATGCGGGGGGTAGTGTTTTAGGGATTAGGGTAGTGCATTGGTGTTTGGGTAGTGTAGGGGGTCATGCGGGGGTAGTGTTTTAGGGTTTAGGGCAGTGCAGTGGTGTTTGGGTATTGTAGGGGGTCGTGCTGGGGGGAGTGTTTTAGGGTTTAGGGCAGTGCAGTGGTGTTCGGGTAGTGTAGGGGTCGTGCTGGGGGGAGTGTTTTAGGGTTTAGGGCAGTGCAGTGGTGTTCGGGTAGTGTAGGGGGTCATGCTGGGGGTAGTGATTTAGGGTTTAGGGTAGTGCAGTGGTGTTCGGGTAGTGTAGGGGGTCGTGCTGGGGGTAGTGTTCTAGGGTTTAGGGCAGGCAGTGGTGTTTGGGCAGTGTAGGGGGTAATGCTGGGGGTGGTGTTTTAGGGTTTTGGGCAGTGCAGTGGTGTTCGGGCAGTGTAGGGGGTCGTGCTGGGGGTGGTGTTTCAGGGTTTAGGGCAGTGCAGTGGTGTTCGGGCAGTGTAGGGGGTGGTGTTTCAGGGTTTAGGGCAGTGCAGTGGTGTTCGGGCAGTGTAGGGGTCGTGCAGGGGGTGGTGTTTCAGGGTTTAGGGCAGTGGTGTTCGGGCAGTGTAGGGGGTCGTGCTGGGGGTGGTGTTTCAGGGGTTGGGGCAGTGCAGTGGTGTTCGAGCAGTAAAGGGGGCGTGCTGGGGGTGGTGTTTCAGGGTTTAGGGCAGTGCAGTGGTGTTCGGGCAGTGTAGGGGCGGTGCAGGGGGTGGTGTTTCAGGGTTTAGGGCAGTGCAGTGGTGTTTGGGCAGTGTAGGGGGTGGTGCAGGGGTGGTGTTTCAGGGTTTAGGGCAGTGCAGTGGTGTTCGGGCAGTGTAGGGGGTCATGCAGGGGTGGTGTTTCAGGGTTTAGGGCAGTGCAGTGGTGTTCGGGCAGTGTAGGGGTCATGCTGGGGCTGGTGTTTCAGGGGTTTAGGGCAGTGCAGTGGTGTTCGGGCAGTGTAGGGGGTCTTGCTGGGGGTGGTGTTTCAGGGTTTAGGGCAGTGGTGTTCGGGCAGTGTAGGGGGTCTTGCTGGGGGTGATGTTTCAGGGTTTAGGGCAGTGCAGTGGTGTTCGGGCAGTGTTGGGGGTCTTGCTGGGGGTAGTGTTTCAGGGTTTAGGGCAGTGCAGTGGTGTTCGTGCAGTGTAGGGGTCGTGCTGGGGATGGTGTTTCAGGGTTTAGGGCAGTGCAGTAGTGTTCGGGCAGTGTAGGGGGTCGTGCAGGGGTGGTGTTTCAGGGTTTAGGGCAGTGCAGTGGTGTTCGGGCAGTGTAGGGGGTCGTGCTGGGGGTGGTGTTTCAGGGTTTAGGGCAGTGCAGTGGTGTTCGGGCAGTGTAGGGGGTCGTGCTGGGGGTCGTGTTTCAGGGTTGAGGGCAGTGGTGTTCGGGCAGTGTAGGGGGTCTTGCTGGGGGTGATGTTTCAGGGTTTAGGGCAGTGGAGTGGTGTTCGGGCAGTGTAGGAGGTCTTGCTGGGGGTAGTGTTTCAGGGTTAAGGCGGTTCAGTGGTGTTTGGGCAGTATAGGGGCTGGCTGGGGGGTGGTGTTTCAGGGTTTAGGGCAGTGCAGTGGTGTTCGGGCAGTGTAGGGGGTCGTGAAGGGGGTGGTGTTTCAGGGTTTAGGGCAGTGCAGTGTTGTTCGGGCAGTGTAGGGGGTCGTGCTAGGGTTGGTGTTTCAGGGTTTAGGGCAGTGCAGTGGTGTTCGGGCAGTGTAGGGGGTCGTGCAGGGGCTGGTGTTTCAGGGTTTAGGGCAGTGCAGTGGTGTTTGGGCAGTGTAGGGGGTCGTGCTGGGGTAGTGTTTTAGGGTAGCGCAGTGGTGTTTGTGTAGTATAGGGGGTCGTGCTGGGGGTAGGGTTTAGGGTTTAGGGTAGTGCAGTGGTGTTTGTGTAGTGTAGGGGGTCATGTTTTAGGGTAGTGCAGTGGTGTTTGGGTAGTGTAGGGGGTCGTGCTGGGGGTAGTGTTTTAGGGTTTAGGGTAGTGCAGTGGTGTTTGTGTAGTGTAGGGGGTAATGTTTTAGGGTAGTGCAGTGGTGTTTGGGTAGTGTAGGGGGTCATGCTGGGGGTAGTGTTTTAGGATTTAGGTTAGTGCAGTGGTGTTGGGGTAGTGTTTTAGGGTTTAGGGTAGTGCGGTGGTGTTTGTGTAGTGTAGGGGTCTTGCTGGGGGTAGTGTTTTAGGGTTTAGGATAGTGCAGTGGTGCTTGTGTAGTGTAGGGGTCGTGCTGGGGTAGTGTTTTAGGGTTTAGGGTAGTGCAGTGGTGTTTTTGTAGTGTAGGGGGTCATGTTTTAAGATGCAACGCTCCAATACCTGACCAGTCTGCACTACATAAAACTGCAAAAAAACTAAGTGTTTTGCACACTTTTGTCATTGGGCTATATGTGGGCTACATCTGGGTAATATTTGTGCTACATTTGGGCTCTTTTTCACTGATGCCCATCTTGGAAGACTTCTTTGTTATGAAGTTTCCTAATTTCCTCATTTACTGTAGTCTCCTCAGTAGGAAATGCTTTCAGTTTTTACTTTGATTCCATCAAGAAGGCATTCAGATGTGTCACACATATGCCATAAATTCAGAATGTTAGCACTCTAGTTGTTCATTAGATCACTGTAGTAAAGCTACTGCTCACCAAGGAGTTAACTGGAAGTCTACTGCTGGTATTGAAAGTGATTGTTTCAGTCTGCATGTCAGAATTTTCTAATGAAATAGAAGAGGATTTGAGATCTCACTTAAAACATGCACTAAATTTGCTTTTGCAGCACTAACCATAATTTCTATGGCAAAATGAACCCCTCATTTTGTTCCTTTTAAATTAAATGTTTTAAGTGTTACCAGTTTATTCCAATCAAGATGGCTTCAGGTGTGCCATACTTTTGTCATAAGTAAGGCGGTTAGCACTCTAGTTGTTCTTTAGAACACTCTGGGAAGCTGCAGTAGAACACAAAGCGATACAAAAGGGGATGATGGACGGAACGCTTGAGCCAATCAAACACTCACCCCCAGTCAACTGATCTGGGTTTAATCCATCATCATTCTTTAGCTCACTCCACCACCCCAGTTCAGACATGGCCATATGCAAATCAGTCTGACCCTGTGCCTCATGGGAACAGTCCAGCCCGAACTGCCAAGCCATGTCTTCCCTGGACCGGAAACAAGCATCCTAGGACCGGTTTCTGGCATTTCAGCCGTCATCAGCCAGGCTTGCTTGAATCCAGTGGCAAAGTGAGCAAGGGACCCACGTCTGGGCATACCCCCGCCAACTTAGGGGCGAACAAAGCGATACAAAAGGGGATGATGGACGGAACGCTTGAGCCAATCAAACACTCACCCCCAGTCAACTGATCTGGGTTTAATCCATCATCATTCTTTAGCTCACTCCACCACCCCAGTTCAGACATGGCCATATGCAAATCAGTCTGACCCTGTGCCTCATGGGAACAGTCCAGCCCGAACTGCCAAGCCATGTCTTCCCTGGACCGGAAACAAGCATCCTAGGACCGGTTTCTGGCATTTCAGCCGTCATCAGCCAGGCTTGCTTGAATCCAGTGGCAAAGTGAGCAAGGGACCCACGTCTGGGCATACCCCGCCAACCTAGGGCGAACAAAGCGATACAAAAGGGGATGATGGACGGAACGCTTGAGCCAATCAAACACTCACCCCCAGTCAACTGATCTGGGTTTAATCCATCATCATTCTTTAGCTCACTCCACCACCCCAGTTCAGACATGGCCATATGCAAATCAGTCTGACCCTGTGCCTCATGGGAACAGTCCAGCCCGAACTGCCAAGCCATGTCTTCCCTGGACCGGAAACAAGCATCCTAGGACCGGTTTCTGGCATTTCAGCCGTCATCAGCCAGGCTTGCTTGAATCCAGTGGCAAAGTGAGCAAGGGACCCACGTCTGGGCATACCCCGCCAACTTAGGGCGAACAAAGCGATACAAAAGGGGATGATGGACGGAACGCTTGAGCCAATCAATCACTCACCCCCAGTCAACTGATCTGGGTTTAATCCATCATCATTCTTTAGCTCACTCCACCACCCCAGTTCAGACATGGCCATATGCAAATCAGTCTGACCCCTGTGCCTCATGGGAACAGTCCAGCCCGAACTGCCAAGCCATGTCTTCCCTGGACCGGAAACAAGCATCCTAGGACCGGTTTCTGGCATTTCAGCCGTCATCAGCCAGGCTTGCTTGAATGCAGTGGCAAAGTGAGCAAGGGACCCACGTCTGGGCATACCCCGCCAACTTAGGGCGAACAAAGCGATACAAAAGGGGATGATGGACGGAGCAGCTTGAGCCAATCAAACACTCACCCCCAGTCAACTGATCTGGGTTTAATCCATCATCATTCTTTAGCTCACTCCACCACCCCAGTTCAGACATGGCCATATGCAAATCAGTCTGACCCTGTGCCTCATGGGAACAGTCCAGCCCGAACTGCCAAGCCATGTCTTCCCTGGACCGGAAACAAGCATCCTAGGACCGGTTTCTGGCATTTCAGCCGTCATCAGCCAGGCTTGCTTGAATCCAGTGGCAAAGTGAGCAAGGGACCCACGTCTGGGCATACCCCCGCCAACTTAGGGCGAACAAAGCGATACAAAAGGGGATGATGGACGGAGCGCTTGAGCCAATCAACCACTCACCCCCAGTCAACTGATCTGGGTTTAATCCATCATCATTCTTTAGCTCACTCCACCACCCCAGTTCAGACATGGCCATATGCAAATCAGTCTGACCCTGTGCCTCATGGGAACAGTCCAGCCCGAACTGCCAAGCCATGTCTTCCCTGGACCGGAAACAAGCATCCTAGGACCGGTTTCTGGCATTTCAGCCGTCATCAGCCAGGCTTGCTTGAATCCAGTGGCAAAGTGAGCAAGGGACCCACGTCTGGGCATACCCCGCCAACTTAGGGCGAACAGAGCGATACAAAGGGGATGATGGACGGACGCTTGAGCCAATCAAACACTCACCCCCAGTCAACTGATCTGGGTTTAATCCATCATCATTCTTTAGCTCACTCCACCACCCCAGTTCAGACATGGCCATATGCAAATCAGTCTGACCCTGTGCCTCATGGGAACAGTCCAGCCCGAACTGCCAAGCCATGTCTTCCTGGACCGAGAAACAAGCATCCTAGGACCGGTTTCTGGCATTTCAGCCGTCATCAGCCAGGCTTGCTTGAATCCAGTGGCAAAGTGAGCAAGGGACCCACGTCTGGGCATACCCCGCCAACTTAGGGCGAACAAAGCGATACAAAGGGGATGATGGACGGAACGCTTGAGCCAATAAACACTCACCCCAGTCAACTGATCTGGGTTTAATCCATCATCATTCTTTAGCTCACTCCACCACCCCAGTTCAGACATGGCCATATGCAAATCAGTCTGACCCTGATGCCTCATGGGAACAGTCCAGCCCGAACTGCCAAGCCATGTCTTCCCTGGACCGGAAACAAGCATCCTAGGACCGGTTTCTGGCATTTCAGCCGTAATCAGCCAGGCTTGCTTGAATCCAGTGGCAAAGTGAGCAAGGGACCCACGTCTGGGCATACCCGCCAACTTAGGGCGAACAAGCGATACAAAGGGGATGATGGACGGAACGCTTGAGCCAATCAAACACTCACCCACAGTCAACTGATCTGGGTTTAATCCATCATCATTCTTTAGCTCACTCCACCACCCCAGTTCAGAGATGGCCATATGCAAATCAGTCTGACCCTGTGCCTCATGGGAACAGTCCAGCCCGAACTGCCAAGCCATGTCTTCCCTGGACCGGAAACAAGCATCCTAGGACCGGTTTCTGGCATTTCAGCCGTCATCAGCCAGGCTTGCTTGAATCCAGTGGCAAAGTGAGCAAGGGACCCACGTCTGGGCAATACCCCGCCAACTTAGGGCGAACAAAGCGATACAAAAGGGGATGATGGACGGAGCAGCTGAGCCAATCAAACACTCACCCCCAGTCAACTGATCTGGGTTTAATCCATCATCATTCTTTAGCTCACTCCACCACCCCAGTTCAGACATGGCCATATGCAAATCAGTCTGACCCTGTGCCTCATGGGAACAGTCCAGCCCGAACTGCCAAGCCATGTCTTCCTGGACCGGAAACAAGCATCCTAGGACCGGTTTCTGGCATTTCAGCCGTCATCAGCCAGGCTTGCTTGAATCCAGTGGCAAAGTGAGCAAGGGACCCACGCCTGGGCATACCCCCGCCAACTTAGGGCGAACAAAGCGATACAAAGGGGATGATGGACGGAACGCTTGAGCCAATCAAACACTCACCCCAGTCAACTGATCTGGGTTTAATCCATCATCATTCTTTAGCTCACTCCACCACCCCAGTTCAGACATGGCCATATGCAAATCAGTCTGACCCTGTGCCTCATAGGAACAGTCCAGCTCGAACTGCCAAGCCATGTCTTCCCTGCACCGGAAACAAGCATCCTAGGACCGGTTTCTGGCATTTCAGCCGTCATCAGCCAGGCTTGCTTGAATCCAGTGGCAAAGTGAGCAAGGGACCCACGCCTGGGCAATACCCCCGCCAACTTAGGGGCGAACAAAGCGATACAAAAGGGGATGATGGACGGAACGCTTGAGCCAATCAAACACTCACCCCCAGTCAACTGATCTGGGTTTAATCCATCATCATTCTTTAGCTCACTCCACCACCCCCAGTTCAGACATGGTCATATGCAAATCAGTCTGACCCTGTGCCTCATGGGAACAGTCCAGCCCGAACTGCCAAGCCATGTCTTCCCTGGACCGGAAACAAGCATCCTAGGACCGGTTTCTGGCATTTCAGCCGTCATCAGCCAGGCTTGCTTGAATCCAGTGGCAAAGTGAGCAAGGGACCCACGTCTGGGCATACCCCCGCCAACTTAGGGGCGAACAAAGCGATACAAAAGGGGATGATGGACGGAACGCTTGAGCCAATCAAACACTCACCCCCAGTCAACTGATCTGGGTTTAATCCATCATCATTCTTTAGCTCACTCCACCACCCCAGTTCAGACATGGCCATATGCAAACTCAGTCTGACCCTGTGCCTCATGGGAACAGTCCAGCCCGAACTGCCAAGCCATGTCTTCCCTGGACCGGAAACAAGCATCCTAGGACCGGTTTCTGGCATTTCAGCCGTCATCAGCCAGGCTTGCTTGAATCCAGTGGCAAAGTGAGCATATGGCCATGTCTGAACTGGGGTGGTGGAGTGAGCTAAAGAATGATGATGGATTAAACCCAGATCAGTTGACTGGGGGTGAGTATTTGATTGGCTCAAACGTTCCAGTCCATCATCCCCTTTGTATCGCTTTGGTCGCCCTAAGTTGGCGGGGGTATGCCCAGACGTGGGTCCTTTGCTCACTTTGCCACTGGATTCAAGCAAGCCTGGCTGATGACGGCTGAAATGCCAGAAACCGGTCCTAGGATGCTTGTTTCCGGTCCAGGGAAGACATGGCTTGGCAGTTCGGGCTGGACTGTTCCCATGAGGCACAGGGTCAGACTGATTTGCATATGGCCATGTCTGAACTGGGGTGGTGGAGTGAGCTAAAGAATGATGATGGATTAAACCCAGATCAGTTGACTGGGGTGAGTGTTTGATTGGCTCAAACGCTCCGTCCATCATCCCTTTTGTATCGCTTTGGTCGCCCTAAGTTGGCGGGGTATGCCCAGACGTGGGTCCCTTGCTCACTTTGCCACTGGATTCAAGCAAGCCTGGCTGATGACGGCTGAAATGCCAGAAACCGGTCCTAGGATGCTTGTTTCCGGTCCAGGGAAGACATGGCTTGGCAGTTCGGGCTGGACTGTTACCATGAGGCACAGGGTCAGACTGATTTGCATATGGCCATGTCTGAACTGGGGTGGTGGAGTGAGCTAAAGAATGATGATGGATTAAACCCAGATCAGTTGACTGGGGTGAGTGTTTGATTGGCTCAAACGTTCCGTCCATCATCCCCTTTTGTATCGCTTTGGTCGCCCTAAGTTGGCGGGGGTATGCCCAGAAGTGGTCCCTTGCTCACTTTGCCACTGGATTCAAGCAAGCCTGGCTGATGACGGCTGAAATGCCAGAAACCGGTCCTAGGATGCTTGTTTCCGGTCCAGGGAAGACATGGCTTGGCAGTTCGGGCTGGACTGTTCCCATGAGGCACAGGGTCAGACTGATTTGCATATGGCCATGTCTGAACTGGGGTGGTGGAGTGAGCTAAAGAATGATGATGGATTAAACCCAGATCAGTTGACTGGGAGTGAGTGTTTGATTGGCTCAAACGCTCCGGTCCATCATCCCCTTTGTATCGCTTTGGTCGCCCTAAGTTGGCGGGGTATGCCCAGACGTGGGTCCCTTGCTCACTTTGCCACTGGATTCAAGCAAGCCTGGCTGATGATGGCTGAAATGCCAGAAACCGGTCCTAGGATGCTTGTTTCCGGTCCAGGGAAGACATGGCTTGGCAGTTCGGGCTGGACTGTTCCCATGAGGCACAGGGTCAGACTGATTTGCATATGGCCATGTCTGAACTGGGGTGGTAGAGTGAGCTAAAGAATGATGATGGATTAAACCCAGATCAGTTGACTGGGGTGAGTGTTTGATTGGCTCAAACGCTCCGTCCATCATCCCCTTTGTATCGCTTGGTCGCCCTAAGTTGGCGGGGGTATGCCCAGACGTGGGTCCCTTGCTCACTTTGCCACTGGATTCAAGCAAGCCTGGCTGATGACGGCTGAAATGCCAGAAACCGGTCCTAGGATGCTTGTTTCCGGTCCAGGGAAGACATGGCTTGGCAGTTCGGGCTGGACTGTTCCCATGAGGCACAGGGTCAGACTGATTTGCATATGGCCATGTCTGAACTGGGGTGGTGGAGTGAGCTAAAGAATGATGATGGATTAAACCCAGATCTAGTTGACTGGGGGTGAGTGTTTGTTTGGCTCAAACGTTCCGTCCATCATCCCTTTTGTATCGCTTGGTCGCCCTAAGTTGGCGGGGTATGCCCAGACGTGGGTCCCTTGCTCACTTTGCCACTGGATTCAAGCAAGCCTGGCTGATGACGGCTGAAATGCCAGAAACCGGTCCTAGGATGCTTGTTTCCGGTCCAGGGAAGACATGGCTTGGCAGTTCGGGCTGGACTGTTCCCATGAGGCACAGGGTCAGACTGATTTGCATATGGCCATGTCTGAACTGGGGTGGTGGAGTGAGCTAAAGAATGATGATGGATTAAACCCAGATAGTTGACTGGGGGTGAGTGTTTGATTGGCTCAAACGCTCCGTCCATCATCCCCTTTGTATCGCTTTGGTCGCCTTAAGTTGGCGGGGGTATGCCCAGACGTGGGTCCCTTGCTCACTTTGCCACTGGATTCAAGCAAGCCTGGCTGATGATGGCTGAAATGCCAGAAACCGGTCCTAGGATGCTTGTTTCCCGGACCAGGGAAGACATGGCTTGGCAGTTCGGTCTGGACTGTTCCCATGAGGCGCAGGGTCAGACTGATTTGGCATATGGCCATGTCTGAACTGGGGTGGTGGAGTGAGCTAAAGAATGATGATGGATTAAACCCAGATCAGTTGACTGGGGGTGAGTGTTTGATTGGCTCAAACGTTCCATCCATCATCCCCTTTTGTATCGCTTGATCGCCTTAAGTTGGCGGAGGTATGCCCAGACGTGGGTCTCTTGCTCACTTTGCCACTGGATTCAAGCAAGCCTGGCTGATGACGGCTGAAATGCCAGAAACCGGTCCTAGGATGCTTGTTTCCGGTCCAGGAAGACATGGCTTGGCAGTTCGGGCTGGACTGTTCCCATGAGGCACAGGGTCAGACTGATTTGCATATGGCCATGTCTGAACTGGGGTGGTGGAGTGAGCTAAAGAATGATGATGGATTAAACCCAGATCAGTTGACTGGGGGTGAGTGTTTGATTGGCTCAAACGTTCCGTCCATCATCCCTTTTGTATCGCAGTAGAACACTAAAGGCATCAACTGACAGGCTGCTCCTGTTGAAATATAACAGGAAGATATTTGAGATCTCACTTAAAACATGTCCTAATTTTTCTTTCTACAGCACTAACCATATTTTCTATGGCAAAATGTACCCCCTCATTTTGTTCCTTTTTAAATTAAATGTTTTAAGTGTTACCAGTTTATTCCAATCAAGATGGCTTCAGGTGTGCCATACTTTTGTCATAAGTAAGACTGTTAGCGCTCTAGTTGTTCTTTAGAACACTCTGGGAAGCTGCAGTAGAACACAAAGGCATCAACTGACAGGCTGCTCCTGTTGAAATATAACAGGAAGATATTTGAGATCACACTTGAAACATGTCCTAATTTTTCTTTCCAGAGCACTAATCATAATTTCTATGACAAGATGAACCCCATCATTTTGTTCCTTTTTAAATTAAATGTTTTAAGTGTTACCAGTTTATTCCAATCAAGATGGCTTCAGGTGTGCCATACTTTTGTCATAAGTAAGGCTGTTAGCACTCTAGTTGTTCTTTAGAACACTCTGGGAAGCTGCAGTAGAACACAAAGGAATCAACTGACAGTCTCTGCCCTTGTTGGATGTACATGTTTTACTGAGAATGTCAGACTTCATTCTCACATGACTGAGAAAGATAATGTGAATTTACAGAAAATATGCTCTCATTTTAGCTTCTGGAGCACCTTCCAAAACTGTATGGGACAAGCATGTGAAAATAGTTTTCTCTCAAACATGATTCATGATATCCCAGCAGAAGGTTTTTCACAGGGTAAAATCACCTTAGAACACACCACAATTCCTGAAATTAGTATGGTACCATCAACAAATGAATTCTAATGTAACTAAAGTCTGTTATCACCCTTTATAGTTCTCCTTTTGGTAACCCTCAAAATCTTCGATTCACTACAATGCATTTCAAAGGGGTACTATCATTTATATTGGTCCCAAGATGGCTGCCAGCAATTCCAGGATGAAGTGCTGACAGCCAATCAGATCTCACGATGACATGTGTAGTTAGGCTCCGCCCAGATATATATGTGTTTGTACTTTTGATTTTCTTAGCAACTACTGAACGGATTTACACCATTTAACAAAAAGGGTTCTTTCTGAACCAAGAACTACCTCTTTGCCAAATTTGGTGTAATTCCGTTCAGCAGTTCGGACTGTAGCCTTGCATAAAGTTTCCTATGGGAAATTGATTTTTGACTCTTATTTTTTTAATTTCTCCGCAACTACTGAACGGATTTACACCATTTAACAAAAAGGGTTCTTTCTGAACCAAGAACTACCTCTTTGCCAAATTTTGTGTAATTCCGTTCAGCAGTTCGGGCTGTAGCCGTGGCTAAAGTTTCCTATGGGAAAATGAATGGGGAAAACACGCTTTGGGACCCCCCTTTTTCTCGGCCCCCGCTTGACGAATCACCCCGAAACTTTCAGGGTAGGAGCGGACCGGAGCGGGCCATAAAGTTTGAAAATTTCGCGAAGATTCGTCAACCGACGCAAGAGTTATTTCAAATAGAATGTTGCGGATTTCCTATGGAAAATAGGTCCTAATTATAACTATCTACTGGCGACCGCCAGTAGATAATATATATATATATATATATATATATATATATATTCACTGAAAAAACCATAGGTTTCAGACACGTTATAGTTACAAATTAGCATTTAAAAAACCTTTGAAATTCACTGAAAAAACCATAGGTTTTAGGGACAGTTTTAGTTACTTGGACATTGCACCTGCGTACAAAACCCGTGAAATTCCCCGTTATAGTTAGTTCAGCTAACTATAACTCGCGCTCCGCAATGCACTGCTGATGACGTCACATATTACATCACTCATGACATGGTCAGTGACATCACTGATGACATCACTGATGACATCTCAAATGACATCACTGATGACATCATCCAGTGACTGTGTGTTTCTGTAAAGTTTAAATATTTTTAATATATATAGGAAAAGACGTATTGAAGAATGAGTGGGTGTGTAAGTGTCTGTATGGATGATTTAGTAGGTGCGTGACTGACTCTATAAGTGAGTGACTTAACGTATCTTACTGAATGCATGGGTTAGTGACTAAACTGGGTGAATGTCTGTATCCGTCTGTCTGTTGCTGTGTAAGTGGCTGCATGTGTTTGTGAATAGCTAAATGAGTGTCTATATGAGTTATTGAATGCTTGTCTGAGTATCTGTATGGGTGCCTGAGTGTTTGTGTGGGAGGGGTGTGTGCAACTCTGTGCATAGATGTGTGAGTGGGTGATTCACTGGGTGGATGGTTTCAAGAGTGCATCTGTGATAGACTGTATGGGTGGGTAAGTGTGTGTAAGAGTGTGTTAGTGAGTGAATGTATGTCCCAGTGGTACATGTGTGAGTAACTACATATGTGAAAGGCAGTATATATGTGTGTTGGAGTATATAAATAGCTATAAGCAAGAGTGAGTGATTGTGATAGTGGCTGTATGGATGAGTGTGTGCTTGTATCTGTGATTGTATAAGAGCGTAACAATGTGCTACTATTTGTATGAGTAAGTGAGCTGGTGTGTGTATAACTGTATAGGTGAGTAAATGGCAGTGTGTTTAATTATTTGCATGACTGACTAGGTGTGTGAGTATCTCTATGGATGAGTGGCGTTGTTTGAGTGTCTATATAGGAGTAAGAGTGCATATGATAGTCCCTGTACTGAGTGACCGTAAGTATGAGTGACTGTACGGGTGAGTGAGTGGATGTGTGTGTAGACCTAAGAATCAGTGAGTGGGTATGTAGTTATTGGTGTTGGAGTGTCTATGGTTTTGCGAATGGCAGTCTGTAATTTAGAGTGGGTGTATCAAAGGTTATATTAGGGTGTGAGGAGGTGCATCAGATTATCACGTGGATGATGTCATCAGTGATGTCATTTGAGATGTCATCAGTGATGTCATCAGTGATGTCACTGACCATGTCATGAGTGATGTAATATGTGACGTCATCAGCAGTGCATTGCGGGGCGCGAGTTATAGTTAGCTGAACTAAATATAACGGGGGAATTTCACGGGTTTTGTACGAGTGCAATGTCCAAGTAACTAAAACTGTCCCTAAAACCTATGGTTTTTTCAGTGAATTTCAAAGGTTTTTTAAATGCTAATTTGTAACTATAACGTGTCTGAAACCTATGGTTTTTTCAGTGAATTTCAAAGGTTTTTTAAATGCTAATTTGTAACTATAACGTGTCTGAAACCTATGGTTTTTTCAGTGAATTTCAAAGGTTTTTTTAATGCTAATTTCTAACTATAACGTGCCTGAAACGTACGGTTTTTTTCAGTGAATTTCAAAGGTTTTGTAAATGACAATTTTTAAATGTATTAATTGTTATATTAATTTTTTTCATACTGATTTACTACATTTTTAGAAACAATTTTTTTTTACATATTTTATTTTTAAATTACATTGTAATTACATTATACATTACATTACAAAAAATACTTTCTCAGAATGAATTACTTTAGTTTAAATACTTTGCAGATAGGCAATAGACTTTTAAGTACAGTAGTTACAGTTGTTGCAATGGGCAACACATTTTCAAACACAATGCAACATTCAGCTCAATGTGAATTTCTAGTTAAATGCAATTAGTTACTTTATGGATTACTTTTGTAACCACAGGACTGGATCCTAGATTCAGTCCTGGTACATCTCCTGTAAACAGTTGAGTAAAAGCGTTTTGGTTACAGTCGTGATTTTTAAGGAATATTATTGTATTTTAAAAAGTTGACACTTAGAAACTTTTTCTCATAGAATCACCAATGTTATCCTATGGAAGGAAATTCACTTAGCAGGTAAAAACTGTTATCGTTACTTTTTCTTACTCAGTGTTGGATCCTGGATCCAGCACTGGTGCATCTCCTGTAAACAGTTGAAAAAATGCGTTTAAGTCATACAGGCGATTTTTAAGGAATATTTGTAGTTTGTGAAAATCAACACTTTGAAACTTTTTGCTGAAAACCAGTCAATCTTAGCCTATGAAGGAAATTCAAGTTACCGGTAAGTACGGTTAAAATTACTTTTGAGGATCAGTACTGGGCTGAAAGATGCAGCACTGAGGTCTCTCCTGATAACAGGTGAGTAAATCGGAATTCGTATTTCGGCTGATTTTAGAGGAAGATTTTAAAGTTCCAAAACTCCACACTTAGAAGAATTTCCAAGTGAAACCAGTCAATGTTAGCCTATGGAAGGAAATTCAAGTTACTGGTAAGTACGGTTAAAATTACTTTTCAGGACCAGTACTGGGCTGAAAGATGCAGCACTGAGGTCTCTCCTGATAACAGGTGAGTAAATCAGAATTCGGATTTCGGCTGATTTTAGAGGAATATTTGTATGTTTCAAAAATCAACACTTAGAAACTTTTTCAGCAAAAAGCAGGCAATGATATCCTATGGAAGGAAATTCAAGTTACTGGTAAGTACGGTTAAAATTACTTTTGAGGATCAGTACTGGGCTGAAAGATGCAGCACTGAGGTCTCTCCTGATAACAGGTGAGTAAATCGGAATTCGTATTTCGGCTGATTTTAGAGGAATATTTTAAAGTTCCAAAACTCCACACTTAGAAGAATTTCCAAGTGAAACCAGTCAATGTTAGCCTATGAAGGAAATTCAAGTTACCGGTAAGTACGGTTAAAATTACTTTTCAGGATCAGTACTGGGCTGAAAGATGCAGCACTGAGGTCTCTCCTGATAACAGGTGAGTAAATCGGAATTCGCATTTCGGCTGATTTTAGAGGAATATTTTAAAGTTCCAAAACTCCACACTTAGAAGAATTTCCAAGTGAAACCAGTCAATGTTAGCCTATGAAGGAAATTCAAGTTACCGGTAAGTACGGTTAAAATTACTTTTCAGGACCAGTACTGGGCTGAAAGATGCAGCACTGAGGTCTCTCCTGATAACAGGTGAGTAAATCGGAATTCGTATTTCGGCTGATTTTAGAGGAATATTTTAAAGTTCCAAAACTCCACACTTAGAAGAATTTCCAAGTGAAACCAGTCAATGTTAGCCTATGAAGGAAATTCAAGTTACCGGTAAGTACGGCTAAAATTACTTTTCAGGACCAGTACTGGGCTGAAAGATGCAGCACTGAGGTCTCTCCTGATAACAGGTGAGTAAATCGGAATTCGTATTTCGGCTGATTTTAGAGGAATATTTTAAACTTCCAAAACTCCACACTTAGAAGAATTTCCAAGTGAAACCAGTCAATGTTAGCCTATGGAAGGAAATTCAAGTTACTGGTAAGTATGGTTAGAATTACTGTTCAGGACCAGTACTGGGCTGAAAGATACAGCACTGAGGTCTCTCCTGATAACAGGTGAGTAAATCGGAATTCGTATTTCGGCTGATTTTAGAGGAATATTTGCACAATGGTGAAGGGAGGGGCGGGGCCTGAGGTTACATCTGTGCAAACGCGCCCGTGGCGCGTTTTAAGTTGGGGGATTAAGTCCCCTTGAATCCTGAGGGTCCCTAGGGGCCAACTAGCCCACCAGGAACCTCCAATATGCGCCAGGGGGCTGCGTTGCAGAGACGTGTAGAGAGGCCACACCCCTTTTACACCTCTCTGCAACGCAGCTCTGTGGCGCTTTCTGGATGTACCTGTTGGGCTAGTTGGCCCCCAGGGACCCTCAGGATTGAAGGGGATTTAATTCCCCATCTTAAAACGCGCCACGGGGCCTGTTTGCACACATGTCACCTGAAGCCCCGCCCCTCCCTTCACCACTGTGCAAACGCGCCCGTGGCGCGTTTTAAGTTGGGGGATTAAGTCCCCTTGAATCCTGAGGGTCCTCGGAGTCCAACTAGCCCACCATATACCTCCAAAAGCGCCACAGAGCTGCGTTGCAGAGAGGTGTAAAAAGGGGTGTGGCCTCTCTACACGTCTCTGCAACGCAGCCCCTGGCGCATATTGGAGGTTCCTGGTGGGCTAGTTGGCCCCAGGGACCCCCAGTATTCAAGGGGAATTCGTTTCCTCTGCAAACGCGCCAGGGGCGCGTTTGCAGAGTGGTGAAGGAAGGGGCGGGGCCTGCGGGCCCGATCGTTTTTTTGTTTTGTTTTTTGTCCCCTGAAGGGGGCTGTGTGGCCCCCTTCCTTTTTTCTCTTTTGGGCCCTGGGGACCCCATCCCCAGGGCCTTACCCCTTTTTAAATTACAAAAAAAAAACGGGAAGGGGGCCGCGTGGCCCTCCTTCCCTGGGCCTGTATTGGCCCCAGGGACCCCATCCCCCGGGGCATGGCCTCTATATTTATTATTTTGAGGGGGCAGCGTGGCCCCCCTCCTCTGGCCATTTTAAGGCCCCGGGGACCCCATCCCCCGGGGCCGGCCTTGCCATTTTTTAAAATTATTATTTTTTTCCTTTTTTGGGGAGGGGGCCGCGTGGCCCCCCTCCCGGGCCACTACTTGCCCCGGGGACCCCATCCCCCGGGGCTGGCCCTCTCCGTTGGGGACTGTGGGGGTCCCCAATCCCCCCACAGTCCCGCCGGCTCCCCACGTCCCTTGGGAGCCGGCATTGCTGTTCCACATGGGGAGCAGCTGACATGCTGCTCCCCATGTGGAAAAGCAATCGCTTTGGATATTGGAAGAGAGAGCAGGTTTCCCTGCTCTCTCTTCCAATATCCAAAGCAGTTTGCTATGGCAGGACGGGAGCCGCGAGGCTCCCGTCCTGCCATAGCAAACTACAGTGTCCCGGGGTAGGCCCCCGGGACACTGCAGGAGCCGGCCCTGGGGGTGGTGGTCCCCAGGGCCATCAAGGGCTCCAGGAGGGGCCGCGCGGCCCCCTCCCATTCAGTACACAGCCCCGGGAGGTGGTGGTCCCCGGGCTCTGGGGTCCGTAACGGACCCCCATATTGAAATGTTTAGTGCCCCGGGGAGGTGGCGGTCCCCGGGCGTGTGGGGGCTGGAGCCCCCGAAACTGGTTTTATTTTTAATTAAAAAAGCCCCGGGAGGTGGTGGTCCCCGGGGCTGCGGGAGGGCTCAGAGCTCTCCCGCACCATTTTTTTAAAAAGCCCCGGGGGTGGCGGTCCTCGGGGCTTGGGGGCCCTTTGAGGCCCCCACACATTAAATTATCCCCTCACCATGCCCCCGGGACTTGAGCCACCCGGGGCCAGTAGCTATCGAAGCGCGGGAGACCGCGCTCGATTTCTGCGGCAGGATTCGCGCACCGTGAGCGCATCCTGCCGATTTTTTTTTTTAAAAATGCTTTTTTTGCCCAGGGGTCCTTGTGGGACCCCCTGAGCAGGCCTAGGGGTTAGGGTGTTTCTACCCTGCCCCCTTTGTGCGTTTGCGCACTTGTTTCTTTTTTTCTCGGCGGGATACGCGCACCCTAAGCGCATCCCGCCGATTTAAAAATCTTTTTTCTGCCCAGGGGTCCTTGTGGGACCCCCTGAGCAGACCTAGGGGTCAGGGTGTTTCTACCCTGCCCCCTTTTGCGCTTTGCGCACTTGTTTCTGTCCCTCGGTTCTACCGAGGGACAAAATGGCTGCCAACACTTCTTGATTTGGAGTGTTGACAGCCAATTAGCATGCAGCTCGTGATCGGGAGGGTACGCGGATCCGACGCACCCATAGCTATATATGTGATTTTAATTGTGAATTTCTCAGGAACTACTGAACGGATTTACACCATTTTAGCAAAAGGCACCAGTCTGAACCAAGGGCTACCTCTTTGCCAAATTTGGGGTAATTCCGTTCAGCAGTTCGGGCTGTAGCTGCGACTAAAGGTTCCTATGGAAAAATGAATGGGGAAAACGCGTTTTGGGACCCCCCCTTTTTTCTCGGCCCCCGCTTGACGTATCACCCCGAGACTTTCAGGGTAGGAGCGGACCGGAGCGCCCCAACAAGTTGGAAGCTTTCGCGAAGAGTCGTCAACCGGCGCCAAGGTTATTGCAAATAGAATGTCGCGGATTTCCTATGGATAATAGGTTGTAACTATAACTATCTACTGGCGACCGCCAGTAGATAATATATATATATATCCACAACCAGCTCCAGCATACTAATCCCAACAGCCAGATAATGACACTGCAGTTCCAGTTGGAAGTAAGGTTTGTTTATTTAAGTGCTGTAACGCGTTTCAGCAGGGTCCCCTGCCTTGCTCACACAAGGAGCTACATTACTGCACTTCCTTTATCAGGAGGTGCAGTCACATGGTTCTATAGACATGAACAACATACTATACAGGTTCATTTTTTGTAATAGTAGTCACTGTTTCAAGTATTTTAGATGTAACACAATTGTATCATGTTTCTAGCATGTTATCAGCATTTAAAAATAAAAAATAAATAATAAAATAAAATCAACATCAAAACATTTTTTGAATTTCGCATGCTCTACATCTTGCTCCCTTCCTTACAACTTTACATATATCATTCCTCTTGTTTTTATTTTATAACCATTTTTTCCTTTTTATTTTTCTCCATATTATTTACTGACATGCTATGTACATTCTCGTGAAAATTAATAAATACTGTGCTACCCTATGATTAAACCCACGTGTTACATCATTCTAACATTGTGATTAACCTGTGTGCCCCTTAGAGATAGCTCTTGAATTTGCACCCAAATTTTTATTTTTTGTTATTTTTTGTTATTATTGCCAATGTACCTCAATTATTTATTCTCTCCCACTTTCACAATTGGGTTAAAAATTACACCCTCAATACTTCATAATTGAAAATGATACAATTCATATTTCTAATCTAAAGAAAGACGTCTGTGCTATTACACTGTTGACATTTATGTATCACAATGCGATGACCACTATAAAGTGCATAGATCGTATTGGAAAAACAAAAAATAATGTGCTAAGATGTCAAATTGAGATATTTTCCGTGAGTGATATGTTAACAGATCTGATAGATGCAATTTCGTGTTAAAGTGCAAATGCAGTTGTGCAAAATTTAATAAACTCACAGTGGTTTATTTCTTACTACAATTTCTTCCAGTAATGTACTGTTATATGGACTCTGGGTTTAAAAGTGCAAGTGCATCTGTGCAAAAAATTGCTTCTATTTCAAAGTGCAAGTGCCTTAACCGCAATCTCTTATACACTTAGGGCTAAAAATGCAAGTGCGTTTGTGCAAAATATCTCAGATGTGCCTTTATATCTCTTGTTCCCATATCACCTCCGAGCCCTAGGTGTAAATGTGGCTGTGCATTATCGCTATATGTACAAAGTGCAAATGCCTTAATCATATTCAACTGTAAGCATAACACTCTATGTTACTCCATTGTACAAAACTTTCTGCCTTACATTAGTAATGTCAATTTTGTGAAAATTGCAGCATCTGAAAGTGCTAGTGCATTTTAAAAGCATTGTTCTTTTAGGTGACTTCTATTCTCAGTCCTACATGTTATCATTTGATTACATTGCCAAATTACTATATTTTTTCAATGTGCCAAAATTAGGGGCATGATCTTGTAACAAAATAACGTGAAGTTAAATATATCTATGCATTCCAAATATTTCCTAAAAGCATTGATAAAACTCATACATCATTGCTTTATAACATTAAATTCTGGATAGGTCAATCTCATACTCTTCCTGCTCAGAGATGGACATACATATCTTCTTCTGAATTCAGGCCTCGGGGTGTCTTGCTATCAAATATTAATATATACCGGGATTCGAGTTGCCTGAGTTTTATCTCACGATTCCCACCTCGTCTGTTTCTTGGGACAGAATCAACTACATAATAAGAAAGCTCATTCACATTGCCTCCATGAATCTCATTTATATGTCGGGCTACCGGATATGTTTTATCTTTGTTTTTTACAACCTGAGTTGCTGGAGGATTCTAACGTGTGCCATGTGGATTGTGCTACCCACGTAAATCTTGGGACAGGTGCACTGAAGAACATACACCACATGGTCGCTCCTGCAATTAAAGAAGCGTGGAATTTTCCACATTTTGCTCATCAGAGGTAGTTGGATTTCCCTTTTGTTTCCTCCATGCTGGCATGCCTTGCATTTCTGACACTTGTTAAAACCTGGATTCGCCTTCAGCCAACTCTCAATCGCAATCACCTCTGGGCTATTCACTACCAGCTGCTGCCTCATAGATTTTGCTCTTCTAAAAGAGATAAGAGGCCTCCGTGGGACTAAACCATTCAGTATTGAATCATCTTTAACTAGATGCCAATGTCTGTTCATGCAGTCTCTTACTTTTGCATGGTATGCATCGTATCCAGTTATCATTCGAGTTTCTTCCCTCTTAGCTCCTACTTGTTTCTCTCCCTTATTATCCTTGAAGAGAATAGCCTCTCTAGGTAGTCCATCCACTTTGGTCAATGCTTGATCTAAAAGCTGCTGGCTGTACCCCCTCTCTCTAAATCTTTGTGTCAAATCAGTTTGTGCTTGTTTTAGAGAGGTTACCTCGCTGCAATTCCTTTTCATGCGGAGGTGTTCTGCATAGGGTATACTTTGTTTCAATTTCTGTGGATGAAAAATACTTGAATGTAAAATAGAATTCCCTGCAGTGGGTTTTCTGAAAGTACGTGTGTGCATCCTACCTTCCTTTATAAAGACTTTCAGGTCTAAGAAATGCACATACGATTCGCTGATAGTACTTGTGAAAGTCAGGTTTAACGTGTTGATGTTCAGAGCCGCTATAAAGGCATTGGCCCTCTCTGGGGACCCCCTCCAGATTATGAACAAATTGTCTATAAAACGACACCAGACCTTGATGTTTTCATTCCACTCTTCTTCATATTCGACCTTGAGCACCTGCTCCTCCCACCAGCCCATGTGAAGATTCGCAAAGCTGGGGGCAAAGCAGGTGCCCATGGCCGTGCCCCTCAACTGCCTGTAGGTGTCCTTCCCGAACAGGAAAAAGTTATTTTAGAAACATAATTCTGCCATTGTGAGCAGCATCTCGGAGTGTTGATATAGATTAATAGGTCTGGTGCCCAGAAAGTGCCTAAGAGCCCTTAGGCCATCTTTGTGCGCGATACACGTGTACAACGAGGCCACATCTAGTGTTATTAACAGGTCTGATTCTTCCCAGGAGACACTATGCAACTTCCGCAGAAAATCCCTTGTGTCCTGAATGTAGGACGGAAGAGATTTCACTATATCCTGTAAGAAGTGATCTATGTACCTAGATGAGGTCTCGAATAAACTACCTATGGCCGATATTATTGGCCTACCGGGAGGGGTTTGCATATCTTTATGTATTTTTGGTATGAGATACAGAATTGGTGTTATTGGGTCATCTACTTTGAGGTATTGATACTCTCCCTCCGTAATGAGCCCCATTCCCCTCCATCTGGCTAGCTCCTTGTGTTATTTATTCTTGACCTCTAAAAGATTGCTCTACGGTACCCTTTGGTAGCATTCAGTGGCCCTCAACTGTGATTTTGCCTCTTCATTGTATTTGCACAGTGGCCACAGGACCACATTGCCACCTTTGTCTGATTGTCAGATTACAATGTCTGTCCTGGATTTCAATTTGTCCATGATCTTAGAGTAGCTTCTTTCTTCTTCTTTCATGCCTTTACAACATTTCTTACTTGATTCTATGGATAATTCCTTCAAATCCTTAATTACTCGGTCCGAGAATGCATCAATTGAGTCTCTGGTGAGGGTAGGTGCAAAAGTTGATTTCCTTTTAAATTCAGTTCTGCTACTTCCATAAATATCAAGACCCAATCTGTCCGCCATGTCTCTACAGGATGTTGCCAAATCAGGATCATCACTCCCCCTTTCCAACAGCTCAAGGTCCCTAAGTAGATTTAAATCATCTACCACTAAATTACTCAGCACTTCCTGCTGATTGTACTCTTGCGGTGTAGCCTTACTACTTGATCGGTTACTAAAATATTTCTTCAACTTCAGTTTTCTCACGAATTTGTAAAAATCGATTCGTATTTGTGCATAGTTGAAGTTAGTTCTTTGGCAAAAGGATAAGCCCAACGATAGGGTGTTGATCTCTGTTTCAGTCAGTGTAAGGTCAGATAAATTGATAACTGTGATAGCTGTTTCCTTTACTTGCTTTGTTTGTTGTCCTTTGTCCTTACTCCTGAGCGTAGCTCCATACCTCCTCCGTCGTCTCTTGCGTTTCCTCTGAATCCCCGTCCTCTTCCCCTTTTGGGTGGTCTTTGTCTGGCATTGATAGTCCTGTCCAGGCCTAAAAAATGCATCTTGCATATACATATATATATATATATATTCACTGAAAAAACCATAGGTTTCAGGGACGTTATAGTTACAAATTAGCATTTAAAAACCTTTGAAATTCACTGAAAAAACCATAGGTTTTAGGGACAGTTATAGTTAGTTGGACATTGCACTCGTACAAAACCCATGAAATTCCCCCGTTATAGTTAGTCCAGCTAACTATAACTCGCGCCCGCAATGCACTGCTGATGACGTCACATATTACATCACTCATGACATGGTCAGTGACATCACTGATGACATCACTGATGACATCTCAAATGACATCACTGATGACATCACTGATGACATCATCCAGTGACTGTGTGTTTCTGTAAAGTTTAAATATTTTTAATATATATAGGAAAAGACGTATTGAAGAATGAGTGGGTGTGTAAGTGTCTGTATTGTTGATTTAGTAGGTGCGTGACTGACTGTATAAGTGAGTGATTTAACATATCTTACTGAATGCATGGGTTAGTGACAAAACTGGGTGAATGTCTGTATGGCTGCCTGAGTGTTTGTGTGGGTGGGGTGTGTGAGTCTCTGTAGATAGATGTGAGAGTGGGTCATTCACTGGGTGCATGATTACAAGAGTGCATCTGTGATGGACTGCTTGGGTGGGTGAGTGTGTGTATGGGTGTGTTAGTGAGTGAATGTATATCTCAGTGGTACATGTGCGAGTAACAACATATGTAAAAGGCAGTATATATGTGTGTTAGAGTATTTAAATGGCTATAAGTGAGAGTGTGTGATTGTGAGAGCGGCTGTATGGATGCGTGTGTGCTTGTATCAGTGATTGTATAAGAGTAAGTATGTGTTTGTTTCTGTTTGAATAAGTGATGTGGTGTGTGTATAACTGTATAGGTGAGTAAATGGTAGTGTGTTTAATTATTTGCATGACTGACTAGGTGTGTGAGTACCTCTATGGATGAGTGGCGGTGCTTGAGTGTCTATATAGGAGTATGAGTGCATATGATAGTCCTGTACTGAGTGACCGTAAGTATGAGTGACTGTACGGGTGAGTGAGTGGATGTGTGCGTAGACCTAAGAATCAGTGAGTGGGTATGTAGTTATTGGTGTTGGAGTGTCTATGATTTTACGAATGACAGTCTGTAATTTAGAGTGGGTGTATGAAAGGTTATATTAGGGTGTGAGAAGATGCATGAAATTATCACATGGATGATGTCATCAGTGATGTCATCAGTGATGTCATTTGAGATGTCATCAGTGATGTCATCAGTGATGTCACTGACCATGTCATGAGTGATGTAATATGTGACGTCATCAGCAGTGCATTGCGGGGCGCGAGTTATAGTTAGCTGGACTAACTATAACGGGGAATTTCACGGGTTTTGTACGAGTGCAATGTCCAACTAACTATAACTGTCCCTAAAACCTATGGTTTTTTCAGTGAATTTCAAAGGTTTTTTAAATGCTAATTTGTAACTATAACGTCTCTGAAACCTATGGTTTTTTCAGTGAATTTCAAAGGTTTTTTAAATGCTAATTTGTAACTATAACATGTCTGAAACCTACCGTTTTTTCAGTGAATTTCAAAGGTTTTGTAAATGACAATTTTTAAATGTATTAATTGTTATATAAAAATTTTTAATACTGATTTACTACATTTTTAGAAACAATTTTTTTTTACATATTTTATTTTTTAAATTACATTGTAATTACATTATACATTACATTACAAAAATACTTTCTCAGAATGAATTACTTTAGTTTAAATACTTTGCACATAGGCAATAGACTTTTAAGTACAGTAGTTACAGTTGTTGCAATGGGCAACACATTTTCAAACACAATGCAACATTCAGCTCAATGTGAATTTCTAGTTAAATGCAATTAGTTACTTTATGGATTACTTTTCTAACCAAAGGACTGGATCCTAGATTCAGTCCTGGTACATCTCCTGTAAACAGTTGAGTAAAAGCGTTTTGGTTACAGTCGTGATTTTTAAGGAATATTATTGTATTTTAAAAGTTGACACTTAGAAACTTTTTCTCATAGAATCACCAATGTTATCCTATGGAAGGAAATTCACTTAGCAGGTAAAAACTGTTATCGCTACTTTTTCTTACTCAGTGTTGGATCCTGGATTAAGCACTGGTGCATCTCCTGTAAACAGTTGAAAGAATGCGTTTAAGTCATACAGGCGATTTTTTAGGAATATTTGTAGTTTGTGAAAATCGACACTTTGAAACTTTTCTGCTGTAAAGCAGACAATGGATTCCTATGGAAGAAAATATAAGTTACTGGTAAGTACGGTTAAAATTACTTTTCAGGGTCAGTGCTGGGCTAAAAGATGCAGCACTGGGTTCTCTCCTGATAACAGGTGAGTAAATTGGTATTCGTACTTTGGTTGATTTTAGAGGAATATTATAAAGTTCCAAAACTCCACACTTAGAAGAATTTCCAAGTGAAACCAGTCAATGTTAGCCTATGTAGGAAATTCAAGTTACTGGTAAGTACGGTTAAAATTACTTTTCAGGACCAGTACTGGGCTGAAAGATGCAGCACTGAGGTCTCTCCTGATAACAGGTGAGTAAATCGGAATTCGTATTTCGGCTGATTTTAGAGGAATATTTGTATGTATCAAAAATCAACACTTAGAAACTTTTTCAGCAAAAAGCAGGCAATGATATCCTATGGAAGGAAATTCAAGTTACTGGTAAGTACGGTTAAAATTACTTTTGAGGATCAGTACTGGGCTGAAAGATGCAGCACTGAGGTCTCTCCTGATAACAGGTGAGTAAATCGGAATTCGTACTTTGGTTGATTTTAGAGGAATATTATAAAGTTCCAAAACTCCACACTTAGAAGAATTTCCAAGTGAAACCAGTCAATGTTAGCCTATGTAGGAAATTCAAGTTACTGGTAAGTACGGTTAAAATTACTTTTCAGGATTAGTACTGGGCTGAAAGATGCAGCACTGAGGTCTCTCCTGATAACAGGTGAGAAAATCGGAATTTGTATTTCGGCTGATTTTAGAGGAATATTTTAAAGTTCCAAAACTCCACACTTAGAAGAATTTCCAAGTGAAACCAGTCAATGTTAGCCTATGGAAGGAAATTCAAGTTACTGGTAAGTACGGTTAAAATTACTTTTCAGGACCAGTACTGGGCTGAAAGATACAGCACTGAGGTCTCTCCTTATAACAGGTGAGTAAATCGGAATTCGTATTTCGGCTGATTTTAGAGGAATATTTGTATGTTTCAAAAATCAACACTTAGAAACTTTTTCAGCAAAAAGCAGGCAATGATATCCTATGGAAGGAAATTCAAGTTACTGGTAAGTACGGTTAAAATTACTTTTCAGGACCAGTACTGGGCTGAAAGATGCAGCACTGAGGTCTCTCCTTATAACAGGTGAGTAAATCGGAATTCGTATTTCGGATGATTTTTGAAGAATATTTGCACAATGGTGAAGGGAGGGGAGGGGCCTGAGGTGACATCTGTGCAAACGCGCCCCGTGGCGCGTTTTAAGTTGGGGGATTAAGTCCCCTTGAATCCTGAGGGTCCCTAGGGGACAACTAGCCCACCAGGAACCTCCAATATGCGCCAGGGGCTGCGTTGCAGAGATGTGTAGAGAGGCCACACCCCTTTTACACCTCTCTGCAACGCAACTCTGTGGCGCTTTCTGGATGTATCTGTTGGGCTAGTTGGCCCCAGGGACCCTCAGGATTGAAGGGGATGTAATTCCCCATCTTAAAACGCGCCACGGGGCCTGTTTGCACACATGTCACCTGAAGCCCCGCCCCCTCCCTTCACCACTGTGCAAACGCGCCCGTGGCGCGTTTTAAGTTGGGGGATTAAGTCCCCTTGAATCCTGAGGGTCCCCGGAGTCCAACTAGCCCACCATATACCTCCAAAAGCGCCACAGAGCTGCGTTGCAGAGAGGTGTAAAAGGGGCGTGGCCTCTGTACACCTCTCTGCAAGGCAGCCCCTGGCGCATACTGGAGGTTCCTGGTGGGCTAGTTGGCCCCCAGGGACCCCCAGTATTCAAGGGGATTCGTTCCTCCTCTGCAAACGCGCCAGGGCGCGTTTGCAGAGTGGTGAAGGAAGGGGCGGGCCTGCGGGCCCGATCGTTTTTTTGTTTTTTTGTCCCTGAAGGGGGCTGTGTGGCCCCCTTCCTTTTTTCTGTTTTTGGGCCCTGGGGACCCCATCCCCCAGGGCCTTACCCCTTTTTAAATTTCAAAATAAAAAAAAACGGGTAGGGGGCCGCGTGGCCCCCTTCCCCGGGCCTGTATTGGCCCCGGGGACCCCATCTCCCGGGGCATGGCCTCTATTTTTATTTTTAATATTTTGAGGGGGCTGCGTGGCCCCCTCCTCTGGCCATTTTAAGGCCCCGGGGACCCCATCCCCGGGCCGGCCATACCCTTTTTTTTTTTTTAAATTATTTTTCAAAACTTTGGGGAGGGGGGCCATGTGGCCCCCCTCCCGGGCCACTACTTGCCCCGGGGATCCCATCCCCCGGGGCTGGCCCTCTCGTTGGGGACTGTGGGGGGTCCCCAAACCCCCACAGTCCCGCCGGCTCCCCGTGTCCTACGGGAGCCGGCATTGCTTACACATGGGGAGCAGCTAACATGCTGCTCCCCATGTGGAAAGCAATCAGCTTTGGATATTGGAAGAGAGAGCAGGTTTCCTGCTCTCTCTTCCAATATCCAAAGCAAGTTTGCAATGACAGGACGGGAGCCGCGAGGCTCCCGTCCTGTCATTGCAAACAGCAGTGTCCCGGGGTAGGCACCCCGGGACACTGCAGGAGCCGGCCCTGGGGGTGGCGGTCCCCAGGGCCACCACAGGCTCCAGGAGGGGGGCCGCGCGGCCCCCTCCCATCGTGTGCACAGCCCCGGGAGGTGGTGGTCCCCGGGGCTCTGGGGTCCGTAACGGACCCCCATATTTAAATGTTTAGTGCCCCGGGAGGTGGCGGTCCCCGGGCGTGTGTGGGGCTGGAGCCCCCACACAGGTTTTTCATTTAAAAAAGAAGCCCCGGGAGGTGGTGGTCCCCGGGGTTGCGGGAGGGCTCAGAGCCCACCCGCACCATTATGCATAAAGCCCCGGGGGTGGCGGTCCCCGGGGCTTGGGGGCCCTTAGAGGCCCCCACACATAAAATTAACCCCCCCAGCATGCCCCCGGGACTTGGCCCACCCGGGGGCCAATTAGCATCGAAGCGCGGGAGACCGCGCTCGATTTTTTTTCGGCAGGGTTCGCGCTCCCTGTGCGCATCCTGCCGATTTAAAAAAAAAAAAAAAATTTTGCCCAGGGGTCCTTGTGGGACCCCTGAGCAGACCTAGGGGTCAGGGTGTTTCTACCCTGCCCCCTTTTGCGCTTTGCGCACTTGTTTCTGTCCCTCGGTTCTACCGAGGGACAAAATGGCTGCCAACACTTCCTGATTTGGAGTGTTGACAGCCAATTAGCATGCAGCTCGTGATCGGGAGGGTACGCGGATCCGACGCGCCCATAGATATATATGTGATTTTAATTGTGAATTTCTCAGGAACTACTGAACGGATTTACACCATTTTAGCAAAAGGCACCAGTCTGAACCAAGGGCTACCTCTTTGCCAAATTTGGGGTAATTCCGTTCAGCAGTTCAGGCTGTAGCTGCGACTAAAGGTTCCTATGGAAAATGAATGGGGAAAACGCGTTTTGGGACCCCCTTTTTCTCGGCCCCGCTTGACGTATCACCCCGAGACTTTCAGGGTAGGAGCGGACCGGAGCGCCCCAACAAGTTGGAAGCTTTGCGAAGATTCGTCAACCGGCGCCAACGTTATTGCAAATAGAATGTCGCGGATTTCCTATGGATAATAGGTTGTAACTAGAACTATCTACTGGCGACCGCCAGTAGATAATATATATATATATATATATATATATATATATTCACTGAAAAAACCATAGGTTTTAGGGACAGTTATAGTTAGAAATTAGCATTTAAAAAACCTTTGAAATTCACTAAAAAAACCATAGGTTTCAGACACGTTATAGTTAGAAATTAGCATTTAAAAACCTTTGAAATTCACTGAAAAAACCATAGGTTTTAGGGACAGTTATAGTTAGTTGGACATTGCACTCGTACAAAACCCGTGAAATTCCCCGTTATAGTTAGTTCAGCTAACTATAACTCGCGCTCCGCAATGCACTGCTGATGACGTCACATATTACATCACTCATGACATGGTCAGTGACATCACTGATGACATCACTGATGACATCTCAAATGACATCACTGATGACATCATCCAGTGACTGTGTGTTTCTGTAAAGTTTAATTTTGTTTTATATATATGCCAAGCTGTATTGAGGAATGAGTGGGTGTATAAGTGTCTGTATGGAGTATTTAGTAGGTATGTGACTGACTGTATAAGTGAGTGATTAAACGTATCTTACTGAATGCATGGGTTAGTGACTAAACTGGGTGAATGTCTGAATCCGTCTGTCTGTTGCTGTGTAAGTGGCTGCATGGGTTTGTGAATAGCTACATGAGTGTCTATATGAGTTATTGATTGGTTGTCTGAGTATCTGTATGGGTGCCTGAGTGTTTGTGTGGGTGGGGTGTGTGCGACTCTGTGCATAGATGTGTGAGTGGGTGATTCACTGGGTGGGTGGTTTCAAGAGTGCATCTGTGATAGACTGTATGGGTGGGTAAGTGTGTGTAAGAGTGTGTTAGTGAGTGAATGTATGTCCCAGTGGTACATGTGTGAGTAACTACATATGTGAAAGGCAGTATATATGTGTGTTGGAGTATATAAATGGCTATAAGTGAGAGTGTGTGATTGTGAGAGTGGCTGTATGGATGAGTGTGTGCTTGTATCAGTGATTGTATAAGAGCGTAAAAATGTGCTAGTATTTGTATGAGTAAGTGAGCTGGTGTGTGTATGACTGTATAGGTGAGTAAATGGCAGTGTGAATAATTATTTGCATGACTGACTAGGTGTGTGAGTACCTCTATGGATGAGTGGCGGTGTGTGAGTGTCTATATAGGAGTATGAGTGCATATGATAGTCCTGTACTGAGTGACCGTAAGTTTGAGTGACTGTACGGGTGAGTTAGTGGATGTGTGTGTAGACCTAAGAATCAGTGAGTGGGTATGTAGTTATTGGTGTTGGAGTGTCTATGGTTTTGCGAATGGCAGTCTGTTATTTAGAGTGGGTGTATCAAAGGTTATATTAGGGTGTGAGGAGGTGCATCAGATTATCACGTGGATGATGTCATCAGTGATGTCATCAGTGATGTCATTTGAGATGTCATCAGTGATGTCATCAGTGATGTCACTGACCATGTCATGAGTGATGTAATATGTGACGTCATCAGCAGTGCATTGTGGGGGCGCGAGTTATAGTTAGCTGAACTAACTATAACGGGGGAATTTCACGGGTTTTGTACGAGTGCAATGTCCAACTAACTTTAACTGTCCCTAAAACCTATGGTTTTTTCAGCGAATTTCAAAGGTTTTTTAAATGCTAATTTCTAACTATAACGTGTCTGAAACCTATGGTTTTTTCAGTGAATTTCAAAGGTTTTTAAATGCTAATTTCTAACTATAACTGTCCCTAAAACCTATGGTTTTTTCAGTGAATTTCAAAGGTTTTTTAAATGCTAATTCCTAACTATAACATGTCTGAAACCTATGTTTTTTTCAGTGAATTTCAAAGGTTTTGTAAATGACAATTTTGAAATGTATTAATTGTTATATTTATTTTTTGGATACTGATTTACTACATTTTTTTAAACTATTTATTTTTACATATTTTATTTTTTAAATTACATTGTAATTACATTATACATTACATTACAAAATATACTTTCTCTGAATGAATTACTTTAGTTTAAATACTTTGCAAATAGGCAATAGACTTTTAAGTACAGTAGTTACAGTTGTTGCAATGGGCAACACAATTTCAAACACAATGCAACATTGAGCTCAATGTGAATTTCTAGTTAAATGCAATTAGTTACTTTATGGATTACTTCTCTAACCACAGGACTGGATCCTAGATTCAGTCCTGGGACATCTCCTGTAAACAGTTGAGTAAAAGCGTTTTGGTTACAGTAGTGATTTTTAAGGAATATTATTGTATTTTAAAAGTTGACAGAAACTTTTTCACATAGAATCACCAATGTTATCCTACGGGAGGAAATTCACTTAGCAGGTAAGTAGTGTTATCGTTACTTTTTCTTACTCAGTGTTGGATCCTGGATCCAGCACTGGTGCATCTCCTGTAAACAGTTGAAAGAATGCGTTTAAGTCATACAGGCGATTTTTAAGGAATATTTGTAGTTTGTGAAAATTGACACTTTGAAACTTTTCTGCTGAAAACCAGACAATGGATTCCTATGGAAGGAAATATAAGTTACTGGTAAGTACGGTTAGAATTACTTTTCAGGGTCAGTGCTGGGCTAAAAGATGCAGCACTGGGTTCTCTCCTGATAACAGGTGAGTAAATCGGAATTCGTATTTTGGCTGATTTTAGAGGAATATTTGTATGTTTCAAAAATCGACACTTAGAAACTTTTTCAGCAAAAAGCAGGCAATGATATCCTATGGAAGGAAATTCAAGTTACTGGTAAGTACGGTTAAAATTACTTTTCAGGATCAGTACTGGGCTGAAAGATGCAGCACTGAGGTCTCTCCTGATAACAGGTGAGTAAATCGGAATTCGTATTTCGGCTGATTTTAGAGGAATATTATAAAGTTCCAAAACTCCACACTTAGAAGAATTTCCAAGTGAAACCAGTCAATGATATCCTATGGAAGGACATTCAAGTTACTGGTAAGTACGGTTAAAATACTTTTCAGGATCAGTACTGGGCTGAAAGATGCAGGACTGAGATCTCTCCTGATAACAGGTGAGTAAATCGTAATTCGTAGTTCGGCTGATTTTAGAGGAATATTTGCACAATGGTGAAGGGAGGGGGCGGGCCTGAGGTGACATCTGTGCAAACGCGCCCCGTGGCGCATTTTAAGTTGGGGGATTAAGTCCCCTTGAATCATGAGGGTCCCTGGGGTCCAACCAGCCCACCCTGTACCTCAAGTATGCGCCAGGGAGCTGCGTTGCAGAGAGGTGTTCAGAGGCCACGCCCCTTTTGCACCTCTCTGCAACGCAGCTCTGTGGCGCTTTCTGGACGTACCTGGTGGGCTAGTTCGCCCCAGGGACCCTCAGGATTGAAGGGGATTTCATTCCCCATCTTAAAATGCGCCACGGGGCCTGTTTGCACACATGTCACCTGAAGCCCCGCCCCCTCCCTTCACCACTGTGCAAACGTGCCCCGTGGCGCGTTTTAAGTTGGGGGATTAAGTCCCCTTGAATACTGAGGGTCCCTGGAGTCCAACTAGCCCACCATGTACCTCCAAAAAGCGCCACAGAGCTGCGTTGCAGAGAGGTGTAAAAAGGGCGTGGCCTCTGTACACCTCTCTGCAACGCAGCCCCTGGCGCATACCGGAGGTTCCTGGTGGGCTAGTTGGCCCCAGGGACCCCCAGTATTCAAGGGAATTACTTCCCTTCTTAAACGCGCCAGGGGGCGCGTTTGCAGACTGCTGCAGGAAGGGGGCGGGGCCTCGGGACGATGCCGGTCTTTTTTTTTTTTTTTTGTTTTTTTTTTATGCCCAAGGGGTCCTTGTGGGACCCCCTGAGCAGACCTAGGGGGTCAGGGTGTTTCTACCCTGCCCCCTTTGTGCGTTTTGCGCACTTGTTTCTTGTGTTTTTTTTTTTTAATCAGTGGGATCCGCGCACCCTAAGCGCATCCCGCCGTTTAAAAAAAAAAAAAGCTTTTTTCTGCCCAGGGGGTCCTTGTGGGACCCCCTGAGCAGACCTAGGGGGTCAGGGTGTTTCTACCCTGCCCCCTTTTTGCGCTTTGCGCACTTGTTTCTGTCCCTCGGTTCTACCGAGGGACAAAATGGCTGCCAACACTTCCTGGTTTGGAGTGTTGACAGCCAGCTGACAGCCAATTAGCATGCAGCTCGTGATCGGGACGGTGCGCGCAGGGTGCGCTGAGGGTACGCGGACCCTACTCGGCCATAGATATATATGTGACTTTACTTTTGATTTTCTCAGGAACTACTGAACGGATTTACACCATTTAAGCAAAAGGCACCAGTCTGTACCAAGGGCTACCTCTTTGCCAAATTTGGTGTAATTCCGTTCAGCAGTTCGGGCTGTAGCTGCGACTAAAGGTTCCTATGAAAAAATGAATGGGGAAAACGCGTTTTAGGACCCCCCTTTTTTCTCGGCCCCTGCTTGACGAATCAACCCGAGACTTTCAGGGTAGGAGCGGAGCGCCCCAACAAGTTGGAAACTTTCGCGAAGATTCGTCAACCGGCGCCAACGTTATTTCAAATAGAATGTCGCGGATTTCCTATGGATAATAGGTCCTAACTATAACTATCTACTGGCGACCGCCAGTAGATAATATATATATACATATATATATACATATAAATATATATATATACATGTATGTATGTATGTATATATATATATAAAGCAGAGATTCCCAGTAGACGCGCTCTCAGGGTACAGTACAACACAATCCGAGGTGGTTGCTGAAAACTGTTTATTACATAATGCGTTTCGGCTGAATCAACAGCCTTGATCACATTGGCACCGGTAAGAGTAACAGACTACGGGACATATATATATATATATATATATATATATATATATATATATATATATTCACTGAAAAAACCATAGGTTTTAGGGACAGTTATAGTTAGTTGGACATTGCACTCGTACAAAACCCGTGAAATTCCCCTGTTATAGTTAGTTCAGCTAACTATAACTCGCGCCCGCAATGCACTGCTGATGACGTCACATATTACATCACTCATGACATGGTCAGTGACATCACTGATGACATCACTGATGACATCTCAAATGACATCACTGATGACATCATCCAGTGACTGTGTTTCTGTAAAGTTTAAATATGTTTAATATATATAGGGAAAGGCGAATTGAAGAATGAGTGGGTGTATAAGTGTCTGAATGGATGATTTAGTACGTGAGTGACTGACTCTACAAGTGAGTGATTAAACGTATCTTGCTGAATGCATGGGTTAGTGACTAAACTGTGTGAATGTCTGTATCCGTCTGTTTGTTGGTGTGTAAGTGGATGCATGGATTTGCGAATAGCTACATGAGTGTCTATATGGGTTATTGATTGGTTCTCTGAGTATCTGTATGGCTGCCTGAGTGTTTGTGTGGGTGGGGTGTGTGTGACTCTATACATAGATGTGTGAGTGGGTGATTCACTGGGTGCATGATTTCAAGAGTGCATCTGTGATGGACTGCTTGGGTGGGTGAGTGTGTGTATGGGTGTGTTAGTGAGTGAATGTATATCTCAGTGGTAAATGTGCGAGTAACTACATATGTAAAAGGCAATATATATGTGTGTTAGAGTATTTAAATGGCTATAAGTGAGAGTGTGTTATTGTGAGAGTGGCTGTATGGATGCGTGTGTGCTTGTATCAGTTATTGTATAAGAGCGTAAGAATGTGCTAGTATTTGTATGAGTAAGTGAGCTGGTGTGTGTATAACTGTATAGGTGAGTAAATGGGTGTGTGATTAATTTTTTGCATGACTGACTAGGTGTGTGAGTACCTCTATGGATGAGTGGCGGTGTGTGAGTGTTTATATAGGTGTATGAGTGCATATGATAGTCCTGTACTGAGTGACTGTAAGTATGAGTGACTGTACAGGTGAGTGAGTGGATGTGTGTGTAGACCTAAGAATCAGTGAGTGGGTATGTAGTTTTTGGTGTTGGAGTGTCTATGGTTTTGAGAATGGCAGTCTGAAATTTAGAGTGGGTGTATCAAAAGTTATATTAGGGTGTGAGAAGATGCATGAAATTATCACATGGATGAGGTCATCAGTGATGTCATTTGAGATGTCATCAGTGATGTCATCAGTGATGTCACTGACCATGTCATGAGTGATGTAATATGTGACGTCATCAGCAGTGCATTGCGGGGCGCGAGTTATAGTTAGCTGAACTAACTATAACAGGGGAATTTCACGGGTTTTGTACGAGTGCAATGTCCAACTAACTATAACTGTCCCTAAAACCTATGGTTTTTTCAGTGAATTTCAAAGGTTTTTTAAATGCTAATTTCTAACTATAATGTGTCTGAAACCTATGGTTTTTTCAGTGAATTTCAAAGGTTTTTTAAATGTTAATTTCTAACTATAACGTGCCTGAAACCTATGGTTTTTTCAGTGAATTTCAAAGGTTTTTAAATGCTAATTTCTAACTATAACGTGCCTGAAACCTATGGTTTTTTCAGCGAATTTCAAAGGTTTTTTAAATGCTAATTTCTAACTATAACGTGCCTGAAACCTATGATTTTTAAGTGAATTTCAAAGGTTTTTTAAATGCTAGTTTCTAACTATGCCAACAGAGGTAGGACATGTGAAGAAAGAAGAAAAAACGCACAGAAAGAAGCAAAAGATGTGCAGAAAGAACCAACAGAGGAGCAGAAAGAGGCCTTGTTGCAAAATCATCCTGTGCCCACAACTTTTTCAGACGGGTACTGGTGGTAACTGACTCTGACTAACCAGAGCCAGTGCGCGTTTGCACAGTGGTGAAGGGAGGGGGCCTGAGGTGACATGTGTGCAAACGCGCCACGTGGCGCGTTTTAAGTTGCGGGATTAAGTCCCCTTGAATCCTGAGGGTCCCTGGGGCCCAACTAGCCCCCCAGGTACCTACAGTTAGGACCACAGAGCTGAGTTGCAGAGAGGCGTTCCGAGGCCACGCACCTTTTTCACCTCTCTGCAACGCAACTCTGTTGTGCTTACTGAAGGTACCTGGTGGGCTAGTTGGCCCCCAGGATTCAAAGGGATTAACTCCCCAACTTAAAACGCACCACAGGGCGTGTTTGCGCACATGTCACCTGAGGCCCCGCCCCTCCCTTCTCCACTGTGCAAACGCGCCCCGTGGCGCGTTTTAAGTCGGGGGATTAGGTCACCTTGAATCCTGAGAGTCCCTGGGGCCCAACTAGCCCACCAGGTACTTCCAGTAAGCACCACAGGCCTGCGTTGCAACGCCTGTAACAAATTGTGCAGTTGTGTTTAGATAGTGAAGAGGGTCGTGCTGAGGGTAGTGTTTTAGGGTTTAGGGTAGTGCAGTGGTGTTTGTGTAGTGTAGGGGGTCATGCTGGGGGTAGATTTAGGGTTTAGGGTAGTGCAGTGGTGTTTGGGTAGTGTAGGTAGTCGTGCTGGGGGGAGTGTTTTAGGGTTTAGGGTAGTACAGTGGTGTTTGGGTAGTGTAGGGGGTCGTGCTGGGGGTTAGTGTTTTAGGGTTTTAGGGTTTAGGGTAGTGCAGTGGTGTTTGGGTAGTGTAGGGGATACTGCTGGGGGTAGTGTTTTAGGGTTTAGGGTAGTGCAATGGTGTTTGGGTAGTGTAGGGGGTACTGCTGGGGGTAGTGTTTTAGGGTTTAGGGTAGTGCAGTGGTGTTTGGGTAGCGTAGGGGGTACTGCTGGGGGTAGTGTTTTATGGTTTAGGGGAGTGCAGTGGTGTTTGGGTAGTGTAGGGGTTCGTGCTGGGGTAGTTTTTTAGGGTTTAGGGTAGTGCAGTGGTGTTTGTGTAGTGTAGGAGGTCGTGTTTTAGGGTTTAGGGTAGTGCAGTGGTCTTTGGGTAGTGTAGGGAGTCGTGCGGGGGTATTGTTTTAGAGTTTAGGGTAGTGCAGTGGTCTTTGGGTAGTGTAGGGGGTTGTGCAGGGGTAGTGTTTTAGGGATTAGGGTAGTGCATTGGTATTTGGGTAGTGTAGGGGGTCATGCGGGGGTAGTGTTTTAGGGTTTAGGGCAGTGCAGTGGTGTTTAGGTAGTGTAGGGGGTCGTGCTGGGGGGAGTGTTTTAGGGTTTAGGGCAGTGCAGTGGTGTTCGGGTAGTGTAGGGGGTCGTGCTTTGGGGAGTATTTTAGGGTTTAGGGTAGTGCAGTGGTGTTCGGGTAGTGTAGGGGGTCATGCTGGGGGTAGTGTTCTAGGGTTTAGGGCAGTGCAGTGGTGTTCGGGCAGTGTAGGGGGTCATGCTGGGGGTGGTGTTTTAGGGTTTAGGGCAGTGCAGTGGTGTTCGGGCAGTGTAGGGGGTCGTGCAGGGGGTGGTGTTTCAGGGTTTAGGGCAGTGCAGTGGTGTTCGGGCAGTGTAGGGGGTCGTGCAGGGGTGGTGTTTCAGGGTTTAGGGCAGTGGTGTTTGGGCAGTGTAGGGGGTCATGCTGGGGGTGGTGTTTCAGGGTTTGGGGCAGTGCAGTGGTGTTCGAGCAGTAAAGGGGTCGTGCTGGGGGTGGTGTTTCAGGGTTTAGGGCAGTGCAGTGGTGTTCCGGCAGTGTAGGGGGTCGTGCTGGGGGGAGTGTTTTAGGGTTTAGGGCAGTGCAGTCGTGTTCGGGCAGTGTAGGGGGTGGTGCAGGGGGTGGTGTTTCAGGGTTTAGTGCAGTGGTGTTCGGGCAGTGTAGGGGGTCGTGCTGGGGTGGTGTTTCAGGGTTTAGGGCAGTGCAGTGGTGTTCGGGCAGTGTAGGGTTTCGTGCTGAGGGGTGGTGTTTCAGGGTTTAGGGCAGTGCAGTAGTGTTTGGGCAGTGTAGGGGGTCGTGCTGGGGGAGTGTTTTAGGGTTTAGGGCAGTGCAGTCGTGTTCGGGTAGTGTAGGGGGTCGTGCTGGGGGAGTATTTTAGGGTTTAGGGTAGTGCAGTGGTGTTTGGGTAGTGTAGGGGGTCATGCTGGGGGTAGTGTTCTAGGGTTTAGGGCAGTGCAGTGGTGTTCGGGCAGTGTAGGGGGTCGTGCTGGGGGTGGTGTTTTAGGGTTTAGGGCAGTGCAGTGGTGTTCGGGCAGTGTAGGGGGTCGTCTTGGGGGTGGTGTTTCAGGGTTTAGGGCAGTGCAGTGGTGTTCGGGCAGTGTAGAGGGTCGTGCAGGGGGTGGTGTTTCAGGGTTTAGGGCAGTGCAGTGGTGTTCGGGCAGTATAGGGGGTCGTGCAGGGGTGGTGTTTCAGGGTTTAGGGCAGTGGTCTTCGGGCAGTGTAGGGGGTCATGCTGGGGGTGGTGTTTCAGGGTTTAGGGCAGTGCAGTGGTGTTCGAGCAGTAAAGGGGGTCATGCTGGGGGTGGTGTTTCAGAGTTTAGGGCAGTGCAGTGGTGTTCGGGCAGTGTAGGGGGCGGTGCAGGGGTGGTGTTTCAGGGTTTAGGGCAGTGCAGTGGTGTTCGGGCAGTGTAGGGGGTGGTGCAGGGGTGGTGTTTCAGGGTTTAGGGCAGTGCAGTGGTGTTCGGGCAGTGTAGGGGGTCATGCAGGGGGTGGTGTTTCAGGGTTTAGGGCAGTGCAGTGGTGTTCGGGCAGTGTAGGGGGCGGTGCAGGGGTGGTGTTTCAGGGTTTAGGGCAGTACAGTGGTGTTCGGGCATTGTAGGGGGTGGTGCTGGGGCTGGTGTTTCAGGGTTTAGGGCAGTGCAGTGGTGTTCGGGCAGTGTAGGGGGTCGTGCTGGGGCTGGTGTTTCAGGGTTTAGGGCAGTGCAGTGGTGTTCGGGCAGTGTAGGGGGTCGTGCTGGGGCTGGTGTTTCAGGGTTTAGGGCAGTGCAGTGGTGTTCGGGCAGTGTAGGGGGTCATGCTGGGGCTGGTGTTTCAGGGTTTAGGGCATTGCAGTGGTGTTCGGGCAGTGTAGGGGGTCTTGCTGGGGCTGGTGTTTCAGAGTCTAGGGCAATGCAGTGGTGTTCGGGCAGTGTAGGGGGTCTTGCTGGGGCTAGTGTTTCAGGGTTTAGGGCAGTGCAGTGGTGTTCGGGCAGTGTAGGGGGTCGTGCTGGGGGTGGTGTTTCAGGGTTTAGGGCAGTGCAGTGGTGTTCGGGCAGTGTAGGGGGTCGTGCTGGGGCTAGTGTTTCAGGGTTTAGGGCAGAGCAATGGTGCTCAGGCAGTGTAGGGGGTTGTACTGGGGGTGATGTTTCAGGGTTTATGGCAGTGCAGTGGTGTTAGGGCAGTGTAGGGGGTCGTGCTGGGGGTGGTGTTTCAGGGTTTAGGTGAGGGCAGTGTAGGGGGTCATGCAGGGGGTGGTGTTTCAGGGTTTAGTGCAGTGGTGTTCGTGCAGTGTAGGGGGTCGTGCTGGGGTGGTGTTTCAGGGTTTAGGGCAGTGCAGTGGTGTTCGGGCAGTGTAGGGTGTTGTGCTGAGGGGTGGTGTTTCAGGGTTTAGGGCAGTGCAGTAGTGTTTGGGCAGTGTAGGGGGTCGTGCAGGGGGTGGTGTTTCAGGGTTTAGGGCAGTGCAGTGGTGTTTGGGCAGTGTAGGTAGTCTTGCTGGGGGTGGTGTTTCAGGGTTTATGGCAGTGCAGTGGTGTTCGGGCAGTGTACGGGGTTGTGCTGGGGCTGGTGTTTCAGGGTTTAGGGCAGTGAAGTGGTGTGCGGGCAGTGTACGGGGTTGTGCTGGGGCTGGTGTTTCAGAGTTTAGGGCAGTGCAGTGGTGTTCGGGCAGTGTAGGGGGTCGTGCTGGGGGTGGTGTTTCAGGGTTTAGGGCAGTGCAGTGGTGTTCGGGCAGTGTAGGGGGTCGTGCTGGGGCTGGTGTTTCAGGGTTTAGGGCAGTGCAGTGGTGTTCGGGCAGTGTAGGGGTCGTGCTGGGGCTGGTGTTTCAGGGTTTTGGGCAGAGCAGTGGTGTTCGGGCAGTGTAGGGGGTCGTGCTGGGGGTGGTGTTTCAGGGTTTAGGGCAGTGCAGTAGTGTTCGGGCAGTGTAGGATGTCGTGCAGGGGGTGGTGTTTCAGGGTTTAGGGCAGTGCAGTGGTGTTCTGGCAGTGTAGGGGGTCATGCTGGGGGTGGGGTTTCAGGGTTTAGGGCAGTACAGTGGTGTTCGGGCAGTGTAGGGGGTCGTGCAGGGGTGGTGTTTCAGGGTAGTGCAGTGGTGTTCGGGCAGTGTAGGGGGTCGTGCTGGGGCTGGTGTTTCAGGGTTTAGGGCAGTGCAGTGGTGTTCGGGCAGTGTAGGGGGTCTTGCTGGGGGTGATGTTTCAGGGTTTAGGGCAGTGGTGTTCGGGCAGTGTAGGGGGTCTTGCTGGGGGTGATGTTTCAGGGTTTAGGGCAGTGCAGTGGTGTTCGGGCAGTGTAGGGGGTCTTGCTGGGGGTAGTGTTTCAGGGTTTAGGGCAGTGCAGTGGTGTTCGTGCAGTATAGGGGGTCGTGCTGGGGATGGTGTTTCTGGGTTTAGGGCAGTGCAGTAGTGTTCGAGCAGTGTAGGGGGTTGTCCAGGGGGTGGTGTTTCAGGGTTTCGGGCAGTGCAGTGGTGTTTGGGCATTGTAGGGGGTCGCGCTGGGGGTGGTGTTTCAGTGTTTAGGGCAGTGCAGTGGTGTTCGGGCAGTGTAGGGGGTCATGCACGGGGTGGTGTTTCAGGGTTTAGGGCAGTGCAGTGGTGTTCGGGCAGTGTAGGGTGTTGTGCTGGGGCTGGTGTTTCAGGGTTCAGGGCAGTGCAGTGGTGTTCAGGCAGTGTAGGGGGTCGTGCTGAGGCTGGTGTTTCACGGTTTAGGGCAGTGCAGTGGTGTTCGGGCAGTGTAGGGGGTCGTGCTGGGGCTGGTGTTTCAGGGTTTAGGGCAGTGCAGTGGTGTTCGGACAGTGTAGGCAGTCGTGCTGGGGCTGGTGTTTCAGGGTTTAGGGCAGTGCAGTGGTGTTCGGGCAGTGTAGGGGGTCGTGCTGGGGCTGGTGTTTCAGGGTTTAGGGCAGTGCAGTGGTGCTCGGGCAGTGTAGGGGGTCGTGCTGGGGGTGATGTTTCAGGGTTTAGGGTAGTGCAGTGGTGTTCGGGCAGTGTAGGGGGTCGTGCAGGGGCTGGTGTTTCAAGGTTTAGGGCAGTGCAGTGGTGTTCGGACAGTGTTGGGGGTCGTGCTGGGGCTGGTGTTTCAGGGTTTTGGGCAGAGCAGTGGTGTTCGGGCAGTGTAGGGGGTCATGCTGGGGGTAGTGTTTCAGGGTTTAGGGCAGTGCAGTGGTGTTCGGGCAGTGTAGGGGGTCGTGCTGGGGGTGGTGTTTCAGGGTTTAGGTCAGTGGTGTTCGGGCAGTGTAGGGGGTCTTGCTGGGGGTGATGTTTCAGGGTTTAGGGCAGTGCAGTGGTGTTCGGGCAGTGTAGGGGTCTTGCTGGGGGTAGTGTTTCAGGGTTTAGGGCAGTGCAGTGGTGTTCGGGCAGTGTAGGGGGTCATGCTGGGGGTGGTGTTTTAGGGTTTAGGGCAGTGCAGTGGTGTTAGGGCAGTGTAGGGGGTCGTGAAGGGGGTGGTGTTTCAGGGTTTAGGGCAGTGCAGTGGTGTTCGGGCAGTGTAGGGGGTCGTGCTAGGGGTGGTGTTTCAGGGTTTAGGGCAGTGCAGTGGTGTTCGGGCAGTGTAGGGGGTCATGCAGGGGCTGGTGTTTCAGGGTTTAGGGCAGTGCAGTGGTGTTCGGGCAGTGTAGGGGGTCATGCTGGGGGTAGTGTTTTAGGGTTTAGGGTAGTGCAGTGGTGCTTGTGTAGTGTAGGGGTCGTGCTGGGGGTAGTGTTTTAGGGTTTAGGGTAGTGCAGTGGTGTTTGTGTAGTATAGGGGGTCATGTTTTAGGGTAGTGCAGTGGTGTTTGGGTAGTGTAGGGTGTCGTGCTGGTGGTAGTGTTTTAGGATTTAGGTTAGTGCAGTGGTGTTTGGGTAGTGTAGGGAGTCGTGCTGGGGGTAGTGTTTTAGGGTTTAGGATAGTGCAGTGGTGCTTGTGTAGTGTAGGGGGTCATGCTGGGGGTAGTGTTTTAGGGTTTAAGGTAGTGCAGTGGTGTTTTTGTAGTGTAGGGGGGGACATGTTTTAAGATGCAATGCTCCAATACCTGACCAGTCTGCACTACATAAAACTGCAAAAAAACTAAAAATAAAAAGTGTTTTGCACACTTTTGTCATTGGGCTATATGTGGGCTACATCTGGGTAATATTTGTGCTACATTTGGGCTCTTTTTTCACTGGTGGCCATCTTGGAAGACTTCTTTGTTATGAAGTTTCCTAATTTCTTCATTTACTGCAGTCTTCTCAGTAGGAAATGCTTTCAGTTTTTACTTTGATTCCATCAAGAAGGCATTCAGATGTGTCTCACATCTGCCATAAATTCAGAATGTTAGCACTCTAGTTGCTCATTAGATCACTGGAGTAAAGCTACTGCTCACCAGGGAGTTAACTGGTAGTCTGCTGCTGGTATTGAAAGTGATTGTTTCAGTCTGCATGTCAGAATTTTCTAATGAAATAGAAGAGGATATGAGATCTCACTTAAAACATGCCCTAATTTTTCTTTCTGCAGCACTAACCATAATTTCTATTTCAAAAAGAACCCCTCATTTTGTTCCTTTTTAAATTAAATGTTTTAAGTGTTACCGGTTTATTCCAATCAAGATGGCTTCAGGTGTGCCATACTTTTGTCATAAGTAAGGCTGTTAGCGCTCTAGTTGTTCTTTAGAACACTCTGGGAAGCTGCAGTAGAACACAAAGGCATCAACTGGCAGGCTGCTCCTGTTGAAATATAACAGGAAGATATTTGAGATCACACTTGAAATATGTCCTAATTTTTCTTTCTACAGCACTAACCATAATTTCTACGACAAAATGAACCCCCTCATTTTGTTCCTTTTTAAATTAAATGTTTTAAGTGTTACCAGTTTATTCCAATCAAGATGGCTTCAGGTGTGCCATACTTTTGTCATAAGTAAGGCTGTTAGCACTCTAGTTGTTCTTTAGAACACTCTGGGAAGCTGCAGTAGAACACAAAGGCATCAACTGGCAGGCTGCTCCTGTTGAAATATAACAGGAAGATATTTGAGATCACACTTGAAACATGTCCTAATTTTTCTTTCTACAGCACTAACCATAATTTCTATGACAAAATGAACCCCATCATTTTGTTCCTTTTTAAATTAAATTGTTTAAGTGTTACCAGTTTATTCCAATCAAGATGGCTTCAGGTGTGCCATACTTTTGTCATAAGTAAGGCTGTTAGCACTCTAGTTGTTCTTTAGAACACTCTGGGAAGCTGCAGTAGAACACAAAGGAATCAACTGACAGTCTCTGCCCTTGTTGGATGTACATGTTTTACTGAGAATGTCAGACTTCATTCTCACATGAGTGATAAAGATAATGTGAATTTACAGAAAATATGCTCTCATTTTAGCTTCTGGAGCACCTTCCAAACCTCCATGGGACAAGCATGAGAAAATAGTGTTCTCTCAAACATGATTCATGATATCCCAGCAGAAGGTTTTTCACATGGTAAAATCACCTTAGAATACACCACAATTCCTAAAATTAGTATGGTACCATCAACAAATAAATTCTAATGTAACTAAAGCCTGTTATCACCCTTTATAGTTCTCCTTTTGGTGACCCTCAAAATCTTCTATTCACTACAATGCATTTCAATGAGGTACTATCATTTATATTGGTCCCAAGATGGCTGCCAGCAATTCCAGGATGAAGTGCTGACAGCCAATCAGATCTCACGATGACATGTGTGGTTAGGCTCCGCCCAGATATATATGTGACTTTACTTTTGATTTTCTCAGGAACTACTGAACGGATTTACACCATTTAAGCAAAAGGCACGAAACTGAACCAAGGGCTACCTCTTTGCCAAATTTGGTGTAATTCCGTTCAGCAGTTCGGGCTGTAGCTGCGACTAAAGGTTCCTATGGAAAAATGAATGGGGAAAACGCGTTTTGGGACCCCCTTTTTTCTCGGCCCCCGCTTGACGTATCACCCCGAGACTTTCAGGATAGGAGCGGACCGGAGCGCCCCAACAAGTTGGAAACTTTCGCGAAGATTCGTCAACCGGCGCCAACGTTATTTCAAATAGAATGTCGCGGATTTCCTATGGATAATAGGTTTTAACTATAACTATCTACTGGCGACCGCCAGTAGATAATATAATAAATATATATATATATAGATGAATAAAAAATAAATATATATATATATGTATATATATATATCGTCAAGTTACACATATGTGGAGTTAAATATAGTGAAACTTTGCTTACCGATAGAAATTTACCTGCACTATATTTTTTTCCTCAATATTCTTGAACTGATATTTTGCCCACACAATATTTGTCTCTGATATTCTGTCCAAACTGCTGAGGAGACAGGTGCGGAGGACAACCTCTCAACACTACATTCTAGTGCTTCCTGTTTAATTTTACACTACCTCATAATGCAAAGACAGATAATCAAGTAGAGAATAACCCTGGGCGGAGTTTGCGGAGTTGCGCTTGCTGAGCTACGCGAAACTCCGTGAAGTGGAAACTTGACGTTGGCGAACGCGAGCGAGGAAAAAAACACTGCTACGCTACGCGGGCGGAGTTTTTGGGATCTCCGCGAGCTCCGCGTAACGCGGAGTTCCGAAAACTCCGCAACCTCCGTGAGCGGAGCGGAGTTCACCGCCCAGGCCTAATAAAGAATTAACCCATTTATTAATTAAAAAAATAAACTCCAACCCTCTCCACTCACAACTGGCTCACCACATCACGTAAGACACCCAAAAAACATAAAAAGCAAGCACCCTGTCCTCATTCCTCATATTGTCCTTAGTTCACTCTCCTTCATAACAGGCCCACCCCTCAGCCTTTAAAACCCTAAAAGTCCAACTAGACTACCCTGTGCCAATTTCTTCCCACCCTCACCTCCCACAACAACAGATCCACCCTCCCCCTCCCTATATAAAATATGCATCCACAAACTCATTTCTGTTTGAAAGGTCTTGCTGATCCTTCTTCAGTTCCTCCAGGTCCTCAGTGACTCTATCGAGGAGGGCAGAAGTAAACAGTGGTGGTGGCACTGGTAGTGTTGCATGGGGGGTTGCAGGGAACCTCAGCAGCCTGTTGCGATGAAGCTGCCCAGATCCTTCCGCCAGGCAGCTAGCGGCAATGGTGGCTGCTGCCTCTTCTTCCTCTTCCTTTAGGACCACCAGCTGTCAGTACTCTGCCGCAATTGCCTCCTTTTTCTGGAGGCGTAGTCGACAAGAGTTCTCCCATTGGGAGTGGGCCTCTGGGGCAAGCCCTCCAGCACAAGTAGCTAGGTGATCCAAAGGAAGAAGAAAAGACCATTAATTGTTGTTCTAAATGCAAAAACTTGTGTATATACAGTTGTACAGTAGCAGAGCATTGCTAGTCACCTAGGGTCATTTGATTTTAATTAATGTGATTCTTGGTCAGAGGGCCAAGATTTACCCATAATACGTCAAGTAATGCAGCAGCAATCTATGGTATAAATAATTCAGGACTATGACCAACACCATAATCAAAAATATATTTGTTTTTAAAAATGAGGAAAAATTGAAGTTATTTCAAGAGGTGACACTTGCAATGCACACTTAATATGTTACTAACAAACGTCCTAGGGAGTCACATCATTTCAAGATCATAAGAAATCTCACATACTACTATAAGATGCTTCAGAACATCTCTTTTATTATAAGCACCACAAACCAATATTTAAACACATTTATATTGGTTGATTTAATGTAACATATTTCCTTTCTCAAGTTATTCTACTCTAACACATATAGTCCTAAGGTTATCGAGCTAAAACCAATATAGTCCGACAGCTAACACGTGTTTTGCGAGTTGTTGCATCTTCTGGGCTTTTGTTTGAATATTTCAGCTGGACAGAAAAGATATGGCTAAAATTACATAAAACAATTCCAGTTTAAGAAATGATAAAAGACAAGAAAAGAATAAAAAGAATTAAAACAAGAATAAACAAGGAAATTGCATCACTTTACAACATATGAAATCTCTTCAAATCATCATAATTGTATTCATATCAACAGACACCAATTATTTGCCTTCAAAGGTTTAAGGCACTATTTTTAGAACTTTTACTATACATTGAATTTCTTATCCTATAGGTTCCAATTTATTCCAATACATTTCTTAAAACATAGCTTATGGTGTGTCACTATATGTCTCTTTCTTAGAATGAAGGAATAGGCATCTACATAATTCCATAGTGAGACTCAGGCTTCATAATAATGCTCCACTTAAAATATAAGCTTCAAATTCACTTTCCCATCAGACAATTATTCCTTGAAATACTCATATGAGATTACGTGCATCTGATATTTATATATTAGAAGTCAATCATTTTAGTCTTAATTTAGCTATGGTCAAAATTGCTCACCATTTGAGCTTACCTAGAATTCCGAGATATAGTAATGCCTAAGTTTCCATCAGTTCCAATTATTTAAGCATCTGTTCATTCTCTAGTCCTCCAATAATGAAATTATGTGTTTGGTTGAGGACCTGCTAATAAGATTAATATTACTCTGTGGTTATCCATCTAATTACTAAGGACCAAGTCACATCGTTAAGTCTCTGACAACACAAATCCAGCTTGATATCACATGCAGTTACCTTGCGCTCAATGAATCTGAGTTATCCTTAGATGCTTCATCAATATTACAGACTAAAACCGCAATTCTTGTGAAACTCATATGTATTAACCGGGTATCACCTATTCCTTATAAAATGTCCTGAAATCCGCATTATAACCTAGGTCAAGATAGTACATCTTTATATGGATGGATTTTTTATTTGGATTTGCATTCTTAAGGGACTTTATATGATAGATTTGTGATCCCTCTTTAATACATCTAAGTTTTCACAATAAATCATTTTCAAATCATCAAGTCACCGGCTTCTAGCCGGTGACTTGATGATTTGACTAGGTCGTTAGTAATTAGATGGATAGCCATCAAGTAATATTAATCTTGCCAGCAGGTCCTCACCAAACACATATTGTAGTGTAATATGAGTTTGTTTATGATATTGAAATAAATGATGAAACTCTCTAGAACTTTTGTTAGTAATAAAACCTATAGACCGGCTAGATTACTGATTTCTTACATTGAGTTGGGCAGGACCAGTTAGATCTGAAAAAAAATCTTCTGATGATTAATGGCACACTTAATGTGTGTTACTGTTAATAAATAAATTAGCTACCAAATATAAATATATATATGTGCAACAATAATGGAGCCATACTGGCGGGGCAGCATGTTTTTTGGGAAAGGTAATGACAAGCCATCATAAATTCCAATGATGTTGTTCTTATCCTACTCTCTCCTGAGTGCCACACTACATCCTCCACCCCAAATATTATTCAGCACAAGCTTTTTTTCTCATCAATGGGGCAAGGAAGTGGGGTGTAAGGTAAAGGCTAGGTAAAGGTTTGGCTATGGACTTGTATTGTGTCATAGTCATCCCATGCTAGTAGGTTTAGTTGCATGGTTAGGGAAGGTAGAAGATGGAACAGTAATAGAAGCCATGAAAAGTAGTCAGTTAGACAAAAACTGTGGGAAACATGTGGCACATGCAGAGATGGGATTGTCATTTTTGGGCTGGCTGAGACAGAAAGATGGGGGAAAGGTAGGTGAGTGTGTACTGGGCACCAATTCAAAAGACGATGAGACAGGAACATAGGAGGCTGGATAATATATAAAAGGATTGCTAACTAGACTTGGAAGAAAGGAAAGAATACCTCAACAAATTCAGTAGCTGTCATTGAGAAAGGAAAGTGACTTATTACTTGTCTCAGCAACCACCCCTTTCCCTCCACAGGATGGTGGTTTCCTCTACCCTCCTCCTCAGGAGCCTGGAGTACCTACGGATCTAGACAAAAATATAAAGCACATATTTAGATACCTCTAGCCATTTGCAATCAATCAATCAATCATGTCACTTATAAAGCGCACTACATACCCGCGAGGGTCTCAAGGCGCTGGGGGAAGAGGGGGGTGGTGCTGCTACTGATCGAAGAGCCAGGTCTTGAGGAGTCTTCTGAAGGCCAGTCGGTCTTGGGTCTGTCGGAGGTTGGTGGGGAGGGTGTTCCAGGTCTTGGCGGCGAGGTGGGAGAAGGATCTGCCGCCGGCGGTCGTTTTCCGGATGCGGGGGACTGTGGCGAGGGCGAGGCTGGTCGAGTGGAGCTGGCGGGTGGGGGTGTAGAAGCTGAGTCGTCTGTTGAGGTAGGCTGGTCCAGAGTTGTGGAGTGCTTTGTGTGCGTGGGTGAGGAGCTTGAAGGTTATCCTCTTGTTGACAGGGAGCCAGTGCAGGTCTCTCAGGTGGGGTTTGATGTGGCTGCGTCGGGGGATGTCGAGGATAAGACGTGCAGAGGCGTTCTGGATGCGTTGCAGCCGTCTCAGGAGCTAAAGCCGTCGTTCCTGCGTAGAGGGTGTTTCCGTAGTCCAGCCTGCTGGTGACGAGGGCCTGGGTGACTGTTTTTCTTGTTTCGGTGGGGATCCACTTGAAGATCCTGCGGAGCATTCGGAGGATGTTGAAGCAGGATGAGGAAACGGCGTTGACCTGCTTAGTCATGGAGAGGGTGGGGTCGAGGATGACCCCTAGGTTGCGTACGTGGTCGGTGGGTGGCGGGGCTGTTCCCAGTGATGTTGGCCACCAGGAGTCGTCCCAGGCTGAGGGGTTGGAACCAAGGATGAGGACCTCCGTCTTGTCCGAGTTCAGCTTCAGGCGGCTGGTCCTCATCCATTCGGCGACGGCCTTCATTCCTTCGTGGAGGTGGGCTTTGGCGGTGTGAGGGTCTTTGGTGAGGGAGAGGATCAGCTGGGTGTCGTCGGCGTAGGAGATGATGTTGAGGTTGTGCTGTCGGGCGACGTGGGCGAGGGGTGCCATGTAGCTGCACACGCTCTAAAATCAATACCTAGCTAATGCTAGGTTATCCTATCTAAAGTATCACTTTGAAAGGTTTACCTGACATTTTATAAACCAAGTGGTCAACCACTCAATATTATTATTTTTTTAAATCATAATGAAGGTACATGGCTCTGAACAGATCTGAAAAACAATGAAGGTGTGGAAGGGAATGGAAAGGAAATTTGGTATTGGTAGTATCCAGCCGTGCTGCACTGTCATGACATCATGAAACCTTGCATGACATCCTGTTGGGGCCCATGATTACTATCTCTGTTCCTGTACTATAGACTGTTTGTTCAATAAAGCCTTCTGTCAATCTACATGTTGTGAATACTTATGCCTGCGTTCCTCTTACGTTACCAACAATCTTCTATTAACAACACAGGAGATGTAAAAGAGGGGCAAGAAAAGATTACTACAAAAGTGAGGGGAAATATTACAGACAGGAGGAAGTCAGCTTCAGAAACTTATTGAATATGAAAGAAAACAGTACACAAGTAGGCAGGTATACATGGTAAAAGTGGACATTAAAGTAGATTGAATGCAGTTTGAGAAAATAGAAAATACAGAAGACTATAATGCACACTAGTTGAAATGTGGGAATCATTAAACATGACTTACCAGCAGCACCAGCAGGAATGGGTGTGGGCACAGAGGCTATGTCTGGCCTATGGGGCAAGGGGGAGCGGCGGTGGTGGGCTGTTCTGAAACGAGAAAAGATAAAGAGGAGACCAAATACTTAATAGTAGGCACTCTTTTAAAATGGCTTTTTACAGGCAAACAGATCCACTGCCTGACTAAGCAATCCTTTCTCTCCCTTCACTTCAACCCAAAAATAAAATAGTTCTGTTTTACACAGAGTTTTCTATGATGGTATTGCTCCTCCACTCGATTCAAACAGTTTCGCTATTTTGTTTAATCCTAATTTTGTCACTTTGAAAGGTATGAACAAAGTCAATTTCTCTTTGTGTACTGCACCGCACAGAGATGGAGAGGAGTGAAAAGGTTTCTGCCACCATAACAAAGAGGCGTGGGTAAAAAAAGCAACAAAAAGGAGGAAGTCAGCTGTGGAAACAGGTAATAAAGAAACACAAAGATCTATGAAGGGATAACAAACAATAGATCAAGGGAAGTTGGGAAAATGGAAAATAATACTAAAGGGTATTATGAAAAATATGTGGGAATAGTTAACGGAAGGAAATAAGTAATAAACATGATGACTTACCAGTTGGAATAGCTTCTGAGGCTGAAGCATCTCTTGCACTACCATTACCCTGTGTCACAGTCAAGCTGGTAATGCTGGCGGCCATTTTCCTCTTGACCTGCTGCTTCGTTCTCTTTGGTTCTTCAGAGAGGAGTAAAGATAAAAGTAACAATGATTAATTTAGAAGTACTCTCTACAAATAGACAATTTTTTACAGGCATAACTTTGTAATATCTGACAAGCCAATCCTTTCCCTCCGCTCTAAAATTAGTTCTCTGTCCTACACATTGTTTGCTTCCTACAAATGATATTGTTACTTCCCTTGATTCATACTTTTTTTCTATTGTTGGGCAAAGTCAGTCTTTGTTCGCATAAGGCACCTCGCGGAGATGGAGACTGTATTAGTTATATAACTATATATATATATTTGAAAATAGTAATTTATTTATTGGATCCCTCCTTTGTAACAGATTGCTGACGCAAGTGCCCTCTAGTGCAAAAAAAGTCATTTATTTATGCATGTAGTACCATTTTTGCAGTGAACAGGCCATACTTTTTTGATGTTGGTGTGTGTCACTTGCACCCCCACCACGCAAAATGTTGTCATCAATTATTTCATTGCAGAGCTTAACAAAATATATGATCTTAAACCAAAGCAAAAATTGCAAGCCACTTTTAAGGTTTACACAACACCCTTGAATCAAGTTTCCACTTATGATTATCTTGGTATTCCACTGGATGATAAACTTAAACGGTCCCAACAGCAATCAAAAAGTACGATCACATTGGCACAGCAAGCTGGAGCGGTACTGAGGTTTGCAAATTAATTGGGCAAACATTCAGTGAAATCAGCAATCCTGGCCCATAAAATGAAAGCAAGGGCTGCTTGTCCATATGGCACTGAGGTCTGTGGATACAAGAAAAGCACAGAAATACAAACTACTGAAAACAATTTCATACAATGTTTACTATGACAGGGGCGTGGTACGCCAATGTTGGCTTTGAGGACAGATTTATGTATATATTAAAAATCGAGGACTATATTGCATTTGCTCCACTAAACAATTGGCATTGCATGTGGTCCAGGGATGAACTGGTATCATATAGACTTTCATTGCAAGATATTATGAAGCAGCAAGATTATCACAAGCTAACATGGTTTGCTCATTTGTCAGATGTTCTGACCAGTATTGGCTTAAATAAATATTGGCATCATCCTGAGAGGATCACAAAGGATAGCCTTGATGTGGTAATGAAGGCATATTGGCACCATAAACAACAAACAAATTTGAGTGATCTAGGTGCCCTGTCAAAGTGCTACTTTTCTTTTAATCAAGACTTGCTTCCAATTGATTTTCTTGATGATGTTTGCCTGGCAGGAAAAAGAGCCCTTTATCTCCAATTTAGATTAGGTACTTTACCAGTGGCTTCTGTGACTAAAAGATGGCTGAAATCACCAGGTGACGGATTGGAGCAGTTCCCCTGCCCTCTTGGAGGCTGTGAAACATTAATACACTTTCTTTTGCTGTGCCACTTTACTTACCGCATTCGTAGATATTATCTGCGACCAACCTTTCTTACATTTAAAATTAGAACTTGCAAAGAGGCAGAGGCTCACTGTATGAGAACTGATGATAGAGCTATTATAGTGGCTGTTTCATCCTACATTTATGCAGCATGGACACCAAGATCAGTCATACATTCAAAATTGGATGTTGATAGGCAAGTCTGGACAATCTCTAATGGAGTCACATTAGATTAAGCTAGCACGCAAGCACTTTTACATCACTATTTATATACTAAGGGCCAGATTCACAAAGGCAATCTGAGACAAAAGTCTAACTTTTGGTATTCACAGAGGTCATTTACGAGTCGTATCATTACGTCCACAGTCGGGCCGGAATCTCCGCACTCGAGCTGTACTCCCCACACTCGGGCCGTACTCTCTGCACTCGGAATGTACTCTACGGCTCAGGCCGGATGAAGTGTAATCAATGGGCCGGAATATATTTTTTCAAAACAGGAACATTAGGAACGTTCGATAAATAGTAGAAGAGGTCATGAAAATCAGTTTGGGCAGAGAAAAGGGTCTGGCCGGACACTACATCATATCCCAGAAACGTTTGCTCCTTTGCATCATGCTACGTGCAGTCCATGATTTGCGCTCCCCTCAGTGTTGACTGTAGTCAACACAGTCAATACTGAGGGGAGTTCAAATCATGGACTGCTCAACACTGAGGGGAGCGCAAATCATGGACTGCATGAACCATGATGAACTGGCTGTACTACCAACTGTGATAGTAATGTTTATCGCTTTGCATCAAGTCAGTAACAAGACTGGTGAGCTGTGTGATGCTGACGCGCTAGTTCATAATGTGCCTCTCAAAAGTGGAGCGCGTGTGCTTACCAGTAAAGTATTAATGTGGTGCTTTCCGGTAAAATTCTGATGCAGCATTTGAAAGGCCCGTGTGGGTTGCAGCCACAAGCAGAGGTGCAGCCGCGAGCAGAGGTGGCCACAGGCATGATTGTCGGCCCTTCTTTGTGACATCATGGCCATGGAGCCCCTGGGTACTTCAGTGGAATCCATAGTTACCAGAGTCCATAGTTACCAGAACACACAACAACCTATCATAATTACATCACCAGCGTGCTGACATCACTGACGGGACCGCCATATTAGATTGGTGTATGGTGTAAAGCAACAGCGGCGTGCACGATATTTGCCAGAAGCACGCCATTTTTAACAGTGAGCATTCTGTGTCATCTGACACACTTCCACAGTGACGCGCACGCTATTGGTTAAAATTAAGACTTGAGACCTTCTTTAGTTAGGTGAAGATTTTGGCACATTCCTTATCGGTGTCACACCGGCCCCATCTGATTTTGGGGGAAGAGGTATTTTGTGATTGAAGGCTTGGTATTTTCTACCAAGACTCCTTCACAGGTCAGAGATGTGAATTCGCTTACCAATGCTGTTTTGGTAGTGGGCTCTGGTGAGAAGTCACTCACCGAACACTTGGACTATGATTGGAAGCTACTGCATTACCATACTAATTTTCTTTATAATGTCATGCCGTTACCTGTGCATATTGTTATGAAGGTCAGGTTGTATTTATTGTTTTGCAATGCTACAAGATGTTGGTGTATGATTTCTACTGAAAAGTCATAGCGTGCGCTGTTGGTCAATGTTTGTCTGGGTTGTTGCAAGGCAAATATTTTGAGAATGCTCACTGCCGAGTGTATTGTTCATGGAGATTTTGTGGTGTTGCCTGTGATTGGTGTACTTGTGCCAGTTTTTTTATTTCCCCTGATGTGTCTGTGGATGAGATTGGTCCTCATTTGAGACCCTAATGAAAGAGAATGTTTTTGTATTGCTGAGTTAATGTTGCCCATCCTTCCTAAGGGGTTAAGGGTGTAGGAGCAGAGCGTAAGCCCAAGATTCCACCCTTTCTAAAGGGTAAGGGTGTATGGTCATTTGTTAGTCCAGTGGGTAGTTACCATCCTTTTGGTGTAGGATGATAGGCTAGTTTTTAGCCCAACATTAAGGGGGTACTTTGTTACACCCCTATGTAGTAGAGGGTAGGTAAAACCCCTGGTCCCTTTTGAGTGTATGGTGATGAGGGTGCGTGTACACCCAATGCACTACAGTGTGGAAGAAACCTGGCCCATTTTGGTGTTGAGTTATGGTGTGTATGGGCTGGTCTTGTCCGAGTGTATGTGTTGTGAGAGTAACGGTTAGTTGTGTTCAGATTTCGGGTTATCTTCATTCTTGCACTGTTTATTTGTGGGACGTGTTGATGGTCTGCGTATTTTACTATCTTTTACCCTTTGGAGCTTTGGATTTTTTTTTGCAGAGAGTATTGTTTGATCCTTTTTGTTAGTTTCAGTGGGGTGGTTTTATGCTTTTGTTGGATATTTTGTGCATCGTCCTTTTGAAGTTTATGTTGTTTCATGGGGGTGATATGTTGTGTGCTATATCCTGTTGTGGCCCCTTGCCATCTTATGCATTCTTCCCAGAGCATGGTATCCAATGTCATGGGACTGTTTCATCAATTATCATCTTACATCCTATGATATTTTCAGTTGTAATTTTTAATGTTTATATATAAAGAGGGGAGATGTGTTGTATCCTAATACATCCTCCCCAGCGTTCCAGGCCCCTGCTGCTCAGCCAGTGTGTGACATCATCTAGAATGTAGAGTGTTGGTGGGATGGGAGTGTCAGTTGGAGTTATGGGCTGAGCAGCAGGATGCTGCTCCTGGTGGGGCTTAGCTATCTACTTACCTACTTGTAACAAAGATCTAATAAACCTTCTTACAACCAACACTACGGCCACTGGGCTACCTTCCATTACAACAGTGAGGCTAAGGCCTTTTCCTTCTATTCTCTCAACTGTCTGTGGTAGAGGTTGAGGGCTGTCTTGAAGGTGGTCTTGTCAGTCGTGTCCTTGCTGGTGCGCCATCCCCTTTCCAGTTGTTTACAGTGTCATTTATCAGTTCTGAGTTCTTCAGTGTAGCAGCTATCCTGCTTGATGGACCTTCTGTGGGTGTTGTTGCCAATAGGAGCGACGCTCTCGGCACAGTTTGTGATCTAATTGTTGAAGTTTCTGATGTTCTGTTCCAGGTTGTTGGAGGAGATGGAGTGGGTGGTGCTGAGGCCATTGATCCATGTCTCCTTTGAGACTTTGCACCTGCTGCGGTGAAGGCTTTGGACAGACTGGGGTCAGAAGTCTGTGGGCTGGTGATGTTGAAGTGGACGATAGAGTGGTCGGTCCAGGTGTGTTCCTTGGTCTGGCTGTACCTGATGCGGTCGCTGGAGGTGAAGATGGGGTCTAGTGTATGGCTTGCGGTACACATGGGGTCATGAAGGAGTTGGGTGAGTCCGATGTTGTTCATATGTCACTGCTCTGTTGGCCACTGCACTCTATACCAGTACACTCTATACCACTGCAGTCTCTCTCCACTCTTCGCCACTGTGCTGCATGCCACTGCACTCTATGACACTGAGCTCCATGCCACTGCACTGTACGCCACTGCACTCTACACCACTGCACTCTACATCCCTGTACTCTATGCCACTGCACTGTATGCCACTGTACTCTATGCCACTGCACTGTATGCTACTGCACTCTACACCACTGCACTCTAAGCCACTGCATTGTATGTAACTGCACTCTATGCCACTCCATGTTACTCTTCACCACTCTACTCTACACCACTTTACTCTATGCCATGTCACTCCATTTGACACCACTGCACTCTACACGACTGCACTGTAGTCTGCACCACTGTACTCTATGCCACTATACTCCACTCAGCACCACTGCACTCTGTGCCTTTTCACTGGACGCTACTGAAGTCTGCGACACTCCAATCTGCACCACTGTACTCTACGCCACTGCACTTTATGCTACTGCGCTGTGCGCTGCTGTACTCTGCACCAGTCCATTCTACGCAACTGCACTCTATGCCACTGCCATTTATGCCACTGCATTCTACGCCACTCTACTGTACTCTCCACCACTCTACTCTACGTCACTGTACAGTACACTATGTGACTCCATTAGACGCAACTGCACTCCACGCCAATCTACTCAACTCAGCACTAATGCAGTCTGTGCTACTGCACTGGACGCTACTGAAGTCTGAGCCACTCCACTCTGCACCACTCTATTCTATGCCACTGCACTTTATGCTACTGCACTGTGTACCGCTCTACTCTGCACCACTCTACTCTATGCCACTGCACTCTACGCCACTACCATTTAGGCCACTGCACTCTACCACACTCCATTGTACGCTACTCTACTGTACTCTCTACCACTCCACTCTTTGTCACTGTACAGTACGCCATGTGACTCCATTAGACACAACAGCCTTCTACGCCACTGTACTATACTCTGCAAAGCTGTACTTTATGCCACTCTACTCAACTCTGCACCAATAAAGTCTATGCCACTGCACTGTATGCTACTGCAGTCTGCGCCACTCCCCTCTGTACCACTGTGCTCTACGCTACTGCACTCTTCACTACTACACTCTGCACCACTCTACACTAAGCCACTGAAATGTATGCCACTGCACTCTATGCCAGTGCACTCTACTCGAGACCACTGCACTTTACACCACTCTACTCTACTTTGCACCACTCTACTCTAGGCCACTGCACTCTATGCCACTGAACTCTACCCCACTCTATTGTACCTCATGCCACTCCACACAGTGCCACTCTACTATACACCACTCTACGCCACACTACTGTACTCTAAGCCACTGTGCTGCACTGCACTCTATGCCACTCTTCTCAACTCTGCACCACTGCAGGCTATGCCACTGCATTCTATGCTACTGCAGTGTGCAACATTCCACTCTGCACCACTACACTCTACGCCACTCTACTCAACTCCCCTGTAGTCTACACAACTGTACTCTATGATACTGCAGTCTGCACAACCCCACTCTGCACATTGTACTCTATGCTACTGCACTATATGCCACTACACTCTATGGCACTCTACTCCACTCCACTGTATGCCACTCTACTCCACTCTACGGTACTCCACTCTATGTCACTGCACTCTACTCTGCACCACGGCAGTCTGTGCCCCTCTACTCTACTGCAATCTATGCCTCTTTACTTTACCCCACTTGAGTCTACCCCACTTCACTCTACACCACTTTACTCTACCCCACTTAACTCTACGCCACTCTACTGTATGCCACTGCATGCCACTGTACTGTACACCACTGCACTGTACACCACTGTACTCTACGCCACTCTATTCTATGTCACTTGAAGCCACTCTACTCCATTCTACTCTCTGCCACTCTACTCCACTCTACTCTGTACCACTCTAATCTATGCCACTGCACTCTATACCACTGTACTCTACTCTGCACCACTCTACTCTATCCCATTTCACTCTATGCAACTCTAAGCTACCCAATTTCACTCTACTCCACTTCATTCTATGCCACTCTACAGTACGGCACTCTACTCTACGCCATTCTACTCTACCCCACTTCTTTCTATGCCACTCTACTTTCTCTGCACCAATCTACTCTACGCCACTGCACTCTACACCACTGTACTGTACTCTGCGCCACTCTACTTGATGCAACTCCACTCTGTGCCACTGTACTCTACACTACTGTACTCTACATCACTCCACTCTACTCCACACTCTACCCCACTTCACTCTACCCCACATCACTCTACACCACTCCACGCTGCTCTACCCTACCCCACTTCACTGTATGTGACTCTTCTCTATGCCACTCTGCTCTATACCTCGTCACTCCACCCCACTTCACTCTACCCTACTATACGCAATACTACTCTATCCCACTTCACTCTACCCTACTTAACTCTACCCCACTTCACTCTACCCTACTCACTCTATGCCACTCTCCTCTACTCTGCACCACTCTACTCTACACCACTGCCCTATACTGCACTGTAATCCTTTCTGCACCACTTTACTCTATGCAGCTCCATTCTACACCACTGTACTCTACACCATTCTACTGTATTCCATTCTACTCTTCCCCACTTCACTGTACCCCACTTCACTTTACACCACTCTACTATATGCCACTCTATTCTAACCCACTTAACTCTACCCCACTTCACTCTACACCACTCTTTGCCACTCTACTCTTCGCCACTCTACTCCACAGCACTCTACTGTATGCCACTCTACTCAAAGCCACTCCAAGCCACTGTACTCCATTCCACTCTACGTCACTCTATTACGCTCTACTGTACTCCCCTCTATGTCACTGTACTCTATGTCACAGGGAGCATGTAAAAGTGGCATTTTCAAAATTGTAACTTAAAATCCGACTTTACCATAAAAGAGGTTTTGTTTTGTTTCACAATTCTTTATACAACACTGCGGCAGCCCACCAAAACCAGTACACATATGGGCACAGTAGAAGCACAATTGGGATACAGCCGAGCTGGGATGCACCATCTCAAAGCAGCCAACTGTGGACAGGTGGACAGAGGGATGGGGAAGAATGAGACCCATAGCCCTGGGTGGGGGGAAGGGCAGAAGCAAGCAAAGAAAAGAGGAGGCGGGAGAGAGCGAAAGGGGGAAGGAGGAAAAGGGAGCGGGAGATAAGAAAGACACATAAGGAAAGGAAGTAGAAAGAAAAGGCATAGAGAAATGGATGGAAGGGAGGGTTCAGGGAGGTGAAAAGGGATGCGAGAGGTAAGTGAGAGGATTCAGAGGCAATCCCGGGGCCGCCGCTGTGGAGTAGGGAGCCAAGAAAAAGTGGGTTGCAGGAGCTAAATCAGCCCTCAAGAGCCGCAGTTGTCCCATGGATTCAGCCACCTGGCAGCCGGCACCTCACTGCCTGTCATCCTGCAGAAAGGGTGCCCAGATCAGGAAGAAGGTCTCCGCTCTGTTCTGCAGGTTATAAATGACGAGTTTGTACTAGGGTGTCTGGTACATGGCCGAGAGCCATTCCTCAAGCGTGGGGAGAAGGGGGCAGTGCCAATGTCAAAGGAAGCAGTTATTTGCCGTTGCAAGTGCCGTATGGAACAGCCGGCCCTCATGCCGGGATAGGGTCGGAAGATCTGCAAGGTCATGGGGCAAGATATGGGGTCGGGCCAGGGCTACCGAGACCAGAGTCGCACTCAACGTGGCACCGGCTGCCCCCCAGAAGAGTGGGACAATCACAGAGGATGTGGACCAGGTCACAGCAATCATCATCGCAGCTCCAGCAGTTAGAATGGGGCAGCAGTCTTGTCAGTTTCCAGTGCTATTCTTGCAGCTACTTGAAAAGACAAAATTTCAGCTGTGCTTCCCTGGCCCCGCGGTCTAGTGCCTCCAGCAGTTCCGCTCAGTCCCCCGGCTCACACTCCACCTGCAGGCGAGTTTGCCACTTGGTGCGTAGACTGTCCATCATGGGTAAGGAATACAGGTGATGAGACAGGAGACTGTAGAAGTTGAACAGCACCCTCGAAAATGGCACCAAGTCCAGAGGTAGGAAACCACAGGGAAGGCTGGACGGACCAGGGCTTTGGGCCCAGGCAATGGGTGAGGTGGTGTCATAACTGGAGATAACGCCACAGTTGGTGAAGCGGGAGGCTATTCTCCTTTTGGAGCGCTGCAAAGGTTTTAAGGGTAAACTGGGCAAGCACATGGTGTAGGGTGTGGATTCCCGCAGGTCACCACATGCCCAAGTTAAGCACCTTACCACCAATACAAAGGCCAGCATTGCCCCACAAGGGTGCATAAAGAGAGTTTTAAATTACAATTTCTCAGGCACCAGACATGAAATGTTTACTTGTTCCCAATCAAAGGTTAGCACTTATTAAATGTAATAAGGCAGCCCAATGTTATCCTATGGGATAAATAGTTTTTCACTACCAGGATATGTAAAACTTAAAAGTACATGCCCAACCTTTTAATTACAATTCACCCTGTCCTATGGGCTACATAGGGCCATAACATGTGATGACATATGTAATAAAAGGGGAGTTTAAGGCTTGGTAAGGGGCTTGCTTTGCCAAGTCAAACTGGCAGTTTAAAACTACATTCAGGCTGCAAAGGCAGGCCTGAGACATGTTTTAAGGGACTCCTTAAGTGGGTGGCACAATAAGTGCTGCAGGCCCACTAGTAGCATTTAATTTACAGGCCCTGGGTGCATGGTATGCCACTTTACTATGAACTTACAAGTAAATTAAATATGCAAATCAGGTGTAACCTACTTTCACCATGTTTTAGGGAGAGAGGACAAGCACTTTAGCACTGATTAGCAGTGGTATAGTGCAAAGAGTCCTAAGGTCAACAAAACGAATTCAGAAAAATTCAAGCGGTGAAGGCAAAAGGTTTGGGGTGACCCTGCAGAGAGGCCCAAGTCCAACAATGTGCAATAGTTTTTTGGTAAGAAAAGCATTTACAGGCTCTGCCAGGTTAGCTACTTGCAGTAAGGATACCAGGAGATATCTTATAGAAAGTACCACAGGTGCACAGTAGGTATGTGCGCCTGCTATTGGTATTAAAGAAGGGGGCCCACAAGTGTCTGCAGCCCCTTCTGTAAAAGTGATACCACTGGTGCACATGTAGCACCAGCACTATCGTAATACAACGTTCCCTCATTTGCATTTAAGCGTGGCCCGATGCAAATGAGGGAATCACTTTGCCCCTGCACCCGCGCCATACTACAGATTCGGGTGCAGAGGCAAACATGCCCTTAGGAAGAGGTGTGGCGCCGCGGCCAGGGCGACTGACGCTGGCCGCTGGGATCATGGTTCGATCCCTGGCTCCGGCGGCAGGGGTCTGCCCAGCACCATGTGACTCTGGGCAATAGCTCGCTTAATCTTCCCAACGGCCCCCAGCGCCGAGATACCCCTTCGGGGGTGATTGGTGCGCTATACAAGTACTGGATTTACATTTAGGAGGTGCACTGACAGTACGCCACAAAAAGATGTTGCACTGTCAGTCTGCCCCCTAAGACCAGTCCCATGAACCCCTCAAACATTCCCCTGCAAGTGTGTGATGTCACTAACTGCACCCACCTGCAAGGGGATCTCTAACCCCACTTCAAAGTGCAGGCGGTTTGCCGGCTGCACAGAGAAACACTTGCTTTGAAGAAACCGCTCAGTATTTCACTTGAATGCGCTGCCCCCAGGGAAGTGTGAGTTCACGGCTGCCCAGAAGGCAGTGCATTCATCATAATGGGGGGCACTTTCCCTCTTTGCATCTGGTGCACCTGTTTAAAGTACGTCTCGGCACAAACATGGAAAGTGCACCCTATTTGTAATACAGGCCTAGGAGACCACTTGACACATAAATTTGCTTCAATAATTGGCAACATACACAAAATATGCAGCTCATCGTATCACCATATGATGTGGTGCTGTTTGCCGCTACCTTCGTTGTTACCTTATATGGATCCTTTAGGATTAGCGAGCTAGTAGCAAGATCGATGTAGGATCATGCATGGGGTCTACAGTGGCATGATGCTCAAATGACTTGTGACAGGTTGGTCGTCAAATTAAAGAGGTGCAATATGGACCAACTATGTAAGGATCCCCTCACTGAAATTCATGCTGCATCAGCAACACTGATTTGCCCGCTGTCACATAAGAGGGCTTACTTAGATCTGTAACGAGATTTGGGGTTTGCATGCTTTTAATTCACTGGAATGGGGAAGGCTTGTTGTTTTACCACTTCTCTCTGCATTCTGGGCTGCAGCCCCCAAGGAAAGGTGGATTAACGAATCCAATATATCCTTACCGCCTTTTAGAATTGGAGAAGCCACCCTTGTCTCACACAGGAAAAGGTCAGTCATATAGGCCACATGTCATCCTCTTCCTTTAAGCGTTTTTCGTCTGTCCTGAGTTTTTATAGTTGTGCCTCCTTTTCCGTGGGTCACTGTTTGTTCTCTGGTAGCAGTGATGTCTTCCAAGGTCATGTGGGTCATCTGCAATTCCTTCATTTGGAAGGAAGCAGGGTACAGGTTGTAACAGCCACCGTCGTAGGGATCAGAGTGGCCGAATAGGAGACACGTACCTTGAAGTAAGTGTGACAACAGGGCGGGGTTCCCACTCTGTCCCCGAGTTAGGATCATCATTGATGAAACTCGGGTACACAGGCGGTGTGTATACAAAAAAGGGCAATCATAGCCCCTAAGAGTTCCCTACCATATAGTGACAAGGCTAGGATGGTTTGTATGTAAAACCTCATTTTTAGGGATCCGTATCCTGAAGAATGCCATTGATGCCATCGACCCATATGGGCGGCGACCTACGGCAGAAACATGTTGATACGGCAGATAGGGTAATGGTGTCATTGCTTGCCCAGATTCCCTGATTTTTAACTTTTTTAATCCTGCCAAGTGGGATCCATAATAAAGACAGCGGATACCCACTTAGACAGTTTTAAAAAAAAAATTCTCTGTGTGAGGGATCCCTATTCTATGATTTCTTTCTTTTCTATATTCTGTTTTTCTCAGTGCTCCTCCCTGAATGTTGGTCTGCACCAGGGAGTCGCAGCGGCCCTATGATGAAGCATGCCACTCATTGAGTGGGTGAGGGCAGTATTTACACCCCTTTGGGACTCCTAAATTAAGTCATAAATTCTCAGCTCTTGCCTCTTTCTTTTGTGTAGGTGAGGAATGGATTTCGCCATTTTTATTGAAAAAATATTTTTTTGGGGCGCAGGAGGGGACTCGATAGCCCACGACCTAGAGGGTAATATATATCGAAAAATTGTTTCTGAGTTATTACCTTTAGTTACTAGCCCTTCTCGTGCAGTGAGTAGCCTTCATAGCTTAGTCTCATGTGATACCTAGGTAGGCCTGGGGCACGGACATCAAGTCCAGAGATAATAATGTATTGATTAGTCATCTTAACAATGAGATTTGTATGCTGTGTCTGGGGCTGGAGTGTTACACTCTCAACCAATGACCTTTTAGGACAGCACAGGCAGCAATCTTTACTCTGCCTGGGTGTTCACACCAAACATAACAAGATGCTGGACGGAGTGCTGAAACTTTTCAACCACTTCCCCCCATTCAAGAGATCTGGGTTTAATCCATTGTTTTTTGCTCACCATGCGACCCCAGTTTGGATGCAGCCATATGCAAATCAGTCTTGACCCTGTGCCTCATGAGAACAGTCCAGTCCTAACTGCCAGGCCAGGTACTAGCTGGACTGGATACAAGCATCCTGGGACCGGTTTCAGTGTACCACCCCTCATCAGCCAGGCTAGCTTGAAGCCAGGCGTTCACACCGGGTCGGGGTGCATAGGCACACAGTTCACCTAGCAGTGTAGGACATGGGCCTGTCTCACAGCACTGTGTGCACCAGAGTGCAAGGGTGTCTGTGTGCAGGGGAGGTTTGTTTATGTATAGGAAGGTGCCCCTTCCTGCACATAAACAAACCTAAAATGCCATTTTGTAACTTTCATGGGTGCTGCTTCATGCAGCACACATGCAAGTTACAAAACGGCATTTTTAAAAAAGGTTTGTTTATATACAGTAAGGGACACATTCCTGTACATAAACAAATTATGGCATTTGCTTTTCCATGTGTGCTGCACAAGGCAGCACACATGGAAAAAGCAGAAACGAGGAGAAATAAAGCATTTTTCCTCGTTTCGCCACCTTAAGACCAGATTTTTCCTGGTCTTAAGTTTGGCGTCTACCTCCTATTTACGCTGCCCTTGTGAATAGGAGGTCGCGTCAAACTCAATGGGTGTTGCGGTGGAACGCCCACCGCAACACCCACTGCACGCCCCCTTCACGCTAAAAACAGCGTGAAGGGGGCCCTATTCACAAGGCAGCGTTAAGCCACTAAATAGGGCGAAGCCCCTATCGCCACAACGTCACTGAAAGTGAAAGTGACGTTGTGGTGTCGATAGGGGCTTGAGAATATGCCCCTGTATACGGTATTCTAATTAAATAGCAAGTTCAAAAAGCAAGTATATTTTTAGGGGAAAAATCTCATTTACCATCTAGATAGAAGTGACTTTTAAGAATAAGCCTGTATTTCGAATCTGCCAAAAGCCCAGCAGAGGGCGCTATTAACCTGCTCATCAGTGCTTCGCAGCGCGCAGCCCTGATATTCCCATTATGACGGCTGAGATTTCGCAGGCCAGGTCATTTGAAACAATTTATTTAGACTTCTAATTATCGTACAATATTGTTTGCTTAACTTGTTATTTCTTATGGGCAGCCGCGTGTCCTGCCGCCGCCCGCTCCATTAATCCAAAATACATTATGGAAATGCAGAGACAGACAATTTGTAATAAAACCCACAAAACAATTTGGCCAAATGATTGCTCGTTTAGAGAGCAATAATCGTGGCCGTCCATTCTCCGGATATGTATATCAATATTGTAATTGCAAAAGGCCTGAATGATAGACTCGCCAAACAAAAACTATCCTTTAATGTCAATGTATTTCGGTGGCTTGAATCTGCATAGACGCACAAGAGGGGGGCAGGTGATAAACCCCCCAGAGCAAGGTTCCTTCTGTTAATAAATGGCTGGAAATTATAGTGTTTTTCTTCATACGTTAATTGATCAGATTTGGGGGCACGCCCATTGTATATGTTGTTTTGTGTGCAAATGCAGAGGGTGAGACGAAAAATACACTATTGTATAAACAGTGAGGTGAGAAGCACGCCGCTGTGCGCATTGTAAACATTAAGGGCGGGATCTCTGCTCAGTGACCAGGTTGTTGTTTACATGAAGGTTTTGGGGCACCTTGTGTGCGTGATGGGGTTCGCCCTCGGGCCAGGTTGGTAGGCAGGTGAAGGACGTGGCAGGACTATATATACCATGTTTACCGTACTTGTGACAAGAGCAGAAAGTGTGACGACCGAGGGATTACGTGGGTGCGGTCATCTTCCTCGTTCCCCACGCTCGTGTGACAACCAAACATTTGCGTGTGCGCGCGAGCATCTGTATATGCGTGCTTGTGCGTGTGAGCTCGTGCGTGCGAATGTGTGTGTGGGGGTGAACATGTGGGTTGATGTGTGTGCATGTATACCTGACAGCTCGGGCGCTTGCGTGTGTTAAAATGCGTGTTCGAGTATTGGTGTCCGTTTGTGTGTTTCCATACCCTAGGAAATAAAATGCAGAACACGAAATAAAGAACGTGTTCCTACATGGATTAATTTTAATTTCCGTGTTTGAGTTATAGAGTGGTGTTTGGCGTACTTCACTACAGGCAGTCCCTCTGTTGGCCGTGTGTTGGTGACAATGGCACGCTGTTAAGTTGTTCCCGTGTCCGACTTCGCGCTCACCAGCCGGTTCACGGAGTTGTATTTTTCCTACTTACATTCCAAAGTTCCACCCCTGGGCGTGTGGCCTCGCCACGTCTCATTTGCAAATCTGATATGGGTATGAAACCGGTGGTAGAAGTGCGTCCGAAAAAGTATGGGAACTGTGATGCTGCGCGCAATGGGGGTGGAGTTAGTGGGTGTGGTCAAAGGCGTGCCTTAAAAATATATATATTCTGCAACTTTTTTGGCTCTTTCACCTTCATGTAAATAAATATAAGATAAGGGAGAGCTTAAATTAAAATGAAATGCAAGTTATGTGAATCAGTGGGAAACACCCACCAGAGAGCCACAGAATTGAATCGTGCGTGGTTGGTGTATTTAAGAATAGTGACTTTTGAATGCTAGTGAGACAAGGTCTCAGTCTGTGACAGAAAGCACTCTGAACATGTAAGTCGTTATTTTAAACTAGCATTGCACACAGTGTAGGATATACTGTTACAAAATGCTTCCAAAATACAGATTTTATTAAAATCCAGACTATACATAGTGTAAACATTTTTTTTTATAATTTTTGTGTGTGCTTTCAAAAGCACACACTTCACAGCTTAGCTGGTAGATCCCTTACAATACTTCTCAAAAAGACTAAATGTGTGCCCTCAGGACGCTTCAAGGGATTCCATCAATTAAAGACATTACCTGCTTCCAAGCACCCTTTCCATTTACAGATTGACCAGTTGCTCACATTTACATTTCTTTCAGGCAATCAGGCAACCTGGCAAGAAGGCTTGTTTAGCTGTTTGCTCCTCCTTCGGTTTCACACCAGGAGACTCCCTGCCAGGAGACTCCCTGCCTTACACTTCAGCTGAAGTATTTCTACTGTGGGAATTAACCATCCCGGAATGGTTATATTTTAACAAAAAGTAGGGGTATCTCGTTTTCCAAAACTAAAAAAGTAGAGGAACGTCATGCCAGTCAGATCTCCAACCCCCTTCACCCACCCCTCCCTGCCAAAACTCACACACACACTTCGACCACGGTATGAAACCCACTGGCCCCACGCAGATGGCTCAGCGAGTTAAGACTCGTCGCTTAAATCGTGTTTGACAAGGTCGGACTGGGATAGAAAACAGGCCTGGGAACCAAAATAAAAGTCCGCCTCAACCCACAAAAAAAGAGCCCCCTATTGGAAAATCAGAAAACTAAAAAAGTGACCCACATTCTTCAAACCAGGGCGGTAAGCTTGTGTGACGCATAAGTGTTTTGCAATATATGGGAGACTGCATGCATGTGTGCCCGCTGCAGGCAATGTTTGTGGCCATATCAGGGAATCGACAGAAGAAACGTGAGCATCAGATCACAAAACAGGCCACAAACAGGCAACAAAGCGACCCCAACCCCTGACCTGTTAGACCAGCCTTCTGACGCTGCCAGATTGCCTTATATAGGCCAGTCCGACCCTTGTGTGTGGCCTGTAGTTCACCAGCTCGAATCCCTGCCGATCCTGCCTTTCATCCTTCTAGGGTATGTAAGCCCGGTAATCTTAAATTGGGAAATAGAAACCATTACGAATAACAGCCCCTAGAATCGGCCTCGGTACGGCGTGGCGCGCTGAAAAAAGGTTGAGTGGCACTTGAAAATATAAAGCTTGTTGGCTTCGGAGATCGAATGGCGAGTGGGCCTACTGGGAGGCCTCAGACCACTGCTCCATGGGGACACTGACCCCAGTACGGACCTGTTCCCGTACCACAGAGAGCTGGATTCTGGTCATATTCCTGAGTTGAGTAAATGCTGCCACGGTTTATGGAAGTCTCCGAATTTCACCTGCCCTACTCACGTGAGTGCAGAGTCCCAGGGGCGTAACACAGGCCCCCGCAGCCCCCGCGGTGCGGGGGGGGCCCTAAGCTCCAGGGGGCCCCCTCATCACAGCACTCTGGCTGCAGAGCTCCTGATTGAGCCCGGAGGGGGCCCCTCCACGTGCCTTGCAGGGAGGCCCCCTCAAGTTTCGTAACGCCAGTGCAGAGTCCACTCAAGTGCTGCGCATTACCTCTCTTCTCTTTCTCAAAAACACGAACCAGTTTCCCACATTCAAAAGCAGAATGAGCCTGGAAACCTTATTAAACTAAACGTACCATTAAACTCTCCTGGCCTCCTGTCTTTCGGGTACAAAAGGAGCGAATTGTGTAGTTGGGGAGCAGGCCGCACTTCAGGCACGCTTCAGTCCGCCCGCCCTGCTTCTTGGGGCTGCTCTGCCTTGATTTAGGACAGGCCCAGGCCATCGATTGTATGCAGCCAAGACTGGAACATATGAAGGGTGTGCCCACTGTCCCATAAACACATTGAGTGCTCCTCCCCATAAATAAACAGCATAACGTGTATTTGTAAAGCCACTGGCCCTGAATGACAGATTTAATGTTACACAACTCAGTGGTACTCATTTTTTTACCTCAGAAGGATGAAAGGCTGAGTGGACCTACAGGATATGAACCTGTGACCATGAGGTCGAACACATGCCCCAACAGTGGCCCCATAAGTCCACTAAGCCCGCAGACCCACCACTCGCCCTCTTCCGTTACATATTTATCTATCTATCTCATACATGTTTATGTCATTATTTTTCCTCTCATTTCACTACCTCACCAACTTCCAGCTTCTTTACACCTTTTCTCAAAGAGATACAGCGGAATATTGAGATTCACTCTTCTTTGGTTCGAACTACGAATTACCTTCAGGTAGGTTTTCGATTTTTATTAATGATATTTTGGATGACGCAGCTTCTTGTATGTAATACATACAAACTACGTTTCTACTTACATATGGAAATACGGCCGGTCGACTCATAAATAATGCCCAAGGTGTCACGTGTCACATGCGCTCTTAGTACCTGACAGGACTTCTCCTGACTGGTCTCACAGGTCACAATGGAGCAGCCACTGCACTGGCGGGCCAGAGGCGTGTGAGGTCAGAAGAGTGCAACAGCCATAGTGGCGCACCGGAAGACGTGTGACGTCAAACGTGCGCAGCCGTGCTACACCGGCGGACCAGAGTGTGTGACGTCACAATGGCGCAGCCGCACTACACCGTGAGATCACAATAATGCAGCCGCAACACTCTGGCGGACCAGAGAGCGTATGACGTCTCAGTGCCGCAGCCGCACTACATTGGTGAACCAGAGGGCCGGTAAGGTCACAAGGGAGCAGGAGCACTACACCAGTGAGCCAGGGAACGTGTGAGGTCACAAGAGAGTGGCCGCACTACCGCCAGAGAACAAGAGGGCCCGTGAGGTCACGAGGGAGCAGGAGCCCTACACCAGTGAGCCAGAGAACGTGTGAGGTCACAAGAGAGTGGCCGCACTACGCTCGTGAACAAGGAGGCCGGTGAGGTCACAAGGGAGCAGGATCACTACACCAGTGAGCCAGAGAAGTGTGAGGTCACAAGAGAGTGGCCGCACTACCGCTAGAGAACAAGGAGGCCCGTGAGGTCAGAGAGAACAGGAGCACTACAGCAATGAGCCAGGGAACATGTGAGGTCACAAGAGAGTGGCCGCACTACCGCTAGAGAACAAGAGGGCCCGTGAGGTCACAAGGGAGCAGGAGCCCTACACCAGTGAGCCAGGGAACGTGTGAGGTCACAAGAGAGTGGCCGCACTACGCTCGTGAAGAAGGAGGCCCGTGAGATCTCAAGGGAGCAGGATCACTACACCAGTGAGCCAGAGAACGTGTGAGGTCACAAGAGAGTGGCCGCACTACCGCTAGAGAACAAGAGGGCCCGTGAGGTCACAAGGGAGCAGGAGCCCTACACCAGTGAGCCAGAGAACGTGTGAGGTCACAAGAGAGTGGCCGCATTACACTCGTGAACAAGGAGGCCGGTGAGGTCACAAGGCAGCAGGATCACTACACCAGTGACCCAGAGAACGTGTGAGGTCACAAGAGAGTGGCCGCACTACCGCTAGAGAACAAGGAGGCCCGTGAGGTCAGAGAGAGCAGGGGCACTTCAGCAGTGAGCCAGGGAACGTGTGAGGTCACAAGAGAGTGGCCGCATTACACTCGTGAACAAGGAGGCCGGTGAGGTCACAAGGCAGCAGGATCACTACACCAGTGACCCAGAGAACGTGTGAGGTCACAAGAGAGTGGCCGCACTACGCTAGAGAAAAAGAGGGCCCGTGAGGTCACGAGGGAGCAGGAGCCCTACACCAGTGAGCCAGGGAACGTGTGAGGTGACAAGAGAGTGGCCGCACTACCGCTAGAGAACAAGAGGGCCCGTGAGGTCACGAGGGAGCAGGAGCCCTACACCAGTGAGCCAGGGAACGTGTGAGGTCACAAGAGAGTGGCCGCACTACCGCTAGAGAACAAGGAGGCCCATGAGGTCAGAGAGAGCAGGGGCACTTCAGCAGTGAGCCAGGGAACGTGTGAGGTCACAAGAGAGTGGCCGCACTACCGCTAGAGAACAAGAGGGCCCGTGAGGTCACGAGGGAGCTGGAGCCCTACACCAGTGAGCCAGGGAACGTGTGAGGTCACAAGAGAGTGGCCGCACTACGCTCGTGAACAAGGAGGCCCGTGAGATCTCAAGGGAGCAGGATCACTGCACCAGTGAGCCAGAGAACGTGTGAGGTCACAAGAGAGTGGCAGCACTACCGCTAGAGAACAAGGAGGCCCGTGAGGTCACAAGGGAGCAGGATCACTACAGCAGTGAGCCAGGGAACGTGTGAGATCACAAGAGAGTGACTGCACTACGCTCGCGAACAAGAGGTCACAAGGGAGCAGCCGCACTACACTGGCGAACCAGAGAGACTGTTAAGTTTTAAGAGCGCAGCCATGCTATACTGCAAACGACTCGGGTGGGGCATGAGGTCACAGTGAGCAGCTGCACTACAATGGGGGCGATCTGAGGTTTGAGTATATGGAGACCCAAGGTAGGGGGCATCTGGGGTCACTAGTCATAAGTGACCAGCCGCACTACACTAGAGACCCGGGAGGTCACACGGGAGTAGGCTTGCTATATGGGAGACCCACGAGGCTTCTGCGGTCACTAGTCATAAGTGAGCTACCACACTCTACTGGAGGCAGGGAGGTATCTGGACTCGCGTGAAAAGTCTCAGTACTCCGGAGACCCGCTGGGTTGTGAGATCACCTCTCAAGTGAGAGTCTCACTACACCAGACACCTGCAGGGGTCGTGAGAATCTCAAAACACCGGAGGGTGACTTGGCGGAAGTGAGTAGTCTCGGTACAATGGTGACCCCAAAGGGCTGTGAGGTGACCTCTCACACGTGAGAGTCTCACAGCACCAGAGGGTGACTTGTCTCGGTACAATGGTGACCCCCAGGGGCTGTGAGATGACCTCTGACATGTGAGAGTCTCACAGCACCGCAGGGTGACTTGTCTCGGTACAATGGTGACCCCAAGGGGCTGTGAGGTGTCCTCTAACACGTGAGAGTCTCACAGCACCAGAGGGTGACTTGGCGGAAGTGAGTAGTCTCGGTACAATGGAGACCCCCAGGGGCTGTGAGATGACCTCTGACATGTGAGAGTCTCACAGCACCGCAGGGTGACTTGTCTCGGTACAATGGTGACCTCAAGGGGCTGTGAGGTGTCCTCTCACACGTGAGAGTCTCACAGCCCCAGAGGGTGACTTGGCGGAAGTGAGTAGTCTCGGTACAATGGAGAGCCCCAGGGGCTGTGAGATGACCTCTGACATGTAAGAGTCTCACAGCACCGCAGGGTGTCTTGTCTCGGTACAATGGAGACCCATTGGGTCGTGGGGTCACCTCTCACAAGTGAGTAGGCTCACTATACTGGAGACTTGGAGGGTGTGTGCTCGGACTCACTTGGGGCGGGGGTGGGGGGAGTGAAGGACTTAAATCACACCGGTGTTATGGCTCCGACAGTTGTGAAAAGTGTCAGACTCACGCTCTGGTTTGAATCGGTCTAAACACCGAGTTAGCGCCGCGGTAGTGAATGAATAAATGAATCAAAGTTCACGCAGAGAAAATCTTGGAAGTATCTGCAGTTCTGCAGTCCGCCTCCCAACAGTTTCTACCGGTGACTGGTTCTGTGAACATAGGTCTGATGTAAGATTATTCGTATCTGTGTTGTTTTTTTGTTGTTGTTTTTTTTTGGGCCGTTTATATATAGCGAGAATATATAGCCCGAGGCCATTAGAGCGCTTTACACGAGAATCGTATTGTCCTGGCATTTCCAGACCATAACCCACAGTCCGACCCTTGTCTTCTCCTCCAGCCACAGTGTTGTGGAGAATGCACGCTGCACACTCTGTAAGGACGGGGCTCGAGGCGCCTTGGGGTTGGCGTGGGGCAATCCGTTCATTCTAGCCTTCTTTTGTGTCGTTCGTTTATTTTTTTTAATTAGTATTTTAATTTTCAAAACTGCATTTGAGTGCTCGTTGCATATTAGCGAGATAGATAATAGTAACAAGAACAACCATAATAATAACAATAATGATATACTACTGCTAACAATATTAACAACAACAATAGAAATAATAATAGGACTGATATTAATAATATTAATAATAACAATGTAATGCTACTACTGCTAATAGTAATAATAATGCATTATTATTAGTAGTAGTAGTAATGCAGTAGTATTAATAGTAGTGCTGCTGTTGGTGATGTGGTTGTCAGCAGTGTGTAAAATGTAGCGCCCACAGCCCGCGGTCACTGCCCGCAGCACTGTGCACGAGGTCTAAGTAGTAGCCCTCTTACCAAGTGGCGCTCTCGTGCCTCCGTCTCCCCGCCCCAGGGCTGCCCCCACCCCATCCGCCCTGGGGCGAGGGCTGCCCTCACCCCATCCGCCCCGGGGCGAGGGCTGACCCCACCCCATCCGCCCCGGGGCGAGGGCTGACCCCACCCCATCCGCCCCGGGGCGAGGGCTGCCCCCACCCCATCCGCCCTGGGGCGAGGGCTGCCCTCACCCCATCCGCCCCGGGGCGAGGGCTGACCCCACCCCATCCGCCCCGGGGCGAGGGCTGACCCCACCCCATCCGCCCCGGGGCGAGGGCTGCCCCCACCCCATCCGCCCCGGGGCGAGGGCTGCCCCCACCCCATCCGCCCCGGGCGAGGGCTGCCCCCACCCCATCTGCCCCGGGGCGAGGGTTGCCCTGGAGTGGTGCACCCTCTCTGCTTGTCACAAGTGCCACCTTCTATTGCCACAGAACGGATTCTTTGATGCCCTCTCACCCTCTCTCCCTACAACACCCCTGCCCTCACACCCCGGCATGGAGTGAGGCGCCCGTGGCCGGCACAGTCACGCTCCCCTGTAATGCACGTGAGGCGTGGGTGTGCGCTGCCTCCAGTTGTGCACACACCAGCGCACACCTCTCGGGCCGGTGTCCGGCTGCACGCGAGGAGAGGGCTAGGAAGACCTTCGCTTTGCACGTACACGTGCGAGAGGGCCTCAGGGCACGGGCCACTCCTCTGCTCCAGTGACACCCCTGTGCGTGGGCACCTCGGGGACCAGCGAGCGGGTCCGTGCAGTGAGAGCACAAGAGCGGTTAGTCCAATGGGAACAGGGCAGGGTCAGTGGTGAACACGAGCAGCCAGCGGTTCCTTCCTTGTACCTATAGGTACATTTTATAACTGCTCTTCTGACCACCCCACTACTCCTCGGTCTAAACCCGTCTCCTCTCCCTTCCTCGCTTATCCTATTCACCCATCCACTGATCAACGTATCCGTCCATCTACCAAGCTGCGTATCTATCTATCTACCTACCTACCTACCTACCTATCTATCTATCTATCTATCTATCTATCTACCTACCTATCTGCCTGCTGCCTGTCTAGCTAGCTAGCTATCCGTCTGTCTGTCTGTCGGTCTCACTATCTCCACTCCTTTCGGTTTGTCTATCTGAGCCTCTGCCTGTCTATCCATCTATCACCGATATATCTCCCGTGTGTCTGTCTCTCAGTCCTTCTGAGAGTGCCTCCCTGCCTCGCCCCTCGCTTCAGACACGACACAATGTAGAAGTTGCAGATAGACAGGGCCGCCGGATTCGGTCCCTGCCCCCCTTTTCCAATTATAGACGGCTCATTACAGACAGGGGGTGCTGGGAAGGCAGACATCTGCTGCTCACATGAGCGCACTCCCCTTCCAGAGAACAGGCAGGCACCATGCTCTGGAAACTCGTGGAGAACGTGAAGTATGAAGACATCTACGAGGTGAGCGGGTCTGGGGTGAAGGGGCACTTCAAGCGAGGGGCAGCCGGCACTTCAGAGTCCAAGGAAGCGGGCCGGGAGGTGAAGCGGGCACTTCAAGCGAGGGACAGCCGGCACTTCTCCGGACAAGCGGGCCGAGGGGTGAAGCGGGCACATCAAGAGAGGGGCAGCCGGCCCTTCACCGAACAGGGTCCAAAGAAGAGGGCCGGGGCTAAAGCGGCACTCAACCGAGGGACAGTCGCCACTTCACCGACAGGGGCAGAGAGATGCGGACAGAGTGGGTCGAAGAGGAACTTCAAGCGAGGGACAGTCGGCACTTCACCGGACGGTGGTCGAGAGCAGCAGGCATGGGAAGGGGGTGGGGGGTATTTGGGGGGTAAGCATGCATTTAATCGGACAGGGGTCGAGAGCAGCGGGCAGAGAGGGTGAAGCGGGCACTTCACCTGACAGAGGCAGAGAGTAACGGGCAATGGGTGTCATATGGGATGAAGCGGGCACTTCAAGCGAGGGTCATCGGGCACTTCGCCAGACAGGGGTCTAGAGCAGCGGGCAGAGGGGTTGAAGAGAGCACTTCAAGCGAGGGGCAACCTGCACTTCTCCAGACAGGGGTCGAGAGCAGTGAGCAGATGGGGTGGGGGGGGGGGGGTGAAGAGGGCACTTCAAGGGATGGGCACTCTGCACTTCACCGGACAGGGGCAGGTAGACTCCAACATAGGATGTCAGAGTGGGTGCAGAATACACTTTAAGCGGGAGACAGCCTGCACTTCAGCGGACAAGGGCAGGGAGATGGTGCACTGCATCCGTCTCCCGGGATGATGCCCATGGATGACGAAAAATATGTCCTTGAAAGTGCTGAAGCCATGGAAGTGTTTAATGGAAGTTGTGTCGTTTCCCAGCACCAGTGCTGCCTACATCCGCTCGGGCGCTGCTCTCTGCGGCCAGCGCTCACACCAGCCAAGAAAGCATCCGCTTAAAAGCTAATTATGGAACTTTGTGTGTTCATATGGACGATAGTGCATTTATAATTTCAAAAAGCGCGACGTGCGTGTTTCACTGTTAAGGTTTATGTGGGGGAAACAATTTCTCCCAAATATACTAGGATTTGTAGTTTACAAATGCGTAGGGTCTTCTAATATCACAACACCTCATTAAATCTACATTTTCTGTGCTCGTTATGAATGACATATTGTGTGCCTGCCCCCGCCCCGAACGTTGACCCATTTGAATATTGTTAGTTTGTTTTTTTTGTTTCAAATATTTTATTGGCATTTAAAAGTAACGTGCAAAAACATTCAAGTGTTACAGAACCCTTGCGATGCATAAAAATAAATGTACCATAATACATAAGTATAGAAGGCGTACATACAGTAGTCATTGTGAAGATCGGCAAACAAATTTAGGTTAATATTATTCGTTTTAAGTTATTTTTTTCTGTTTGCCTTTGGTAAGATGCTTTTCTTTTTAAACTGTACATTTATTTGTGATGCTTGCGTCCATGGGCGAGTGGGCGTATTGGGGTAGGAAAGGCACAGATACAATCAGCCCTGACAGGCTTTCAGTAGTCACGAGTCCGGCACTTCTAGAAACGCGGAGAAGTGAAATTAAAGGGTAGATTTAGAGATTGTTGGATGGGAGAAGGAAACCGAGAGATGGAGAATGCTAGGGAAAGTGGGCAACAGAAAGAAAGCCAGCAAACGAAGGAATTAAAACTGAAAATGAGAGGACAATTAGGAGAACGAGCGGAAGAGAGAAAGAAAGTATGACCGGAGGCAGAAAAACAAACAAGGAAAGAAACAATCATGGGTAGAAAGAGAGAGAAGCAAGAAAGAGAAAGTAATGTGTAGGAAAAGCGGAAGGGTAAAAATAGAAGTTTTGAGCTAAAGGCAGGTTTACGGATAAGTGTTTGGTAACTATATAGGACACGTGTTTGAAATAAAAAAAATGGAATTTGTTGTAGAAAAATAAAACACCTGGCCTCGTGTGAAGCTGACGTGCGGGACCTTGTGCCTTCCTTTTAACCGAGGGTCCATGCGAAGAATTGGTTTCTGCTGGTCTGTTGTGGGGGTCTTGCGCCTTCGCTGTCTGTGAGGGTCCCCGCCACGGACTGGTGCGTTGGGTTTCTGCGGGTTTGTTGCGTGTCAGGGTCTCAGGCGGGAGTCTAGTGGGGATTGTTTTTTGTGGGTCTTTTGCGCTGAAAGGAACTTGTGCCGTGTTTTTGTTGTGTGGTGTATTGGGGGTTCAGTGGGGTATTGTTGCAGGGGTCTACTACATGTTTTTTGTGGGGGCGAGGGGGCTAGGGACTTTGTAATGGGGTGCAGAGTGTGTTCTCTCTCTTCCGAGGCCCGGTACTCCCTTTGCGGGGTCTGACAGTGTTCTAGGGGGGCCTGCACGGGGGCTGCAGCTGGGGTGCGGGGACCCGGCAATGAAAGGCCCCGTCAGGGTTGTTTGCACTGAACACTGGCATATGCACGATTCGTTCCGGACAGAAAGCTGCGGCGCCCTTCCTCCCCCGACACCCCCACCTGCACCCACTCCAGTCCGAGCCCCTCCTGCTGAACTTTACCTCCTCCCTGGTCTACGGAGTCCCCGGGACCCCCTTGTGTTTCCCTATATCCGCCATGTGCACCTCAAGTCTGACAGAGAGTTTGCCAACATGTGAGCACACTTAACAGAAAGCGAGGGGGCATAACTTTCCAAGGGGGGAAAGGGGGGCATAAAAACAGGCTGGGAAAAACAAACGCTGTCGTCTTATAGACGGAGCGAAAACAATGTTGGGCAGTACATTGAGGGAAGAAATGTGTTGGCTAGCTGACCCTTGGTGGCTAGTAGACTGGGGAAACGGAGTAGCCTTTTCGAAGAATTGGAATGCATGTCAGCAGCTGGAGGGCGAATGACGCCGCTGCCTGTTAGCACTGTTCACTAGTGCCGGGATAACATGGAATCGTTGGCCAGTAGTGCAAGAAAAAGAGGTGCCCGGTGAAAGGGGCTGACATTAAGTAATGGGTAGCCCAGGAGAAAAACAAGCTAGTGCTGGTTGCAGAATGGAGAGGCACAGGAAAGGCACTGGGAGAGGGTGTAGGAGAGGACCTGAGCTGCCCACATTATAACTGGGGATCCAGGTTCGAGTCTCACTCTCGGCGTCGACTCAACAACCCTGTGAATCTGGACAAATCACTTAATCTACCCCTGCCTACCGAAAATGAATGTGTCCTTGTGTAATGGAACTAGCGCTCAGGTAAAGCGCTTCGATACCTTCGGGTCACTATATAAAAAACTGCATTGTTCACTAGTGGAAACAGGAATCGGTGGTCCGTGCTAATAGAGAAAATGTGTTTTCCAGTAACAGGAGGTAAACATAGTATTGTAAAATGAAAGGAGCATACAGCAGACCCAGCCAGTATAAAGCATCGCATTCAGGATACGCGTTTGTCTAGCAGACAATCCAAAACATATTCTCCACTTAAATGAGCAAAAGACATTGCTTGATAAAAAAAGTGAACTCTGACTCCCAAGTATGGCAAAGTGAGACACAAGAACAGAGGAAACTCCGGCATCTGTGCGTACGAGCTGCGGACACAAACCTTCATTTTGCCCAGAGTTGTGCGAGCGCTAAGGTCTTTTTCTAAATACAACAGAAATCCGACTGTCAAGTTTCACACCGTCGGCGGCGATCCTCCAAGCACTTGTGTTCCTGGACAGGCCGGTCAAAGCGCCTTTGGAGCGGCTGCTGCAGGCCGAGGGCTTCGCTCCTTCCCCGGCTGAGGGCAGGGTCGAAAGGAGAGGGTTTAACTTTAACAGGAGCCGTCAGGCCAGTTCAGCTGGTTCCGGAACCTCTCGCTAAGAGCCCCTTGTGCCCCCGGCCATCCCGGGACTTGCAATCGCCCGGGAAGCCTGGGGCAAACCAGGGGCAAACCAGGGCCGCCCATCCCTTCGGGTTCTTTCACCTCCCTTCTGTTAAATGTTTATAAACATCTGCGCTCTTCCGTCTTTGCGCAAGAGCACACAGTTCCAGCGTGTTTTGGTACAGCCGAGAGTGGCCGATAATAATCTGCGGCAAAGGACGGAAGAGTGAGGCAAAATAAACATCTCACATTCCTTGAAAAGCTTAATTACGGCAGTGAACAGGACGTTTAAAATGATCACATTGTGGCAGGAGCCCCGGATTTATTTACCTTAGGGGCATAAATGCTGTTCTGTTTTAGGACGGTCATAAAGTACAAAAATTGAGTGAAAAAGAAGTGAGTTTGAGTTTTACTGAAGGACTGCACAGCGCTTCCCACTGGAAAAAACCCAACATTAAATAAGACATGGGGCAGTTTGTCTCTTTATGTGTATGTAAAGACTCGTGTGTGTGTGTGTGTGTGTATACATATATGCATATATATACATATATATATACACACATATATATATAAATATATATATATATATAGAGAGAGAGAGAGAGAGAGAGAGAGAGAGAGGGGGAGAGAGAGAGAGAGAGAGAGAGGGAGGGGAGTCTTTCTTTGCCTCCTTCTCTTCAGTTCTTCGTTCTCTCTTCTCCTTCCCTTTGGCCCAGTCATTTTGTCTATATTTGTGTTTTTCTTTCAAGTTTTTCCTGGCTCCCTCTGCCGCTCCTCTTCCTTGATGTCCAGTCGCTCTGCCTGTCTCTTCTGTCACCCTCTCTCCATCTCCGCCTTTCTCTTTGTCTCAAGCTCTTTGTCTACCTTTCAGCTACTCTTTCATTCTCTCTCTGCCTTGTCCTCCTTTCTCTCGATGTCCCTGTCTTTCCCTCTTTATGCGTCTTCCTGTTTCCTATTCCTTTTCTTTGCCCCTCTTTTATCTCTCCCCCCTCATTTTCTGCCTGTGCTGCTTCTCTCCCCCCCCCCCCCTGTCTCTCTCTCTCTCTCCTTGTCACTCCCTTTCTTTAAACCCTTTCGCTTTCTAACCTTTAGTTTATCTTGCATTCTCCCCCCTGGCTCTCCCTATCAATGGCTCTGTCTGTTTCTCTATCTCCCCCTGCCCCCCAGGGCCCTTCCTCTACCCCTCTTTGTATCTGTCTTTCATTCTCTCCCTGTGACCACCTCTTCGTCCCTCTCCCAGTTTCTCCCTTTGCTTGTGTAACTTTTAGTTTCTCTTTCATTCTCTCCCTGTCTCTCTCTCTCTACGTCCCAGGGCCCTTCCTCTGCCACTCTTTGTATTTGTCTTTCATTCTCTCCCAGTGGCCACCTTTTCCCCCTCTCTCAGTCACTCCTTTTCCTTGTGTAACTTTTAGTTTCTCTTTCATTCTCTCCCTGGCTCTCTCTCTCTCCCTATCTCCCAGAGCCCTTCCTCTGCCCCTCTTTGTATCTCTTTTCCACTCCCTGTCTGTCCCCTGCCTCCCCTCCCTCCCTCCCTCCCCCCGCCCTCTCCCCTCCCCCTCACTCCCGTGCTAAACTTCTTCACCTCCAGCCTGCCCGCGCGGCCGCCCCCTCGCCCGCCCGCCTGCGCCTCGTAAGGCTGCGCGCGCGCGCGTCCGCGCCACTGGTCGGCGCGCGGTGGAGCCGGCTGCAGCGCTTCACGCCCCACTTCCCCCCATGCAGCCTCCTCGGGAGCGCTGGAATATTAATACTCATGAACGCCACTTACTGCCTCTCGGTGTAGACTGCAGAGCGAGGGGTGCCCGCCAGTCGCAGCCTCGCCTTGGGTCGGACAGCAGCGCCGCAGCCACGGGGGCGCACACCCCCGCTTCTGGGGACTCTTTTTGATGGATAGCGCTGGGAAGACCTCAAGCGGCGCCCTGCTCACACCCCTTTGATTTTTTTTCTTTTGTCAATCGTTGCTTTTTTTTTTTTAATTTAATTTGTTACCAGCACCGTCTCCGTGTTTTTACCTCTGCCCAGATGTTAGTCCACACCTATTCAGCGATGGTGAGTGCGAACTCTGCATTTTTCCACCTTCCTCTGTAATCGCCTTTGGCTTGGTAATTTAGGTCAGTAATTGCAGACTTGCCACAGCAGCTGCGCCTGTCCTCGGGCACCTCTGCATTTTTATTAAGGGTATGAGATGGTTGGCAGCCCGGGGATAGGAAGGAAAAAACACACAAAGTTTCTAAGCCATAGCTTTTGGCGATTTGGACAGCAATTTAAGAAAAGCTTATTTTTTTTTAACTTTGTTTATATACATGGGCAACGCTCCTCCTGTTTTGATTAGTGTTCGTTTTTTTTCTGTCTCGCTGCTTTTTTTTCCTAGCTACATTTTTGAGTAGTCACACGTAGTATTTATTAGTTTTGTTGTTCAGTCTTTTCTCCGGAGGACTGTTAAATTCGAGTGTCTTCTAATAAAACAGGCCTCTACAAACAAAACAAGGGAACATATAATACTTTAACACCACTTCTGTTTCTATTTTTCTAAAAAAAACATTGACTTTCAGTTTTGAGTCTCTTCTGGGTTCACATTGTGGCCTGTGTTTTCCCTCGTTTGCAAACTTTTTTTTTTCTCAGCTCACTTCTGTTTTAGGGCCTATTTGACTGGTTCGTTTGTTTGCTAATTTTAGTGAGTTTTTATTTTATTTACCACTTTGAGGAAACGTACCCGTGACATTGCTAATGTCTGCGCTGCTGGGGCTGAGGGAAATATCTGTTTATCTTCTGTTCTGTCATGCATTGGAGTTGGTCCCTTTGGATATGGTGTGTGGGGGCTGTGTGTGCTTGCACGTGTGTGTGTGTGAGAGAGAGACAAGTCGCACTTGCTGTTTCTTTTCTCTTGTGTGCTGACGCATTCTCCTGTTCTCTTTGCCTCCCTCCAGGACCGCCATGACGGCGTGCCCAGCCACAGCTCCCGCCTGTCGCAGCTGGGCGGCGTGTCCCAGGGACCCTACTCCAGCGCCCCTCCGCTCTCCCACACGCCCTCGTCGGACTTCCAGCCGCCTTACTTCCCGCCCCCCTACCAGCCGCTGCCGTACCACCAGAGCCAGGACCCGTACTCGCACGTCAACGACCCGTACTCCCTGAACCCGCTGCACCAGCCGCAGCAGCACCCGTGGGGGCAGCGCCAGCGCCAGGAGGTGGGCTCCGACGCCGGATCCCTGCTGCCCCAGCCCCGGGCCTCGCTGCCCCAGCTCCCCGGACTGGACCCTCGGCGCGACTACCACTCGGTGCGGAGGCCGGACGTGCTGCTGCACTCGGCCCACCACGGCCTGGACTCGGGCATGGGGGACAGCTTGTCTCTGCATGGCATCGGGCACCCCATGGATGACGTGCAGGTAAGACATGTATGTGCGTGTGCGCCGCGCACTCAGCTGTGATCCTCGGCTCATGCGGGGAAGTGACGAGTTTAAGGGGCTCTTCAGGGGAGAGAGAATATGTGAATAGGGAGAAACCCTAGAAAAGTGAAGGTACTGCCAGGGCCAATATTTTATTAAAATGGCTGCCTAGTCGAAGGCAACAAGGGGCTTCTGATCAATATAAACATCGGCTTTGAAGGGACCATCGATGAATTGTAAGTGTGTAAAAACGAAGCACCAATTAAAAAGGAAAGCAAATGTAAATGGGCCACGCACATTCACAGGGGCCTAAAAGAGAATGGTACACTATGTGAAAATACAAACTCAGCTCACTCCCAAATCGATTGGCCGAAATACACATTTCACCATTAGCCCCTTTAATTTTATCATTCAACAAGTTTCATGTCAGAATGCCACAATCTTCCTGACATTATCAAGTGTCAAAGTTCAGTTTCGATCCACGGGTGGCCTCCCCCACCCAGTAATAGTCCCATCCCCTCCCGGGGAACATAGAAAATAGCCTAGCCTCTTTGCCTTGGTGTGCTTTCAATCTGTGCTGCTCAGCCTTTTATCCAAAGGAAATGGGATAATTGGCCGTCCTTCCAAAGCAATCTAGTGGAAGAGGTAATTCTGGCTGGACTGCTGCAGGCCGGTGGGAGGGACGAGTCACATTTCGGCTTAATGCCCCCACTATATTTGTCCAAGCATGACCCCGTAGAACCAGGGTCTTTGCCTTGCGGCCCCTGCCCTGCAGCCTGAGGTGTTCTAAGTGTGAGTTCTCATGTTGCCTCGAGCTTCTTACGAAACGTGGTGTGGCAACGAAGTTTACACTGGGGCATTTGTATCCGTCTTGGAAATTCCAGTTGGCCATTTACAAATGGTTTGCTTTGCAGTCAGTTCCCGGAGTGTGGGGTTCCGGACAGACTGGGGTGTTTGAAGACAGTTACAGTTGCATCTTACAATTGTATGGTATACATGGCTGGTTTGTGCTTCAGATTTAATTTTAATTTAAGCAGCAGAGCCCCCTTCGCATCTTTCCAGCTGATTATAAACCTCCTCCTTTCCAACAGTCCATATCAGGCAAATGCGCCGACCACTTAGAACCCCCCTGCAGCTGGTCAGCTGGAGCGCCACCTGGGAAACAATGTTCATAATGGTGTGGAAACGGAGAACAGACTAACAGGGTGGGGGCGGGGCTAAAGCCTCATCTCTGGCTTTAAAGTATTACCGTGATTTTGTTTGAATTTACCAAACACAAGAGTGTCACCGAAAGATGAGTTTAAAGCAGTCACACTCAGTGTGTGCGACTGACGTTCTGACACTAGGCCGTGTAGTGTGTCCCACACGCTGTCACCATGCAGGACTTCACCCGGACAGTCCTACTGCCCCACTCACTTTAACCACCCCACTTACTTTAACCACCCCAGGCTAGCCCCGCTGCCTCACTTCAGGTAACCACCCCAGGGCAGCCCCACTCACTTTAACCACCCAAGGGCAGTTCACTGTCTCACTCTGTGTAACCATCTATGGGCAGAGTCCCACTGCCCCATGCACTTTAAGCACCTCAAGGAAGCCCCGATGTCTCACTCTGTGTAACCACCCCAGGCAGCCTCACTGTCTCACTCTGTGTAACCACCCGAGGCAGTCTCACTGTCTCACTCTGTGTAACCACCCGAGGCAGTCTCACTGTCTCACTCTGTGTAACCACCTCAGGGCAGTCTCACTGCCTGACTCTGTGGTACCACCCGAGGCAGTCTCACTGCCTCACTTTGTGTAACCACCCCAGGCAGCCTCACTGTCTCACTCTGTGTAACCACCCCAGGGCAGCCTCACTGTCTCACTCTGTGTAACCACCCCAGGGCAGCCTCGCTGTCTCACGCTGTGTAACCACTCTGGGCAGCCTCACTGTCTCACTCTGTGTAAACACCTCAGGGCAGTCTAACTGCCTGACTCTGTGGTACCACCCCAGGCAGTCTCACTGTCTCACTCTGTGTAACCACCACAGGCAGCCTCGCTGTCTCACGCTGTGTAACCACCTCAGGGCAGTCTCACTGCCTGACTCTGTGGTACCACCCGAGGCAGTCTCACTGCCTCTCTCTGTGGTACCACCCCAGGCAGTCTCACTGCCTCACTCTTTGTAACCACCCGAGGCAGTCTCACTGTCTCACTGTTTGTAAACACCTCAGGGCAGCCTCACTGTTTCACTCTGTGTAACCACCCGAGGCAGTCTCACTGTCTCACTCTGTGTAACCACCACAGGCAGCCTCGCTGTCTCACTCTGTGTTATCACCTCAGGGCAGTCTCACTGTCTCACTCTGTGTAACCACCACAGGCAGCCTCGCTGTCTCACTCTGTGTTATTATCACCTCAGGGCAGTCTCACTGTCTCACTCTGTGTAACCACCACAGGCAGCCTCGCTGTCTCACTCACTCTGTGTTATCACCTCAGGGCAGCCTCACTGTCTCATTCTGTGTAATCACCCCAGGCAGCCTCACTGCCCCACTCTATGTAACCACCTCAGGGCAGCCTCACTGTCTCACTCTGTGTAACCACCTCAGGGCAGCCTCACTGTCTCACTCTGTGTAACCACCTCAGGGCAGCCTCAATCCCTCGCTCAGTGTAACACACTCCCGGCGAAAGCCCCAGTCGGACTCGGGACGCTCATAAATAAACGGGAGTTGTTCCCCGGGACAGGACTGTAAACAAGCCCCGCCCCACCAGAGGGAGCTCCTTGGGCGTGAAATCGCTTAACCCGGCGGGGAAGTCTCACCCCGTGAGCCGCATTCTCCCTGACGGTTGATCGGCAGAAGGGATTAGAAAGACAATCGATATTGGGCTCACAGAGGACAATAATACACCAGCAATTTAGCGTTTTATCCAAATTAAGCGGTCATAGTAGGCCTGTAGGACGGCTCAGTAAATTAAACGCTCACCGCTGACACTTACCCTGATCTTTAAGTTAAGAAGTCAAATTCCTGCAAAACTGGCTCAGCCTTGCATCCTTCTGTGGTCGATAAATTGAGTGCCACTGCTTGGGCAAAATTAACCCTTATTTTTAGAAGGCAGAAGTGTACTGCGAGCAGATGAAAGCACCGTACTGGTGTTGTACCTTTTAAGCACCGCACCGCCTTTGCCTCCGTGCGGAACATGCCTTTTTGTGCGTTTCTAAAACCCTCGAATGACAGGGTAGTGGGTACACTTGCGCTGAAACTAAACAAGGATTCCTTCGGTGAAGAAGTTGTGTTGCCGCTGTGTCCAGTGAACTCGGGTCCACACCGAATTACAACTCTTCCAAGGGCCTCGCCTGCGTTTTGCGCACAAATGTAAAACATTTTCAAACACACCAAACTGGAATTAAGTGTGGCGAGGGAAGTGTATGTAAGCCAGTCTGTGGGAATCCACCGAGAGTGACATAATGAACTGGTGGCTGCATTTAATACATTCATTACCCGCAGCCAGTGTCACTGTTTTTATTGTCAAATACGGCAGTCGTTGTCAAATCTGTTTACTGATGATGATAAAATTAATTTAAAAACAAAATAATATTAATAATAAAAAGATTATTATTATTCTCATCTTCATCATCTTTACACTAAACAAATGTGAAAATAATATAAATAATGTTACCATACTCGGCATAATACTTTGTGTCCGTATTCTCACCCTAAACCTGACTTCCACTGCTCCCCCCGCACAACTGCTTGTCTCACTCTCAGAAGCCACCAGTCGCATTGACGTTATTACTACATTTTTGTGTTTCTATTGGCAGCAGCGTCGGTATAGATTTATTAATAGCGCTATCGTCATTTATGGAATTACTTATATTCTTTTTTCGTCGCAACATTTATGGGGCGTGTGTATCTTTACACCCCGGACAGCCGTGCACCTTAATCGAATACATTGTACCCATAAAATGCCCACGAGAGGCCTTCGCTTCCTCCCTATTTGAAGAAAGGTATATATTTGTATATGATATTAAACTGAGCTCGTCCCGAATTGTCATATTGTTTGCTGTGAGCCTCTGCGTTCTATACCTTTACAATAACTATTGAAAGCGCTGCTTCGGGCGCCTCGAGGAACTTTACGTTTCATTTCTTTAAATATAGGTGCGCTTAAACCCTGCGTACATTTCACGCGAGACAGCTCTACCGCGTTTTTCATTTCTTGTAAAATTGCTTTTAAAAGAGCGCTTAGTACCCTCGACGACGGACATTTAAAAAATAAACGATAAACTGGAAGTGGTACATTAATTAAAAACAAAAAAGTCAACGGCTGGGTACGAAAATGGCGCCCAGATTACCCCGTGCTTTAAAGAGGCCTTTCTGCCGGGTGTATTATTTAAACATTACAGCGGCCGCCTTCCCGGACTCCAGAAGTTTTCAAATGAAACTCGCACGACGAGGTCCACTGCAGGCTTCCGTACTTAGTAAAGTAATGACGTGCTGTGCCCTGGACATGGTCCGTCCTCAGAACATATGTGGACACTAAATTGGTCAATAATTACCAAATGTTAGAATGTATTATTTTTAGCAGACAAACATATTGCCCCTCGTTATTGAAAATATGGGGGAAATGAATAAACTGAGCAGGCTCCCTCTCTATTAATATAGATTTTATTAAATCTGTTCGTATATGTTGTATCGCGGAGTAAAGCTAGGTAACAGTAGTGTTTTCAACTGTTCTACACACATTAAATGTTTAAAGGCGCGTAATCTCGTGCTGCATCAGATTCACTTGAAAAAACAAAAATTATTAAGTACTTAATGGATATTTAAGTCCGATGTTTAAGGAGAGCTCAACTCACCGCACTTAACAACTAAAAAAAGTAATTATCAATTTTGTATAGTGCAAGACACAACGGTACATCTCGGTGCACAAAACCAAATGCGCACACATTTGTAAAACGGAACGCTCATTGACGTGTACCTTAGACTGTGAACGTGTGCTCGCTAAACTGTAAAATTAGTACTAAATTTGTATTTATTTCCGTCTCCCCAATTTAGAAACACATGCTAATGTGTAGGCCCAGTTTTAAAAGTTCTTAAATGGAACCATTATACGAGCTCCCAGTTGTTCGCTGTACTGAGAGGCCTTCTAAATACATTAATTTACTCAAGTCATCTTACCCCGTATCGGAACCCCGGTATATGTCTGCACGCCCCCTGTTGGCCAGGTGTGGTAGGGCTGCCAGAAGAGGCGTGGTGTCACGCAGTTTACACGCAAACCTCCCTCCAGGGGGTAATTGGGCTAGCGTTATTAGTGTTTGTAAATCGCTCTGGGCGCAAACCCCTGGCTGCGACCTGGTTCCCTCGATTCGTACACTCACACCATATAAATATGTATGTGAAGAAAACACAGCAACGTCAGTTTATTTCATTATATTATATATTTGGTGGGAAACAAGGCTTAGTGCGTCGCGTCAAAATTTGGACGTGTTGAATATATGTAAAAACTAGTAGCACCCGAAAAAAAGCATAAACACACAAAAAAACACAGACGCAGATGTTCCGAGTGTAATATGTTTTTAATTATTTACTCGATTTGCAGAGCGTTCGGCACTATTGTTTTTCTGTTTTTTTATGGGGGCAATCAGAGGTAGGCTGCTTCTCGTCTTCTTCGACAAGGGAAAAAAACAAATAGCATATTAGTCTCTTCGTATCGGCATGCATGGTGTACACCATGCTGCCTCATCATGTGTACAAGGTATAAATTAAAATATTTTCACAGAACTTGAGGACAACGGGTTAGACGCCCGCTCTCTCTCTTTACATAGGCCTCTCATAGGGAGCCCGTTTTCCCCTGTAAATTGACTGTAACTTGCAATATCTGAGGTAATAAGTAAGGGTTTCTGCAGTTCGGCCAAATTGTGGTCATAATTTGACCTTTGCACTATTGCAATAAGTGTGAATGTGCGTTTATTAGTGAAAATGCACCAATGTCATGTTTCATTATTTCTCGTTCATTTCAACTGGCAGTGTATAATGAAAAGAGAGGGAGAGAGAGGCAAGACAGAGAGAGAGAGAGTGTGTGAGAGAGAGAGTGTGTGTGTTGTGTCTATATTTATTGCATTATTATAGGAAGGACAATAAAACTACTTACCATACCTGTTCCCCCTTGCAGCAGGGAGTGACATCTTGGCTCCCACCGAGCAGTCCCTGCACGAGACATTTTGGGTGCCCCCCAATGCCCCCCGCGGAGCTCTGACTCCGCCCACTAAAGCCCCCTCCCCGGGCTGTCGCCAGCTCTGGCTCCGGAACACGCCCCTCCCCCACCCCCTCTCTGTGTCATTTGTACCTGCAGAAGTCTAGTAATTAAAAGTGTGAGTTGTCCCCTCACTCCTGCCGTCGCAGTCCTAATTAAATGTTTATGACGCTCTCTGTGACTATTAAGCGCTAACACGCTGCGTGGATCTCCTGCGCGCGGGCCCAGCAGGCGGCGGTAATTAGAAAGGAAATCAGAGCCCTCTCCTCATTAACTACAACAACTAAACCAGGCTGCCGCTGGAGCGTGGGCCCCGCCACCGACCTACCGGGAGGGGGGACGGGGGCAGGGAGCGTGGGCCCCGCCACCGACCTACCAGGAGGGAGGGGGGACGCCCCGCCACCGACATACCGGGAGGGAGGGGGGATGGGAGCATGGAGCGTGAGCCCCGCCACCGACCTACCGGGAGGGGGGACAGGGGCAGGGAGCGTGGGCCCCGCCACCGACCTACCGGGAGGGGGATGGGGGCAGGGAGCGTGGGCCCCCCCACCGGGAGGGGGGACGGGGGCAGGGAGCGTGGGCCCCGCCACCGACCTGCGGGGTGGGTGGGGGTCAAGGTGCGTGGGCCCCGCCACCGGCCTGCGGGGTGGGGGGGCAAGGTGCGTGGGCTCTCTTACCGACCTACCGGGCTGGGGGAGGGGGCAGGCAGCGTGGGCTCTCTTACCGACCTCCTCCCAGGCCGCGGGAGGGGGGCAGGGAGTGTGGGCTCCGTCACCGACCTACCCCGACCAGAGGAGTGTGGAGAGGGGGTAGAGGGCGTGGGCTCCGCCACCGACCTACCCCGGCCAGAGCAGGGTGGAGAGGGGTAGGGGGCGTGGGCTCCGCCACCGACCTACCCCAGCCAGAGCAGGGTGGAGAGGGGGAGGGAGCGTGGCCTCCCTCACCTACCTATCCCGGCCAGAAGATAGAAGAAAGAAGGTGGGGGCAGGGAAGGTGAGCTCCCTCACCTACCTACCCCGGCGAGAGGAGGGTGGAGAGAAAGAGGGGAGGCAGGAAGCTTGGGCTCCGTCACCGACCTTCGCAGCCAGAGGAGGGTGGAGAGAAGCGAAAAGTGTGAAGGGGCCGTGGAGGGGACGGCGTGGGAGGGATCAGAGCAGATCAGGCAGGTGAGGAGATGGGCAGGACCAAGGGGGCTATGGGTTTAGGTGAGGGCAGGGGAGAGGAGCAGCCAGGGGAGGCGAAGGCAGGGGCGAGGGGTAATGGGGCAGTGCTTTAAACGGCAGGTACTCACAGGTACTGAATACCTGCAGGTCCCTCATTTGAACGGGAGAGACCCTGCACTTCTCTGGGCATAGGCTACCTTTAATAGCGGGAGTCCCTGCACTTCTTAATGGGCAGAAGGTACTATTAATGGAGGAGTCCCTGCACTTCTCAGTGGGCCTAGGCTACTTTTAATGGGGGAGTCCCTGCACTTCTCAGTGGGCCTAGGCTACTTTTAATGGGGAGTCCCTGCACTTCTCAGTGGGCCTAGTCTACTTTTAATGGGGGAGTCCCTGCACTTCTCAGTGGGCCTAGGCTACTTTTAATGGGGAGTCCCTGCACTTCTCAGTGGGCCTAGGCTACTTTTAATGGGGAGTCCCTGCACTTCTCATTGGGCCTAGGCTACTTTTAATAGGGGGAGTCCCTGCACTTCTCAGTGGGCCTAGGCTACCTTTAATAGGGGGAGTCCCTGCACTTCTTAGTGGGCAGAAGGTACTTTTAATGAGGGAGTCCCTGCACTTCTCAGTGGGCTGAGGGTGCCTTTAATGGGGGAGTACCAGCACTTCTCAATAGCACACAGGTACTCCGGGACAGTGAGTACCTACACTTCTATAATTCCCTTTTCACCAATTAATGGGGGCTGTGGTGAGGAGGGGGCAGTAATCAGAGGCCTGCCAGGGAGATGAGGCAGTGGAGAGGAACAGGAGCAGGTCACCAGGTCTGGTGTGTGGAGAGGGGCAAGGGATGAGGGCAGGGACTGGGAGAGGTGCGGGCAGATTGAGGGAAAGAGAGATTGGTGCCAGTGGGGAAAGGACAGGGGGGCAAAGGGCTGAGGGCAGGAATGGTGCAGGCAGGGGAAAGGAAGGATCCAGGTGCAGGGAGGCAATGAGGGCAGTAGAAGGGCAGGGTTGCGGCCAGATGGGGGGCAGGGAGTTGCTGAATGAGGATGAGTGTGGGGGAGGGAAGCATGGAAGAGACGGGGTGGTTGGACGCTGGAAAAAGACCACCAGCGGGATGCACAGATCCCACCTGTTTGCCTCCCAACTTCAGCCAGGTGAAGACACATTCACATGCGCCCTCTCAGACCCTGCCAACACAAACTGGGTGAGTGACCCCGCACCCTCTCAGACTTGCCAACAGAAACCTGGGTGAGAGTGACCCTGCGCCCTCTCAGACCCTGCCAACACAAACCTGGGTGAGAGTGACCCCACGCCCTCTCAGACCTTGCCAACACAAACCTGGGTGAGGTTGACCCCGCGCCCTCTCAGACCTGCCAACACAAACCTGGGTGAGAGTGACCCCGCACCCTCTCAGACCTGCCAACATAAACCTGGGTGAGAGTGACCCGCGCCCTCTCCGACCCTGCCAACATAAACCTGGGTGAGAGTGACCCCGCGCCCTCTCAGACCCTGCCAACATAAACTTCCTCAATGAGAGTGGCCCCGCGCCCCCTCAGACCTGCCAACACAAACCTCCTCGATGAGCGTTACCCCGGGCCCTCTCAGACCTTCCAACACAACCCTTGGTGAGAGTGACCCCGCGCCCCCTCAGACCCTGCCAACACAAACTGCGTGAGTGACCCCACGCCCTCTCAGACCTGCCAACACAACCCTTGGTGAGAGTGACCCCACGCCCTTTCAGACCCTGCCAACACAAACCTGGGTGAGAGTGACCCCAGCCACCCTCTCAGACCTGTCAACACAAACCTGGGTGAGAGTGACCCTGTGACCACTCAGACACTGCCAACACAACCCTTGGTGAGAGTGACCCTGCACCCTCTCAGACCCTGCCAACACAAACCTGGGTGAGAGTGACCCCGCGCCCTCTCAGACCCTGCCAACACAAACCTGGGTGAGAGTGACCCTGCGCCCTCTCAGACCTGCCAACACAACCCTTGGTGAGAGTGACCCCGCGCCCTCTCAGACCCTGCCAACACAAACCTGGGTGAGAGTGACCCCGCACCCTCTCAGACCCTGCCAACACAAACCTGGGTGAGAGTGACCCCGCGCCCTCTCAGACCCTGCCAACACAAACCTGGGTGAGAGTGACCCCGCGCCCTCTCAGACCTGCCAACACAACCCTTGGTGAGAGTGACCCCAAGCCCTCTCAGACCTGCCAACACAACCCTTGGTGAGAGTGACCCCAAGCCCTCTCAGACCTGCCAACACAAACCTGGGTGAGAGTGACCCCGCACCCTCTCAGACCTGCCAACACAAACCTTGGAGAGAGTGACCCCGCGCCCTCTCAGACCATGCCAACACAAACCTGGGTGAGAGTGACCCAGCGCCCTCTCAGACCCTGCCAACACAACCCTTGGTGAGAGTGACCCCGCGCCCTCTCAGACCCTGCCAACACAACCCTTGGTGATAGTGACCCCAAGCCCTCTCAGACCTGCCAACACAACCCTTGGTGAGAGTGACCCCGCGCCCTCTCAGACCTTCCAACACAAACCTGGGTGAGAGTGACCCCGCGCCCTCTCAGACCCTGCCAACACAACCCTTGGTGAGAGTGACCCCAAGCCTTCTCAGACCTGTCAACACATCCCTTGGTGAGAGTGACCCCGCGCCCTCTCAGACCTGCCAACACAAACCTGGGTGAAAGTGACCCCGCACCCTCTCAGACCTTCCAACACAAACCTGAGTGAGAGTGACCCTGCGCCCTCTCAGACCCTGCCAACCCAAACCTGGGTGAGAGTGACGCCGCGCCCCCTCAGACCCTGCCAACACAACCCTTGGTGAGAGTGACCCTGCGCCCTCTCAGACCCTGCCAACACAACCCTTGGTGAGAGTGACCCCGCACCCTCTCAGACCTGCCAACACAACCCTTGGGGAGAGTGACCCCGCACCCTCTCAGACCTGCCAACACAAACCTGAGTGAGAGTGACCCCGCGCCCCCTCAGACCCTGCCAACACAACCCTTGGTGAGAGTGACCCCACGCCCTCTCAGACCTGCCAACGCAAACCTGGGAGAGAGTGACCCCAAGCCCTCTCAGACCCTGCCAACATAAACCTGGTGAGAGTGACCCCGCACCCTCTCAGACCCTGCCAACACAACCCTTGGTGAGAGTGACCCCGCGCCCTCTCAGACCTGCCAACACAAACCTGGGTGAGAGTGACCCAGCGCCCTCTCAGACCCTGCCAACATAAACCTGGGTGAGAGTGACCCCGCGCCCTCTCAGACCTGCCAACACAACCCTTGGTGAGAGTGACCCCAAGCCCTCTCAGACCTGCCAACACAACCCTTGGTGAGAGTGACCCCAAGCCCTCTCAGACCTGCCAACACAAACCTGGGTGAGAGTGACCCCGCACCCTCTCAGACCTGCCAACACAAACCTTGGAGAGAGTGACCCCGCGCCCTCTCAGACCCTGCCAACACAAACCTGGGTGAGAGTGACCCAGCGCCCTCTCAGACCCTGCCAACACAACCCTTGGTGAGAGTGACCCCGCGCCCTCTCAGACCCTGCCAACACAACCCTTGGTGATAGTGACCCCAAGCCCTCTCAGACCTGCCAACACAACCCTTGGTGAGAGTGACCCCGCGCCCTCTCAGACCTGCCAACACAAACCTGGGTGAAAGTGACCCCGCACCCTCTCAGACCTTCCAACACAAACCTGAGTGAGAGTGACCCTGCGCCCCCTCAGACCCTGCCAACACAACCCTTGGTGAGAGTGACCCCGCGCCCTCTCAGACCTGCCAACACAAACCTGGGAGAGAGTGACCCCAAGCCCTCTCAGACCCTGCCAACATAAACCTGGTGAGAGTGACCCCGCACCCTCTCAGACCCTGCCAACACAACCCTTGGTGAGAGTGACCCCGCGCCCTCTCAGACCTGCCAACACAAACCTGGGTGAGAGTGACCCCAAGCCCTCTCAGACCTGCCAACACAAACCTGGGTGAGAGTGACCCCAAGCCCTCTCAGACCCTGCCAACATAAACCTGGGTGAGAGTGACCCCGCGCCCTCTCAGACCTGCCAACACAAACCTGGGTGAGAGTGACCCCAAGCCCTCTCAGACCCTGCCAACATAAACCTGGGTGAGAGTGACCCCGCGCCCTCTCAGACCCTGCCAACACAAACCTGGGTGAGAGTGACCCCGCGCCCTCTCAGACCCTGCCAACACAACCCTTGGTGAGAGTGACCCCGCGTCCTCTCAGACCCTGCCAACACAACCCTTGGTGATAGTGACCCCAAGCCCTCTCAGACCTGCCAACACAACCCTTGGTGAGAGTGACCCCGCGCCCTCTCAGACCCTGCCAACACAACCCTTGGTGAGAGTGACCCCGCACCCTCTCAGACCCTGCCAACACAAACCTGGGTGAGAGTGACCCCGCGCCCTCTCAGACCCTGCCAACACAAACCTGGGTGAGAGTGACCCCGCGCCCTCTCAGACCCTGCCAAACAAACCTGGGTGAGAGTGACCCTGCACCCTCTCAGACCCTGCCAACACAAACCTGGGTGAGAGTGACCCCGCGCCCTCTCAGACCTGCCAACACAAACCTGGGTGAGAGTGACCCCAAGCCCTCTCAGACCCTGCCAACACAAACCTGGGTGAGAGTGACCCCGCACCCTCTCAGACCCTGCCAACACAAACCTGGGTGAGAGTGACCCCGCACCCTCTCAGACCCTGCCAACACAAACCTGGGTGAGAGTGACCGCTGCCGCAGTCTTCAGATGTAGAAAGGTGTGTTTATGTGAGAAGACAAAGGAGCAAGAAAAACATGCACACCACACCACTCAGGTGAAACTTTTACTCCCCCATCACGAGAGAGACTTCGTTTCATAATCTGGAATTTCTTCGTTGTTTGGTTTTCACTCGCACTTCGTCCCTGTCTGTGCCAGCCTCACCACTAGTTGGATTCCTCTGTTGGCCTGCTGGGGAGGCTCCGGCGGCGGCGACCGATGAAGGAAATTTTTTTAGCCCACATATTTGGAGGTCCCACCGGCGGTCGCCGTCGGGGACCTTGTACTAAGGGCCGGTGCAGAAACAGAGGATTTTTAATGTCGTGTTTATGGAGTGTAATAAATACGGCCAGAGAATGGGTACATTCTCAAGACGCAAATCTGGTTGTCTGTTGTGGTTTCATACGATGGGTGCAGCTGTAATGTTGTTCTGGTATGGGGAGGGCAATTTTGGTCTTCCTTCTTCAGCACACCGGTCTTGTGACGGTCCCTCACCTGTCAACATATAGCACTTCATTTCACACTCTATTTCTAAGCGCTGTATGAACAGGTGTTTCTATTACCCAATTTAGTGGTCCTTACCTTAGCTTAGACCATGGAAGTTTGGAAGGACGAGTTGACTTTGCTTGCATTTGAACCTCTGACCCGCACATCACAGAGGATGTCAGGAGAGAGAGTTCAACTCACTGAGCCATTTTGCTGTCATCTGTAGGTCATTTGCTGGCATGGGGTGCAGTGAGTTAAATGATCGTCTCTGATATCTGCTGTGGGTAGGAAGTCTTGAATTTAAATCCTGAATAAGCCACCTAAGACTTACATCATTCTTAGGTCGATAAATTGAGCACTACTGAAGTAGGAGATAATAACGTGTGTTATTTGCACTGCTAAGAAGTGAGAGAGTGTGGCATGAAGCTGTGCATAAAACCTTCTTTAAAGGGTGGAGGATTATTAGCAGTAGTAGTAGTAGCAGCTATTGTTATCAATGATGAAGCATGACACCCTAACAGGTGTGTGAGGGCATTAAGATCTGAGATACAGATCTCCTAGCGACACGTACCTCAGCCACTTGGCGCAATTACGTGTGCCGACTTGGCAGAGGAACTACCCCTTTGTTGATAACAATAACACTGTTTCCTGGGAGGAGCCAGAGAGTAGGACCTCATTAAATATACGCTCTTCCGTCCCCCATTGATTTAAGGTAGTAGTAGTAGCAGCAGTAGTACTACTACTTGTAGTAGCAGTAGCAGTAGTAGAACTTGTATAGTGGTAGTAACAGTAGTAGTACTTGTAGTAGTAGTGGTGGTAGTAGTAGTATCAGTAATAGTAGAGGCAGCAGTAGTACTTGTATAGTAGTGGTAGTAGCACTAGTATTACTTTTAGTAGTGGTAGTACCAGTAATAGTAGAACTTGTAGTAGAGGTAGTACCAGTAAAAGTAGTATGTGTGGTACTTGTAGTAGTACTACTACTTCTACTTGTAGTAGCTGCAGTATTAGTATTAATAGTGGTAGTAGTACTTTTAGTAGCAGTAATAGTGGTAGTAGTAGTACTTGTAATAGTGGTAGTAGTACTACTTGTAGTAGTAGGTGCAGTAGTAGTACTTGTAGTGGTAGTAGTAGTACCACTCATAGTAGTAGTGGTAGTAGCAGCAGCGGTAGTAGTTGTCGTTAGCCCTCTGCTGAAACGCTAAGTAGACAGTTACAGTTGATTCTGTGTCTATTGGTCCGGGTCAGATTTCTATGACTTTGTTTACCTTGTATTTTTATTTAGACCAGATGATTAAAAAAACACATTAAGCTGTAGCTGAATTCAGCAGAAACCATTTGCAGCTTGTGAACATGAATTTATACCACAGAAACTTGTGCTCACCAGGACAGTGTGTCGTTCTGATGCAGGAGTAAATCATTTCACTTACACGATTTTGTTGGATAAAGTTTTAAAACAATTCGCAAAACTCGAGCAACTTAGGAATTACTGGCCCCTAAGTACCAATTAAGAAAATGTGCAGAAATAAAACTAGCTGTGATCTATAGAGATGAACAGACCCTGTCTAAGGAGAACGTGGTGTAATTGTAGTCCCACTAGAGATATCACTGAGGAGTGAAGGGCCTGGCTCACGCAGAATGCTCTGTGAGTGGGTGTGATCTTGTGCAGGCATGGCTTGAGTTCCATGGCCCATCACACGCACTCGTTAGAAAACGCTCTGTAGTTTCAGCCCGTTAATACACTGATGGGCATATTGACAAACTCAACTCGTCCTAATAGTTTAACAAGGAAAATTTGGCCTAATAAAAATGTCTGTCTAAACTGGCCATCAGTCTGTCCCATTAGCTCTCCGAAGTAAATCAAAGGCAACACACTGCGCTGTAAAATACAATATTGACATAAATAAAGGAGCTAATCAGGCCTGAGGTGCAACGGTAAGCACACCAAATTATTCCAGGATAATTTCATTATAAACAGAGCTTTAAATGAGCCGGTGCTGTCCGGTACTCAGTACCTGCACTTCTTTAATTTGGAAAGGAGCGTACCTGCGGTTCTCAGCTCTGCTATAATACACTTAACGGGAGAGTACCAGCACTTATCAGTAGCAAACAGGGACTGTAAACAGCGAACAGCAGCACGTCTGTATTTCCATTTAAAGTCCTGATTATAAATATACATATGCCATCCATTGGCTCCAATAGAAACGGTTTGCAAATGTTCAGCTGGAGTTTTCTCCCATTAAGCTGGGTGTGTGAATTGGAACTGCAGCCATATTGCTGATTCCTCACCTCCCCTGCACCTGTAGCGTTCCTTCAAAATCCCCACGTGTGGCATGAAGGCCTCGTCAACGCTCAGGATAGGCATGGAATGACGTCACGGCTCTCATTTCCGGTCTCGCGCACAGGCTCAACGGGGCCCCACTTTACTCCGCTTGCCCTGAATCTAAGTTACAAGTGCGGTGGGTAGCTGGTAATATTTATACATATTTCAGTGTTTCGATGTTCGTTGTCGTATTTAACCGTTTCATTCATACATCAAGAATGACTGGTAAACTCACAGGATGATGCCGCCATTGTAGACGCGTTGCCTTCTAGGTCAATACTCCAAGCTAAGCATATAGAAATGGTTCTGAATAAATCTATTTGCACCGCGTTCTTCTTTTTTTTTCTTTTAATTGAACGGTTAAAAAAACAGTTTTAAATTCTATATTATAACGTTTTTTCCCCACGGTAATTCTGTAGACGACAAAATCCCACACGGGCCCCCCTGGCTCAGTAGACACCATTTTTAACCGGTCGTCAGGAGTGTCCTCCAGGGAGTTTAAGTCTCTCTGAGGGGATGTATCTTCATACACAGTATGCATTTGTGATCCCCGGAAGTGACGTCAGGGTGCATTTCACAACGCGTCTCTGACGCAAAAACAGCCCTTCATATAAATGGAATGTGGCACAACGCAAGAACAATACATGTACGCTGATGTTTTCAATAGCTCTCGTATATAGTTTTTAATCCACCGATAAATCGATATATCGCATAAATACCACTGATTATCGTGACAGCCCCTATCACACATTTCGCCCACCTTATTTTTATTAGCGGGACAAGCAATTTGGTGGAATTTCATTTGGCCGCTGTGAATAATAAACGCTCCCCCGTGGAGTTAATATAAATGGAAATAACCCACTCTGGGCCTGGCGGGGGAGGGGGGGGGGGCATGATTTATACACACCACATTAAACTGGGAGGGGCCCTATCGTGGGGCGGCCAGTAATCTCTGCTGTTTTCTTTCATTCACAGTCCGTGGACGAGCTCAACAACGGAATGAATTTATTGGACCAGTCCGTCATCAAGAAAGGTATGAATTAGATGACTCAGGTGTGCATTTAATGACGAGTCTTAGCATATGCATTTGTATAGGTGCACCGAGTCGTCTCTCTCTTCTGTAGACCTGCATGCGCGCGCGCATGCTAATAAACTTGTTTTATATAGCGCTACATATTCACTTCTTCCTCTTCTAAGCGCGTGTAAATACCAATTGTCACTGTTAACCAAAGTGGAGAACGCACTGTACCGACCCCGGGAGGATGAAAGGCTGAGTTTGCTTTGTTGGGATTATGACTCATAATTTACAGAGCACCACGTGGGCCAGCCACACAGGTTCAGCTCACTGAGCCATCCCTCCGGCGCAAATTTCCACGCACATAAACAAATGATTGTACATCCATGTGCGCTTGGGTATGTATGCATACACAGTGTGACACGCTATACACCGTCATCAAACAGGCCAATAAATATATGTATGTATACGTTTCGTCTATGCAGGGGACTGGAAGGATTGAGTGAGAGTCTGAGTCTCGTCGCAGGACAGAGGGGAGGGGCTCGGAGACTGATCAGTGTGAGAGTGACTGATGGTCTGGAGTGAGAGTCGTGGCCCGGTCGCAGGAAACAAACAGGATGACAGCCTGACAGGAAGTGCCCTCCTCTGCGGTTTCCGCTTGTGGCTGCGGTGTATTCATTATTCGGCGGGTGGGACGAACATTATCCTGGAGTCGGGAACTGCTCACAATCACTGCTCCTAGAATGGCCGGTTTCTCAGCGCCTCATTCAGTATGCCTGCGAGAGCGCCGAGTGATTGATTGCTGTGCGTGTGGTGGGTCCGAGACGGACAGACCGACAGCCACGGTGGCACACACAGGTGCACAACGGCCCGCTGTCACAGCGAGCGCCCGGCAGGCCTCCACATACCCCCAAACACGCCAGGCGAACTAAAGTAGAGGAGAACAAAAAGACCCTGAGAGGCATAACGTTTTAAACGGACCGTCCAGTAATAAATACAATAAATAAACAATAAATTCAGAAACAATCAGTTACCTTTCAAAATATCACACGACAAGTGGGAATATTTCCCAAGTGTTTGATGACATCTGAAACGGATGCGAGACTCATTGTGGTATCAATGAATCGATGGCCCTTTAAAGACGGCGGTCGGGGCACATTAGTAACCCGAGGAGCCGATGTTAATACGTGTGGGGCAGGATTGCGATGTGTAGGCAGCGTGTGCCCAGGGTGTGGGCGATGAAGGGCTTCGGTGACCCAGCCCCTGACTGACGCCGTCCTGCGAGGAGCAGCCAGTAAGGTTTCCAGGTGTCCCTTCTTGGGGCGGACTCTGGTGCGTACCGTGACGTCATTCACTGGATATGCCTCTTGAGACTGATTGCCCCGTGTCTGACGGTGTAGAGTTGGGTATTTACGTCCACTGTGATGTTATTTACTGTCCCTATTAGTTTTGTTTCGCTGCGCCTGGTTGGGTCTTCTTTACATCTATTGATACGTCACTCACTGGATTTCTTCATTGTTATCGTGTTCCTGCGATACTTGCTGGGGTCATCTTGATCGTGACGTCACTGACGGGATCTCCCATGTATCCTTTTTCCTCTCTTTTGCTTCTCGAGGTAACGTTGACTCTTCTTCACCTTTACCGTGACGTCATTCGCTGGTTGACCCTTAGTGTCCCTTTCTCCATTCACCCACGACAGCGACATCAGACGGTCAAGCGTTGCACACGTGTTGTGAGCGGATATATAGAATGGGCGGGTCGCAGATATGGTATGGGCACATTCCAGCGTCTTTAGGCATTCTGAGCCACAAAGTACACAAAAGAAAGAGCACATGACATTCTCAGTGAACATATCATACTCACCTGTGCAGGTACACCTGGCCTCTGTGTCACACACGTGCACGCATGCGCTGCTGACACAAGACAGCGCCAGCATCCGTCGTTGCACAGTGCGCGCCCCTCGACCGCACACCTAGACTGGTGGAGGGGGTGTGGGGGGGGGGAGGGGGTGAGGGTGTTGAGTACTTACTCAAGGATTCTACACTGCCGTGTGCATGGCTCGTGCCAGACACACTGGCATCACATCTACGAGGACTCGAGGCGCCCTTTCGTTATCTTCCCCCGGAAGCAGGGAGGGGGAGGGGGGCTCACGGACGCCGGACCTGCTGCCATGTCTCCCACCGAGTCCTGTGCAGCAAGGGTGAAGCAGCAGGTGAAAGGGCGTGACATCAGGTTTCTGGTGCAAACGTGCGTTTGAAGATGTCAATTGTGTGTTCTTGGGTCTTGTGAATTGCACAACCTTTGCACACTCTTAACTCTTACAACAAGACAAAGTGTTGCCTGACAAAGTGGACGACAAAGCGCGTGTCCGTAGTGTCTGTCGCTGCAGAGACGTGTGTGTGCATGTTGTGTATTTAATTAAGGCTTGTGCACCGCCATGGTTTACATCTCCCCGGGTTCCTTGCACTGAGGCCAGTCCCGACCCTCGTAAAGATTATGCCGTGTAATTGTGATGTTCTGATGAAGTTTAATGTGAACGGGATAAGTGCCTCCACCCGTCTAGTGCTTCCGGTCAAAACCTAGAGCAGCTGTTTGTGACGTAGGTGTGTGATTGTCACTCTTTATCCTAATCAATATCACAAGCCAATTAGCTCCACGCGCGTGTGCTAGTATACGAAAGAAATGTACAACACAACTCCGCTTCCCACAAGAAGTTGTTTTTACCCTTGCTTGTTTTGACGTTCGTGGCTGCACGTGAGGGCCATGGTTCAAACCTCACACTTCCACCCTACTCGTGGCGTGGAGGGTGCCACTACTCAAGGGTCACCTGTCTGTGCAACATTCTATGGAGTGCTGCACCTGTCCGTCACGGCGCTTCCTTCCGTGACCCGCCATCTTGTATGTCACTTCCCTGCTCAGAGAGGTTCACTGAGTGGAAGGTCAGTGCTCACTTATATAAAAATACAGGCGTGTCTGTCAAAACACAATCTGCCCCATTGGCTCTGCTTCTTGAAAACAACCATGAACGATCCTGAAAAGGGGGAAAACACACGGTGGCCCACAAACTGTTGTCCTGAGAAGAGTGCAGGGGCGTGGCGCGTGACGTCATTCATGCGCGACGGCCTAATATATATATATATATATATGTATGTATGTATTTAAGCTTGATAGCGCACAGCTACTCCCAACGGGGGTGTCCCGGCGCTTGCGGACACGAAAGAGGTGAGTTGTAGTTGTATATATATATATATATATATCCAATAAGGAGGTGTACTTTTATTTTTATTATCATAGTGAAAGTTGTGATAGTACTGCACGACAAAAGACAGGACAGGCATTTTCTGAAGCCAAGTGTCATTTTATTACAAAAGGAAATATTTGAAGTGGGGAAAGCCTGGGCATTCGGCATTTTCTTTGTCAGCAAAAGCTGCGCAGGTTATAACTAAACACCTTTTTTTTCTACTTGCGAATTTTGTTTGAAATGGGCTTCTTGTTGTGCCAGATTTGAAGTGTTTTTCCATAAATCAGTGTAAAATGTCTCTGTGGTAAATAAACAAAAGATATGTCGTTTTCTGCCTCTGCAAGGTTGCATATTGAAGACACACCCCTGCTCTCGGGTGCCGTCCCAGTTGGGCAGTTACAAATGGTGTCTCGTTGATCGAGTAATTGGCATACGAGTTTTCGGAGATAGTGCTGCGGAGAAAAACCCGGTTCATCCTGGCACTGGCTGTGAATTCATTGGCGCTTTATTTAACCTGCCATTCCACACCAGGGCTGGCCCACGGCAGCCGGGCGGTGTCTGTTGTGATTGTCGCCAATGGCACAGAACTAAAAGCGACGCAGCGCTGCGAGGCAACTGAAACGCTGCACGCATCAGTCGAAATAAAATAAATACCTAAATACACGTTTTGTCGACATTACCCCGCTTTCCCGTTGTAGAACACAATGCCGATCACTTTGGCATGCAATATTACATTAAAAATGTTTATTTCCGATCTTGCTCGTTGTCTCTCATTTTACATTTGCCCGTTGGGAGGTACTACGAGGCGCTCCAACATCGCCTAATAGCGTCTGGTCCATTTCGCCTCAGGGTAACAAAATGCTGTGCACCCATTACCTCAATTACAAAACATACAAAAATGCCATAAATATATTTATTCTCGATTGTCGCGATATGGCACATATGTATTATTTGCAATACTGCCTAACGATTGGAACAAATTGCACCTTGCTCCCCTCCCCCCACAGCACCTTCCGCCTCTCACCGTGGACTCTGAAATTCATTTGGCACAAACATTTCAGCGGTCGTGGTGCTACATCGACGACAGAGAGGCACTCATGTGACCAATAATCCCGCCCATCGCACTATTATTAAACGAGCTGAATATTACAGCGCCTCGAGCGAGGGACACCGGTGAGCGCTGCATAAGTACTGGTTATTACCGTAGGTATTTGTCGAGGTGTTTCGAATGGTGCCAAAGGGTTTCGTTTGCCTGTTTCACGGCGCTTTGCTTCGCAGTAGTGTTTGTGTTTACTGAACACAGGTCTCTCTGGAGAGGCACTGGTGGGAATGCCGTGTGACAAAGTGCCGGTAATTGTGTAATCTGCAGCAAGAGTTTGCGGCTTTTATTATTCCACATAGCGCCAATTAGACGACTTTTGTGCGGATGGCGCTCGTTCACCGGTTTCACTATTTCACTTCCACCAGTATGACTACCATGGAAAGTGACTTAATTTAATTGAGGAAACCGAAGCCAAGGGGCCATGTCTGTGCTGAAGCGGTCACAGAGGCGCTCCTGCTGACTTCCACTAAACAAATGTGAAACAAGCCCCCCCCCCCTTCTCCTCCCCCCGCACCCCTACAGCCCCGAACACCAATAGTCACTCAGCCTCGCTATCCACCAATAGTCACTTAGCCTCGCTTTCACAGAAGCATCAAAGATATCGGACGGGGGTGAAACAGCTGCAACAGGACCGAGATGAGTTATTGTAATTACATTTAATTATTTTAATTAGTTCATTGTTTTTCTCACAGCAGTGCAGGGGGCGCAACATTTGATCATGAGGCGTAGTTTCGGCAGTCGGGGAGCTTTATTGCTGTGTGTGGTGGTGGTGGAAGGGGGGGGGGGGGTTGGAGTTGGTAGTTACAAAACAGAACACGTCTTCCAAGAATGGCAGGACAGCTATAGCAATTTGTGTCATCTCTGCGTTTATTCCAAGTTTGAAGTTCACTCTTGGGGCATTTTGTGGAGGTTTTGACTCATTTTCCATGGACTGCCTCCAGGGGGCGTGCGCCATTTTGAGGTCTTCCGGAAGAAAGCGGGCTTATGTGACATTGGTCCATGTTCCTTTCGAACTGGTCATCCAGGTAAAACGTTAGCTCTGTTTAGAGAATTATGTGACACCAATACAGGTCACACATATAGATTTCATAGTGTCCCTCTGTTTGGTGGCGCCTGGTTAGGTTTTGAGACCGCCATAAAGCGCTTTACCCGGAAGCTGGTTGCAAGTGGAGTAGTGCGTCGATTTGCATACGTTTATGTATTCTCTTAAACAGTTGAAACAGGAGGTTTAATGATGTTTGTGCTTTGAGAGGAGCAACGTAATATAGACGATTTTCACCCAACGTCGTTATGTTGATATATTGAGGGTTATTTACTAAGTAATGCGCAGATGCGTGCACGGCTCTGCCATTTTTGCGGGGTGCCGGCAGTAAATTGACGTAATACTTTGCACAGCTTTACATAGCTTTGCTCCTCGCTTACCCTTAATGTGTGTGTGTGTGTGTGTGTGTGTGTGTGTGTGTGTGTATATATATATATATATATATATATATATATATATATATATGTATGTATTATTTCTAGTATATGGCTCTCCTGCCGGAAACTGTAAACATTTCCCAAATACAGCCTAACAAGCTAAGAATGTGCTGTATACAATGAGTACTCACTGGTAACGGATATTTAAATAGCAAAAAAAAACAATTTTTATAATGGGCATAATGTTTGCCTCGGGGATTATCAATGCGTACTTAAAATCGCGAGAAAAACATAGTTGCAAGGAAAGGTCGCGACAAAAAGCGCGCCCCAAAGCTGGGATTCGAGACACGCTCGCACTTCAGTGATTGCGCAGTGAAACTACTAACATGAGATCCGCACATGAGGTGGGGGTGGGGGGGGGGGGGGATGCATGCCTTTAAAATGCCCCACAGCGTTAACCACTGGACACAAATCCCGACTCCCCCTGATCCTGTTTTTTAATTCCTTCCGCGGTGCGGGCTAAACACGCCGCTCGGTCTCGGAACATTTCACAATATTTCTGAATAAGCGCCCGGCCGCCCCCTCCAAGCGCCTCGCAGCCCGCGCTGATCCCGCAGCGCCTGCCTGACAGGCTCGCCCTTGTTATGTTTCCAAGCCGGGCTCGGCTGACATTTCTCAAGTAATTTAGTTAAGAGGAAATGAGTTGTTCCCAGTAGGGAGAGCAAACGAGTCGAGTTAAGGTAGCCGGCGTGATAAATGGCCCGCTCATTTGGCGCTCTCCAGAGCTCGTTTAAGGCTCGTTTTCTGTATTAGCCCCCTTTGAGCCATTAATGCAGCAGGCAGGGACCGTGGCCCCATTAGCGCCGGGATGACGCCGCCGAGCGCGGACTCCGGCGCGGGGATAATGGCCGGTGCGTTAACACCGCCCCCTGCGAGCCCCCCAGCCCCTGCTTAGCACGGGCTGAAGGGGGCTGGCCACTGGCCCGCTGGGCGATCAATAAAGCAGTAATGAGCGGGAGGCCCGGGACATTAGCGCGCGCCGCATGTAACTAGACATTAAAAGATCATTGCGAGTTCGCGGCTCTATTAGGGCTAATCGGGGGATACATGTATGTGGTGTGATCGTATGACAATAATAACATGTCTGAACACTGAGCCATTATGGCACGTGACCAATGTGCAAAAACACGAGTTGCGAGTGTTCCCAAGTAGTATTTTTTTTTTTTAGCTTTACAGCGCTCAGAAGTCACCGAAAGGCGACTCGTAGCGCTAGCTGACACCTCCAAATAAATAACACTGCTACGAAATGAAGATTACGCCTACAACATGTAAAAAAATGAAGCAACATTTTTTTTATAGAAATGCTTCTGTATTTGTTTAGGAGTTTTTACAGCCAGCTTGTTGGTTTCCGATCACTTCAGAGCACCAGGTTGGGAAGCTGAAGGTAAAAATGCCCCCGAGCCCTGGAGTAATCTGATCTATATCTTACTCCTGTAAGGGTTGTAGTAACACACTCCACACTGTGTGCATTGCACTTTTATAAATGTTGGTGTAATATGATCTGTATTGTTCCCCATGCAGTCTACAAAGTGCTGGTATAATGTATTCTATGTTATGCCCCGCGCGCTCTTCTCAGAAGTGGTGTAAAATGCCCATTCTGTGGCCTGTGCACACTTCTAAATGTTGGTGTAAAATGCTCACACTGTAGCCAGTGCACACTTCTAAGGGTTGGTGTAATATACTCATATTGTGGCCAGTGCATGCTTCCAAGGGTTGGTTTAATACGCTCATATTGTGGCCAGTGCACTCTTCTAAGTGTTGGTGTAATACGCTCATATTGTGGCTAGTGCACGCTTGTAAGGTTTGGTGTAATATGCTTATATTGTGGCCAGTGCACGCTTCCAAGGGTTGGTGTAATACGCTCATATTGTGGCCTGTGCACGCATGTGGTGGTGTAACGTGCTTCCTGTGGTGGCTAGTGCACACCTCTAAGGGTTGGTGTAGTACGCTCAGATTGTGGACAGTCCACACTTCTGAGGGTTGGTGTAATACGCTCATATTATGGCCAGTGCAATTTTCTAAGTGTTGGTGTAATACGTTCATATTGTGGCCAGTGCACGCTTGTTAGGGTTCATGTAATTTGCTGATATTGTGGTTACTGCACGCTTTTAAGGGTTGGTGTAATGCGCTCATATTGTGGCCAGTGCACACTTCTAAGGGTTGGGGTAATATGCTTAGATTCAGGCTACTGCACGCTTGTAAGGGTTGGTGTAATATGTTTATATTGTGGCCAGGCACACTTCCAAGGGTTGGTGTAATATGCTCATATTGTGGCCAGTGCACGCATGTGGTGGTGTAACGTGCTTCCTGTGGTGGCTAGTGCACACCTCTAAGGGTTGGTGTAGTACGCTCAGATTGTGGACAGTCCACACTTCTGAGGGTTGGTGTAATACGCTCATATTATGGCCAGTGCAATCTTCTAAGTGTTGGTGTAATACGTTCATATTGTGGCCAGTGCACACTTGTAAGGGTTGGTGTAATATATGCTGATATTGTGGCCAGTGCACTCTTCTAAGGGTTGGTGTAATACGCTCATATTGTGGCCAGTGCACGCTTCTAAGGGTTGGTGTAATTTTCTCATGTTGTGGCCAGTGCACACTTCTAAGGGTTGGTGTAATATGCTTAGATTGTGGCTACTGCAAGCTTGTAAGGGTTGGTGTAATATGCTTATATTGTGACCAGTCCACACTTCTAAGGGTTGGTGTAATATGCTTAGATTGTGGCTACTGCTCGCTTGTAAGTGTTGGTGTAATATGCTTATATTGTGGCCAGTCCACACTTCTAAGGGTTAGTGTAATATGCTCACATTGTGGCCAGTGCACGCTTCCAAGTGTTGGTGTAATTCGCTCACATTGTGGCCAGTGCACTCTTCTAAGTGTTGGTGTAATACGCTCATATTGTGGCCAGTGCACGCTTCCAAGCGTTGGTGTAATATGCTCATATTGTGGCCAGTGCACGCTTGTGGTGGTGTAACGTGCTTCCTGTGGTGGCTAGTGCACACCTCTAAGGGTTGGTGTAGTACGCTCAGATTGTGGCCAGTCCACACTTCTGAGGGTTGGTGTAATACACTCATATTATGGCCAGGGCAATCTTCTAAGTGTTGGTGTAATACGTTCATATTGTGGCCAGTGCGGCCAGTGCACACTTGTAAGGGTTGGTGTAATATATGCTGATATTGTGGCCAGTGCACTCTACTAAGGGTTGGTGTAATACGCTCATATTGTGGCCAATGCACGCTTGTAAGGGTTGGTTTAATACGCTCATATTGTGGCCAGTGCACGCTTCCAAGGGTTGGTGTAATATGCTCATATTGTGGCCAGTGCACGCTTGTGGTGGTGTAACGTGCTTCCTGTGGTGGCTAGTGCACACCTCTAAGGGTTGGTGTAGTACGCTTAGATTGTGGCCAGTCCACACTTCTGAGGGTTGGTGTAATACGCTCATATTATGGCCAGTGCAATCTTCTAAGTGTTGGTGTAATACGTTCATATTGTGGCCAATGCACGCTTGTAAGGGTTGGTTTAATACGCTCATATTGTGGCCAGTGCACGCTTCCAAGGGTTGGTGTAATATGCTCATATTGTGGCCAGTGCACGCTTGTGGTGGTGTAACGTGCTTCCTGTGGTGGCTAGTGCACACCTCTAAGGGTTGGTGTAGTACGCTTAGATTGTGGCCAGTCCACACTTCTGAGGGTTGGTGTAATACGCTCATATTATGGCCAGTGCAATCTTCTAAGTGTTGGTGTAATACGTTCATATTGTGGCCAGTGCACACTTCTAAGGGTTGGTGTAATATATGCTGATATTGTGGCCAGTGCACACTTCTAAGGGTTGGTGTAGTACGCTCATATTGTGGCCAGTGCACGCTTGTAAGGGTTGGTGTAATATGCTTATATTGTGGCCAGTGCACGCTTGTAAGGGTTGGTGTACTATGTTCATATGGCTGGGTCCAAACTGGGGTGGCGTAGTGGGCAAAAGAACGATGGATTTAACCCAGATCTTTTGACTGGGGGAGAATGTTTGCATTGTCAGCATTCCGTCCATCATTTGTTTGCTGTAACACTATGTTCATACTGTGGCACGCTTGTAAGTGTTGGTGTAATAGGACCCGGATACCCCATGTAGATCCTGACCCCACCCCCGACAACCCCACGAATCAGTGACTTACAGGCATGCTTTGTGGGTGAAAAGAGGCCATGTTTATTCAAGTGAACACAATTAAACATGACAATATATTCAATCTAACATCGTCTAAAATTCACATCAAGAGTCAACGTTAAAAACACGAGTCTCAAAATCATATTTACAAACGTGATCATCTCAGCATAAGAACAATACTGATAACATTTCAGAATCATTTTGACAATATATACAGCACACAAATCCATGAGCTTCCCGAATGTCACCTGTCCTATCCAGCACTAAGGGGCCTTTCCGGCCCGCGCCCCCACGGAGAACCACGCAGGTGTACCCACCTGCATCCTTGAGGGGTGAGCCCCTGCCATCTGCTACTTGTCCTCAACCCTAGGGGCCCACCCCTCCAACACCAGGCTGCCCACGGGTGCTCGTAGGGTATAACCAGAGGCAGCAGCCCCATGCCCTAGCTTACATTACCGAGCGCACTTGCCCCCCAGCCGGTGTCCACATTCTCTCTGGGATCAGCTTACCGTCTCCCCCCCTCAGTGCTGGCCTAGGAAGTATGCAGGAGGACTCCCCTTGATGCGGTACAGCAATCTATGTGCTCTTCCTTACCGCTCATATGACCAACTGATCACCCCCGATATCCTACTTCAATGGGATGGGTGGGTGGGTGATCCTGCGTCGCTTCGTCTCCCGCGCCGGTGCCGATGAAAAGAGGACGAGGGCCTGGGCCGGGGCACCCTAAATAGGCCCCCAACCTTCCCCCTAACAACATCCGGCGGGAGCGAACGGAAGCGGCAACCCCCGCGCCACGGAAAGAGTCCGAAAACACCTCCTCTTAGGCCAACGAGTCGGGGACAGCTATGGAGGCGTAGCCAGGCTCCAGGGGTCCCGGATCCTAATGGTGCGCTTCCTTAAGGTCAGCGCCGCTTCTAAGGGTTGGTGTAATATGCTGATATTGTGGCCAGTGCACCCTTCTAAGTGTTGGTTTAATGCGCTCAAATTGGGGCCAGTGCGTGCTTTGAAGGATGATGTAAAAGGCTCATATTGTGGCTGTTGCACGCTTCTAAGAGCTGGTGCGATATGCTGATATTGTGGCTACTGCACGCTTGTAAGGGTTGGTGTAATCTGCTTATATTGTGATTAGTACTCACTAGTAAGGGTTGGTGTAATATGCATATACTGTGGCTACTGTACGCTTCTAAGTGTTGGTGTAATATGCTCATATTGTGGTTACTGCACGCTTCTAAGGGTTGGTGTAATACGCTCATATTGTGGCCAGTGCACGCTTCTAAGGGTTGGTGTAATACGCTCATATTGTGGCCAGTGCACACTTCTAAGGGTTGGAGTGATATGCTTAGATTTGGGCTACTGCACGCTTATAAGGGTTGGTGTAAAATGCTTAGATTGTGGCTACTGCACGCTTGTAAGGGTTGGTGTAATATGTTTATTTTGTGGCCAGTGCACACTTCTAAGGGTTGGTGTAATATGCTCATATTGTGACCAGCGCACGCTTCTAAGCGTTGGTGTAATTTGCTCATGTTGTGGCCAGTGCACACTTTTAAGGGTTGGCGTAAAAATGCTTAGATTGTGGCTACTGCTCGCTTGTAAGGGTAGGTGTAATATGCTTAGATTGTGTCTACTGCACACTTGTAAGGGTTGGTGTAATATGCTTAGATTGTGGCTACTGCACGCTTGTAAGGGTCGGTGTAATATGCTGATATTGTGGCCAGTGAACGCTTCTAAGGGTTGGTGTAATTTGCTCATGTTGTGGCCAGTGCACGCTTCTAAGGGTTGGTGTAATATGCTTAGATTGTGTCTACTGCACACTTGTAAAGGTTGGTGTAATATGCTTAGATTGTGTCTACTGCACACTTGTAAGGGTTGGTGTAATATGCTTAGATTGTGTCTACTGCACACTTGTAAGGGTAGGTGTAATATGCTTAGATTGTGGCTACTGCACACTTGTAAGGGTTGGTGTAATATGCTGATATTGTGACCAGTGAACGCTTCTAAGGGTTGGTGTGATTTGCTCATATTTTGGCCAGTACACTCTTATAAGTTTTGGTATATTTTGCTCATGTTGTGGCCAGTGCACACCTCTAAGGGTTGTGTAGTATGCTTCCTGTTGTGGCCAAGTCATTCTTCTAAGGGTTGGTGTAAGATGCTCATATTGTGGCCAGTGCACTCTTCTAAGGATTGGGGTAAAATGCTCATGTTTTGTCCGTGCACGCTTGTGGTGGTGTAACACGCTTCCCGTGGTGGCTAGTGCTCACTTCTAAGGGTTGGGTAGTATGCTCCCTGTTGTGACCAGTTCACACTTCTAAGATCTGTGTGACATGCTATGAGTTATGTACACTGGACTTTGCCCTGTCTGCTGATTTCTGAGCTGCAGCATCATGGCGTATATTCTAACTTGTTGTTTCAGCCATAAAGAGATTATAATAATCTTCTGATGACCCGGCGATGGCTCTCATTATTACTGCCCTACGTTAATCATCTGACAATAATCACTCTCATTTTTTAAAATGAGTAATTTCAGATTAAAATTTGCTCTAGATACAAAAAGGGATTGGAAGTAGAGACTTTGACTTTGAGCAGCTAGAAAGTTTAGGTACCTCTTGTTAACCTCTCTAAGTCCCTACGCAGAGCCTATTCCGAGGAACTCAGATTTTCCTCATCAAGGCTTAACCAACCATTATCCATCAACTCCCTTATTTTGGAAAAATGTCCCTTACTGGTTGCCGATTGCGTTCCTGGGACTCTCGGAAGAGGTAACACCACCTGGGTGTCATCCTTCTAATTATGGAAAGTTGTTACCTTCTTCTGGCCTAGCTCCTGCAGGGCCTGGACGCTTCCATGAAATAACAGAGCTGATAGACAGACTCCATGAGGTCCTCTGTTACCTTCCGTAATGGGTACCTCGCCCTGCCAATACCTGCTCTTTCTGAATCAATTACTTATGGGAATGGAAATCCATCTTTCTGCCCCTGTTAACCCCACCACTCCCAGTAGCTTCCATGATGGTGGAGGGGTCAAGGGAATCCAGCAGCACCTGAAGGGCATGGTGAGCCTTGGCAATATTTTCTGTTCTGATCATTGGACCTGGATGATCACGTCTCTCTTCCCCCGGTGGGTTGAAAAGAGGATTGTTGATATTTACGGTCACAAATGGAATTTGCAACTAGAGAATCCCTCGGGTGGATAGATTATCCCTGTTCGTAAGTGTAAAATAGGAGTGAGAAATTGGAAGGTTCCAGTGAAAGGTCAATGGTGTGGTAGCACTTGGGAATGTAAGGAATCCCCACAAAGACAAAACTTTGTGTGAGTTCACAAACATTCTCGACAGTCAAGGGGAATACTGGGCTATTTCCAAGGCAACTTGTAATTGGCCAACAAGTTGTCGGCAACTGTAGAGGGCTGGAATTGCTAGATGATGAAGGAATTAAGTTTCTTCCAGAAATAATGAAATTTGGAAATTATATTCATTCATAGTTCTTAAGTTATCCAGTCTATAAACTCAATAGTTACACAATGAGTTGGCACTCTACAGGTCAGGGAACATAGGCAGGCATGAAGGGGCAGCCCGGCATAGAAGTTGCATAGGGTAATCTAGGAGCAGCTCACAAACTGAGGGGGTGCATGTAGTGGTTCCATTGGTATGCTCTTAGTAAAATGGGTGGTTGGTGAATTCTTTATGACAAGGGAGGGGGTGGGTAATTTGCTGATGCACTGAGGGTGAGTCTGTTTATGAGTTTGGTTCCTTGCACAGGGATTTGTCTTTTTCCAGTTCCATTGTTTTTTGAGGTAGCGAATGACCAGGCGTAGGCAGTTGGTTGGATGGAAAGGTCTGCCTGGTGAGTTGTAGATGTTTCCACACCTTACAGTGGAGGGTTGCTTTTCTCACTGGTGGTCTTGTGCGGCTGTCAGAGGTACCCGAGAAGGATGTTGTTTCCAAACTTCATTGTTTCATAGAAAATCTCTATAACCGAGTCATTTTTATATCGCACACTGCACCTATTCAGCAACGCTCCCAATTTGGAAGCGTGTTTGGAGAAGGCGTTATAAAGTTGTTTCATACACTGTGAATTGTGTTAATGTTAATGTTGAAAAATACTTTATTTAGACAATCAAGTCCATTAAAGTGCCACTGTGAACTGTGGTATCCCTGCGGCTCCTCACTCACCACTGCTTGTTAACACTGATGCAAAGCTTCACTGCAAGAGCTCCCCTGCTATTTCTATGGGGACGGCACTTCGATTTACCTGTGTTTTGGCATCTGTGGGAGGAATTCAGAGCAGAGTTGGGAGTTTGCATTCTATCTTGGAGTGGATGAAAGTGAGTGTCCTTCATCTGAGTAGAAGAAAAGCTGAATAGAACGAGCATGCCCTCAAGGGAAAAGATGAAATCCTAGGTGGGTGCCGAGTGTTATTTGTACTTTCTGAGTACTTACTTGATTCCCTGTGCAGAACGGCATAAATGTCCATAGGTAGAATGTATAAATGTCCATAGGCAGAATGTGTAAATGTCCATAGGCAGAATGTATAAATGTCCATAGACAGAATGTATAAATGTCCATAGGGAGAATGTATAAATGTCCATAGGTAGAACGTATAAATGTCCATAGGTAGAATGTATAAATGTCCATAGGCAGTATGTATTCACATTGTTTCTTTAATGGCTGTATAAAGCGGTGCCTTGTGACAGAAAGCCTCTTTGTGGCGCTGGTCACTGGAGACCAGTTCTTGCTATCACCAACCTCTCTCATAATTATTCAAGAACAAGGAATCCAGGAATTGATGTTATGAGGGATGCTCATGTTTGACAGGACCATCTGAAAGAGGAAGTGAGGTAGAAGGTGGACAGGTGTTCACAAGAGAAGTAGATGAAGGTGAAAACATGTCTACAGTAAACCAAACCACGCCTCACCTACTTATAAGTGGAAAGTAATAGAGCAGGTTTTGAGCTTCACACCTGGTTATTGGTGAATGACACACTAGACGCTTCTTTGGAAGTCATTTTCTGCAATAAAAATAATTTTTGCATCGCTCCAAAGTACATGATTCTAGTCTGCTCAGGGCGATAAGATTCCTCGCAGTTATTGGGTGAGTTGGTGGTCTTTGAGAAGGAGGTGATGGTCGCCGAGCCTGTGGGTGTCTGTTGCAGTGTGTGTGCCTGATATATATCTGTTTGTTTGTGCGTAAATGCTTCTGCACTGAGGCTCACGAATCAAGCCACACAATGTGGAGTCTCTCTCGCCATCACGTGTGTGTAAACAGACACACAGCACACACACATACCCAGCAGATCTGTGTTTGCAGCTACAAAAATTTGCAACTAGTACAAGAGGGGGCTGCACAGATGCACCTACCTGCAGCTTCATGTAGAGACAGCTTTCTCCATCTCATTAATCTGAATAAGACCTGAAGCTCCTCCTCCCACCTTCTCTGGACCACCACCTGGCTCCCACTGGTGCGCACCTTAAAATCCTACTTAGATGCTTTGTGACAGCCAACCACCCAAGTTTCAGTTTGTGAAAACCATCACAATGTTAATGAAACAACACTAATCTACTATGGGCAAGCCTAGATAAAGTGTGTCTGTGCTTAATAAAACATAATCACACCGTCTGACCTTGTAATGTCACATAGTAAAAGATCAGCTCCAGCAATAACACAATGTTGTGATAAAACTACACGAATCTTCTTGTGACAGAAGTTAGCAGCAATACCAAAGCCACTGAAGAAGGAAGGGAGAATTATTCGCAGTGATCCAGAGCTGGGCACACCAATGTCCACAGATTCATAATGACCTCTTCGCTACAGCTGAAAGGGAGCAAGTCTCAATGCACAGACCAAGTTCACTAAAGCTAGCGCTTCTCCCATACTGCCGCCGCTGTAATCAGCTGGGGTGGCGGGGGGAATCTCTGTTCTCTGAGGTGCCCCCCCCCTCCGTTCCTTCTTTCTGTCTCTTTCACACACACCCCAACACACTCTCTGCTCAGGTAAGTTCTCTCCAGGTAACTGATGCTCATGGTCTACTGCAGAAACCGACCCCGCCTCCTTCAGGGCGCCTAGAAACATTGGTGACCTCTGCTATGTGTCAATATCAATGACCGATTCTAATGTCTCCACCAACTGCCACCGTGACTCTGAAACTTTTGGAATGAGGAATAACACCCTCTCACATTACACTGATAGTTCAGATCACACTACACACAAACCGATTGATGCATGTAGTTTACTCAAAGGAAAACAATCGGGGCCCTAGGGTGGATCAGTCTTACTCAATCCCTGCCGAGCATCTTGGATCAGTAAAAGAACTTCCAGAGCTATTGCATCTGAATCACTTTTTATTAGACCGCCTTACACAACACACACACACATCTGTTTAACAATAAGGAACCAGTGCACAGCTATAATGCCCAGGCTTTGAACAGGTGCCATTCCCTATTAGCCTATACAAAATCTGTTACAAACATTCATTTTTACAGTCATTTTTGTACTTTTGCACATCCACGTGCGAATGTTCTCTGTGTGCCCCGTGTTAATGGTGCACAGTGGTGTGCAGAAACAACAAAGTAACACTGGAGGGGGGGTGTTGTGGGTAAGACATCTGGCAGGGTAAGCAGCCCTGGGAGATTGCATATCCTTGGCTTGCCATCCCAGTCGGTATTGAGGGAGCAGGTACCAGTACCTTAGAAATGCTACTTCCTTCCCTTATAACCAAGTATGAATGTGCCTGTTTGTGGCAGTGTGACCCCTGTCGTCTGCGGTGGGGTTTATGTGACTGGCTACATCTGAAATGCACAATATGGGATGTTGTGTGCAGGGTTATTCCGCATAGTGAATGTGTGGACCAGCGACCAGTCTGGTGCCTTCATCTCTCTTTAGAGCCCCCCACAAATAGACAAATAATGCACACATTCTTTCATGAGATTTAGCAGTTTAGCAAAGAACCCTAAAAGTCAACTATGCCCACAGTAAATATGTAAACATAACAAAAGGTAAACAGTGTGTGCATTACTTCCTTTTGTTGTTTTTACATACATTTACATATATACATTTCTTGAAATGCTCGTAAAGGGTTAAGTAGTGACTGTGTCGGCATTTCTGAAAGAATAATTATTCTGAAAGGGTATTCTATGAATATGATCATAAATTCTTCATTGGTTTCTTTAGTTGTGTTGGTGTTTTTCTCTAATGACTTTTACTATTAGTGTGCTGACACCTAGCTTCAGAGTATATGTAGAATAAGATTTGTGCCCAGAATATGCAGGCATCAGTGCCAAGAGAGCACATTTCACATACCGTAGAGTCGGTGCTGTTTTTTTTTCATTTGGTGCCAGTTTGCCACTGCCACTGCTGTTGGCTCTATTACTGTGCGATACATGCCGGGCCGCACAATAACCTACTAGGTTCAAGGGAGCGTTCTCTTTGAAAGGGTATATATTGTTCTTACTGAATTATGTTATTACACGTGCAAGGCAAAACATATCGTGCTTACTTGTGTATGCTGTTCATTTTATAGACATACCACAATGTGTTTTGGTATTTCCTGACAGACCATCTTATAATTTTTACAAAACTGTAAAGAACAACCTCTGTTGAACTGTGACTATGGAAACAAATAACAAGATTTGCAATAACACCTTTTCCATTTAACAGCCTTTCAGAATCCTGACCTGAATCTTCCCTCGCATCTAAACCCTCAAAAGCCAATCATTTCTGAATCACATACCGTCACACTTCTGTTCCACTGTTAAGTCTTTTGTTTGTTTTTAGTTTCCCCATTTTCGGTACAGTACTCTGATGCTCATCGAAGTCAGTTTATAGCATTATATATTAAACTATAAAAAACTGAATTAATGTTTTGAAACAATGTAGTGCTGGTGGGTGGACAGATGAGAGAGGCACTGCCAGGGCTAGTTTAGGGAATTGAACCCTACCCAGAAGAGATGTGTTTTGGTATGGCTCAAATATTCTGTAGATTTGTAGTAGCTTAGACATGAGGTGGAAAGAAATGATCAGGGTGCCCAGTAAAAAGCACAAATTACCCTTTCTTCATATCTCTCATGCGTTTTATATTGAAATGCCCCATACCCACTTCAATGATTATAGCTGCACTCATCTTGGGACATACCAAAAAGTTAATAAGTGGCCGTTTTACACTTCTCTTTCTTAACCTATAAAGGCAACATATGAAAGTAGACAAAATAGTATTTCTTAACATTCACTACAAAAATTTGACAAACACACAATTGAGTATAAATCTAAACACCCCCTCTCAGTGATGCAGATGGAAAGGGCTCCTTCTGAAATTATCTATTATTTGCCCCCCCCTCATTCATCACACTGTGAAAAGACCATAAAGTATATTTTTTCAATGACGTTATGCACACGTTGCCTGCTGGTCTACTTTTATCAATTTACGTAAACCTAATAACAGAACAATACTTGCAATATTTACTTTTACTATGTGGTTAGAATGCCTAAACCAGTAGTTAGTAAAATGGTATTAAAGTAATAGTTAATTTAAAACAGATAAATGTTATACTGTACACTACAGAAACAGAATGTTACAAAATAAGCCAGATAAAATCTATTTATTCCTGTGTAAACTGTCCATGACTTTATTCACAAATATCATTTTTGGTATCATACATTACCTCCTCTATAATATGAGTGATTATGTATGAGAGAAAGAACAAGCGATATGTAGCATATGTATGACGTGTGTCAAGGGAGTGCAATATTATATTTGGTTAAGTGTCTTAGGTGGGTTATAATGAACCCCCTGCCCTAACTCAACAGCGACAACCCTCTCACAGCTGCATGTGCCATTTATGTCATTGATACATCTGTAACATGGCGCAAAGCATAGTTTAATGCCCTGCCCGATATGCCACCAAAATAAATGTTAGTTTGTTGATGTGCAAGTTAGGTGCATGATATAGCATTGATAGATTGTGGCATATGTTGCTCACTTTGCCACTGGATTCAAGCTAGCCTGGCTGATGAGGGGTGTTACCCCGAGACCGGTCCCAGGGTGCTTGTTTTGGTCCAGGGAGGACCTGGCTTGGCAGTTGGGGCTGGACTATTCTCATAAGGAACAGGGTCAAGACTGATTTGCATATGGCTGGGTCTGAACTGGGGTGGTGAAGATAGCAGAAGAATGATGATGGATTTAACCCAGATCTGATAGTGACTAGGGGTGTCTGAAAAGCTTCAGCGCTCCGTCCATCATCCTATTGTGTTTGATAAGTTACCTCAAACCATGCAGGAGAACCCTGGTCTGTTGTACTTGGTAGATATTTTCACAACTCTCAGACTGCACAGTTTTACAGAGGGTTGGCTGAAATGTGAATCCTAATGCGCTTGAGATGTCTTTGAAATGCTATGTTCTAAATGGTGCATTTCTGACATGGAGAGCAGTATGTTTATTTCCCGGCAAATGATTGTGAAACCCTCCAAATGAGTGTGAATTTAAACGTATGCTTTAGACTAATGATGTCTTCTCTGCTTGATATCTGACGTTGAAATTAGAAGAAATGCAAAGGCTGGCAAAGTTAATGCATGTATTTGCCAAGCTGGGGATGTTAATTGCATGAGGGAGGAGGTTACATGATCAGTGTTGCTTCAGCTTTACCATGTCAATTCACCCTTTTCTTTAGTAACTAAACTTTCCATTCATTTACCAACCATAACCAAATCTATCAGTCCAAAAGAATTGCATTCTGAAAGATTCCCTTTATAGCATATACCTGTTTTGGAAAGTACCCTGCCTTGAATTTCAATCATGCAATCTAAGCATTAATACAAAGTTAATCTTTAACCAACTTCAAATGTACAAATCACCAGTGAAACTAAAAAGCTATAAAAACATTGTGCTGATCTCTCACAAATTAATACGAACGAGGCGTACAGGAGAGGTGTGGCAAATTGCATACTAATGCATTCTTATAAATCACAAATATAGACAAACTATAAACGAATTCAAGTTTACAAATTGAGATTAATTGAAAAGTGTTGTTTACATCACAGAGAGGTTTCCTTCCTTGGCCGTTTGTAAAATGTGCACCTGTTGGAGGCATCCATTTCTCTTTGTAGAACAGGTGGAACCATGTAGCTCTTCCCCTGTGGTTGTTTCTATAGGTAATGGACATTACACTGCCTTCCACTGTGCACCTACTCAAGTCGCGTTCAAGAACAGGCCAGGATCAAACTCAACCTAAGTTACAAACCTCATTATTGAACACAGAGGAAGGCAGAATGGAGCAGCTATATTTCCGGCCTATATAGCTTTTATCAGTTTCTGTAGTTATAAAGTATATTTTTCAACTAATGCAAGACTCAAATGTAAAAATGAATTCACACTACCAGTTGTGGTGATGAATCATACAATCATCAAAATCTGTAGAAGGTTTCCAAACACAGCAGACAATTATTGCACACAAAAGTTGAAGTAATCAGTGCCAGATTCAGAGACAAGTTTAGTACCACCAGTTGGAAACAGAGAGAAGTTTGGTGCACAGCTGTTTATCGATATCAGAGATATTTCTTCCAAATTTTATATCTGAACATGCACTGCAGTACAGTAAATTTATTATTAATATCACAAGAAAAAATATCACTGAGATATGCTTTGTTAATTAATTTATGTTAATGCATTTTGCATGAACCACATCCCCATGCACAAAGGAACCACATCCCCATGCACAAAGGTTGTTTAAATTGCAGCAGTTTTCTGTAAATACTTTATACCAGGATTTATATATACAGGTCACTCTGGATGAATCCAATTAAAGATTAGGCAGTGTTTGTTCTTACTTGTTTTAAGCGGAGTCCATCTTTTAATGAATTGTATATGGTCACAAATTGAAGAAGCAGCAGAGACAGAGTGCTAGTTTGTTTTAGATTTTTATATGGAATGAATTATAGTTGTTAATTTGGTGCCAGTCTGTTATACAAAAGAAAACATTGATAGACTGCAACAAGACATACAAGCTATTTTTTTTTCTTTCTGTACAACAGGTTTATGTAGTCTCTTATGTTAGTATAGAGCCTGAAACTGGTTGCTCTATAGTGGGTACCTTTCATCAACTACTTTCACCAGCAGCCCCCATGTACACGAAATAGCAAAGCAACCTATCCTTGCTTCGAGTAACTTGGCAATCACTCATGCCTCTAAAGTTAAACATAAATGTGAGCGGATGTCCCCTGATTTCCCCTCCTTGAGGCCCTATTCCTCTTCTGTTGGCATTAACCAAAATTTAAAATTCTACTATTTCGCCTTCCAAGTCTCCCCTTTTCTCTATGTATCCCACATCATTCCATCTTCTTCAGTAACGTCTATTCATCCACCCCTTCTGCGCTCACCTCTTTATTTCTTTTATACTTTCCCATACCTTATTCCGTATTTTTAGTCTCCCATTTGGCCATCTCGCTTTTAATACCTTTATTATTTTCCCTATAATTTGCTCTCCTTCTGACTTGTGTTTCTAGTGTGTTTTCCCTTGCATCATCTCCATTCTCTCTCCGTCCCTTTTCATGTCTCCTTCATCCCATTCTCACCATACCTTTATGTTGTTCACAAATCACGTGTCTGTCATTGATCTCCCATAGCTGATGTGAATACATGCATTATAAAATACATCAATAATTGGACATGGGATTCCATAAGTAATGGCAAGGAAGATTAGTCCAGCTTCCATATGGGCTTCAGTAGTCATAACCTACTTTACCATTTAATGCATATCTCAATAAGGCCACTGACATAGGTGATTTCTGTCAATAAATACATCTATATATGTTTGTATACACATATCATGTAGTCATTCACTAATTTCCATATAAATAAGTTTTCTTGTGAAAATGCTATTTTGTCTTGCCAAATTTAACAATGCTCTACGAACTCGGGTTAAAAGAAATGAAGGAAGGACTGAATGACCGTGCACAATGTGGTGTTCACACTTCCTGGTTGAACACAGGGGTGAAAAGGATGTGTTTACATTTTTTTTCGAAATTTCAAATGGATTCTCAGTTTACAATACATAGCAGGCATTTTTTTTTTTTTTTTAGAATAATAGCCCCTTCAACCCTGTTGTGTTTTTGTGTATTATGCATACTTCAGTTTTGGAAACCCAGGAATGCACATATAACAAAATAAAATGTATGCACTAGTCAAGATAATATCCAGGATAATTCATTAGAGGAAAATGACAGTGAATGGAGTCCTTTCCTCCCATACAATGAATATAATTATCAAAATATCTTGGGTCCCAAAGTTTTTTGACCATGTATCTCACCTGTATGTGTAAAAGTTCACTTTGGCTGCTAAAACAGAAATCTTGATTCACGAAAATAGGATTTCAATGGAGCATGCACTTACCCAAGTGAGAAAATCCTACCAGCGAGTCTTTCCCACATAAATAAATAAATCCATAGAGTAGGAATAGTGAAGGGGAGATGTTGGAAAAAGAAAGCTTTTGGTAGTTCATCTAAGGAGTAAGTGTTTGGGAGTGATCAAAGTTTTCTAGATTGTTTCCACTTGTAAATATACAACAACAAAAAGTTGGTGTAAGTGTGTATTCAGGGTTGAAAGAGGAAAGAAGCACCCCAAACTTTATGAGGGCTGGGGGAAAGAGGATTCCAAACAGGTGAATTATTTTCCCTTTAAAAACCTGGGAAATAAATTTAATGTAAATGCTGTATCTGTCCAAGCCTAGAAATGTGGGTTTTCATTGGACGATAATCTGTCTGGACTAGAGTTAGGGATCCCTGGTGACTGACTAGAAACTGGTGCGATGCGATGATTTCCTTTACCTCTTGATGAAAAAAGGGTTTTGTGAATTTTAAGAAAACTGTAGAACTACTAAAACGAGACGGAGAATTTCCAGGTCTCAAAAAATATTTTCCACAGTTCAGAAACATTACGTCCAGTTACTCTCCATTGACCTCCCCACAACTTCAACTTGGTTTTAGTCCCTCCTAGATATTAATTTATCTTGAGTTCACAAACACATCAAAACATCAAGTCATCAATTGCAATGTCACTGATAGCACAACAGTTCTCGTCACCACACCACTGCTGCTGAGGACCATTCACAGGGTGACGGGTCCCTTTGGCTAAATCCTCTGAGGCCTTCCATGATTGTTTGCTTTGTCTAGGAAACCCATGAATGCGACTGTGCAGGGCTCTGGGTGCCTTGTCTATTTTCTGTCCCATGTATTTAAATGAAGAAGCTCCTTTACATCCTACTTCCAGGAGCAAGCCATGACTACTCCTGTCTCACACCTAGAATTAACGAGTAGGCCAGTACTCGTTAAGGATTAAGGGTAAGTCACTGCAAAGTGTTTGTGAATCGGGCCCGTAGTCTTAAATGTAATAATGTTGGTGACAGGGTCATAAAGAGTGAAAGAGTTATTTGAACAAATCCCACTGGACAACTTTTTAGTAGTGTTGGAGGTGGTATTTTGTAGAGAAAAGGTAAGAAATAAGGACAGGCAGTTATAGAGCTGTCAGCTTGTTTTCAAAGACAGAAAAGAAAGACTGGCCTATGGAGGTTCTGCGAGTAAAAAAGCACAAAACAGATCAATTGTGGCAGTACCAGGCGATAAACAGAGTTCAACAAGTATGTGCCCACAGAAAAACGTTACATAGAATAGACCTCTCTTATCAGTTGGTTTCCTATTACCATTTTAGATTTTGCAGACATTTGAAAAAAATATTTGTAACACTTTATCTAGAGAGTGGTTGAAGGTAAAATTGCAGTATCAATACCTGAGCGCGCCATAAAATGAAGAAAACCACTGGGGAGTTCAGCTAATGGAATGTTCGTGTTTGACTCTGTATGAATATCAGAGCACAGTGTTAACAGTCTGAGACCTGACGGTGAGGGTGAGCTACATTTCAAACCCACACTGACAAGTCCTGAAATACAGCAGACAAGGGTCCTTCTAACCACAACTCACCCCTCACAATACACCACCAATACAAGTGTGTCACAATGGCCATTGTCAGTGTCATCTTTAAAAACAGCACACTGAGAAGCACAACACTGAGTCCTCCAGTAATTACGTCACTGCTGACGTCAATGTGTACAAACTGAGGAATGCTCTGTTTGAATGTGAGGTCCATTTGTGTCACCTTAGGCACATCTTCCATCTCTTTCTGTTACCCCTACTTGGACACAAGCATCAGAACCTATGCAGCGAGCTCTTTACGTTGTTCCGTCCCTCACACAGTGCAGCGGTGTGCCGAGCCTATGCCATCTAGCTAGTGACTCCACATGGTGGGTTTCCCTGTCTGCAACACCCGAGACTAACTGCAGGGTAGAAATAACAGAGATGGGAGCAATGCATTGTAGGTTGCATTAAGGGTTCTTGCAATGCATTGCGGGTTGCATTAAGGGTTCTTGGGTTTTGAAATGCGGCATTTTGTGAGCGTTTAATTAACCCTAGTCTCAATGCCATTTATTCAATAGATGTCATCATTTCTTTTATTATTATATTTTGACGTTTAGGAGCTTATCCTTAACATTACATTAAATAAAAGTTATTTTCCAACGACTATGTGTCGGCACACCTCCATGCTTGCTTGGCAGATTGCATCCATCCACCCATCCGTCCGTCTAGCTGCCTGCCTGCCAACCTAGCTGTTGGTGTGGTCACTAGTCCTTACGACCATTCATAAATCTGTCTGCATGCCTCTCTATTCATCTTTCCATAAAAGTATGCCTTTGCTAACCAGAGGCGCAACTAGAGCCAAATTTCGGGGGGGGTGTGTAATTCTTCCAGCAATAGGCAGAGTGGAGATGCAGGGGCTCTAGGAAGAGGTGAAAAAACAACAAAGCCTCATTAACAAGTAAATGGTCTTTTAAAGACCTGTGAAGTACTCGGGTGCGGCTGCAATAAGACGGACGCCAGACCAGCCAGCCTACAGCAGCTCAAAAACTGCCTGTGTGTGGGCCCGGGAAGCTGTCTCAGCCCGGGCTGACACACATGACGCAGCGGCTTAAGCCCTTTGAGCCCTATGGGCGTTGCGCGCCTGTTGCTAACACATATATAGCTAAACTTCGGAGTGAAACTGTGCTTAAATTCACTAATTTTCCTTTTCACACTTCCTTTTGAACAACTTACCTAAATGCATGTGGGTCTTTTGGACCAGTCTCTCTGGTGAGGTCAAAAGTGCTGTGAACCTGTAAAAAGTAATTACGGGTAATATGGAGAAACCACAAATGGTGAGGCTACTCCAGACACATGGCTAGGTAGTTACATGTGCAAGGTAGATGAGGTAGCTTCTTCGTAGGAATGGGTCCTGCAGGATTTTATTCTGGGTTTGTTACATGGAAAAAGATTAAAGTTGATATGTAACTACAAAGGCCCTCGCGAAGTTCACATGGACAGATAACAGAATTAAATGTTACTCCCTGCCATTCAAAGGCTCTCCAGGCTCAGAACGATATGCTGCAGGGGCGAGGCCTGAGGACAGCAGCACCGCCCGGTCACTGCCCAACCCTACAGCGATATGGGGGAGCAGATAAAGCTCCCCTCGGACAGACTGGTGTCCTGACCACCCAACAATCCGTCTCAGCCCCCTGTCCCACACCAGCCCTATTTACTGACACTTTCACCTGCACAGAGCAGGTTGTTTCTCCCCTGAATTGGGAAACCACCCATAAAAGGACCAGGCACCTCTAGGTCTGTGTTGTCATCCCCCATTCTGGGGATAAGACTTTGAATTCTGTGGATTTTGGCTCAGGAAGGCTGTCCAGAGTCAATAATTCCATCACTCCAGTATCGCTGCACCAAAATGCGTGGAATTCCTAGTGAGGGCCTGTGATGGTTTTGAAGTTTGGGTTACTTTCAAACCAATTCTTGAAAAAAAGTTGCAATTTTAAAACACTTCTGTTCTTGTTCATTGTTCTAATGTTATGTTTTGGAGACAACTTTTGCTTTCGTTTTCACCATGATATATAATTTTTTGGCCATGGATCACTCTTCACTCTATCAATTTACAATTGTCCAAGTGTTAAAACTAGTAGCCCAGTGGCTGCAATGTTTCTCAGAAAAAAGTATTTATGGGGGGAGGTGAAGTCATACTAAGCAAACAATTGTTGTCACAATTGCTGGTCCTCCTCTTTACATCACATCAATCAATCAGGATTAATAACACGCAGCTAATCACCCGATAGGGTATTCAGGCACTTGCAGGTCCCAGAGGCTTATTCGAACAGCCAGATCTTGAGGGCCATTCGGAATTCCAGAAGTGAGGTGATGGTCCAGAGGTGCGTGGGGAGGCTGTTCCAGGTCTTTGCTGTGATCTGGGAGAAGGAGCGTCCTCCACTTCTGCTTCGGTAGATGCGGGGAGTATGGGCAAGTGAAAGGGAGGCGGAGCTTATTCTTCTTGACGGTTGGTGGAAGTTCAGGCGGTGGTTAATGTATGCGGGTCCTTGGTTGTGTACAGCCTTGTGTGCGTGGGTCAGCAGCTTGAATGACGTGGATCAGCAGCACATGACGATCCAGGGACCATTCTTTGGGAGATGCAGTTGGAGACCCAGAAACAAACTCCATATTAAAGTGGCCGTCCAATGTAGAGAAGAAACCGTTCTTTTCACTCATCCTAAATCTCTAAAAAGCACCAACAATAGGCATTCTAAAATGCTGCTTTATTTGATGAGGTCATCTTGGGTTTTGAACGGTATTGTGGCAACATTCAGTGGATGGGCCCTTTAATTGTTGAAAGGGTGAGCATCCGAAAGTAGAAAACTTATAAACAAAAATAAGACTTAACAAAAATCGAAAGGCCACCAAATTAACTTAAAAAGTAAGATGGATGCAGCTATCCAAGAAAAATGCAATTTATTGCTTTTGTCGGATCTGAGCTTTATATGGGCTGTAGATCTAAGACTGAGGTATACTTAATCTTAATTTCCACTTGATATATGAGTGACCATGGCACATACAATTATTTCGATATGCCTCAGTTGAAATTTGCCAAAACGGGGAGTCGTTAAGAAAAAAATATAAACAGAAACGTACACGTAGAACAGGGCTCTGCCGTGGTGTTCAAGAAAAAAGATAACAGAACTGCATTCTATGTTTGGTATAAAACAATGCACCGAAGTCACTTTTTTCAGAATGAAGTAGTTGAAAGAGTAACAATTTAAGTTGGACGAGGTTTCTGCTGACGATTGACAACTGTTTAACAGACTTATTTAAAGGGCAAGCAAGAAACACGGTCTAGTAATCTATTCCAGGTCTGTAAAGCATACACCCTTTAACTACACTCTTAGCTTTCAACTACACCATAAATCACCTATAATACAAAATCAATTTGCATTTCTAGCTGGGTGGGGGAATTACACAAGCTCTTCTCAAAAGAATAATATACCATAGGGTTTTAGTACACACATGTGATAAAAAATAAACACTACATTTTGACTCTTGAGAAATGTGTACATTTTGACTCTTGAGAAATGTGCAGTAAGCAAGGTTATATCATTAATGCCAATGGTGAACCATGAATTGAATGATCATAGTTTGTCAGTGAACATAAAATCAGGGGTAAACTGTACTGCTAATGGTAGTTAGATTTGGAATAACAAAAATTTATATTTATAAGTGCTTTATGATCCAGTTTTTCTGTCTGTAACCATGATAAATAACTGGTGCCACTATTTCTAAATTTAGTGGAACTTAATGGACTAAATCAACATGAATGGAGGGCTGACACGGATTGCTGGTTATTGAACCCATGACCTCCAGAACGCCACAAATGTCACCAGGGAGAATGTAGCTCACTGAGCCATCTTACCAGAACTTAGTAATGAACTTTCCAAGGTCATTCTGCTGAAGTCACTCCTGGTCACTGAACTATGGCTGTGGATTTGAAGCTCACCTTATGCCCCACTCTTCAGGTCTTTATTTTAATCCACTAAACTCTGCCTTTGTCAATAGGCAGTCCTATTGCTGGGATCGAGACCCATTATGTATGTTTTTCTTTGTCCCAAATAGGCACTGTAGTCAAAACCCTGCTACATGCCTGTTAGGACATGGAACCTGTACTCACATGTTTTGACTCCTCAGGCGGACCATTTGTGTAACTCTTTGTCTGGACTAAAGGGTCGCTGGCTCTCTGTTAGGCAACACACAACAGAGAGTATTGCCTTTTTCAGGTGCATCATCTGTTCTGCGGTCCCCTCATCCTGAGCAAGAAAGCGGCCCTTCCCAGGATCGCATGCTTTACTTTACCGCCTTGCAGCTGGGCCGGAACCGATAGGGTGAGCTTCAAAGAGAAAACGGCCAGACTTATTATCAAATGCAATTGTATAAACAAAAGGCATTAGCAACTGCAGAAAGAGCTGTAATAAGAAGCAGAACTACTCGATGGCTAAAAACAGCAGCCGAACGCGATTCCGCGAATACAGCCCTCCCTCCCCCTCAGGCATTTCACTCAATGTCTGATATCTTGCTCCCCTTAGACCCTCTTTCCACATCTCCATAAAGTGTTAAAATAAATGCTACAATACTCCATAATACAAAGGCACACGATAAGTTTCAATCACTGCAATGTCTACTATGTACATTCCAAACTTCCTGCCACTTGGTTCTGCTAGTGTTATCTTAAAGTGGTGGTTCATATGGTGCACATTAACTCAGACACCCCATGGGCACCACGGGCCCTATTCACAAGCTTTTTTTAAGCCAGCCAGGAATTCACACAAGGATTCCTGGCAAGCATAACCCTCTATACAGATCTCCGTTAAAGAGCCAGGAAGAGGCGATCGAAGGCGTTTTAAGGGGTTGGTAGCCTTGGAAGTTTGTGAACGCCCACAAACAAGCAATCATCAATCAATCAAGTGATTTATATAGCGCAGCTAACCACCCGAGAGGGTATCCAAGCGCTTGTTTATGGCATTTGTAAACTCTTTTTATTTTTCTTCCCACCGTGGAAAGGGTTGCATTTTGAATCCAGCCAAGCGCTGGGATGAATCCCTTTCTAAAGCAGGAAAGGGAAAGAATCCCCCCAGATTTGTTGAGGTGCACACAAAGGGGTTTCTCCATGAGGAAAAATATTTAACCTGCGGACAACAAAAAGTGTGTTTGCATAGGGTGTCCTATTCCTCCTCTTTGGAGTTCTCCACTATGGAAAGGTCCATGCAGTTGGAATGTCACATGACCTTCCCAGAAACTCGAACGGAAATCTGTGCCTCGCCCTCACGCAGCTTCCATGCGGATTGCCAGAAATGTTTGTGAATCCAAGAAATGTTTGTGAATCCAAGAAATTCATATATCTGCACACGCGTGTAGGTGTAAGTGTGAGAGGGCATGTTTATAAATCTCTTTGTGAATCAGGCTCGTTATGTGTAGTTCTAAGGACAGAGTAGTTAAGCAACAGTTTCACAGTGATTTAGATGACACTCCATAGATGGTTCTAGTTTAATAATGCAATAAAATCTTTATAGCATGAGTTACTTAGGTAAGTAATGTGGTGGCTTGTAAAGTTCTAATAAAGACCCATGTATCTGCTATAATTTTCACATGACCGATTCTCTATTGTGCTATTAGCTCCTTACATAGAACCATATTTTGGAAGTAATGTCACAAATATAACATTAGGAAGATGTCCAATCACCTTTAGTATTTTACGAAACAGCTAACTTATGACAATGTGCCCTTATTACACAATAAAGATATTTAGTGTAATGAAAGTTTTTTTTGTGTTTTACGTATTTATATAGCATGCATTCTGCCCATAGCTTATATTCATATTTGAATATTTTGCTATTATGTGTTTGCAATGACCTTAGCTATCAGTTTACTTCAAGGGCCAGTACAGGGGACACAACACATTTAAATCAATCCAAACGATCTCAGCGATAGAAGAATAATGCAAAATTTTAAATATTTCAAAAAAATGTATACGTGCAATGTGTGATCACAGCTGAGAAATGTAATTCTTTAACTATAACATTAATATCTATTTTGAGTAATATTAATGACTGAATTTGTTTGATATGGTTGATTTTCTGCTATAACCTCTATAAATAACACAAACAAAACATGAAAGCTGGTAATCATATACATCTAGTCTAATTCACAAATCTATTTCATGTTTGCAAGGGTTTTTGAAACCACGAAAATATGTGCATGTTGTGACTACATAAACTACATGCAAGTCACAAAGGTTAAAAACTTAAATTGCACCTGTAACTTGCATGTGTACATTGTGATAATTTGTGCACAACCTACACACATCTGCTTCTCGATGTAAAAGCCTAGGTGGAAAAATGGATGGAATATCAAAAATCAGTTTATTTTCACATGCAAATTTGAAATGGCCAAAAGCCAGCAATGCAAATGAGGATTGCAGCCACAAAGAAGCAGTTTCCAGGAAGAAGGAGAAAATTGTTTGTTCCTGATTGCACTATTCTCGGTTAAATCGAACCTTCATAAACTTGAATCACTATAATTGTTGGGTGATTTAAGATTTGTTCAGCTTTTTGAGTAGTCTGAGCTGATATTCACAGTGTCTTAGAGATGGGAAAGCTCTGTTCTTGTTGCGAAGGGCAGATCAGCATGTGTTTCTATTTTTTATTGTCACCCCTTCGAGTGAAAGAAGGCTTCTTTAGAGCAATCCAGACTTTGCAGGTATTATAGTGAGTCGCTGTGGGGCATATAACCGCTCACAGGGTAGGGCACAATTTATGTGGCACAAGTGCTGCATGGGAAGGCAGATACACATAGAGGAAATCAGAGTTTAAAAAAAATGATTTAGTCACCTGGCTGCCACACATTCCGGTTAGCTGTGTAGTCTGTCTATTGTGTCACTGACCTGGGATGGAGCAGTAGAGGGGTGAGTGATATAATTCACTGAAAAAATACAAAGGTTAAAGTAACGTTATAGTTAGGTGAAAATGTCAGCGACATTAACATTTTGAACCACAAAACCCACGGAATTCACCAGTTATAGTTAGCAGTGCTAACTATGACTTGCAACCCCGCCATGCACTGCTTATGACCTCATACTACATTACTCATGACTTGTTCTATGACATCATTTACGACATCACTGATGACATCTCAAAAGACATTATTGAAGACATCACTGATGACCACATCCAATGAGTGTGTTAGTTTGTTTTATAGTTTACATGGTGGCGGGTAACTAACATATTACTATTCTACCTAAGTTTGTACAGCTTGTGTCCAGCTAATCAGTATAAGTGTTTACAAACCGCATGTGCTCCTTATGCACCATTAGTGTGTAGAGGTATTGAACACACTACAAATCTTTGTATTGAAGAGTAACTCTGTGTGCAGGTGACAGTTGACAGCTTGTGTTCATTCTGTTCCACACAAGTTTTTTGATACTGCAGAAAAAGTTTCTGGTCGGGCAAAAATTCTACATACTAAGTATTGTAAGCAGCTTTGAGTTATTAGACAGCACCGTCTCAGCATGACAATTTCTACATATGATAGAATACTGTGTGCACCAAGTACTAACCTATGTACATGTGCTTGTTCTGCTTCAGAAGATTGGCTATCTGTAAGGTTTTCAGCACTGTATGATGGCTGCAGATAGTATGATCTTTAGCCACTTCAGACCTTAGTTATTTTAAGTGAATAGTCGATCTTTGGACAAGTTTTGCATAGAGTGTATACTGTTCTCAGCAGATTCTTTTTAATACTCTGTGGTGTATTTCTCATGAGAGTTTCACTGTCTGCAACAGTGTGGTACAGAGTAAACTCTCTCCATAGAGTAGACGGTGTTAACAGTACCCACTTTTCTGCTCATATCCACTTCATTTCTCAATGTACGTTCAGTGACTGTCAGGGATTTGAGATCGGTAAAGACTGTCCATAGTAGGGCATTAGTTATGTAACAGGGCTTGAGTATCTGGGAAACTTGATTTTCCCTAAACAGTTGTACACAGTTTGAACACTGTGTGCAGGGTAGGTTACCCTTTCATCTGTGGTTCACAGTCAATATTAACTCGCCTACCCATGAAGTGTAGGTATAGGGTCAATGCTGCACAAAGCACAAGCTAGCTTTACCTATTGGGATTGTATGTATGATAGCAGTAATGATGCTTCATATTATTCTTAGGTTTTTTTTGCACTTTCTTTTATAGCTCTAATGCTAAACTCGTTTACAGAGCAATGTGCACAAAGTAAGCTTGGATGATCTCATCCATGATGTAATCAATGATGTCATTTGAGATTTCATCAGTGATGTCATAAATGATGTCATAGAATATGTCATGAGTGATATAATATGTGAGGTCAGAAGCAGTGCATGGCGGGACGCAAGTTAACTATAATGGTGATTTTCTGTGTTTGTTTTAAGTTCAAAACGTTAATGTTGTCACTGACATATTCACCTAACTATAATGTCACTTTAACCTTTGTTTTTTGCATTGAATTCCTAATTTTTTTTTTTTTTTTAACAAAAACAAATCTTTTTATCGCACCTAGCTATAACATTACTTTAACCTTTGATTTTTTCAGTGATTGTCTGTTTTTTTTAGCGTAGAGTAAAATGTTATTACCATACATAAAGCCAACGCCCGCAGCGCACTGCCTTCATCTGTGTATGGTGTTGACCACAGGGCCTTACAGTTTTTTAAAGGGGAGAGTGGGTATGTGGCCCCTTCTTGCCGAACCTTACTAGGCCCTTGGGGACACCATCCCCCAATGCCTTTTTTTAATAAAACGGAATGGGGTCACGTGGTCCCCCTCTACGAGCCTTATTAGGCCCTGGGGACCCCATTAAGCCAGGGACCTTTTTTTAATTAAAGGAAAGGGGGCTGTGTGCCCCCTCCCTGAGCCCTATTAGGCCCTGTGAACCACATGGGCCGTTAATTACTCAGGGTGGGGGGGGGGCATGGGCCCACTCTCCTTTTAGAAGTTTAGCGGCCCTGAGGGATGGGGTCCCCGGGGCCGTTAGAGACTTGGGGAGGAAGGCCGAACAGCCCCCTACCCATTTTAAAACATTTTGGCCCCGGGGTTGGGTTCCCTGGGGCCTCTCATGGCTCGGGGAAGAGGGCTGAGTGGCCCCTCTCCCCATTTAAAAAGATTTTGGCCCTGGGGTGGACTCCCCAGAGTTTGTAATGGCTCAGGGAGGGGGCCATGTGGTCCCCCTCCCCTTAGTCAATGATTTCAGCCCGGGGTTGGACTACCCGGGGCCTCTGGCTCAGGGAGGGGGGCCGTGCATCCCCATCCTCAAATACAATGTATTTGTCACCAGGGGTGGGTTCCCCGGGGCCTCTGATGGATCGAGGGGAGGGCTGCAACACAATATAAAGGAGCTCCCTCGTGACCTATCTGTGAGTTACTTTCAGCATGGGCTTATATAGTATGTCTGAACAACAACAAGATATAAAGAGAAGACATAAAAGTTCTTTAAAAATGTGTTTAGTTTATTTCAATTTCAATAATTTCTTTACTTTTTTCTTTTTAAAATTTTTTTTATATGAATGTCAAAATATTATTTTTGAAGCACTTTCATGAAATAGAACATAATAGTTACATAAAATATTAAATACAGCAAATTTGAATTAATGACCCCTGAATGCAAATTCATGAAAGAGGAAAACTTTCATTCATACCACACTACATATATACAACTTCATACATACTCATACCCCATCCATCAACATACATATATCTGGAAAATGGGAGACAACAGATGACATAGTCTCTGTGACCAATAGAATTGGATGCAAACAGCAAGATCTAAGCGGCATTGGTCGACGCACGTTTCGGTGGCTGGAGCAATGGTGACGCCACCTTCATCAGGACCTTGACCAGATATAAAAAACATACAAAAACACCCAGGGGAAACTAATATTTACTCAGAGGAGATATATAGGGCAATCCGAAGAACCACTATTTATCAATGTCAAATATTTCCATATTAGTACTGGAAATACACTTTCCAAAGTTCTCTTGTATGGGGAGCACTTGATAAATTATACTTCGATGATGTGATCAATCAGAAGGAGATGTCCTACTGGGCACTGACCAGGTACTGTAAGGCACAATAATTGTATCCAGGACACACTAGGTCAAACAATTTCATCAGTGTTCTCTCTTCGTTTTAGCAGTACTTCCCATTTAAGATTGAGATATTCAAGATTTATGTCCGCAAGGCCACCTATAGGTCGACAGCATGGGCTCTGTCCGGTATCCCAGCATGGAGGGGAGGGCTGCGCATCCCTCTTTCCCATATACAATGTTTTTGGCCTCAAGGCTGGGCTCCCTGGGGCCTTCGATGGCGCGGGGAGGGAGGCCGTGCATACCCCCGCTCCGTATATATTAATTTCAGCCCCCTGTAAAGGCTGGCGAAGGGGATCCGCATGCTCCCCTTCCATTAATAAAACAAAGCGGCCTCACCCATCATTAAAAAAAAAATTCCAATCCAGTGGGAGTCCCACGAAATCGCAGCAGTTTTTTCCAGTTGTTTTTGCTTTTGGCCCCAGGGGGGGTCCCTCTGTGTCCCCCCTCATGGGGCCTAGGTGGTCAGGGTATCCATACCCTGCCACCTTATACATAAAGTTTTAAACATGTTCGGGACAAGGGACTAAGTCCCCGAGTGCTGTAATAGCTGCCAGCAACATTTTTCTCATGTTGCTGGCAGCCAATCAGAGTGCTCGCTCCCGCTATAGTCTGACTCCCACAGGCGTGAATTGGCCCAACGGAAAAAGCTCCCTGGGCCAATCAGAACACTCTATTTTTAAATTGGCGCATTCACAAGAGTCTCTCAAGCCTCTCACGGACCCAACTGTCTAAATATACAATTCATTTTGAACCTTCATTTCTCAAAAACAACTGACCGGATTGACATCAAATCAGTCTGCGTACCAAGATCTACCTTCCTGCCAAACTTGGTGTAATTCCATTCAGCAGTTTTTGCTGTAGCCTTGTCTAAAGAAGTCTATGGAAAATGCATGGGGATTTGCGTTTTGGTACCTCCCTTTTTTTCTCAGCCCCCGCTTGACGGATCCTCTCCGAAACTTTCCATGAACAAACTAGTCAAAAAGTAGCACGTTTTGGGAAAGTTTCGTGGAGATTCGTCAAACGGGGGCAAAGTTATTAGCAAAACAATAAACGTATTTCCTCTGAAAATGCTGACCTAACTATAACTACCCAGTGGCGTAAACTAGAGGAGCACAAAGCTGCACTAACTCTGTGGGAAGGGGTCATGCCGTAGAGTTCTTGAGGCCATAAATCTGGTATTGCCCTTCCGAAGTCCACCACCAGCTGTGCTTGGCATAAAAAAAAATAACACAGCTGTGGTACTGTGCCGCCTTCATCCACAAGGTTTTGCCAAAAAACAAAAAACATTAATCTGCCCGGAGAGGGGCTGCTCACCTGTGCATAACTTGGACAAAAAAGAAAGCAACTTGAACTTTTGGGGGCTTTCCTCTCACACTGAAACATAAAATATGTTTCAAAAGTTTGAATCTTCTGGGAAACCATGAAATACATATCTAAATGGCTTGCCAATTTGCCTGGATACCTGCAATGGATGAAACAATGACTGTACTTTGCTCTTAGTATTGTTTGTTCATGAAATCTATTGTTATTAGTGTATGAAAATAAGAATGAATCATATTTTGAATTTGTAACACCAATAGTTTTATTTTAGAAATACGCATTAGAAGCCTTGAATTAGAATGTGGTGTCCTGTTGGTAGGTTTTCAACTTAGAAGCTTCTTATTGAGACATTTCATGAGATGCTATGGTGAATATATAGAATTATAGATGGGTTACAGTGATTTGAGAGATTGTTTTTCACTCAGGGGTTCTGGGTGACATCAACTAGACAGTAAGAGTGAAGCTCGAGTTGTCTATGATATTACTCAGAACCCTGAGTTGAAAAACATCCCTGTCATTAGCTTTTTCCCCCTCTATATTTGTATGCTATATATGGCCCCCAACATCTTCTGCCCTTGCCTCCGACTACTGCGCAGAGGCAGAGGAGTAATGGAGGAATCACACATGGAAAGGTGTGGCGCAGCGGCCAGGGCAGTTGACTCGGGAGCACAGGGACTCACGGTTCGATTACCGGCGCTGGTGGCAGCTCAGCCCAGCACCATGTGACTCTGGGCAATAGCTCGCTTAATCTCCCAGACAGCCCCCAGCACCTTGAGAGCCTTAGGGGTGATTCATTCGTGCTTTACAAATACTGGGTTATTTTTATACATAATATGACCACTCTTCTGAGTCCAAAATGTTTTGTGAAAAAACTGACCTTCTGCCACCCACCCCACCACTCCCCGTGCCCACCCCACCAGAAGCTGTGCTCCCTGGTTTCCAGTGCTGCTCTCACAGCCAGAGCAGGTTGGAAGGCCTTTTTGATGTAGCAACAGTGGACAACAGCTTTTGTTAACAACAGTTGCTACTTCACAGCAGTGAGTTACTGGATTTTAATCTGGTTATTCACACTGGTGGCTCTCTACCAGAGCCTACATAACAAAACAATCTAGCATTAGTATGCAGCAAATATTCCAGACATTATTTGCAAAGAGAAAATGTTTATGAGACTGTTTGAAAGTTAAGTACCTCACAAAGGTCTTGGTGCTTCATGCTGGCATGTGAACGTCCAGCTGTAAACCCTGGGATCTAGATAAAGAGAAGGAATGGCAGCATTGATGGTATGCTATCAAAGTTATCCCGTTTTAACTATGCTCATGTTTGGTGCTGCTTTAAGACGATACAGTACACTTCAGTAAATGAAAGATGTTTCCTTTTAATATATTCATTACCCTATTAATTGCAAATATTTGCAAATTGGTAATCAGGACTTTTTTCCTTGATGTGAAGCCGTTTATTTGACACATACATAATGTGTTCATTTGTGATTACAGGGTTCAGACTGATTTGCTCTGGAAAAAATAAAGATGACTTGGTTCCCTATCAAGTGAATGAAGCTTTCTAGCAAATAGAATCTCTGAAATGAAGATCAGGGGTATTACAAAACATAATTGTTCAGTTGCTCACATGGGTAAATCCCACCTACAGAAATCTGTTTTTTTCCTTAATCAAAATAATTACAAGACTAAAAATAGTAACTGTCTTGAAAAGGCCAAAAATTATGAAAAATCGCACCCACTTGAAGAAGCAGATCTGGTGAGAAAGATGATAGAAATTGTATTGCCCTGAAAGAGGACAAAACTCAATTAGTGGTTGTTGAACTTGGTCCTTTCTGCAGGGTCATCCCCAAACCTTTTACCTTCTTCCTTCTATGTCTTGCTGGATTCGTTTTTGTTGGCCTTAGGACTCTGTGCACTTTAGCACTGCTAAAGTGCTTGTGCTCTCTACTTAAAACATGTAACATTGGCTTATACCCAATTGGCACATTTAATTTACCTATAAGTCCCTAGTGAAGTGTCACTACATGTGTCCAGGGCCTTTAAATTAAATGCTAGTAATGGGCTTGCAGCACTGATTGTGCCACCCACCTATGTAGCCCTTTAAACATGTCTGAGATCTGCCACTGCAGAGTCTGTGTGTGCAATTTACACTGCCATTGCGACCTGGCAAAATAAACCTTTTGCCAGTCCAAACCTTCCCTTTCTATACATATAAGTCACCCCTAAGGTTGGCCCTGGACAGCCTAGAGGGCGGGGTGCAGTGTACTAAAAAGGTATGCCATGTACTTTTAAGTTTTACATGTCCTGGTAGTGAAAAACTCTTAAGTTTATTTTTCACTACTGCAAGGCCTATCTCTCCCATAGGATATATCACATTGGAGTTACCTTATTACATTTTATATGTGCAATACTCAAAAGAGAAGAGATCACCAGTTCATGTTTGGTGTCTCTGGAATCAGAATTTAAAATCGTAACTTATGGTGAAGTTGGATCTTTAGAAAGTTGCCATTTTGATGCCTTAGTCATTTGGTTCCTGCAGCCTGGCTCTGGTCACATGCCTGGATGCAGTAGGCAGTTGGACTTTGTGTATTTCTCCTAAACAGTCCCACACAATGAGAGCTTTGGTGTGACTGAATGGGCCATCACTGGCAGGATGGAAAGGAGGAGCTGTACCAAGCCTCACTTACACCTGAATAGGCTGTGTCCTCCCTCCACACGAAGGGCTGCGTACCCCCCGTAATTAGTCTGGAGCCAGGGCAGGGAAGGCAGGACATCTGTGCACTTCAAAGGCATGCCTCTTGATGCTTCGCCCCACTTCAAAGGCACAACTGTATATAAAAGTAGGACCTCAGACTCCACCACTTCGGTACAGTTCTGGACCTGTGGATACTCTGCCAGGAAGAAGGACTGCTGTTCTGCTACAAGGACTGCCACTCTGCTGGACTGCTGCTCCAATAGAACTGCTGCCCTGCTGTGCTAACCTGCTGCCTGCTGCCCTCTTGCCTGGGGAAGAAGAACTGGACCTGCAACTTCATCTTGAAACCAGGACCCCAGAGTGACTCAAAGGGCTAGTCTGCTGACCTCCTGATCTGAGCTTCCGTGACATAGAGGGCTCCCCAACAGCTCCTGGACCCATCTTCAGCGAGTTTCTGACCGCCAAGTGGTGCCTCTCAGGTCCTGGACCCTTGTTGTGGCTCTTGAAATCAGGCTTTTGGGCTCTTTGTGAGCAGGCCCATTCACATCAGAATTCCGCAGCTCGCACTGAAAATCAGTGCTAGCCTGTCTCTTAACACAGCAGCATCGATAGCCTATGGGGGACCGCCAAGGCATAGCTCCAAACCACCTGTCCGCAACACCCAGCCGGCTCTTTACGCCATGCCAAATGCCACCCACGACGCTCTACTTGCTCCTCGCAACCCTATCCAATGCGAACAGGACTCTTGGCACAAAACTTGAGAAGGTAAACCTTCAGCTGGACTAATCTGGGACTGTATCCAATTTAAGCTCCATTGAGGTCGACTTGAACTTTTGACTTTGACCCGGTCCAGTGACACCAGATAGCTGCTTTCTTCATTTAGGTGCTATATTGCAGTTTATACTTTAAAAATTCATAACCCCTATTCTACTGATTGGATTTTTGTTGTTTTGGTCTTGTTTTATTTATTAAATTAAGCTCTATTTTTCTAACCTGGTGTGGGGTCTTTTGTGGTCTTTTCACTGTTTTACAGTTTTAAGTGCTGCCCAGATACTTTAGCAAAAGACACACAAATGATGGATGGAATGCAGAACAAATCAAAACATTCACCCCCTGTCAAGAGATCTGTGTTAAATCCATCGTTCTTTTGCTCACCATGCCACTCCAGTTTAGACCCAGCCATATGCAAATCAGTCTTGACCCTGTGCCTCATGGGAACAGTCCAGCCCGAACTGCCAAGCCAGGTCCTTCCTGGACCAGAAACAAGCATTCTAGGACCGGTTTCGGGGTTTCACCCCTCATCAGGCAGGATAGCTTGAATCCAGTGACACAGTGAGCCTGGGCCCACGTCTGGGCATACCCAGCGCACGTAGGGTGAGGAAAGCAAAAGACACACAAATGATGGATGGAATGCAGAACAAATCAAAACATTAACCCCCAGTCAAGAGATCTGGGTTAAATCCATCGTTCTAAACTGGATCAGCGTGGCGTGCAAAAAAAAGATGGATTTAACCCAGATCTGTGACTAGGGGTGAATGTTTGATTAGTTCAGCATTCGGTCCATCATCTGTTCTTTTTGCACAGATACTTTAAAAATTGCTTCTAAGTTCAGCAGTGGCGGCTTGTACAGAACAGGGGTGATGGGGAGGGGAAAATAAAAAAATTACACTTACTTCTGAATGGCCGCCATCTCTCCTCCGTCGTCTCTCCTCTCGGAAGCAGGAAGCACACAAGCTCCCCTAGGCCAATCACGAAGCTGCTGTCACCAGCATGACAGCAGCGTCGTGATTGGTCTGAGCAGACTGGTTCGGAGCTCAGACAGGGAGTGGGAGCCTGTGCATGTTCTCCACCCAGGCTGTACAATACAGCCAGGTGGAGAACATGCTAAGTGCCCATGACTGTTTGGCCTGGCCAAGGTGGCTGGCCAGACCGCCAAGTGCACTTAAGTGCACACATTTCCTCGTCCCCCTGCTCTGACAGCCCAGCCCAGCCCAGCCCGCCCTGGCTCGCACTGAAAAATATAACATTGTGTTATTATCTTTTTATTTTTCCTTTTTTGCACTGCTGAAAATCAGTGGGGCAACGCTCCTCCGTACTAGTGGAGGAGCCGCCGCTGAAGTTAAGCCTGACTGCTCTGTTCCAAGCTACATGGGGTTAGCACAGCTTATTTTAGAGTTTGCTTGTGCCTTACCCTGACTAGGATTGTGATACCCTAGCGCGGGTGAGGTGAGCTGCAGAAGGTTCTGTGGCGCTCTACAGAAGTACACTTGAAAGTTGTCGTGAACTTATTTATGTGCAGTGCTTTGAGGTGGAGAGATCACCCACTCCCCAGTTGGACGACCAAAATCACCCAGTTTGTACAAAAGATTAGTTTCCCCAGCACACGCTAATGTCAACATGTATTACATAAATAACAGATGTCATCAATTCTTGTCTTTCTTTGTATTTGTTAGGTTTATTCTCATATGTTCTTGTTTAGTTCTTTTTTTAGCCTCTTTTTAGCCAACACGTGTTTCGTCGCCCATGGCAAGTGGCCGCGACTTCCTCAGGTCTAAAAGATACAAGCATATGTATTTGCTACTAGAACATGATCGGTTTTTCCTAACAATTTGAAGTATAGGTGACATTTGTGTCTATATCAATCTTCCTTTTCATTCAGGTGACTTTTTGTGTGTGGCAACCCATGCACATTGGTTATGTCATACAGTAGTGGATATACAAAGCAAAAAAAGTTATATTCCCCAGAAAGAATTTGCCTCCCAATTATTGCGAACATTTTTTGTTATTTTGTTAATCTTCTCTTCGATTGTTTTTTATCTATGTCATAAATATCGCCGGCTTAGTTTAGACATTTGCATTGACATCTTTGAATTCATTTCTATTCGCGTCATACATTAGTTTTCATTTATCTTTTTATTTTTTGTATTTTACATTTGTCTTGGAAACATGCTCCTTTGATGAGATCAATTGCGTGCCTATTTGTTTTGTCTAAGTAATATCAATCAACCTTTTGTGCAACCCAATTTTTGTTTACTTGTGACCCCCCTAAAATCATATAGTATACCTGTTTCGTCTCTTTGTTTAGTGTTATCTGAAATATATTAAGTATAGGATTGTGGTTGTTGCTTCACCAGGGTTCACACCCAGTCAACCATTAACCCAATTTCTAACATTGGTGAAACATCATAATCACATTTTACCGCTGTCGTCCTAAACATTTGGGAATTAGGTGAGTAGTTAGTTATTGACCCTTTTCTCCTGCGCTTGTTGTGTATGATAGAATTTGATTGTGGAGTCTTACAACTGTCATTCTGGATTGTGAACAATAGGTAGAGATCTAGAGCTTTAAGTTATTTTTGAATTATGCAATGCGTTAACTTCTAAACGCCAATATGCTTATTGATGAGTTTTGTACAGCTTTGAAAGAGTGATTTTTTAAAAAACAATTTGCATTATTGAATTAGTAAATATAGCATTTAGTATTTTTCATTGAATAGAAAATAGTGAAGTAATGCGAGTGTCTAATGATTGACAGCATTCACAAATAAAATAAGACAGTCCATTAATGGTATAGGAACACATATTGAGAATAGAGGCACGCTGTTGTATATCGTCTATCATTTTTGTTGGATTCTTATCTTAACTGTAATTAAACAATCATTGATTTGAGATTGTGTTGCTATATAGAGCATGCCTGGATTATCATTGCACACCTGCCTTCAATCATTAAGCCGTCTATCAGGGTGCACTCTTTGCAATTTGGTAATGTTACTGTTTGATCATGCACAATGACCAGGGCCACTGGAATTATGCGATTGTGCAGCCGTGGCGATTTTCGCATAGTTGTAGATTTGCCACATTTTCCACATAATCTGTCATCTGTCGCATAATATGCAGATTTTAACAAAAAAAAATGTTTCTAGCTCAAACAGTTCAAAAGTTAGTAAAAACATAGTGACACGTGTTGCAGCGCAGTGAAAGGGCCTTTGCAAAGGTTGACTGGTCCCCTTTCTGTAGCTCATTGCTATATTTTTGTGTTAAACTGGTACAAATGAGGTACAACTAATGCCCAGGCAGTGTTAACAATTTTAAAAATGACTAAATAATGAGGTAATACTAATACAAAATGTGCTGCATAATGCTGCATAATTTACTGACCCCTATCGCATAATTTGGCCCTTTTCTGACGCATAATTCCAGCGGCCCTGACTATGACCTCTAGCGGGAAATCAAACAATTTGTAGAACGACCTGTAATGCTGTTAGATTCACTGCTTGTTTTTTTCCGTGCTTATGTTTGCCATATTTAAACAGTAAATGCACTTGGGGGAAACTATTTGTATTGATTTTCATTTCTCCAGTGGATCCCATTTACAATTTCTGAATGTCACTAATGAGGTTCGGCACTAAATGTGGCTTGTTATACTAGTGTGCCCTCATTCCCACATGCATCCATTCTTGGTGAGTGAAAGGAAGCCATAAATACAATGTGATTAATGGAAGGAGGGCTGCTTTTAACACTGACAGGGTCCTAACATAGGCAACTCTTCACACACACTCTACAGTGGTCTCAGTAGGGGCTCCCTCTGCATTCCTAACAAACGTCTAAAATGAATATATTTTGGAAGAATTTGTTTTGCACACCTTCAGTAAAGTTGGGTGAACAAAATGTGCATCATTTTCATCTTAATATTTCACTTTTATTCCGCCACAAAAAAAACCTGTTTTTGGAATGTGCAAATTAAAACAGAAACTCACACTAGGGTTCTGATACAAAGCTTATCAATGATGTGGTTTGTTGCAGATATTATTAATTTCCTTTATTGAATTTGTCATTGGGCAACCCTTCACACCTGGTGAATTTCTAGGGGTCAGTAGCTCAATTTCACAATTGTGACTAAGCGGCTATGAGACTCTAGCTTAAGGGCGGCTATGGTGCCACGCTGGTGAGCTTAAAAAACACAGAAGTAAAATCTACTTTGAACAAAATAAAGAGCAGACTATCAGATGGCGGACATCACACAGAGCACCAATCTTCAGCGCAAGATCAAGTGGAAAGAATTTTGTGTAATTATTGGTGGCACCTAACAATTGTATTGATACTGAGTGCCTATAGACCGTGTGTTATAATCTCTCCTTTCTTTCCCTGTCCCTCCTGTGCTTTTCACCCCCTTCCTTCCCTGTCCTCCACTTTCCCGGTTGGTATGTTCTAACCTCCCCCCCACATGGTACTGCCTGGGTATGGTGACAGGAGTGCACCTTAGAATGTTGGGGTCTGTGGGCTGAGGAGCGCCAGGCTAGGCAGCTTGAGGAATTGTCTCTAAATAAACCACGTTTCATTTTCATCGGCCTTTGTGAATTATTTCTAACAATTTGGCGACGAGGATGGGATACGAACCCACGCGTGCATAGCACAATGGATTAGCAGGAAGGGGGTGAAAAGCACAGGAGGGACAGGGAAAGAAAGGAGAGATTATAACACCGTGTTTAAATGAACAACTCCGCCACAGGATCACCACCTAATTGGTCATCTTACCTGAGACTTTTTAATCCTAGAATTGTAACAGGGAAGAAGGACGGAGAGATGAGTGACCGTGTGTTGCCCCTTCATTAATCCTTTAGACTAGTCCTACATAATGGTTTCTTTCTCCCCATACAGCTGTGAAACACGTGCGTTCATTGCAGAAGGCTGCCCCCACTAACCCTAAGAAAACTTATAAAAAACAGGTGGCACTAGGGAGCAATGACCTTGGGAAAGAGATTTGGCATCCATAGTGCATCACTGGCGTCTTTCCTCCAAAGTGGCCGTGGCATTTGCTATCACTTGCAGAACCATTTAGACACAGGTGACCCCACAGTGTGTGAAGACTGCTCCCTAAAACTGAGGTACCCGCAGTATTCGGTCCTAGTTGGGTTAAACTACTGTGTGGAACTTCGGATTCTCGCCCCTGAATGACACTCGCTTCATGCTGTGCCCAAAAACACAGAATCTTTGTGAGTGTGGCTTTCTTCATCGGGACTAAAAAATATAATTGGCTCCCAACCAAAACAATGACCCTAGTAGAAGAGATTCAGAAAAGTACTGGAAAGTATCCTGTTCCAATAGGCCATCCCTGGTGATTGGCCGTAAGCCTCGTCCTGTGGCACAGAGGGGACCTGGACACCGCCACCACAGTTACCTGCACCCTTTTAACAGTACTAAGTCGTGTCCGTACTGTACTGAACAAGGATCACTATTGCCTACCCCTCCCCCTCTCCCCTGCAGTGAGTGGCCTATTAGCACCATACAAATCACTCAAGAAAGGTGGCCTAATGGCCAGAGCTTTTGACTTTGGACCTGGGAAACCAGGATCGAGTCTAGGCGTCGGCTCAGTTTCCTGTTATTCTCAGCAAATCACTTCATCTCCTCGTGCCTAAATAGCACAAAAAAATTGAATCTGACCTTGTGCAGGGTAATCGGGTAAAGCGCTCCGATGCCCTCGGCTGGGTTAGCACTACATAAAACAAATCACAACAAATCAGGGTGAATATAACTTTCCTGCACGCCCACATGCCAGCCCTACCTTTTAAACCCAAGCAGCTGCCTATAAGGTATAAGAAAGAACCGCTCAACCTATAGGGCTTGCCCACTTAAAATAGGCCAAAAGATTTTAAGGGCCTGTCATCAGTGTACACACAAATGACGTAATTAAACAAAAAGTGTGCGCCCCATTATGTGGGCAGCAAGGTGAGCTGGATGGTTGGAAACGTGATTTGTCACAGAACACATACCCACTATGAAGTCTGGGCCATGTCAAATGTAAGTGAAACAAGCATTGGCGAAACTATTAGGTCTTGACATGGCATTGATGCAATCTTTTTTTATTTTTTGCAAACATAAGCAACATGAAAAAATGGGAATAAAATATGAAAATGAAAAAGTGGCTCAGCAGCACAGGCACACCAATTCCTCTCAAAAATCTGCTCCTTTTCAGACAAAATGCTGTCACTCACAGTGTAAGCAGCCAGTGGATAAAATAGCCCGGCCTGAATGACACCTGAACAGAAAAGAGTGGATGAACAGGGATGACTAAAAGCCCCTGTATGCATGCGCATATGGAAGTATTTTTATTATCATTGTTCTGGAAAAGATGAGAAAGGCGTCACAGCTAAACCTGCCTGTATTCCAGACCTATAAATGGATGGTCTTTGGGATTAAACAAGGATCACAGAAATAAAGTGGCCTGTGCCACATTACAGAGGCACCTTAAGGCCCCCAAGGTGTGCCCACATGTGGCCACCTGTGAGGCTGACAGACACTTCCAGTCTGCAGAGAGGTGGCCCTGAAGTGACATTAGCTTCTGTCTGGAATGAAAACGGGTGTCCATCGCAGGTCTGCTCCCGACACCGAGCTCCAGGAGACATTGTTGGAGTGTGGGATGTATAAATGCTAACTATTTTTGGTGCTCAGCAGTTCAATGTGTGACGCCTGAGAACAGGCTCAAGTTCTTTTTAGTCGTGTGTGCTGTTTTTATTTTATTTTCACTTCTGTAATTCATAGGGTAGCCATGCCAGGCCCGCCTCTTCGCTGAGGCAGCTGTTGCGCTATATAAGTTGGGTTAACATAACATAACATAACTGAAACGACATCACCACTAGACATTTCTATGCATTTAGGGGCAGATCTACAATGAAAGTGACTCAGTGCGTGCTGCAAGCCATTTGGCTGCGCCGCACTGAGTCACTTTCAAAGCACAGGGATGCGACATATTTACAACAATATGTCGCATCTCTGTGCTTCCCCCTGCGCAGGCACATAAACTGCTGCCATGCGCCGTCGCAGGCACCCTTGCACCATGGTGCAAGGATGCCTGCGTCGTGGGAGATTGTTTTTGTTCAGCAAGGGTTCCCTTCCTGCACATAAACAATCATTGAAACAATGCCGTTTTTCAACTTCTATGTGTGCTGCATTAGCACACATAGAAGTTGAAAAACGGCATTGTTTCAATGATTGTTTATGTGCAGGAAGGGAACCCTTCCTGAACAAAAACAATCATTAGCGTTGATTTCCTCTTTCTATGTGTGCTGCAGAATGCAGCACGCATAGAAACAGGAAAAAAAACGAGGAGAAATGAAGACATTTCTCCTCGTTGCGCCTCCCTACCCCTCCCCTGGGGAGGCGTAGCATTCACACGCATTTCCAGATTTATGATTCCTCGTAAATCTGGAAATGTGTCTGGTTCCATGGGTGTTGCGTGGGAACACCCACAGCAACACCCATGGAACACCCCTTTCATGCAAAGTGCTGCGTGCAAAGGGGCCATATTTAGAAGGACTGGAAAAGTCACTCAGGGTGGCTTTACGTGTCCTTGTAAATATGGGGCAGTAAAATGCGCCACCGGTACGACACAAAAAGTGACGTACCGGTTGCGCAAGGGGCTTGTAAATCTGCCCCTTCGTTTTTTAAACCATTGGCCGGAGAATATTCATCCGTGTGAGTTTTGTGTTGTTAGTGTTGCATGACAACATTTATGTGGAAAGTAATATGTCGGAGGTGCGTGTTACCTTAAAGGGTCAGCAGCTGGGGTTCTTCATGTAGTGATTTGACAGGCAGAGCAAAAAAATGTGGTTCTCTCTAGTTATTTTTACTTCAGCATAAAATTTGGTTGAGACCAGCAGATGAAGGCTTTTGCTGCTTTTTTAACAATCCCAAATAGGCACAGAGAGGGTCAAACGCTGATATGTTTAGATGAAGTTTGGTTGTGGTTGGATCAGGTTGACTGCAACTGTATCTGCGCTCACTCATGGCAGGAAAAGTCTCCTACCACGCGCACCATTTTTCTCAGACCATGAAACACACCAGTAATAAAGGTTAGGAAAAAAACTGAAATCCAAGGTGTTAATGAATGTTTGCATCACCAATTAAGTTATGTTGACATTTTCATTAATAAATTCCACATTTATGTGAAGTTGACATATCAAATCAAACCTGCATCTGACATTTAAAATTGCATAGCATGTCTGAGATCCACGAACGCATCTTAATAAACAAGCAAAAAAACATAAAACAACCTGTTTCTAATAGCACCAGTACTAACAACCAGTATCTCAGACACCACTGCCATATGTACAGACGTGGTGAGTCAGGACTCCACATTCAAAAAATACCATCATTTCTGGGGTGAAATGTGATGGTTCTTCATAGCTGAAACTGTCAACTCTGTTATGATATTCAATGAACCCCGGGTTCCACCTCCCACCTACCTTCTATCGCTGCAGCAGAACAAATAATAGCTGCTGATTTCTCACTCATACTGATGTCTTAGTTCACCACCAAGCACACGTTGAGATGCTGATGGGACTAACCTCCTTCAGCAGCATCTCACCAGCCAAAGTCATTAAACTATTAAAAACATCTGCAAACACTTTCACTCATCTATCACATGGTGAGTGATTGGTGGGAGAAAAAGAAAGGTCTGGGATGCAGTACGAGTGATTTCAGTGACTCAAATTAAAGGGAGCATTTCTTCCATCACATTGTTGTTTGTTGCAGTAGACACCCTAAGTGTGATGGGTATTCAAAGACCCATGCAAACTGTGCCACAGAACTCAAGCTATACCTCACTGACGAGACCTAAGTAGGTCGAAACTGGTACGGGGTTGCTTGTGTTCCCATCTGGAGGGGCCCTGCCCTGGCAGTGCAGGATAAACTGTTCCCACTGCAGCAGGATCAAGACTGATTTCCGTGTGGCTGGTCTCTGTTTAGAGTGGCAAAGTAACCGGTGACTGAGAATAATTCAAGTATTCCTTCCATCACCTTGATATCTGTTGTAATGAGCAGCTCCTGCAAAGAACAAACAGTGCCAATCATAACCACAAAGACATTGTGACATCCCTACTTACAAACCACTTCGATCCAGCCTTAATCAGCACCCAAATGCCCTCCATTGGCCCCCATCCCACAGTATCCAAAATACTGGAAAAAAGTGCAAAGTGGCTATTCCCAACTAAATTCGACCATTTTTCACCCATGACAGCCCCCAGTGACTAAATCACTGTTTCCATCTCAGTCAATAAACTGAGAGAGCCCCTCTCAACATTTGTGACAATATTTTAGACATGTATATTGCAGGGAAGACATGCCTGCTAGTGCTCCCGAACCTGAGAGAAAAAATTGCCAAAGTAAGCGGTGATAACGTCCTGTTCTATGGTCGACCAGACTCCCCACTGGTACCCCTTAAGGGCATCCCACATGCAGCAGCACGTCTAATCTCATCACCCCATCCTGACGGAACTCCATTGGCTCCCCTTGCCAGCCCACACCAGCTTTAAAACCAGTTGCATCATTTACAAAGCCATCATGACCAGCACCCCCACTTATCTTGCACATAAGCTCACCATCTCTGGTGGTTCTTGGCACACTCCCAGCCAGGACACCATCTGACTGCAGACTAAAAAGTGTAAAAAAAGAAAAAACAGAGCAGCAGCCTTTCAATCTACGCACCCAGGATCTGTAACAATATCCTGCCTGACTCAAGGATGTCCCCTACCTTTTTGACCCATGCCTGACCCCACACTATCACTTAAACCTTTCACTATCAAGCTTCACCTCATTCTGAAAGCACAGGCAGCCACAAGCACCTGTTAGTCCTATGTTGTGTATTCACATTGCTCTCTCTAGTAAGCAGTAACACACATGTCAGTACTAGGCCAATATTGCTTGTCCTTAATAGAGTCATTAGGTACCTTCCTAAAACAAATTGCACCAGAACGGAGCTATTGATCCTCAGTTTTTAACACATCACCACTCTCACTTTCAACCAAACTCCTCCACCTGCTCCAAGCAGCGAGGACGAAGCCTGGGAGTTACTACAAACAATGAAGTGAGGCCTAATCCTCAGAAAAGATCTTGAGTCAGCACCTTCCACTGCATCCTTCTTCTGCCTCCTCCTATGAAGTCAAATTCCAAAACAGTCAGGCAGCGGTGTAACAAAACTTGAGGGGGGCCCTCCTGCAAAGTACATGGAGGGGTCCCGCCTCCCCTCCTTTCCCCGGCCCACCACCTGCCACTTTTGCTGTGGGACCCCCTGGAGCGGGGGCTTATGTTACGCCACTGCAGTCAGGACCAAATTCACAAATGTTTTAAGGTCTATAATTCTGGCTTACACATGTTGAAAATAAAATATACATGCGTACCCTGGCAATGATGACCATAGGATGTAACGTATAGGTTATGCATATAGCTTATGCATGCAGGGGCATCATATGCTATTAAAGAACTTCGGCATGTTTAGAAGTAGACTTTCCCAGGGAAGTAAGGGTTTTTTTTTCAGGAAATGTTAGCTCAAACACCCCCGAATATGACCTATTTTGGGCGTTCTCAAAGGTTTATAACTCTTTTGCCTCACATCTCAACATTTCTAAAGTTACACCTGAGTTTATCAGGTGTAAGTGGTGCAGGGAAGTGGGACAGTGTAAAATAATAGCCCATTTTCACACAGAGGCTTAGCATTAGAAGCCATTTCGTATGACAATGGTTTTCATGAATGAAAAATTAATTAATATTTCTGAACTACATTATTTCTTCATCTGTAAGCACGAGGAATCACTGCAATGCAAAGATTATGCACACTTAGGACTAGGCTCAGAGTTAGATCCCAAGGAAAAAAGACCAGTTGTACCTTTTCCTCTCCAATGCCTGGAAATGTTGTGTATTGGGTGATTGGTTGTAAATCTCTGCAATGCATAGTCATATGCCAGGAGTTTGATTTGGTTTGAGTTTTTGTTTTAAATTTATAAAAAGCGGCAATTACCCAAAGGCATCAAGGCGCTGTAGAGAACCATCCAGATAACCATGCTTAGCCTATAGGAATTCCGGAAGAAATATCTATAACGTATACAACCAGGTCTTGAGTGCTTTCCTGAAAGGCAACAGCTGAGGGATGGCCCTCAAGCTTTGCGGGAGGGAGTTCCAAAGTCTGCTTGCCGCAGTTGAGAATGCTCTGTCCCCCCATTTCTTCTTTTTGGTTCTAGGCACCATGAGCTGATTTTGATGCGCTGATCGCAGGATTCTTCCTGGACAATACCAGCAAAACATATTTGTAATTCTTGATGGGCTGACGAGGAACAGGGCCTTATGCACTATGCAAAGTGATTTAAACATAATGCGCTTTCTGATAGGGAACCAATGTAAGACCTTTAGAACCTTTTTGTGAATGAAGCCATAAATATAGTGGTGGCACGTGATCCAGTGGTCCTCATACAAGGATATGGCTGGTAAAAACCCTTAGGACTCTTCTTACCCACACGAAAACACATCACTGTCTCTGTCAGTTCACATATTACTTTGAAAGCCCATGTCCTGCAACCATATAAATGGCCCAATACACCTGAGCAAAAAAAAAACAAGCATTGACAAAGGTAATCAATCACGCCTTTGCGACCTATTGACTTTGCCAATGGTTTTTAGTGAATCAGTACAGCATCCCCAATGCTGTACAGCATGGCTAAAGGAGAAGTATTACAGCAACAAAAAGAAAGAACTGTATAGTGCGGCTTGCTGCATCCTTTTATAAGCATGTGCACCACTTGTGCTCACCTACTAAATAATGCAAGCACTTTTTTGCTTTACCAATCCGAGGTGGATTGGTAAATATGAAGAAAATATACACAGAGCATTTTTTTTAAGTGGGGGAAGCAACACAGGGGTGGTGATTAAGGAGCAGCGGCTGCGGTGGGGGGCAAAAGCAACACAGACAGCAAGCAAATGAGACTGACATTAAAACCAACCAATGGTAAGCAATGGACGGTCTCTAAACCCACTCTAAGCTGACGATATATTTTTCGCAAACATACAATTTATGCTGTCTTGTAGGCGAGACTTAAAAACAGCAGTACACCACTGGACACTGCTTCCTTTCACCCAATCTAAACCTACTGGAAAACCATGAGAATATGAGGCATTTCTAAAATAGGCAGTGTAGCCTCTGGGCATCACCACGGAGACAAATCACCTCTCTGTAAATTTTTTTTTTTTAAAACAACAGAAACGACCTATTTTTGATAATCCTGCTGTGCCTACTCCATCACTCAACAAAGCATCTTTATACGGTTTTAGGGAGCTTTACTATATAAATATTCTCCTTCATTAAAACATTAATTTCTTCTTTCTTTCTTGAATAACAAACATAATCTTCACATCCTACATTAAATCGAATAACTTTATAAACATTAAAAAATATATTTTTGCTCTTTTTGATTCTAGACTCCACTAACCACTCTGTTTCTAGGCTCCACAGTTCACATTTGCATACTCCTTTCTCATACCCATATGTACTGTCCCATCACTAATAAGAAGTTTCATTTAAAGTTGTTTATATTTTTTATTGGCTTATGATTTGATAAAAGCCCTTTTGAGAACAATGGGAACAGGAAGCAGAATGAGAGGAAGAAGTGGAGAGCGAGAAGGAAGAAAAGTCAGCGGGAAGTCACGAGCGGAGGGGGAGTGGCCTGGAAATCACCAGGAGAGTTCATACACATTCTATTCCACTCTCAGCATTTTATTTCAGTCCTCTGAGATTGCTTGAGTTCTATTTTAATTGAACTAAAGTCACTTTTAAAACAACTCACACAAACAGGGAAGAAGTCCTGAATGGCAATCACAAAAATACTGCCAAATAGTGTGTAATCTTTTTTGCTAATACCCCTACGAGTGTGCCTACAATCAACGGCATAATGAAACATGAGGGCACTCCTTACAAAGTCCCACGCTGCGGACCCAGTAAGGATCTCTCAGGCCAGGGGCATGCTGCCTGTGCACAGTGCTGGAGGGGCCCCCTGGAGCTCGCCCCCCCCCCCGCACCGTGGGCGCTGCAGGGGCTAAAGTTACCCACTGCCTACAGTATGAGTAATCGAGTGATTTGTAACCCTGCAAGAGGAAGTACTGCTTCAGGAAAGGGAGGAAGACCTCAGATTGAATATGATGCATTCATAATGAGGATTGTTGGCTTAAGATGTTTATTTTACAGTCATTTTCCAAGATAAAAGTCCAAATAAAGCCCCTGGGTTATTTATATGCAGTTGAATTGCGTAATAAGGTATAACCCTACTTCATCCAAACTGTGCTCTTACTTGTGTAATAACTGTTACTAATACGCACTCCGCTCCTCTGGCCACCGTCCAAGCCAGAGCAAACCCCTGCAAAATCTCAAGTTATTGCCCCCGCTCTTCCACCATTGTTCATATGTTCGTTCCCTTGTTACAAACAGGGGTATGCGAAACATGCTTGCTTTGTGTAATTACATGAACTTTCAGCAAAATCGCACTAAATTACAAGGAATTACCTGAAATGCAGAACTGGCATTTGGCACTGTATTGTAGTGTGAAATGCGCACACGCATTGAGAATGCATTTCATGCTAAAATAAATAGTGCAAAAAAATTCACAGTGAACAGCAGCTCGCGCTGTTGCCTACTTTGTTCCCAAGTACTTGCCATACATTTTTATCACTAACAGCGTATATCCAGTAATTTTTTTATCACAATTGACTCATAATTAAACACCATGGCGTAAAAGCATAATTTGGGTATTTTCATGAAACAAATGCACAGCTAAACTATCAAAATTACACTAATTACGTTTACATACCTCAAATTTCACCTGGGTATAATTATAAAGGCAAATTCATTTTGCAATAAAGTAGCATTCCTGAAGTACTCCTTAATGTACTTGTATGTGCCTTTGTGAATTGCCCCAGAGCATCAAAAATGGGACCAAAACAAGAATAGTCAGGGAATATTCATATACAAATAGTACAATTTGAAAGGTCTGTGGTTTCTTTGCACTTTTACTATTAGAGAATTGTACACTTCAGGGCGGATTCACAACGGCAAACAAAAGGACGTAAAAGAGTTCTCCAGAAGCACTACTTCGCAGACTCATAAATGCTTTTGTGAATCAGCACCATAATGTTTATTTGCCATTGGGCTGTTTTTTGGGGTTTTTTAATTCTAGAAATACTAATAGACATATACATGTGCACTAGAAGAGAGGTAGAAACTAGTCTGTGCAAGTATGACCTATGCTTGCTATGGTAAAGGCAGGGCCACTGGAATTATGTGATTCTGTGTCTGCATCTTTCATCGCATAACTATGGATTTGCTGCATTTGCCACCTAATCCATCATTTGCTGCATAATTTGCAGATTTTAACCCAAAAATGTTTTTAGCTCTAATGGATCAAAAGTTACAAAAAAAATGTAGCAACATGTTCATGTGCAGTGGAAGGCCCTTCTCAAAGATGTTATAACTGGTCACCTTTCAGTTACTTATTTCTGTATTTGGTTGTTAAACTGGTATTAATGTGGTGAAATATTTGCCCAGACAGTGTTACCATGTGTAAAAGTAACAAAATAAAGTAACACTATCAAAAAATGTGCCGCATTATGCTGCTTAATCTGCCTTTTCTTGCCGTATACTTTAGTAATCCCTGCCGCATAATTCCAGTGGCCCTAGGTATAGATTATGGCCTCGAATTGCTAAAGTGTTACCCGCATGCAGTGACATTTCATAAACATTTGCGAAGTGCTGCAGTAAACACTTCCGGAGCAGGCAGCTGCCATTGTCTGCCTCATGCAACCAAACTTGCTTCCTCCTCCCAGGTAGTTTCTTGCGCCGAATTATTGTGTTGCGTCGACGTGACGTCTAGGGATCCAACCGAGATCTTGAAGAGAACTAGTGCTAATGTATGCGCGCGAATCTGTAAACACGGAGAGCAGAGAGGGCTCGCGCCGGGGCGCTGCCATGCTCCATTTCCTTGCCATTTCCGGCTGTCGCTACAAGGCGCCTCACTCCTCCGCGCGCGGGGGCAGGGGCCGCATAATTACGAACAAATCAAGCGGGCAGGGCTGCTGTTGTCGCGACTGATGAAGCCGAGAGAAGCGATGGAGGCCACTGGGCTGAGCTAATATGTAATGGGGTGGAAGCAAGAAGGCACGCCCCCCTTGTAAACTCCGCTGGGTATTCCAAGTGACCCTTTACCCTTGGTATGCACTGTATGCAGTGCGAGTAGCTCGGTTTTTAGACTTTTAATGACCTGCTGTGGATATGTATGCCCCCTTTCACATATTTGTTGGCTATCATGAATTTCTAAAGACACAAAGACTGCACACTGCTTTGTGGCTGTCTAGCTAGGTCTACGCTCAGGTGTTTGTTAAAAAATAATAATATGTATAGGGTCGAATATTTCTAGGAGCCTGTGGCCAGCGCTGCCGATTGCCGAGTTGCCAAATACCAAGGCTGTTACTTTTGTACTCACTTCATGCCCCTTTTCTCTGGCACCTGTCTCTCTTTCTCACAGTTGCATGTTCATTTACACCCTTGCTTTCTCACTTTGTCTACGTTTTCCGTTTTTTCTTCCCAATCCTTGTAAACAAGAAAACTGCTAATGCCCACCAAGTGCAGCCACTGTCTGTACTCTGCAAATAAACACACATGCACACATTTAGTGTCCTCCTTGGCCTAGCTCTTGGTATCTGTCAGTGTGCTTCAGTTCCAGCCGGTGTTTTTACTTTGTAAAATCCCCCCTGTGTTTTTCATGGTGTATGTAGTCCACATGTGCGCCTGGGTAGAGCTGAAACCATCTGTAACTGTTGAATCTGAATGTCTGCCAATAAAGAGCATTTTTCAGAATAGGCGTGCCACCCCCTTACTTACTACCATTATTTTTGTATTTGTTGTGATCTGTGTAGCGAGGACATGCTGCCTTATGAACCCTTCGGGATGCTTTGGAACTTTACAGAACATAAGACATGACTCTTCAACATTATATTCAGGTGATCACAACAATAATCCCATAATTCATGAAACAAAACTGAATGGGAGTTGGTTTGGTGTGCAATGGAGCTTGTCTGTTGTGTTATTTTGTTCGAACTGTGGGGAGTTGTTGGCCCTGGAATCTTTGTGTAATCGCTGCCCAATAATATGATTGCTCGCACAAGCGTGATATTAGTACCCGGCGTGCCCTATTTTCCTGCTTCCTTCTATCTTCAGACCTTACTGACTTAATTTCTCCACCATCACAGAGCAGTCAGGCGTGAGCTTGCACACCCTTTGATCACTGAGGGCATCAGAGGAAGTGACATTACATTTTCTTTGACCCTCCCCCCCCCTATCATCACATGGGATTTCAGGTCCAGCAAGATTGCTCAGTGAGTTAAACTCCTGCCATTGGCATCAGCTGTGATCATCAGGTCACAAGTTCGAATCACGCACGGTCAACTCAGACTTTCATCATTTTGAGTTTGGTACAATTAGTGTGATTAAATTAGATTATAACAATTTTTCCTTTACAGCACTTACTGGCAGAAGAATGCCATGGAGTTCTTTATGAACCAAAATCACGCATCATTCCACTGAAATGGAGTCACTGGGAGTGTGCATGGAGATAGTTCCCTGCATGTCTGACCATTGTCTCTGTTCCCATCTCCCAGAAAGGCCAAGGACTGCATTTCTGGCTCTTTGTAGCTAGCGGCCAACATGGCAGGTAACCCGGCATAAATGGAATTACAGTAATCCATGCAGGAATTACCTGCAGTCAAACTATTATGGTCTTCTGGCTGTCAATTTTAGGTTTTTGCCACTTTTAAAGCACAGGCATTGACAATCCATATGGGAATTAACTGAAGCCAAACTGTTAAAGCCTTCTGTCACCAGGTTTGTTTTTTTGGCACTTTTTAAAGCCATGGATTGACTGAGTTGCGATACTATTGGTAGGATCTTCCTTAGTCTGTTGAGTTGGTTCAAACGGTGATCAACTACAAACCTACAGTAGCGATGAGCATTATATTTCGAGGGATGTGAAATCCAAGGTTTTCAGTTTCACATCTCTGTTAAATAACAAGTGTTTGTATCACTCTTGTCAGAGATATTCAGTAGCCAATGGTCTGAGGGAATCCTAAAAACAATGCGACTAAATGATGCCTTTTACACCTGAATTTTCAATTAATTTATTCATCCAGCCATCCATCCATTAATCCTTCTCGTCATCCATCCATGCATTCATCCATCCATCTCGTCATCCATCCATGCATTCTTCTCTCCATTCCTCCATCCTCCTTTCATCCATCCTTCTCTGTATCCATCCTTCTTCCTCTCTGCCCATCCATGGCTCCGTCTGTCCATGCTCCCTCACTATTCTTTACCCACCCATCGATTGCTCAATCAATCCATCCATTCATCCTCTACATTCATCCATCCATCATCACGTTCATCATGCTCTTCATCCTTCCATCGATCTATCTCTCCTTCCATTCTTCTCTCCATGCGTCAATCCATCAGTCTGCTCATCAGTCCCTGCATCCCGCTCTCCGCCCACCCACCATATCACCATCCACCCATCCTTCCCTTCATTCATTCCTGCCTTCTTTCTATTCTTGCTCTAATTTTTCATTTCTTGTTCTGCCCCACAGCTCCTTCATGCTGTTCTCTTGCAGTTGTATTTATAAACTTCTGTTTGGAAACCAGTGTCTCCGATCAAACTCCAAAGAGCCATAAATAGCATTTTAAAGGCGCTATGTTACAGGCACTGCTGATCTGCACCAACCCCTCACTGAAGTAGCTTATGTGAGGGGTTCATGACACCAATGGCTCAGTATATGACCCCGCACCTGCATTTCCCCTGTTTGTTAGACGCATCTGGCTACTGACGGGGAGATTGAGACAGGGTTTAATGAAGTAATCCTCGCAGGAACACCCATTCGATTTCAAGTGAGGAAATCACGATTGAAACTGAGGGCTCCTTTCTTTGTGGCCGATTGAGCTCTCATGGCTTTGTGCTCAGCCATTTTCTTGACATATCGGTGCAACATTGAGGGTCTACACAGATTTGTAATGTGACTAATGTTTATTCAATCATCCATCCATTTAACATGATCTACGGTGGCTCGCAGTCAAAGGTTGCATCAATGTTATGTTTTACTGTGTGTTACACTACTACATTCACAGTCAAGGCTGTGCCTATCTTCTCTACATCACACATTCCACAGCACATGCCTCATATATCTCACAAACCAGACAGCAATGTCTATTGCAAGACCACAGTTTTGAGAATCCCTGCCCTTGGAGCTTAAACCTGACAACTTTTTCCGATACTGGTCCATTCTTCTTGGCTAGTATTATTAGTTACTTGGGGCCTGATTTAGCTCTCGGCGGACGGGTTACTCCGTCACAATAGTGACAGATAGCCTGTCTGCCAAAATATAAATCCAATTATATCCTATGGGATTTACATTTCGGCGGACGGGATATCCGTCACCATTGTGAAGGAGTAACCCATTCGCCTAGATTTAAATCAGCCCCCTACTCTTCTTACATTTGTCAGAATCTTTGAGCGTTATGGCTGGTGATGACGTGCCTAGAGGCTCTTCTAACCAAAATATTATTCTTGGACTTCTCCATGTTGTTTGCCATCATGGTGATGACAAAGTGCCTAGAAATTCTTATGCCACCTTTTCCTGATTCTTCTCCTTTCCCATTCTCTGGTATAGCTGAAGAAGAAGTGCCTTGAAACCCTTCTAGCCCCCTTTTTATCTGACTTCTATCGGTCTATACAGGATAAGGAAGGGTTTGTAGATACTTCCAACCACCTACTCTTTTGGTTCTTCTTCCGTCTCCCTGGCTATTGGGTTTAATGATAAGTGGTGAGTGGTGATGGAGCTGCACTAAAAATACCATATATAAATACATATATGTCCAGGAATGTAACCAGTTTCAAGTATAGAAGCACTTTAGCTTGGCCTCACTCTTAGATGGACTCCTGCGAACGTATGTAGGTAGGCCCGCTCATGGGTGTGGGGAGTGTATGGATATTTGTTCACTGACTGAAGGTCAAAGGTGTGCTTTAGTGAGTGTGTCCCACACCAATCTCAAAGGGGACCGCTGTGACCCAATCAAGCGAGAGGTATTTCCATGTATTGCAATTATTTGTCCGCAACTTTGCTACGCAAGAGGAGCAGTTTAGTCACCAAGCACTCCCTCTGAGATCAGGGGTTTTGGCATGATGGCTTGGACACCATCGAGTGATGCTTGGCTGAAAGCCTTTGGATAGCTGACCTCAGGCAGTAGCAGTTAAGGTGAGTCTGAGGCTCACGTCTACATTTTCCAAAATGGCGCCATGAATGTGCGCACCCTGCCAATGAACATATATTTATTGATATGTTGTGTAGAGGAGTTGGCTTTGTGCACAGCTGACTGGAGTACTGATACAGCAGGCAGTAGCGGCCCGTGGTGGGATTGCTGCCGGGCGGTGACGTGGGGCGGGGGAGGGGCAGGGTGGGGGGTAGTAAACTACGGAATACGGCCGAATAGAGGTAAGTAGACCTATAAATAAATAAAACTAATTTCGTTGCGCGCGCTGCATCGCCAAATGCAAATCAGCGCGCGCAACGGAATTAGTTTTATTTATTTATATGTTTACTTACCTCTATTCGGCCGTACTCCGTAGTTTACTACCCCCCGCCCCACGTCACCGCCCGGCAGCACTCCCACCACGGGCCGCTACTGACAGCAGGTACCGAGGATGGAGAGTGTGACTTTCATTTAGGGTGACCAGATTTGCCAGAACAGCCTAGGTATTTTTTGTAAATGCACATGTTCTAATTTACAAAAAGGGTGGACTACCCACCAAGTCGAACGAGTGGCCATGGGTACCTTTGCAGAAGTGGTTAGAAGCACTCATCATGAAGCTTTTCGAGATACACAGGTGATGTGTGCATTACATTTGCCTGTGCTGTTAGCACAAAATCCCAATCTTGGTACCCGAGGTCCATTTTCTGTCCTGGTGAATGCTATAAATTGAACCATTATCTGCCTCAGGGTCACTGTAAAATTGCAGCCCTACATCTTTGTCAGGGATATCATTCTGTTTACGGTTTCCAAAATCTGGTGACCTTATTTCCATTGCTAGACTTACTTTGAAGACATCGAGGCATGTGGGGCTGGAACACACTTCCTGGGTCTCGCTTCCTTCTAATTTGTCAGTTCATTGGACGGTGAAGTGATGAATATTCATGCAGGACGGGTAGCGGTGCACAATGAGCTCCTGGGCGCAGGAAATCCTGACTCCCAACGTGAGAGCGCCTGCAATGCGTCCCCCCTGGTTTCTACTTCCGGGGCACGTGCTTACGTGCTAGCTACACTTCTTTTGTGATTGCATTTTGTAGACATGTTAAATACTCGGATTCACAGAATAGCCCGTATAGGCGCTGTAGTGCAAAGGACATTTTTGTTTGAACTACTTTCTGTGCAGGAGTTGTGTGATTTCTAAGAGATGCAATGTAAGGAGTACGAGCACCCTGTTATCATCACTGGTACAGCTTGTTTATTTAATGCTGCATTCTGTCATTACGACCTTTGCATACAAATGTCATAAAAACACTTGTTAGAAGATGTGAGGAGACCTGGGTAGGGAGGATGGATCAGGGTGAGGGGACTCAAGCGCCCAGAACCCCTGGAGGTGGGGAAGAGTGCTGGAGAGCAGGCATTATTGTGGAGGGAACAGAACCCGAAGGAGAGAGGCCATCGGTACACGTCTAAGTCTTGCATCCCTCGCTCATTTATATCTGCAAGATTAGTTGGCATGCCATGGTACTGTTTGTATAATCATGGTCATATATGATTGTGGGGTGCAGAACCCATGCAGTGATAGTGACAGGGTTCCTGTCCATCGCCGCAGGTCAGTGTCAGCTTCTTTAGTCTTGTCCAGTTTGTTCGCCAGGAGGATCTTTTTTTTTCTTCTTCACGGTGCCAGTGGTGTATGGATGCCAGGGAGTGGGTGAGGATGATGCCTTCGCATCTGGTTTTCCTTCTTCATGGTGCCAGTGGTGTATGGATGCCAGGGAGTGGGTGAGGATGATGCCTTCGCATCTGGTTATCCTTCTTCATGGTGCCAGTGGTATATGGATGCCAGGGAGTGGGTGAGGATGATGCATTCACATCTGGTTTTCCTTCAAGGTGCCAGTGGTGTATGGATGCCAGGGAGTGGGTGAGGATGATGCCTTCGCATCTGGTTTTCCTTCTTCATGGTGCCAGTGGTGTATGGATGCCAGGGAGTGGGTGAGGATGATGCCTTCGCATCTGGTTATCCTTCTTCATGGTGCCAGTGGTATATGGATGCCAGGGAGTGGGTGAGGATGATGCATTCACATCTGGTTTTCCTTCAAGGTGCCAGTGGTGTATGGATGCCAGGGAGTGGGTGAGGATGATGCCTTCGCATCTGGTTTTCCTTCTTCATGGTGCCTGTGGTGTATGGATGCCAGGGAGTGGGTGAGGATGATGCCTTCGCATCTGGTTTTCCTTCTTCATGGTGCCAGTGGTGTATGGATGCCAGGGAGTGGGTGAGGATGATGCATTCACATCTGGTTTTCCTTCTTCATGGTGCCAGTGGTGTATGGATGCCAGGGAGTGGGTGAGGATGATGCCTTCGCATCTGGTTTTCCTTCTTCATGGTGCCAGTGGTGTATGGATGCCAGGGAGTGGGTGAGGATGATGCCTTCGCATCTGGTTTTCCTTCTTCATGGTGCCAGTGGTGTATGGATGCCAGGGAGTGGGTGAGGATGATGCCTTCGCATCTGGTTTTCCTTCTTGATGGTGCCAGTGGTGTATGGATGCCAGGGAGTGGGTGAGGATGATGCCTTCGCATCTGGTTTTCCTTCTTCATGGTGCCAGTGGTGTATGGATGCCAGGGAGTGGGTGAGGATGATGCCTTCACATCAGGTTTTCCTTCTTCATGGTGCCAGTGGTTTATGGATGCCAGGGAGTGGGTGAGGATGATGCCTTCGCAGCAAGCGGCAGGCCTTAGTTTTGGTTTGATGCCTTCACCTTGCTTTCTGATCATGCTTGCATCGGTGGTTATGGGCTGTGTGTTAACGCGATTATAGATTTTTTTTATCCTCTTGATTTTTTTTTTCTTTCGTGGGTGAGGCTGGCAGTATATTTTGTTCTTTCTGATTTTCCTGGCTGCTTTGAGAAAAACTGCAAGAGTCTGGGTGATTTTGGAGTCGTAATACCCCAGAAGCCATCACAGGTGCTGTATGAACAGGAGAAGTTGGATGGGGCAGAGAGAGGAGAAGTTGTATGTGTGTGAGATTGAAAAACAGAGGAGGCATGTGAAGTGGATATGGAGAGAGAGGTGGAAAAAGAAAGAAGGAAACAGAGGGAAATAGGTGAGGGAAAGAGGTGAGAGAAGAAAACGCTAGAGCAAGCAAATGAGAAAGAAAGTTTGACCGAGGAAGAGAAGAGAATGTGTGTGGATGGAGAGGAGAAGTGGAAGTGGGTGGTGTAGGGAAGAGGTTGAAACGTAATAGATGTGGAGAGAAGAAAGTGAGGAAAGGAGATGAGAAAGCGAAAGGTGAAGATATTGAAAAAAAGCGAAAACAAGAGCGGAAGACTATATATTTACAAAAACGTAATGATTATTTAATTATTACATGCAATGTTCCTGGAAATAAGTAGGCGTTGTAAAGTGGTAGAAGTCATCCTCCCTCCACGTGCGCCTTGAAGCCCACAAGCGTAAAAGAGCCCAACCTGATGGTGTTACGGCTGGATGTCTCTGTGCGTCCTGTGACGTAAACACGTCGCCGCGCTCGACGCAGGCAGTGGAAGGCAGCGATGTAGGCACTCCTAACTTTTTGCCCTGAGCTGCACCCTCAGGGCAGCACTTTCTGCCATTCTAAGTTACTGCTTTTCAAGCATTTCTAAACATACTTGGGAAATGTAGAACTGTACCCAAAATATGCCAGGACTGAAGTTGGAATGAAAAATAAGCCTCCTGGAATATTTAGGGGAATGTTGCTCTTTCCCCAGATATCCTAGGACTAGAGTTAGAATAGTCATTTTGACCTACCAGTGTCGCCACGCCCACGGATGCCCTGAGGACGCAAGTAGCGCAAAGCAGGCCGAGGCTTCGCCGTAGGGTGCGGGGCCGCTCTTAGAATTACTACCCTCCAGGGGTACCAGACAGGAGAACTCTAGTTAGAAACACATCCCTCAGTGAAGCAGATTATTACCGAGGCGCTGTGTATAACCGGTGTAACTCATGGTACACAGTCCGTCCACCTCTGGAAGATGAAAGGTCGAATTTGCCCCAATATCGGAGCTGCAGCCGCCTCTTTAAGAACTCTCTGAATCGGCAAATATGCACGTAGTATATTTAAAGAAGGCACGCTTTACATGTTGTTGTCAATAGACTATGAATTTGGAGGCCTTGTCAACATTTACACAAATATTCAGTTTGTTGTAACAATATTTGTTCACGCTTGGAGCCATTAAACTATTCTAAATGATGGAGCAATTACTTTATTAAGGTCTCGCTTGTTCTCGGTTGTTTGTTTTTAGACATTCACCCTTTCCCCGCGTGGCTCCGTCTGCCCTTGGTAACCTGATGTGGGTGCTGGCACGGTTTTTGGGAGTACATCGACGCATATGTTGAGGCCAAACTTTGGCACAAATTATCTGCTGCTAAATCAATGTTGTGCCGAGAGACAATTAATTAGAGCGAAACAGAGAGAAAAAGAAAGAAATATGACCGGAAACAAGAGTGTTTGGTGCCAGCGCGTAGCGACCATTGGTGGAGTGGGTGCAGTGGCACCGGAGCCCATATAGGGCCATTGAACCCTGATAATGGCTGTATTTACTACCCCAACAGCAGTCAAAGGGGTTATTTTTCTTGCTTGCGCCGAGGCCCATGGAATCATGGCTACACTGCTTCTGTGGTCGGAGTTTAAGTGTCGCACGTACAGAACACGTGCACTCGTAGGCCGTATACCATAATGTTCCGTTGTCTACTACTATACGTAACCTTTCTGTCACAAATAGGTCCCTATTCTAATCACTTACTTCTGTATCTTTTTCCCATAAAAAGAATGTGTGATGTGTGCTTGCTTGGGGGTGTGCACGCCTGTCTGTTTATGGGTCTGGAGGTGCTCGCGTGTGGATGCGCGTGCAGGTGTGCGGCCGCGCGCACCATGGGAGTTGTTCCCATTCTTTTTAGAGTGGATACGCGGATGGAACGAATGAGAGCGTCATGTGAAAAAACGGTCACTCGTGGAGCAGTCCCCAGTCACTGAAAATTTAAATATGGGTGGTTATGGTGTATGTGTGTGCATTATTAATAAAGACACATTTGTTCACATTAATTGAATAGTCATTCCCATGAAGAATGGTATATGTATATGTCCGCCTTTCTCTGGGGCAAAACCTTACCACAGAGAGGTTTAGAACACAAAACCTTTCATAAGATGGGCTCCTGCCTTCCTATGAATTAGGCCGACGATTTAGCAAAATGCGCCAGTTAAAAACGTGCTTTACTTTTCTGCCCTTAAAATACCTACTGACTCCGGTGCAAATTCATGGGTAAATAAAAATCGTGTCTTGGTGAGATCTGTTTTGGGATGTGGCTGTTTCTTTCACTTTTTCTCACTGTGCCTACTTTCTCTCCTCTACAGTTCCGGTTCCGTCCAAGTCGGTGACGTCGCTGATGATGAACAAAGATGGCTTCCTGGGGGGCATGTCGGTGAACGCTGGGGAGGTGTTCTGCTCTGTGCCCGGCCGCTTGTCACTGCTCAGCTCCACCTCAAAGTACAAGGTGACGGTGGGGGAGGTGCAGAGGCGCCTCTCCCCCCCAGAGTGCCTCAACGCCTCCCTCCTCGGCGGGGTCCTCCGAAGGTGAGACTGACGCACAGCCCTCCTTGTGGGATGAGCAGCCAATCAGTGAGTGGGCGGGTCCATGGATGAATGTATTCATCAATGAAGGCTGAACAGGTGGATGCATTGGGTGGCTGAATCATTTGATGTATGTGGATGCACTGGGTGGCAGAATCATTTGATGCATGAATAAAGACGAGCAAATTAACCAGCAACAGGAAGGACGAGTGACTAAATACATTAACAGCGAAAGGATGAATGAGTGTGTGACCGGTAGAATACATTAAGGAAGCAGCCGCGCTAACGAATACATTAATTTATTGGTGAATGGATAAGGGAATAAACAAATGCCTGAGTGAAAGGATGTATGAATACATGAATAAACGAACGAACTATTGTGTGCACGATGAATGAAATGAAGGGGGCACTGCCCACTGCAGTTTAGTCTCGTATCACCCCGGATGCGGTCGAAAGTGGCCTCGAAGTGCCAGGCGGCGGCAGGAGAGACCCGAGTTTTGCCGAACCTGCATTGGTCAGGTCGGGCACATATTGGCACCGCGGGAAGCTCTCCCACGCTGCGTCTGCAATTTGCAAGAATGAATAGTCTTTTTTTTTAGCACACAAGCTGCTTAGCTTAGGCGCTGTTACATTATTGGTGGAGAGCGATTTGTCCATGATCTCACAATTTGGTCGGTTAACACGATAGTTTAAAATCGTTTTTTTTCCCCTTTATATTTACTGTCGTGTTTTATACGTGCGGGAGCTCTTTTTCTCAAGGCTTCCATCCGCACCTCACACTGCTTGAGGGTATTTCCAAGTACACAGGGCTCCTGTGATGAAAATAGTGGAGTAACGAATGACAATGGTGCGTGCCTAGAGGTCCGTCAGTCAGCTTCGAGGCTCCATTCTGTGTGCACAACAACTGTCAGCGCCGGAGCTGCCCCGTGCTCGGCCCAGGTGGTTGCTGCTGGCTGGGATTATTGGCACTGCACACACCCTTCATCTGTTTATAAAATATATCTGGACATCACCTGAGCTCTGCCGCCACTGTCCACCTGTAACCCAGTTTTTACAAAGTGGATGCACAGCTGCAGCTCTTTTCCGCATCGGTTTATCTTCACCAGGTGTGACTCTCTTCGGAATAATACACGTTTAACAAGACAATTCAGTACACACTGCAAATGTGTATTCTGAATTTCTTAGCCAAGTCGCGTGTTTTTATTTTTTTAGAAGTAAATGTGTGTGTTTATGGTTTAACCGTTGTCATTCAGTAGAGAAAAGCACACTCCATTCCACACGAATACAAAGATACACACGCACATACACAATGAATGAATAATAAATGAATACACAGTCATACACAATGAATGAACCCAATGGGAGACCCCACATCCAAAACACACGCCCACAATCCAAAATACGTACTGACTGCAACCAGTAGTGTGGGTGCTGTGTGGTAAGAGCGCCTCCGTCTCTGCCTCGTAGCGCCTCTTCTAACGTCTGTCACCGGAAGCGGTGATTCGTGGTAACCTCTGACCTGATATTGTTTCCCTTCCAGAGCCAAGTCGAAAAACGGAGGCAGATCGTTGCGGGAGCGGCTAGAAAAGATCGGGCTGAACCTGCCGGCGGGTCGGCGCAAGGCCGCCAACGTCACCCTGCTGACCTCCCTGGTGGAAGGTAAGGCATGGCAGCACACGCCGTCCACGAACCGATGCGACCCACAGGTATCCTTCCGCACCGTCACTACCACCGCGACCCACAGGTATCCTTCCACACTGGCACCACCACCGCGATCCACAGATACCCTTCCACACCTGCAGTGCAAACACACAGGTGTCCTGCCTGCACTGCGACTACGAACCACAGGTATCTTTCCTTACCTGCACCGCGGACTACATGTATCCTTCCGTAGTTGCACCGCGAACCACAGGTATCCTTCCGCACCTGCACTACCACCGGTATCACCCCCTACCTGCACTGTGAACACACAGGTATCCTTCCGCACCTGCACTACCACCGGTATCACCCCCTACCTGCACTGTGAACACACAGGTATCCTTCCGCACCTGCACTACCACCGGTATCCGTCCCTACTTACACTGCAAACATCCAGATGTCCTTCCACAACTGCATTACGAACCACAGGTATCCATCCTTAGGTGCACAGCGAACCACGGCTACCCTTCCACAGGCACACCGATGACCTCAGGTATCCTTCCGCACCTGCACTGGGACCCTCAGGTATCCTTCCGGACCTGCACTGCTAACCACAGCTACACTGTGCAGAGGGGAGGGAGTGTTCCGCCAGTCTGTGGAGGAGGGAGTATCCAGGCGTCCTTTGAAGACCCTTGGCCTGTGCATCAGTTCACAATCATTCTTCGCTTCGAGTTTTTCTTACACTGTTACTAATCATGCAATTTCAAAAGCACGTTTTACAAATACACCTTTTCCGCGTGTGTTGGTAAATGTTTGTCCTTTTTATATGCCTCTGCGTACGTATGTTTAGTGAGGTTGGTATATGTGTCTTCGTATATACAGCCATGAACACATATATGTAAATAATTGTATATTCAGAGTACAGTAAAAAGATAATACCTGCATTTCCACGAATAACGGTGCACCGCATCTCTTTAATGCGAATAATTTCACGGGTATATGTATTCCTATATATTTGTACATATCCGCTCTAAGAATGGAGGCAATGCAGATGAAACATCAGAAAGGACCACACAATAGAAAGTAACACTCCCAAACCAGGGGACGCAGCAAACGAATGGATTCACGTATGCTTACAGTGATGTTAAAAGTAACGGTCAAATGCAACTGCGGTGCGTCATTGTTATGGCGGTGTGTGTTTAAAATAGTCCCTCAAAGCCATTCGTTTTAATGCATAATTAAAGCCCGCGTTTGCCTCACAGCTCATTTAAATTAGTAACATTTTAAATTGGATATCGCGCGCTCCACGGGTGTTTATACAAGGGTTTATGTTTTTGTCATCTCTACGGCTGCATGCGTGCTGGTGGTTCGTGTGCGCTAAACTGACCGTTTGTGTGTTTGTTAGGACGTGATTGTGCGTGCGTTTTTGTGTATACGCGCCTGTGTGTGTATACACAAACAAGAAAAGGGGCGTTTTGGTTTTGGCTCATCTTGTCTTTATATGCTTGTGCATGAGTCCGTTCACTTGTGTGTGTGTGTGTATATTCGTGTGCATGTCTTTATGCAGTGTCTGTTGTGATTGCATTTGACAAGGTTTAGGGTGGTTTTAAGTGTTTTGCAAACATTCCACCGTGTGTGTATTCATCTGGGACTCAGCCTATATATGCGTTTGAGTGCACGAGCGTTGTGTTGGTGTACAACTGTGTGAACTTGTTTGATATGTGCATAGTTAGCGGTGTGTACGAGTATAGTTTGCACTTTCGGGTGTGTGAATTACTATGTGCAGATGTGAGATGGCGGCGTATGTAAGCACGTGCTTGCACTTTGATATAGGCTGTTTGTGTCTACAGATGTCTATGCTGTTTGCAGTGTGGATTGCGTATAAAACCGACAATCGTTTTTCACGTGAATTGTGTGTGTGATGGTCTGTATATTTGCGGTGCAGATTTTGTGCTGCCGTTTAGTTTTACGTGGAAAGTTTTGTGAGCGAAATGCGACGTGAATTGCGCGTGCAAAGCTGTGTGTATTGTCTGTGGTTTGACTTGTGTGTCTAAGAATGTGTGCTGCTCCTGTTTGTATGCAGTGTTGAACGTGTGCATATACATGTATGTTTGTAGTGTGATTTCGCATTTGTATGTGTAAGGCTGTGTGGAATGGTTTCAGATGTGGTTGGGTAGTTGGTGTGTGTGTGTGTGTGTGTGGAGATGTTTTCTGTGTGTTGTGTCAGCAGAGGTCGATGTGCAATAAAAAAAAGTATAGGAACTGTGATGCTGCTCGTAATGGAGGCGTGGTGAGTGAGCGTGGAGGCGGGGTCAAAGGTGTGGCTGAAAAACGAAATATTCTGTAACTTTTTTCGATCTTTCACCTTCAGGTAACTACATATAAAATAACTCAAACTTAAATGAGGAAAATGCAAGTTAAGTTAATCCGAGGGCAATGCACTGTTGTACTTTATTGAAACCCTATTAGTTAATGCACTGTAGAGGTCTGTGAGTGTAACAAGAGAGCCACAGAATTAAAACCTGGTTGGTGCAAAGAACAGTGACTTATGTATGTTTAGTGGTATGAAGTCCCGGCCTGTGACAGAAAGCACTGTGAATATGCAAGTCAATATTTTCAACTTACATTACATATAGTATAAAATAGGCTGCTACAAAATGAGCAAAAAGGTTTAAGATAAAAAAAGTGCTTCCAAAATATAGGTTTTAGCAGTCGCGGTCCGTGTAGGAGTGCCGGCCGGGCGGTGACGTGGGGAGGGGCAGGGTGGGGGGTAGCAAAGTACGGATTACGGACCAATACAGGTAAGTAAACATTTAAATCAATAAAACGAATTTCGTTGCGCGCACTGCATCGCATTTGGCGATGCAGCGCTCACAACGAAATTCGTTTTATTGATTTAAATGTTTACTTACCTGTATTGGTCCGTAATCCGTACTTTGCTACCCCTCACCCTGCCCCGCCCCCGCCCCACGTCACCGCCCGGCCGGCACTCCTACACGGACCGCGACTGGGTTTTAGTAATACCCAGACTGTACGTAGGTCATTTTTTTAACTGTCTTTTAAAAGCTCACAGTTCATTGCTCAGCTGGTAACTACCTTGCAACACCACTCAAAAAGAATAAATGTGTGTCATCAGGGAGCTTAAACTGATTCAATCAATTAAATCCAAAACCAGCTTCCAGGCACCCTTTACATTTACAGATTGACCAGTTGCGCACATTTACATTTCTTTCAGGGAAGCAGGCACCCTGGCAAGAAGGCTTGATTAGCTGTTTGCTCCTCCCTTGGTTTCACAGCACAGGAGACTCCCTGCCTTACACATCAGATGCAGCATTTGAACTCTCGGAATTAACCATTCCGGGACGGTTGTCTTTTCACGAAAAGTAGGGGAACTGTTTTTCTTAAATTAAAAGTGTGGGCACGTTGTGCCCATCGGATCCCGCCCACTTCAACCTCTGTGTGTCAGTTGCCGGTAGATATGATGTCTGATGTCGCTGGTGTGAGCTGAAGGTGTATTTGAACGGAATTTCTTAAGAGTATTTAAGCGCGAAAGAAGTATTTTTGTGACTCTGCAACCGTTTAAAAAAAAATTTATTTTAGCAATTTTATATAGCGCAGACATGGCCCGAAGGCATCAGAGCGCTTTACAGCACACAGGATACAGTGTTACAGTGCGTTACAGCAATAGTAGTTAAACTCGGACCTTTACACCAGTATATGTGTACAGGAGTTACCACAAGAGACAGTTACAACAATTGGATCATATAACGAAGGCAGATCACGGCACAGTGGAGAGAGGGCTTTAGTCTTGTGGAGGGTGAATTAACCCAGATGTCTGTTAAAGAGGAGGGGATCGAGGTTCTTTTGAAGGTTTCTAGGCAGGTGGTTCGACGAAGTGAGGGAGACAGAGAGTTCAGAGGCACAATTAGGAGATATGGTCGACTTTGGAAATGGGTAACCAAGTTCGAGCTCGGACGTGGCCTCAACATCCTGTGATTCTGGGCAAATTACTCAATATCCCTGTGGCAAAAAACCCCCAAGAAAATCTGATCTTGTGAAATGTAATCTGGTGGTCATGTAAAGTGCCTTGAGCCAAGTTAGCACTATATAAAACTGCAAAAAAAATGGCAACCAATGACTGACCTCCTTCTTGGAGAGTCACCCCCCTACCTCCAGCATTTATTGGCGGACAGCACTGGAGATTTGTGCCCTGGTCGACCCAGCTTGCCATGGGTGAGATCTGAGCTGTGCCCACCTGCTCACACCTCCCACTGCTGCTCACGCGCAGAGAGGTCTGCCCCAACGGGCACCCATGCACTTTCATGTTTAAAGAGACTGGGTCGGAAAAGTACTGAGGCCAGGTTCTCCCCTTTGTGTGTTTGATAGTTTGACCCTCCCCCGCCCCCAGGCACCCCTTTCAAGCCCTCTGCATGGGGGGGGCGCTCTGCAGGATTCCCCCCCCCCCCCGAGCTCTGCTCTCGTGCATTCTCCCCCGCTACAAAGTGCATCTGTGGGGGTTTGATGACAAAAAGCACTGGGGGCAGGAGCCTGACACCAGGCTGGCTGCGGAGAAGAAATGTATAAGTGTTCTTATTAATAATTCCCGCCCATTCATGTCCGTGTTAGCAGTAGCGGTCGGTGGTGGGAGTGCCGCCGGGCGCTGACGTGGGGAGGGGCAGGGTGGGGGGTAGTAAACTACGGATTACGGGCGATTACAGGTAAGTACACATAAATAAATAAAACGAATTTCGTTTCTCGCGCTGCATCGCCAAATGTGATGCAGCGCGAGAAACGAAATTCGTTTTATTTATTTATATGTGTACTTACCTGTAATCACCCGTAATCTGTAGTTTACTACCCCCAACCCAGCCCCACCCCCCCCCCACGTCCGCGCCCGGCGGCACTCCCACCACCGACCGCTACTGCGTGTTAGTAAACTCCATGCGCTCTTCACGCGCAGTTAAAGATCTGCCCGGCTAATCCCACCCGAGTTCACGCCATCTACAAATCACCGACATATCTGCAGACCATGAAATTCGACAGCCACGCCATTGACCATTTACAGCAAAACGTACCCCAGTTGTCAGAGAAACATCACAGTCCATCGCATGATCATAAAAACACAAACCAATTATAGAGCGCCCATCAGAGACTGCATTTATTCTCTGCAGCTTTAAACTGGGAGGAACGATAATATTGTATATAGCTGTTCTATTAAAACATACTTTTTTTTAAAGAGAAATATAGCCCAAGCCACATAAAATATAATTTTCTACGTACAAATTTTAACACTGGTTCTGAATTTGTCAAATGCCGAATATCACATTTCTCGGGACCTGAGTGTGAGTTGCGGAAGTGACGTGTTCGCATCTTTACACTGGTCACTGACGCCAGGCTTATCTATCCCCTTTCCCTTCCAGGTGAAGCTGTCCACTTAGCACGGGATTTCGGATATATCTGCGAGACGGAATTCCCAGCCAAAGCCGTGTCCGAGTATTTGAACCGACAGCACACGGACCCCAGCGACCTGCACTCCCGGAAGAACATGCTTCTCGCCACAAAGTAAGTATTTTTTTTTTTTTACCTTAGTGTGGCCACCACACCGGCCACATCTGTATCAAACGGTAACTTTAACACATGGACATTGCTGAAGGATGCGCTGATTAAAGAAATCATAAGTGGGAATTCTACCATAATACACAAACTGCCAACACTTCAACATCTCATCAGGGGTAGCAAGCGCTATATAAATGCACACCTTTTTCCCTCTTCTATCCTTCTCAATCCAAATAACTGACTAACATATCCACCACTCAAATTACTTTCATATTTCACTATACTAATTCACCACTAATTCTTTATGGGTTGCGGAGTAGCGTGCTATTCGCCGAAAAAGCGCTTCGATGCCTTGTCAGGGGTAGTAAGCGCTATATAAATGCAATTACAATACAAGACAATGGCCACATATTTAAAAGGGTGTGTCAAAAACAAAGTGAGTAAATATATAGAAAGCTGCCCACAAAGAGAATTTGTGCACATCTATACACCCTCTCACATGCGAACTTCGTACATTTCTGCGTGTGCTCGCCCACACACACAGATGAATAACGTACACCAGCACGCACACATACACACACAGCCTTTGTACGTTTGTGCACATACACACAGATGAGTAATGCATATCTGCTCACACATGTACACACAGGCTTTGGACGTTTGTAATCATACATACACACAAACACTTTAAATGTGCACACAAGGCCATCACTGCTCAGATATCCCTCCACATCACCCATCTGGTTCTTTTCAGGGCCCACGAGGGAGCATAACTCCTGAGTTTCATCAAATCACTGAGCAGAGCTGCCCCCGCCTCTTCCAGAGAAGGTTACACAATCGCACCTCATCACCACCCTTTCTCGTTCTGTCACTTTCCCCCTTGTACTAGTTTTCTAGAGTCCCAGAAGCATCTTGGCACATTTTTTTCCCCCAACTGCCTCACAGATGGCCTCGAAATAGAATCACATTAATGACTACTGTGCAGTAGCCATAAGTCTACATGCAGGCAAATTACAAAATATAGAAACTACTAATTCTATATCCATCCAAGTTACGGAGCAGCATCTAAACTGTATTCGAGGGAAATTGATTCAGTCTAACATTTTGAAGATGGGTCACTAGAAAGGTCATATCCCTTTTTGCAGAATAAATTATATAGGGTACAAAAGTGATAGGTTGCGGTCTCAGTGTCAGTGGTAGTACTCTAAAGTGACAGTTTGATGCGGTATCCTCTTAGACTTAAACTTTTTATACTCTAAGGATTCTATTGGATCTGAACCCTAGTTAACTAAACTGTTTGTCCAGCAGTACAGAAGCTGGAAAGGGCCAAACAGACCACTGTAATGCTGCATTGATCGAATTACTAAAGTGCTGATGCACGTGCTTTACATGCAGCAAAACTGTGCTTCCCTTGACTTCTGATCCAGTCACGTCACTTCCAGAGTAAAGCTAACGCACCGGTTGCCTAGTAACCCCCCAGGAGCTACATTGTTGGCACTGCTTCATAGGGTGCTGTGGGGAGGCGCCCAGGCTCAGGAAGCAAAACCTTCAGGGGTGCCCAGCGCCAAGTCTGCAGACTGCTGCATAAGGAAGGCACGTGTCCCCCCACGTCAGTTTCCAGCGTATGAAGGAAGGTTCTTCCACTCGGAATGGACCAACGCTATGAGATTAATCTTCTTCTGGCTCTTGTAAAGATCTCAGACCTTCAGACTTTCTTAAGCGCCCTCAAAACCTCACTCTTCACTGAAATATCTGATAACTGTTTAGGATATCTTCTGAGATTTTCAGTATCAGGGGGTATTTCCTTGTATAGGGTGGAGAGTGTGTTAGGCTGATCCTCGTGTAAAGTGTCTGCCTGGACTGAGACATTCTTAGGTGCAGGTGATTTGGTGCAATATAAAAAAAAGCATAATATGTGGACCCAATTTGTCTCAGCCTTCCAGCAGGTCTGAGAGTCTGACATCAGCTCATTACCTGAAAGGGCAAATGAGATCAATTGAATTTTGGGGACCCATGGGCCATGATTAGATCATTCCAAGCTGTAACTCACTGCTCACCTGTAACTCCGTGATAGCACAGTGAGGGTTGGGAGGCACGCTAGATAGCGCCTCGCATTGCTCCATTGGAGCATTCCACGAGTTGCGTGCCGCCGTGGGTGTAGAGACGAGAATGCCAGTCGGAGTCAGTGGGCTTTTGTATACAGCATCTGAGTCGGTACTTAATTTTAGCCGGTGGCTGCAGGTGCGGCCCACTGGCACACGTTTTTTTGGATACTGGCACCTAGTTTTTATTATCAGACTTTAACCGGGAACAGGAGAGAGAAAGGGGAAAGATGGAAGATGGAAAAACAGTGCCAAAGGAAGAAAATAGGGAAGAAAAAAAAAATAACCTACAATACTGAGATAAAGGGGCAGGAAATGTAATGTGGTGGATGAAAGAGGCATGAGGTGGAATCAGGGTCAGGAAGACTTAGTGGTCTGCATGCCTGACATGCAGCAGCGCTGGTTACCTGCTACTGAGGAAACATTTTGGGCACCAGCACTTATTATTTTACAAATTAAGCACTGATGTGAGGTTACCAGCACCTGGGCTTTCTTGTTAAAATATTCTGCACTCCTTGCAACATGTGGCTCTGTTTCTATTTTCATGAACTGTGTTGAATTGCATCTCGGACAAAATAAGCCACCAATCACATGAAGCATAAAAATGTGCATAGCATCATGTAAAAGCACAACATAAACTAATGCAAATGTAAACTTTTATACTCCCACGTACCACCTACGTGTAGTAGGGCTCCCGGTTGGGCCTTACTTCCTAATTTGGTTGCAAAACAGAAGGCACAACCTGTGCAGGATAACAGGAGTGGTACGTGATGCATGTTGTGTGGAATCTCACAGAGTTTTTATGTAACTCAGCGGAATTCCACGGAGTAAAAAACTCAGTTCCGCCCACTCCTTGTCATGATTGATTGAAGTTGGAGTTTGGATCCGCTTCACCCCTCGACAGGTTGTAAATGCTCTTGATCCCCTGTGCAGATCATGCCACTCCATGCCCACTCTTAACATTAACTAGCAGATCATCCTCTTAACACCGAACTCAGGGTGAGCGCTTGCTGCTCCACAATAACTTCCCCCTGAGGTGCACTCTCTCCGACATCATATGCAACATTCATATCAGTGAGCTGAACCAATGCAGTATGTGGTGTTTGCATGTAGCTAAGTGCAAAAAGTACCCACAAACCGCATGTTGGTGCTGTATAAAACACCTGAAATAATCAAATGAATAAGCAGAGCACAGAAATTGCTTTTCGTTTTTTTATTGGTAAAATAACTCGCTTGTTACGTTGAACTATCACTACCCTCATAAGGGAGACAGGCAGGGCTTGTTCCCCAAGCCATGCACCTCAAAGAGGTTCCGCACCATGGGCGAGGCTGTCGTCAGATGGTATAATGCAGGCGGGTGCAGTGTCACAACACAAGTCACTGTAATCCTGGCCTGTGCTGTGAAACATGCTACTCCTGCACTATGAGCAGGGCCACTGGAATTATGTGACAGGAGAGGGCCAAATTATGCAGCAGGTTTAGTAAATTATGCAGCAAGAAAAGGCAAATAATGTGGCATAATGCAGCACAATTTGCTATAGTACTACTTCATTATTTCGTCATTTGTAAACTTGGTAACACTGTATGGGCACTGGTTGCACCTCATTAGGGCCAGTTTAACACCCCAATATAGCAATAAGCAACGGAAAGGTGACCAGTCCAGCTTTGCAAAGGGCCTTCCACTGCGCGTCAACACGTGCCTCTGCATTTTAATACCCTTTTGAACCGTTTGAGCCAGAAACAATTTTTGTGTTGTTAAACTCTGCAGATTATGTGGCAGATGATAAATTATGCAGCAAATCTATAATTATGTGAAATTTGCACGGCTGCACAATCGCATAACCCCAGTGGCCCTGACAATGAGACAAGATGTGTCTGCGGTTGACTGGGGTGTGGATGCGCATAGGCCTTGGGCCCATCCTCCACGTGTCCAACACCAAAGAGCCAGCCACCTTGCTACCAGCACTAAAATGGCATCGCTGATGGGTCCCATCATTCCCCGTGGCCCTGCCTGGCTGCAAAACCAGCTCTGAGGAGGCTGAGGAGCAAGGCAGAGAGCCCCGAGAAGGTCTGAGCACAGCTGCCTTACTCACTTAAGCAGGGAGCTGACTGACTGCCACCGATTTTCTTAAATGAGATATGAACTTTCACATTCATAAAGTGCATTCTTTTAAAATTTAGGATTATTTAACTTTAGTATATTCGATTTTATCACTGCACAGAATGGCCTTTATGGGAAGGGATAGTGTTCAAACCATGGTGAACTAATCCCTTTCCGCCCTGATGGTGACCCAAGAGGCTTCCTAAGAGCAAAGGGAAAGTAATGGCGAGCAGGGGCAAACGGGTCTTCAGAACGGGCGCAACAAATAGTTTTTGCCCCTGGGCCCCACAAAACCTTCTGACTGACCTATAAACTATATAGCAACAGCCTCACCGCTGCCTGGAGGTTGGACCTCTGCCAAGGGAGCGCAGGATTTAACTGTGGTGGCATCACTTATCCATTGTAGTTCGGGATAAAGACCAGAAACCGATTGCCAATTAAAAACGAATTTGAAGAGGGATCTTAAATTACGTATGTTTGGGATACAGACATAAAAGGGCCTATATTAGCCCAGGTAGGTCAATAACGCGAGAGCTGCAAGGTTCTGGCAAATGGTCTTCAGACATATTTGCAGCACAAACCAGCGCTTGAGGGTAGAATAGGGGCTTGCATGCGAATTCTTTTGATCCAGGAGTTCTCAAGCTTACTGGATGCCTTTGCCTGGAGGAGGGCTTCTTTTTGAAGCGTGAAGACCTATTTTGTGCAAGAAATATGACAAAAAATCTTTTTCTTAGTATAGAAGTAGTCGAGTTCACGTCAGCAGGCCCGTAGTTGATAAATCTAACTTTTCCCATGGGCTTCCCCGGTCCCAGCTCACGGTGAGATTGTAGTTGTAGTCAGGGCTTTAAGTGGGATGAAAAAGCTGCGGGGTCTCTCAAATGGGCGTGGCTGATGTAATTAAGGGCGTGGCTTAAAACAAATAAGCTAAAAATCTGTGCTTAGCATAGTGTGCCGCTCGACTTGTATTTTGCTGTTTCTGTCATCGCATCCAGATATATGATACAACAAGCAACAACATACCTACAAGTCAGGACTATTGGCGTCTGTCAATGGTTGTTAGTTGCATAAGATAAATAAGCAGCAACTAAGGCATGTTGTATATAATATTGAAAAAGCTTCCACTTAAAGCCCTGGTGACACCACGACGATGTTGCTGTTCCTGCGTTTCAAAAAAGAGAAGGGAAATCCAGAGAGAAAATGACTCTCTTTAAAGGACTTCCCTTCCCCTACAACGCTCACCTGGCATGACGTCATGCCGGAACTTCTCCACTAGTGAGAAGTGATCAGTGTGAGCACGCGCACATGACGTGCCTGCTGTCAATAGTTAGATAGATGGATAGATTCTTGGATAGATAGTAACAGGTAGCAATAGACCGGTATGGAGACTGAAAGAGAACATAGATTGATAGAGACAGACAGATGGAGCGACCGATCAATAGTCAGCTAGAGAGAGTGAAGAACAAGCAAACAGAGAAATACACAACTCCAACGGTAGGGCAACCGACAGAAAGATAGGTAGGCAGGAAGACAGACCACCCATGTGGCTCAAGCAAGCACAGCCTCAGCACCAGCTCGTGCACTGCTCTCTGACAGGCTCATTTATAGAAATGTATGGATGGAAGAAAAATCATTTGCTCACATTTGTCCAGATGTTTTCTGGTCCTGATTTGAATTTGATTGCCCTGTTCCGCTGGGTCGAAAGATATTAATGTCTCAGGACTTTAATTGCTTGCAGGCCTCCGTGAGGGCTTTGAAGAGCTCACATTTCTGACTCATTAGCATTTCTTCGCTATATTCAAAGTTTCCTTTTCTGCTGCGGTGTAACGAATGAGACACGGTTCGGGGACCCTTGCCATGTTCCCCATAACACCTTGAACCCACATGATTTTCAGATTACTTTCAAACACCCCGTCAGCTGGTGATCGAAAGAGGACTTCTGCAGGGCACCTCTCTGCACTCACCTCTCTCCACCTCTTGTGCCTCCTGTGCTTTGAAGAAAACCACATTGTAGAAGGGAAAATGGCGTCCAATCTGGCCCATGACATCAGCCGTCTTGTCTTCCTTCTTAAAGGTATCACGACATAAAATACTGCCCCCTAGTGCCATCTCTTGAAAAAACTTAATTGGAAAGCAGTGGCCGACTCCTAAAGCATATACTTATATGCTTCTAGACCTTTTGAAGTTGATTTTTATTTCAAAATGGAGCTAGAAATTGTCTCCCAAGGTAGGTCCGGTATAAGGTCTAGTGTCTTTCAGGAGCCTTAAGCCATTTGAGCATTCTAGGTAACAAATGAACCTATATGAAGGACCTCGTGCTCTTTGGGTAGAAGTATTCAAGAGCAAATGGGGCAGCTTTAATTAACGTTAGTAAACATTTGTGTCCAGCATAACATACTGGTTTACTTCTAGAAATGTGCATGGGCAACTCATCAAATGTACACATACATTGTTCTTTGTCCCTAGTGTATCTTAAACTACGCCTTTCACTTAGAGTGAGCAGCTTGGATTTCCTGATTATCTGACAAATAATGCATATTTTAATTGACAAGCATATGTAAGCAGGAGAAATACAGTAACAAGTAAGCAAATGATACGCAATCTAGAAAGAGCTCTAACTGTGGCCGTTGATTGTCTTTAATTAAACCATTTTCCCATTTTGTAATTTTAAAAATACTTTCTTTTGGGTGGGGATGAGCAGGGGGTGCCTTTCACCATTTATTTCTAAATCCCAAAACACTCAGTATTGTTTTTCTCCCAACACTTCTTATGTTCTATCTCCAAAGCGTGCCTTGTTTACAGAAGACCAGCAGACTGTACCCATAAATGACATGGGAAAATTAAGGTTCCTTTTAGATTTGCACATCCTAGTGTTTCAGCTGTATAAATCTATAAGTTAATAGTAGGAGAAATATGAAAGGGGTATATTTTAATAAGTGCCTGGTGCAATTTAATGAAAACCTCATCTCAATTTTAATGTATTATCTTAATGTACTTATTGCTCAAAGTCCCTCAACTGGTGTAAAGTCCAATTGACCAATTTCATGTAGGTTCTCGGCCGTTGAACTGCATATGACCAGCAGTATCAATAGTGAATATTTTTCATGATAAAATACTGGTAAGCGAGCACGCGTACACACACAAACACGTACACCCCTGTAAATAGCATTATTGGAACTTTCTCCAGATCAACTCATTAATTAAAAATAAAAAAAAGTATACAACCTGAACCATCTGAAACCGTTTATGGATCTCCAACTGGACCTTTCACGTATTCAGTGCTGGAAATGAATGGGATTTCTGAGGAACAGTGTTCCAGGAGTGAGGATGCAACTTTAATGCAGTTTTTGGAGTACTTGACATAACTGGGAGATGATAGTTATATAGAATTATAGATTGGTAATCGTGAACTACGGGGATGTTTTTCACCAAGGGGTTCTGAGTGACATGAAATAGACAACAAGAGTGAAGGTTGAGGTGTCTATGATGTCACTCGGAAGCCTGTGGTGGAAAAAATTCCGGTAATTCACTTTTACCCATCTATAATTTTGTTATGTATGCCCTACCCCGCCCCCCATTCATCTACCCCTGCTTTCAGCTGCTATGCAGGGGCAGAGGAGTATTGGGGGAGTCATACACAACATGGCCTCTCCTTCCTGTCACAAATTAATAAAATAATTACCTGACCTTTTGCCACCCACCCTACCACTCTCTGTGCCTTCTCTTTCCTCTCCTGCAGAAGCCGAGCTCCAGGCATTCCAGTGCTGCTCTGACAGGCTCTCAGAGGCCAGCCAGAGCAGTCTGGAATGCCTTCATGACGTGAGATCTGTAACCCACGTTGCTAATTCACAGCAGTTATTTATCAGATTTAGAATTTGACTTTCACGCTAACGGCTCTCAGTAAAAGCCATACATAACAGATAGAATTATAGATGGGGAACAGTGAATTACGGGGGTGTTTTTCACCGAAGGGTTCTGTGTGAACTCAAATAGACAACAAGAGTGAAGCTCGAGTTGTCTGTGATGTCACTCGAACCCCCGAGGTGAAAAACATCAGCGTCATTCACTTTTTACCCATCTATAATTTTGTCTTGTATATGGCACCCAAAGTCATCTGCCCCTGCCTTCAACGCAGGGGCAGAGGATAATGGGAAAGCTATACATAACATGCCCTCTGCTCCCTGACACAAATGTGAAAAATAAATATCTTACCAGCTATCCTTAACCAAAACCCACCACCTTCCCTGCTTTCCTTTCCCCTCCTGCAGCTGTGCTTTCAGTCAAGGCAGACCAGCAGAGCTGTACTGACTGACAGGCTCCCAGAGATCCCCGGCAACTGGCGTGGAAGGCCTTTATGACGTTACAACAGCTGATAACTAGTTTTATTATCAACTTTTGTGATGTCATAGCAAGGAGTTATGACTTAACGATAGAGGCTGTCTATGAGCGCCATACAGAACATGACAGTAAGCTCCGGAAGAGGTTCCTCTATTAGTGTGGCCACCTTACTGTCATCGGCACACCACCTTTCCAGTTCCAGCCTAATGCATTATGGGTTTTGTAGTCTTGGTCTGTTTCTATTGAACCAACAGCACTCACACAACCACCTTATGACATTGATTTAAAAAAACAAAACAAGAGAGAGATCAAGATGTCTGATGGCATGGAGTCAGCAGCCCCATCATTACCATGTTGTGTCTCCAGGAATGCCTCCCCCTCTGTTTCTGGGCCCAAAGTGAAAAGGAATTTGCAAAGTTATGAAGATACATTACAGATACATTTCGAATATTTTGTGCACCAAAGCAAATTTGAATGTACAAGAATGCACAATGTAGCAAAACTGAACTATATTCTGTGGTTATGACCGTTCTTCGCTTTTTTTTATTTTCTGCAGGCAGCTTTGCAAAGAGTTCACAGATCTGCTGGCTCAGGACAGGACGCCCATAGGTAACAGCAGGCCCACCCCCATTCTGGATCCGGGAATCCAGAGCTGCCTGACACACTTCAGCCTCATCACGCACGGGTTTGGGGCGCCGGCCATCTGCGCCGCTTTCACGGCACTCCAGAACTACCTTACAGAGGCGCTCAAGGGGATGGACAAGATGTTCTTGAACAGCAATTCCAGCAACAGGCACACTTCCGGGGAAGGGAGTAAAAACGGAGACAAGGAGGAGAAGCACCGGAAGTGAACGCGCTCTCTGCACACTGCCATTTTAGCTTTAACATATTTGGACCGGCTTTGGAAAACTTATATTAGAACATTTAATAAAAAAAATATAAGAAGGAAATTTACGCCACAAAAAACGGACCCAGGGTGCACCAGGGAGCAAATATCTTGCAACAGAACTCTTGGAGTCTTTGTCCAGGATTTTCCTTCTCTTTCACCTGTTTTGGAATGGAGTAAACACACGAATAAAATGTTTTAATCATACAGGAAGTGCTGGAGGCAAAACAGTACGGCCATCCCTTGTTTTATATTTTGCAGTATGAATACAACATCGACGGGTGTGAGTGCTGGTGTATGTATTTATACATTGAAAATATAAATATGTGTAAATCTATATGTGCGTATGAATCATCATACACATATATTTATAACACACATTTCTACAGAAAATGTGTGCATATTTTATGCACACATTTAAACGTTTATAATGTGAATATATATATATTTATTCACACACACATGCATATAAATCTAATATGTATCTGTATGTGATTATGTGCATATATATATTTATACATACACACCCGCACATTTAAACAGTCACTAAAAATACATGTTATGAAGATATTTCAACATCTCTCCTTGAGCAGCTTTTCCCCTACTTGGAACTGTGGCTGGTGCATTTGTAGTCCTCTCTTGATTTCTACTGATCAGCAACAGCACTCTCCACTGGCCCCCAGAAGCAGTGTTTACAGCTCCAGGCACTTACTGAAGAAGGCAGGCAGAGGCTTTCTTGTGGCAAAGGGATGTCTCGTTTGTTCGCGGAGAACACGGACGAGTACCCGGTGGCAATCACGTGGAAGACTTTTCAACTTCATTTGGGAGTTTTTATATTTCCATCATCGTGTCCATTACCTGAGATATTTAATTTGTTACAATGTTGTGTGGTCTGACAATTTTAAAAACTGCAAAAAAAAAACTTTCTATAGCTGTGTTCCACTGTGGGAATGCAGCATTCGTTTTGTTTTTCTACTATTTTAAACAGTTTGCCCACCTCGCTTTTTGAGATTCTTGAACATGTTATTATAATACGCGATTAAACTGGGTTATACTGCATGCGGCCTCTCAAGGAAGTTGCATACTTCTTACTTAAAGAACATTTTAAATTCTGATTAATGGAATACCAGGTTGTGTCATACAGATGACAATGATTTGCTTTTCAAAAGCTAGTGTGCGAAGATAGTGAATTCACTCTCACACAAGAGGCTAACTACTGGAACATTGGAAGATGATATTAATGTCGAGATTTGCATGATCTGTCTGGTCATTGATTTGCCTGTCACTTCCGGTCAAGGAAAAACATGGGTTTTCTATAATCACATGCTACTTCTGAAAACGTGCTGCTGTCTCTTGGGGACAAGTGTGGAGTTGTGCTTGTATCCATTTGTCCATCCTCTGGCTCGAGACGACAGTTCTTTAGGCCACGCCCCAATGTCAACTCCAGCCACTGTTCTTTAAAGGGCGAGGGTCATAATTTTGGCCAGTATTTTAGCTTAATGTGTTGTTAAGAGAATATGTGATTGGACATAAAATCCCTCTCCTCAGCATATTCTGTTAGTTAACACCAGTTTATTGTGTACGTATTATCCAACAGTGTGAGTGATAGCACGAAAGAAATGTAAAGGCTTTCACTGACAAAGGTGCATTGAATTCCTTTTCCTTTTATTTTGAATACTTTTAGCCCATCAGAAAACTTTCTAATATCCTTTTCGCACTACCTCTGGTAAAAAAACAATAATAGTAACTTGCTATTTATTGATCAGTACCACATCTTTGCCTTTTCTAGATGCTAAAAGAACAGTTGTTGGTATTTTCCAATTTAAGGATCACTGTATATCCGGTGAACGTTTAGCTCACAGAACATTAATCCTTTCCTTTAAACTCGGACTCCCTGCTTAGTTTCGGTTCTTTGCCTTAATCAGTCCATCAGGGTCTGGATTGCACACATTGGACCAATGAGTCAGCAGTCTTACAGTAGTGACCGGTCAATTTTGCCGTAGCATTTACACTCTCTGAACATTACGAAATGTAATTTCCAGCTGGTATAGACATTGTTTTTACACTGATCTGTCACCACAATTGTCACATTGCACTTGCTGGTCAGTACAAAACCTGGAGGAAGAAATGCCCACTCGGAAGTGCAGAATTGTTCAATCGCAAGTTCAGTGCTTGCAGTGTGTCCCTCAAATGACATCTTGAAAATACTAGTGTACCCTAGCCCTACGTGAAGTTAGTGCTCTTCCAGTCTGATAATGGGTGATTGTCTCAATGCCCTGATCCTGCACACACAGGGATAGATTTATCAAGAATTTGCGCTGGTTCAGTCACAAAAAGTGATTCAAATGGTGCAAAGTCTTGATATTTTTTTAATTTCCTTGCAAAGCATTTTTTGCACTAGAAAGCTTCCCAAAATATAATTCAGATAGCCCTTTGTACTGGTTTGCGATACTTAGCTTCGGGGGGCATACCATAGGTGGTACATGGGCGTTCCCATGCCACCACCCATGGCTCTTGACGCAAATCCCTATTTAAAACCAATGGCACATGGCTATTCAAAAAAAAAAAAAATCAAGCCAGGTGCTTGTAAAGAGAACTGGTTTTATTTCTCCTAACTTTTCACAAGTTGTGTGTGTGCTGCACCATACAGCACACATACCACGTAGGAAAAGTTTTAAAGTATGTCTAAGAATAGAATTTTGTATTGCAATGGTGCCCTTTCAGCAAAAGCTCTGTGGTAGACATCTTTTACGCACCTTTGCACTAAGGTATATTTGTTTGCGGAGCTAGGCAGCCTGAAAGAGCGTTAGTGCTGGGGAAGCGAGCAGCAGCACAATTACTTAGAAGATATGGCACTGCCCTGCTTTCTACTCTTAGGGCAACGCAGCATAGAAACTTTGGTTGATAGGTTGCTCTGTAAAATAGTAAATCTCCCCCATGTGCTGTACTGCACTCCTACACTCATCTTGCTATTCTCTAAGACTTTGCCCTCTTCAGTATGGGACCTTCTGTCTCTGTTTGTTAAAGAGCGCTTATTGTTAATGGAACAAGCTGCACAGCCATAACCACAGAGTAACAAAAATCCGTAATACGTACAAGGAGCCCAGCAGTGGTGTCAACAGTAATTTCCATCTGCCACACAAGGCCATCATAGCAGTGGACAGGCAGGTCAATAACGGTTATGGTTCAGTTTCACTTTCAGTTTAAGGGACTATCTAAAGTGCAGCAGGAGCATGGTGACAGCCTCGTGGCGCTAGACACTAATAAGTAGCAAAAAGTAAACCACTTACGATATGAGAAAGGAGAAAAAGATGCTTTCCTCGAATCAGTTATGAGATGGGAAGAGTCACAGACACATTTATTCTTTCAAAATTGAACTAGTGTGGCACAGTTCAAAAATATCCCTCCCAAAGCTCTATTGAAAACATCATACTATTAAGGTACATGCCTTGTCTACTGGCTGGATGTTATTCCTTCAGTTCCTACGTGGAACTGGTCCTTAGACCTGGTACCAAATTAGTACTTGCGTGCACAAAAAGTGGTCCTGTGTTCGCAAAATCTAAATCCTGATTCACCTTCTCAGGGTGTGTGGATTTTCAGGATCAAATTTTAATTCTGCACAAAAGTACACTTTTTCGATGGACTTTTTCACCTATCTAAGTCTGTGTGAAGGGAAACTAAAAAGGGACAAAAGATATTCATAAGGGGCAAAAAGTGGTGAACGACCAGGCAAACGCTCATAAGCGCCCCCAAGGTTAGGCCTTTGTGGGTATTCACAAAAGTTCTCCACTATGTTCCCTGCTCTGAAGCCACATGGATCAATATTACTCCTGAAAATAGGAGGGCAAAGTGTGCTTTCCATGATGGGAAAGGGAACCGATCTCCTCCATGTTTAATGTCCACATAGAGGAAGTATGGGAAAATGTGTTCCCTGCTAAAGGACTTTCCGCATAATAAAGTATGATTCAGTAGGAATATTCATGCAATCTATGGCTTTTTTACATTTTAATGATATTTTTTAAGTTTTATAAATGTCTGGTATGTAGTTCAAAACATGTTATGTGTATTTGTGAAGCACACTATCAGTCGCGAGGGTATATGGGGAAATATGCGAGTGCATTTTCAACTTTTCAAAAGATGTCTGTGAATCAGTCCCATGATCACACCACAATAAAGACTGTCTATCCCTTCTCAACTATAGAAGAGCTTTTAAGGGGGAACCTTTGGCTTTCAATTGTATACAAATTCAAATATGATCCCATTAGAAGGCACAAAGGGACATATTATCAAGGGCAGTATCGCCACTTTAGCGGCACTTTTTGCCGATAAAGCGGCGATATTTTTATCGCCCTATTAGCAAGCTGTCGCTAACAGCTGTTAGCGACAGCTTAATGGCGATAGCGGCCGTTTTTTGCCGCTTTGCATGTCAGCGATAATTATCGCTAATGACATGCAAAGTAGTCGCTCCCAACTAAAAGCAACTGCAAACAGTCGCAAACACAACTTCCCCCTATTATCAATGCCCGCGAAGCGATAAAAAAAGTCGCACTAACCGCGATTATCGCTGGAATTTAACACCTGATAAAAACTTGACTTAACCATCTTGTCAATGGGAGGTGGATTGTAAGGTTAAGTCCTCACCTGCCTATTAGCAAGCTTTCCATTAGCGCAGTGAATTTATCGCTGGATTTCTCGCGCTATTGCTGGGTTTCGCCGCTATCGCTGGATTTTTTTATCGCTTTGGAGATAAGCGTTGATAATAACGCGTTATCTCCGCGATGAAATCCAGCGATAGCCGGCGATAAAAAAAACAGCGCTAAGCGCGCTTTGCGATAATTATCGCAAATCCTTGGTAATATGCCCCAAAGTTCTTTCATTGCATAGTTTAAAACAGGCCAGTTAGCAGTGACCTTTTGCACCTCTTTTTATTTTCACTGATATAATAGTGTCTTCTATTACTGTCACTTAGGGTGCAGAAAGCTATGCTCATGGGGTCGTTTTTAGGTCTGGCCTACTAACAGCATTAGCTGTTTTGCGAATCCAATAATTTCCAAAAAAATATAATACAAATATATGCATACACACATAAATAAAGGGGCTTTCGGTCAGCCGCCTTCGTCCAATGGTCTGATGTATCATTCACATTTTGCTCAGACCCATCACAGCATCCAGCAGTGGGTCAGCCCACTTCAGCCATTGGCTGTTTTGCACAATGAGTCCTGGTGTTTATCCTGATTGCTTGTGCACAGCTGTCTGTAAAGAAATGCACTTCAGTACCAAGGCTGTTAAGCCACTCCTTAATTCCTTATGGGTTTATACTTTCCTTTTCTTGTGCAGTTTTGAAGTTCTGCTATTTAACGAAACACCTTTACTTATAAGAATAGATGATCAGTCGATGTTCATGTTTATTGCTGCTTTTATTCCCAGAACGATGCCGTAGGCTAATGCTAGGCTTCATTTTCACTTTTAATAAATCGACTTGCTGCAAACGAATACAATTAAAAATGAAAAAGTAACCTTGAAAAACATAATGCAAACCAACCTGGAGTTCAAAAACTTAGAGAATCACTTTCCTTACCTGTGCCAATATCTGTTTGATAAAAACAAATTTACATGGATTCCATTCCCTTGAAGACCTGTATCGCTGCCATCTTTATTTTTATGCCAAACTCTTCCAAGAACATCCATTTTCTTAATGTAGCAGACATGATTCAATGTCAGTTTCAATCAAAATGCGGGCGGGCAAACGATGTTTAACTTTGTATATATTTATTTATGCTTAATTTAATGGGAAATTGTAAATATGGCGAGCAAGTACTTGGGGTTATTTATCTGTGAAACTATACCTCTGTCAATGGGTGGAACACGCTTGACCTTAGATAGTCACCTCTGATTTTTTTTCTGTTCTGTTAGAAACAAACTGTTATGGTAATGGGTAGAAATTGGTTCTTGTCCAGTGATGATCTGATTTACATTAATAAAAAGATTGTTGTGATTTTGTTGTATTTGCAGCTAAAATTTCTTTATATTTGTGTGCGTGCATAAGTGCCTGTTTATGTGTGTGCAGGTGTGTAGTGCAAAGAGTGACTGGTAAAAGAAAGAGGAAATCAAAGATCTGAATAACATTTTCTTTATGCAATCTTTAAGCCCTCTGGAAATCAGGACATGGTTAGGAGTGTAGCTTTCACTGGTGCAGCTGGTTAAGTGGCACTGGGGCCCAGAGGCAGTGGCGTAGCAAGCCCTATGGGCGACTGTGGCGGTCTCTGCATTTGCCGCCCAGCGGCAGCTGCAGTAAAGAGCGGGTGGGTGGGTGCTGGCGAGTATTTTCTCCGTTTGCCACCCTCTCGCGGCAAACGCATTGAGGAGTGGGGGGGCTATTGCTGCCCCGAAACAGCAGGTGATAGCGGGGGGAGGCCGGCGCCCCCAAAACTCGTGCCGCCCGGCCCGGACGCCCCCTCCCGCATCCCCCTAGCTACGCCACTGTCCAGAGGCCCAAGGGGCCCTCTGAATGCTTTTTGTTTGATTTTGCAATTCAAACAGCAGTCAAAGGGACAATTTCCTTACTTCAGACATGACACACTGGCTACGGCACTGGACAAAGTAGCTGTAACCTCTGAGTTTGTTTCCACTTATGGGAAATATATATATATGAGCTATCTTACCCTGTGACATACTATATGAAGTTGTCCTAATTCTGTTGTAGAACTTCTTTATGATCCATTCAATTAAGTAAAAGTGGAGACAATAATAATAATCTGATTTATAAAGCGTCTGGTTACGCCCAAAGGTGTGTCCCGTGCTAGGGAGAAGCCCAGAAGCCTGCAACCCAACAATCCTCACCTACTAATAGTCCCGAAGCCTGAGAACTTCCACCATCCTATCTTACCCAGCATGACCTTGTTCCAGAGCAGATTGGTAAAGCCATGTTTTAAGCCTCTTACAAAAGACTTTTATCTGAAAGTTCCATCCTCAGCTGTAGAGGCAGAGAATTCCATATCTTTGCCGCTAGGAAATCAAAAGAGCAGCTGCCCATCCTGGCTTTTTTTAGCCGAGGAACCACAGTCTTATTGGTATGGTGGCATTTCACCAGTGAGGCCAAATAATGCAGGACCCTGCCATTAAAAATCCTAAGACTGAAGCCCATGGCTTTAAATGAACTTCTCTCACTGAGTGGCAGCCAATGAAAGGTGGCAAGAGCTGGACCTGCAGGTGCACGTCTAGGTACATTTAACACTAGGCGTGCCGCCGCATTTTGACCCCTCTGCAATTTCTGCAGTCTCCCCTTAGTTGCCCCCAAGTAGAGGACGTTGCAATAATGTAACTGCGCAGTCACCTATGCTTGCACAATGGTCCCATAAAACGTTATCTAACACCACGTAACAGAGCAGTCTATCCGAGGCTTCCACTAACCTGATTTTAGGTAATTCCCCATTTTTAGTCTGGTGAAGACAGATTTAGCTGTCTTAGAAATGTTCATAAAATTTATAAAGAAAGTGGGAAACGCCCAGCCCCCAACCATTGGCTATTATCAGATTCATTCACATATTGATCAGCCGACATTGCTTATCCATTGTTTACTTGCCATTAACCCTCATGATATATAGAGGTTTTTTTATTGCACTAATTCGCACAGGAGTACAACCATTTCATTGGTTCAGTACTAAGGGAGAATACACTCTTTTTCCCCTGTGTGTTGTGCACCTGTTTGCCCTCTAGTTAAAAATTATAGGGTATCTGCCTGTCCGGAATTTAAAGGCTGGTACTGGAACTGGTGAGGAAAATTCTTGTTTGTTGGTTCTGAAAGACTGCACCGTGACTTGGGATTGCCTAGCAGAATGCTGCTCATTGGCTGCTGAATCACTTCTCTCAGTAGCTGGGCAGACAAGAGAATAACTAGGTCTGAAATGTCCTTGATGAAAAATCTTTTCACGCATGGGGAACAGGAAAAGATAATCACTAAATTAAGGAGCAATTACCTTGAACTTTATGCATGAACATCTTGCCTTTTGTGGGTATTGCTGACATTGGTTTCTGTCCCACCTCTACTGTTCATCTTCCATCCCATTTCTCCTTCATTAAAATTGTAAAAAAAAAAATAGTATTTAAGGTTTTAAAAATAAAATAGTTCTTGCTTTCCTGTAAAAAAATGTGTCACCATTATTAGTGATCGCACCAGGAGACCAAAGCTGGTCCGAAGACTGCAAGAAACTCTGCTGGGAAGAAGGTGGTACAGCACAGAAACTGCCAGTTACAGGAGAGATGTGTTTTCACAAATGGAGTGCTCGTTAGCTTGCAATGTATATTTGATGAGAAATGGGCATATTCCAATAGAAGCTGGCAACTTGTTTTATGAAACACATATATCCTAGTGCAACACACCACTATTGCATACAACAAACTTACAAAACACAGAGACAGTGGAGTAATGACCGGATAATGCCGGATTCTAGAATAAACACTATTCCGCACTGATACAAGCGCAGACTCATGCTGACCCTCGTTGACACAGCTACTTAACCAACCAGTACAACCACTGACTAAACAAACAGTGCTAGTAAATGACATTAATGCACCCAGAAAAGGATTGTCCCCTTTCTCCTGACAGAAGAGTATCACTACAGCTGTTGCTGGACACCAGTCCAGATGAAAAACAGTCAAAATGCTACCTAAACTGGAAATCACAGTTAAAAACTTCCATACCCCCTGGATACTACAGTGACACTAGCCGAGTTGTACGAGTAACTGAACAGCATAAAATGAAATAAAGCAACCAGACCAGACAATACAGCTAATCAGTGCTAGAAAGTGCGGGATAAAGCCGGATCACAAGTCTGGCAGCTATTTCTGGCCAGATCTGGGATCCAGCAGATCCAGGAAAACATGTAGAATTTGACCTTTTGTCATTTTCCGACACCAGGACAGAATTCAGCAGTGCTTGCACGTTGTCTGTATTCTGTTTCAAGCAGCAACATGCAGGCAGCTAGGGGCTTTCTTATTTACACTTCCAACTGGGCCCAAAACAAAGGCCTGATTTAAAGGGCTATCAGCCCTCCATTTGTTTGAATGTAATACTGAATGGGAGCTATCTGGAGCCTAACATCTAGACGTCAAAGCAATGGAAGAAAACAAAAGCGCACAGCAAATTAACTTCAAAAGTACTTAAGAGAAACTATGATTTGGAGGCAGGATTTTGAACTTTGATGTTTACTCCCTATGTAAGGGAAGTGCTTGCACCACAAGAATGCAAGATGTATCTGTCTGTATGAGTGATTACACAAATATTGAAGTAAATGGCACCTATTTGTTTTATTTAATTATTTTATACTACTCATCACAGTGTAGGGTGTCAGAGCGCTTTACATCACACATGGAGGCACAATAAATCATACACATGTATAAACCAATATACAGGAAATGTTACATAAAATAATGAGGGTTATAACGTGTAAGGTGTAGGAATACCATATCATCCATACTTGTAGACATTATATGTTAAGAGTGAATGTTTGGGAAAACACAAAGTCAAGATATAAAGCCTAATGCAGGGATTGTGTGCAGTAATATGACTATTACTTCCCAAAAGAACCCTTCCTTGCAATCTTAAAATAGCAACAGATTGAGAACAAAATAACAAAGATCTAAAATAACAGCTTACAGTTTGCAGGCAGCTTCTTGATGCTAGTAAAACAGAGCACTGTGCTATATTAGTAGGCTTGCAACTTAGGAACTGGAAGTAACAAAATGATCTCAGTGTCAAAAGCAGTAGCCCACTTACCTAGCTAAGTAAAAACCAAACCTGTGATCTGCATGTTACATGAGGTGCTTTGCAGCAGTCACATTAACCTTTTATGCTACCTTATTAGTCAAAACTGACTCGACAAACACAGAACTCTCCCAGAACTGTGTTAACCACTAGAGTTATCTTACTTATATTATTATCCCTTCAAAATTGTTGAACACACAATGATCGCTGCAGCAGGCGTCTTAACCCTGTTATATATTTTAAAATGCAGACTCTTTGTGAACAATTAAGTACTTTAGACTAGATTGACTTTCACGTGACCTTGTTGCCAATTATTTTTTGCAGCAGATTTAAAAATAAATAAATATATAAGTTGACTGTGAAAGTTTTTCAAACCCATCCCCCCCGATGCTCCTCCTTTCCAGTGCCACACCTTGACACCAATTTATGGGTTCCCGGAGTGCATTTTTTCAAATTCCAGCACTGTAGTTAATGAAATGTTCAAACAGAAGAGCCCCAAAACCACAATTGTCAATGTTAACATGATACTTACGTCCAGGACAACTTCCAAAACCAAGGTCCGAAGGACATGTTACCTTGTATGGAAGATCACATAGGCCCATCCATTAACTACAGAAGCATGTACACAAGCAGCAACCTGGGAAAATATTTTTGTGACATTTCACATAGAAAAATTCAGCTGTATATCAAAAACACTGACCCAAATAGGCTTCCTGCCAACAACATGACATATGACAGCAAACATATGCATCATGCCATTATTACCATATATCACACATTACAGGACAGAAGACTATTTGCGTCGTTTAAGAGTGTCCACAAAGATGATTGATACAATCTGCACAAAAGAGCAAAGTCAGGATGGAAGGCTGCTTGTCCACTGTTTACTCCGACTATGCCACAACAGACAGAGACCATCTATATGCAAATCAGTCTTCGTACTGCTCCAATAGGAAAAGTCCATCACTTCTGAAGGAGACCTGGCCTAGCAGTATTGGCTGGACTCTTTCTATAGGAGCAGAACTACGATATATTTGCATATGTCTGGTCATTGTTTACAGTGACACAGTGGTGAAAACATGGCGGATTGGTATCTAGCACCAAGTGATTGCTAGTGAAAGAGATTCATTCAAGCATTCCTATCATCAATTTGTTGTTTGTTGCAGTTGATGCAATCTAGCACATTGGATTATTGCTAAAACTCATAAAAATATTAGTGTAGATGAAAAAGTATAAAACATAATCAAACCAATGTACTCAGAAACAAGACGCAGCGTAAAATGTATTAATTTGAAATTAGACAGCTTAAATAGGAGCAAGTCAAGGACGATGCCTTGGTCCAATTCAATTTAACCTGTACATGAACAAACATAGCATTGCCGTTACAAGGATCAGCTCACTGTGGACGGCTAGAAGAGACATGCCAGCAATCAATGCTAAAAGCCGAATCCCAAAGCATGAACCTTCCACAGAAACATTGGATGAAACTATTTGGCATAGTTATCAAAGCGATAGTCCTAATGGCTGACGTATACGACCTCACCCAATGCAGCGATTATACCAAATGGCAATCCAACCCAAGAAAAAGTATTGAAAGACCAAAGAATACCCCTAACCTTGCCTGCCAAGCAGAACTAGAAAGATACCCATTACTTCTTGATATATAGAAACATAAATGAAAAATTCCAGCAGCACCTGTAGATAATCAAAGCTAAAAGTAGAAGGAGAACTCTATAGAAAGTAATGCACAGTAAAATCTCCGAAACATGAACTGGATCTACTCTCAAAAGAAAGCTGCACAATATGTTATCAATTGCTGCACACTACTAAACAAAACCAACACCTTAGTAGAATATCTAACTTAAAGAAAAGATCACCACAACAAGGCCTGGAAGCAGAACTAAGCTAACCATTTCTTCAATGTGATCTCATAGGCAGTAGCGGCCGGTGGTGGGAGTGCTGCCGGGCGGTGACGCGGGGCGGGGAGGGGCAGGGTGGGGGGTAGTAAACTCCGGAATACGGCCGCAAAGAGGTAAGTAAACAAACAAACAAATAAAACGAATTTCGTTGCGCGCGCTGCATCGCCAAATGCGATGCAGCGCGCGCAACGAAATTCGTTTTATTTGTTTGTTTACTTACCTCTTTGCAGCCGTATTCCGGAGTTTACTACCCCCCACCCTGCCCCTCCCCCGCGTCACCGCCCGGCAGCACTCCCACCACCGGCCGCTACTGCTCATAGGGAAAGGATGCATTTTCCCATACACTCTTCCAGACAGAAGGACAGAAAAGGAAAGAAGAGACTACTACATTTCCCCCACAGGACCGCTAATTTCACAGAGGTGAAGAAAGAAGAGAAGACCCAGATCCTCCTTTGAGAAGAACCAGAAACTGTAGAAAAGGCATACGAATATTAGTCGAACTGCGTCACCGCCCGATACCAAAAGAACTATATGTGAACTACACTGCAATAACGATAGACCTGTAAAACTTTGGCAACATTTGAAAACCTACTTAGGCAAATAAATCATTACCTTATTGAACTGAATTGAATTCAGAGAAAAAGAAATAATGAGTGAAGTGACATATGTGAGCCATATTATCCACATCTACAGAGAAACAATCAAATGTCAAAATATGGGGATGGAGGTCCGGACCAAATACTACTCTGAATTGGACCTCCAAACCTCATGCAGAATTAAGCTCATAGCTGAGCCTGGTCATAATAAGGCTAACTTGACAAAGCCAAACCTTCCCAGCAGTAACCAAGTCCATGTCTAAAAAGTTCATGTACAAAAAACCAAGTACATTCATGAGTCACATCACTCAATCCCACACGTAACCAGGCACAGGTCTGAGTCTGATCACCATGAGCTCAACTGATACGAAGCGTGTGACCATTAACCCACTATAACCAACAACATGACCAAGCCAGGGCACCATTCTCACAGATATAAATACAATCACACAAAACCTGCTACATGTATGAGCACAGTTGCTGAAATGGAATATTACAGGTCATATCCTTGTCACTACAAACAAAACCAAGAACCAATGTGAACCTAAATACTAAAACCCACAAAGATTTTAGGGCCTGATTTAGAAGTCGGCGGATGGAATACTCTGTCACAAACGTGACGGATATCCCGTTCGCCGTATTACGTTCACTATAGGATAGAATGTAATCGTAATACAGCAGACGGGATATCCGTCACATTTGTTACGGAGTATTCGCCTCCGCCAACTTCTAAATCAAGCCCTAAGTAAACTTCTGACCACAACACCAAGTAAATGTCTGACCACATCACCACTTTGAGAAATGCCATCTGCTCTATAAAAATAAACACTCTTTCTGCATTTTTAAGCCTTTGGGTGTGAACTCTGTTGGAGTCTGAGGACTACATAATAGGTTTTCAGTACCTGTGTGTATTGATTAAAAAACCTGCTTTCACTTGAATACAGTTGCTTCTATTACAAGCCTGTTATGAAAGGAGTTCAGAAAACTAAGCTGATAATGAAGGTGTTTCCTAGTTAATAGCCCGCATTAACTATGTGTGTTTGGTTATGCTGTCCTAATATTTACTTATTCAGTGTGTGCTATCAATCTTTTGCATCGGGGTGAGAGCAATAGCAATACAGTTGTTTTTTTCCCCTTTATTTAAAGTATTTTAACAAAGAGGAATGTTTTAAGTCTTTTATTAAACAGCCCAATTTGCAAATTAAGAAAAGCTAAAAGGGCAGCTGATTAAACAGAGTAGTCCCATGGATATTGAACCCGTGCTGCTCCAAGCAAGAGCATCACAATTTAAAAATGGCGTCTAAGGGAGGAAACGTACAACAGCCTGTTAGGTAAATTAGGAGAAATGTGATTTCGAATGCAAGCCTTGATGGGTGTACAAAGTACCTTAAAAGCAATGCGCTTCTTAACCAGGAGCCAATGAAGGACGACCAAAAGAGCACAAGAGTGACAGAATCAATCGGCTCCTGTCACTAATCAGGCTGTCTAGTTCTGAAAAGTGTGAATATGCTTCAGTTAATAACCTTGTGAACATGCTTTGGTTATATGCTTCAGTTAATAACCATTTGTAACAAACAAAGAAAAAGGCCTCGCCTTTGGGATCTATTGGCTTTGCCATTTGCTTTTGATGGTGCTGTACATTGTTGAGGCACAGTGTAGCATCCTCAAAATGAAACAAGCATCTGCGAAACCAATAGGTCTCATTTATGCAATGAGTGGCTGCTGTTCAGAATGGCTATAAGTTAGTGGGGTAAAGGAGATGGCGTGGAGTGGAGTGTCCTAAAGGGGATTGTTATGGAGTGGCGTAGAATGGCGTGGAGTGACGTACAGTAAAGTTTAGTGGCATTGAGAGGAATGAAGAGGAGTGCCATGGAGTAGCATTCAGTGTTGTGGAGTGTTGTGGAGGGAGTAGAGTGTCGTAGAGTGGAAGGGCATAGAGTTGAGTGGCGTAGAATGGAGTACAGTGTTTGAGTTAGGTAGAGTGTCTTAGAGTGAGTGACATAGAGTGTCGTGGAGTGGTGTAGAGCAGAGTGAAGTGGCGTAGAGGGTGTTGCGGTGAGTGGAGTAGAGTGTTGTAGAGTGGAGTGGTGTAGAGCGGAGTACATTGCCATAGAGTGGAGTGGCATAGAGTGGAGTAGAGTGTTGTAGAATTGAGTGGCTTCAAGTGGAGTGGCATAGGGGGTCATAGAGCGTAGTGAAATAGAGTGTCAGAGTGGAGTGGCATAGAGTGGAGTTGCATAGAGTATCATAGAGTGGAGTAGTGTTGTAGAATGGCATGGAGTGGGGTAGAGTGCCGTAGAGTGGAGTGGCATAGGGTGGAGTACAGTGTCAGTGGAGCAGAGTTTAATGCAGTAGAGCATCATAGAGTGGAGTATCGTGGAGTGGAGTGTTGTAGAGTGGATTATAGTAGAGTGGAGTTCAGTGGTCTAGAGTAAAGTGGCGTAACGTACACTGCAGAGCAGAGTGGAGTGGTACAAGGAAGGGTGGAGTGGTATAGAGTAGTGGTACATAGTTGATTGGTGCAGAGTGGAGTGGCCTAGACTGGAGTGGTGTAGAGTGCAATGGCAAAGAGTGCAGTGGTGCATAGTAGAATGGGGTAGAGTGCACTGGTACAGAGTAGAGTAGAAAGGCATAGAGTGCAGGGGTGAAGAGTGCCGTGGTGCATAGTAGAGTGGGTAGGGTGCACTGGCATTCAGTAGAGAGGTGCAATGAAGAGTAGAAATGCGTAGAGGGAAGTGGCGTAGAGTGCTGTGCCAGAGTGCAGTAGTGCACAGTAGATTACAGTGGCATAGAGTATAGTGGCAGAAAGTGCATTGGCATAGACTGCAGTAGAGTGGCATAAAATGGTGCAGAGTAGAGTGTAGTGGCATAGAGTAAAGTGGCATAGAGTGCAGTGGCATAGAGTTCAGGAGCAGAGAGTGCAAAGCTGCAGAGTAGAGTGTCGTAGAGTTTATTGGTGTAGAGTGCAGTGGGGCAGAGTAAAGTGACGCAGAGTGCATTAATATAGAGTAGAGTGGCATAGAGCAGAGTATATTGGCAATGGTGCAGAGTAGATTGGCTTAGAGTGCAGTGGTGTAGAGTGTATTGGTTTTGAGTAAAGTGGTGTGCACATTGGTGTAGAATGAAGTAGTGTAGAGTGCAGCAGTGTAGAATAGAGTAGTGTAGTGTGGAGTGGCGTAGAGTGGAGTGGCACAGAGTGGAATAGAGTGCCGTAGACTGTAGTGGCATAGAGTAGATTGTTTCAGAGTACAGTGAAGTGGCGTAGACTGCAGTGGTATGGTTTAGAGTGTTGTACAGTGCAGTGGTGCAGATTAAATTAGAGTGGCTTAGAGTGGATTGGCGTAGACTGAAGTGGTGTATAGTGGAGCAATGGCGTACAGTTCAGTGGCATAGAGTGCAGTGGTGTAGAGTAGAGTGGCATAAAGTAGAGTGGCAGAGAGTGCAGTGTAGCAGAGTATGCTGTCGTAGAGTGTAGTGGTGTTCGTAGAGTGGCATGGAATGCATTGGCGTACAGTGCAGTGGAGAGAGCAGTGACTTAAAGTACAGTGATGCAGAGTAGAATAGGTTGGAGTAGAGTGCAATGACAGAGTACAATGGTGTACCATGCAGTGGTGTGCTGTCTGGTGGGCTGCGACCTAAAAAGGAGTGATTACTGTCACCGTCATTCCACTGACGTGTGCATGTATCAGAACCCATGCATGCACCAGTGGAATGAAGCAGGCAGAATGCTTTCTAATTTTATATTTTGGGATCCAAGATGAAGGAACCACATGGACCAGTGCATTAAAAGAAATTAAGATTTGTTAGCATGAAAGCATCAATTTAAAAAAAGGATTACAGATGTTTGTATATGGGAAGAAAGAGTGGAGGGAAGGAGGGGAAAAGTAGCACATGAAGGAGGGAGAGCGCAAGAGGGAGAGAACACCACAGGAGTACATAGGCTAGAGAGAGAACCACAGAGAGCTGGGTGGGAAGAGAAGCAAATGGATAAGTGAGAGCAGTGCTGGGAACAAAAGCACACAGATGAGGGAGCAACAGAAGCAGGAGAGCAGCACACAAGAAAGACAGCTGTAAAACAAGTGAACTTGTGGAGTGCTTAAGCAAAAGGAAACAAGAGAGAGCAGCACACAGGAGAGAAAAGCAGACGGAGTGCAACACGGAGTGGAAAGAAAGAAAAGCACCCGAGGGAAGCAGCTGGAAAACACAAGCACTTTTGTGGGGTGTTTAAGCAAAAAGAAAAAAGTAATTCCCTGAAAGTGAGAAGGGGAGGAGAACAAGTAAATAGGCTATGTTCCAGCGAAGGGACTTACACAAGTCGGGCAAGCCAAGCCATTGAGTAAAAAGCAAGCAAATGAGAGTGGCAATAAACCCGACCAATGGTAAGAAGTGAGCGGGCTTTCAGCCCATTGTAGGATCTTGGTAAGCTGATACTAGATCTTGCGCTGTCTGGTAAAGTAGCTCTAAAAAGGGGCAACTCATTAGTCCTGGGGAACCTGAGTTCACTTGAAATACAAAACAATCCATTACATATAGTTGTTCCTAACTATTACAATCTAAGACTTGCAATCCCTGATTAATTTGAGATAGAGGGCATTATGTAACTATCTCTCCTGATGAAGGCACCAGCAAAATGAGCACCTTTATGAATCAAAACATCGACAAACAACTTTGTTTATTCGATTGTCTAAAATTTCACTTGGAGCCTTAACTGAGGATAGGGTCTATTAATTAAAAACAGCTAAAAACATGCAGAATTCAGCACAGTTTTTGAGCACTTTTTTCACAAGCACTGTCCAGTCATTTATTATATGTTAGGCTCCCTGTTTTCCGTTTTTACGGATTTTTACAGCTGAATACAGACAGAAAACAATGTGGTTTCTGTCTGCATTTATTTTTAAAAGTGGATAAATACAGAAAATTGTGCTGCTTTTAAGTGACTTTCTGTGCTGTGTTTCATGAATTATAGCCCAACAGCTGAGCAGATAGACAGCATGGGAATTTAAAAAACAGGATGAAATTTCTTTAAATAATGGCATGTGTCAATATACATTTGTGGTATAATGTTAGTATTCACCAGTGGATATATTAATTAACACTGGGCAGAGTTCGCGGAGTTGCACTACGCGGAACACTGCGAAGTGCAAAAAAAACTCCGTCGCACTACGCAGAGCTCCGCGAGCGGCAGAGTATAATAGAAAAATGCCGTTCGCGGTGATTGCACAGTACCGGATGCTTGTCTGCACTGTGCAATCATTGCAAACGGCACCATGCACAGCGTAAGCTTTCCTTTTCTGCCGCTCGAGTAGATTTTTACTCGAGCGGCAGCTTTCTCAACGCAAACGGGCAGTTTCTCAACACGAGCGGTCACCAGCATACGCGACCACTCGCAATGAGAAACCTGACCCCCGCGTTGAGAAATCTCGCTGGGATGCTGATTTTCCACGCTCGCGCTCGCCAACTTGATGTTGACGATCGCGAACGAGGAAAAATCTCGCCGGGAGGTTGATTTTCCTCGCTTGCGGTCGCCAACTTGATGTTTACGAACGCGAGCGAGGAAAAAAACTACGCTACGCAATGCAAAGCAGAGTTTTTGGGAGCTCCGCGTACCGCGGAGTGCAGAAAACTCTGCAAACTCCGTGAGTGGAGCGAAGTTCACCGCCCAGGCCTAATATTAATATGTAACATTTGGCAGCTTAAATAGCTAAAACACGACAGACATCAAAGTATGAATGTGCGTATATTAGTTAAATAAATATGGAAATGTACAGTTTTACGACTTCATTTATAAGCAAAACACAAAATAAATATGGATAAATACAGATAAAATGCCCCCCCCAAAAAATATGGATAAATACAGACGGAAATGTTAAAAAAATAATTACCATAAAACCGGGAGCCCTAATTATATGCAGCACCTGGTTCCAAATAATATTCATTACTTTCATGCCTGAATTGATCTATGGCTATGTAAACTATTGAAAAGCACATTGTTCTATTACTGTGCATGTTTCAGGTTTGGTCTCCTTATTGTGATTTTTGCCCCCGTTTCTGGATATGAATGCACATTTTTTTCTAATAAGTAAACCAGGACAACCATTGTGGGTTTACATTTTAGGAACTAATCAGGCAGATCAAGGTAGTCAGAATTTGTGATCATAAAAATGATCTAATGATGAAAACTACTGTCAGTCATTTCCCTCCTCTTTGATGAAATGGAAATCTTTAACAAATTCTTCAGGTGGAAAGAGGAGAGTGGTTCCAAAAGTGAAATTTGAACCAAAATGGCAATCCTGCAGTCAAATTTGACTACCATGTTGCCAACAGTGTTTACCAAAAGCAGTGACTTGTCCAAGTCACTTGATGTTAGAAATGGGGGTCTCTAGTTGGCAATGGTTTGCACCTTTGTCCAAGTAGGGACCCTTCTTCCTAGTCAGGCTAAGGGGATACATTTCTAAAATAACCCCTGCTCACACCCTTGGTAGCTTGGCATGAGCAGACAGGCTTATCTCAGAGGCAGTGTGTAAAGCATTTGTGCATTCATACAGTAACCCAGTGAGAACACTACACTACAAATAAACACCACACCAGTTAAAAAAAATAAGCAAAACTTTATCTAAACCAACAAGACCAAAAAGGACAAAAATCCAACATACAATATGGTAAAAATAGTTACTTTGTAAGATGACCTTCAATTTGCAAGAATAGCTGAAAAACACAGTTCTTCCGAGTCGGTAGCTCCGTCCGGGGCTACCTCGATGCTGAAAACGACTGAGTCTAACAGTTCCAGCCGACCGCGTCAGTACGGGCCAGCTAAAGCATCGACAGACTCGTAGACAGTACCTTTCTCATTGCAGCCGATCCCGTTGGTACAAGTCGATCGGGGCAACCGTCGCGGTTGCGATGTAAAGTGGAAGCGGTGCAGCGTGCGGTGCCCTCACGGCGTGGTGCAGGCAGCAGCTCGGTGACGGTCGTCCGACGGCATTGGTGAGGCCAAGGCTTACGATGCGGAGTGAGATGCGGTGCTGGCAGGTCACGGTGCAGGCGATGGAGCCTGTCAATGTTCGGGTCGGGCAGCAACAGTGTTGGTGTCATCCGGGCAGAGTGAAGCGAGGCGGTGCGGAATGTGGTGCCCACAGGACGCGGTGCAAGCTACGGCTCGGTGACGGCCACCCAGCGGCATCGGTGAGACCAAGGATGCAGTGCGAAGTGCGGCGGTGCCTTCTGCGGTGCCTTTAGGACACGGAACCAGCGACGGTCTCGGTAACAGCTGCCCTTTTCTTCTGCGGCGACTGAAACCAGCAGTTCCAGAAATGGTGCCCAGAACGATGGTGAAGTCTTTGCTGACTTTTTGAACAAGGGGGCTCTACCTCAAGCCCCTGGAGATACTTTGTCAAGCAGGATAGGCACACAGTTCCTCTCCTTGGCAGAAATAGCTACTGCACGCCAACCCCAGACAGCACACAGCAAAGGGGCAGTACTTCTCCTCCAGCTTCTCCCAGCTCTTCTCCTTGGCAGAGGTTCCTCTTGAGTTCCAAAAGTGATCTAAAGTTCATGGGTCTGGGCACAAATATTTATAGTCCATTTCTCTTTGTTCTCTGGTGTCAGAGAGGCTCTGTGTTCAGTCAAAACCAGCTCTGTCCTCTCTGGTGCAGCTTCCTGGCAGGAGGTGGAGACAGCATTGTGTAAGGCAGACCAGGCCTATTCAGGTGAAAGGAAATCTCCTCCCCCTACTCTAAATGCAGCCCAGGTCTATTCAGTCCAGCCGTGACTCATCCTGGACAGGCAGAACACACCTCAATCCCCTCCCCCCCCAAGTGGCTGTCTGAACAAAATGCACATTCCCAGCCCATCCCCAGCCCCTGTCACTCCAAAGCCAGACGGTCAATAAACAAACCCTAGCAGAGGCACACAGGATGGCTAAGCAAGAAAATACCTACTTTCTAAAAGTGGCACTTTCAAACACAGAATGTAAAAATCATCCTTACTAAAAGATGCATCTTTACATTCTGAGTTCAGGCATAATAAATGTTACCTTCCTATCTTGTCCCAATGGGAAGTTATATTTATAAGATGTTATAAATAAACTCCCATTCTATCCTATGGGACAGACAGCCTTTCCATAGTGAAAATCGAAATTCCCTGTAGTTCACTATCAGGACATGTTACACACATCAAAACATGACCTACCTTTCACAGACACTGCACAGTGCCCACAGGGGTACCTTGGGCCTACCTTAGGGGTGGCTCACATGTAAGAAAATGGAAGGTTAGGACCTGGCAAGTGGGTGCACTTGCCAGGTCGAAATGCAGTACCAGACTGCGCACAGACACAGCAATGGCAGGTCTGAGAACCTTTTGCAAGGCTGCAGTGCTGCAGGCCCACTAGCAGCATTTGACTTACAGGCCCTGGGCACACACAGTGCACTGTACTTAGTAGTAAGTCAAATAAGCCAATCATGAAAACACCAATTCATAATAACAATTTACACAGAGAGCATATGCACTTTGGCACTGATTAGCAGTGGTAAAGTGCTCAGAGTCCTAAAGCCAACAAAAACAAGGTCATAAACAGGAGACCAAAAAGCAAAACGTCTGGGGATAAACCTGCCGAAAAAGCCAGGTCGAACACTTGGCCAGTAGAATTTTAACAAAAGGTGGAATCTGACACTTAAGGGCATATTCATGAGCCCCTTGCGCCACCAGAGCGTCACTTTTTGTGACGCTCCGGTGGCGCAAACTACAAAATCATATTTATCAGGTCACGCAAAGCCACTTTGCGTGGCTTTGAATGGCCTCATAGATATGGAGTAAGGCAAGGCAGCGCAAATTGCTGTGTTGCTTTACTCTGCGCTAGGGAGGCGTTCCATGTGCGTTGCGGTGGTTGTTCCCACGCAACACCCATGGATTTTAATACTTCCCCAGATTTACAAAACCAAGTAAACCTGGGGCTGAGCCAAAACCTTATGCCTCCCCAGGGGAGGCACAGCAAGCAGAAATTACATTATTTCTCTTCGCCTCCATGGATTGTTTTTGTGCAAGAAAGTCCTCCTTCCTGCACAAAAACAATCCTGCGAACAACTCAGGCACCTTTGCAACATGGTGCAAGAGTGCCTGCCTTGGCGCTAGGCTGCCGAAACAGCACCAGTGCAGGGGGAAAGGTCATGAATGCACCATATTGGATAAATACAGTGCAATCCTGCCCTTTCATTTTAATGTAGGGCAGGATAGCAAGGTGACTTCCTGGGCTGCTCTACGCCAAAACCCCATGAATGAATTAGTTTTGAGACCACCAAATTCATATCATATCAAGCCACCATGCAGTCTTTCTCCCTAGCAGTCCACTCCGTTTGGAACTCACTACCCGTTGAAGGACGTTGCTCAATAGATCTCCTCAAATTCTGCAAAAGACTAAAAACCAACCTGTTAAAATCCAGTTTGGTCAACTCACTTTTACCTACCACCAGATAACCTTTCCACCTCTTTTGCCTACCTTACCTCTTGCTGCTCCATGTGCTGGAGCATATTTTTCTCACCCCAAATCTGGTTAAGGTTTATCTAGTCTAGTCATCTCAGCAATACTATCAGATACCCTCTACTCTACCTTTTGCCTCATTTCAGTTTCTTAGCTTTTGTGAATAAATTCACCCCATACCTCTGAACTGTATTTCCACATCTCTTTTCACCATCCTCTAAACAAGTGATCCTAAAAGTATGGACCGGGGGTCGTATGCGGCCCTCCTGACCTTTACATGCGTCCCCCCTGGTCAACACCAGCACCGGGCTGCTGTTTACTCGACTATAAATAAGCAAGCATTTATTTACAGGTTAACCAAAGTAAAAGAAAAGAAGGTGTCCTGCACCACTTAACTTTAGGAACACCTTCATTTTTTAAGGCATCTTTCAGCAAAAGTGTAAAAATATGATAATATCTCTTCAAAATTCAAAAAGTGTATTTCATTACCATTTGAACCTTTTCACCTTAGTACATCATATTATATCAGTGCATTGGAAAGTATATTTTTTAAGTGTTTCATGCATGATTTTAGAAGCATTCATGCTTCCCCCCCACCCTGACAACAATGTCAATAGTGAACTAAGAGGCAAGTCAGTTGTTTTGTACACCCTTTCGGTGGCCTGGGTTGCTATTATACATACCATCGTAGTTTATTAATTTGAAGATAGGAGCAGGTTTTGTACAACGCACATTCTGAAGTCATGCATTTTGAAGTTCTCTTATATGTTATAATGATGAAAAAGGAAAGAAAGTGAAGTAAAACAACTGCCTAGGATCACACAATTTGGACAAGTGAGGCTGCAGAGATTGATGCAGGTTTTCTGATTTCACATTATGCATTCAGTCACTAGATGTACATGCAACGCGTCACTTACATCCACCACCTTACCGCCCCCTGACTCCTCGACTGCCACCCTGCTGACATCAATGTGGCCCTCGGTCACATCGCAGGTCAAACGTTTTAGTCCCTGGGAAATTATTTGAAAGTACCCATGCTCTAAACTATAGCTTTTTGCTCCCTCCCCTTCAATTGGCCACCCTGTCTGTTCCTCTCACACCACTGTTATGACCTTCAAAAAGTTTCCTGTTGCCTTAGAGCACACAGCCTACGCTTAATATATCAAAATATGATACTAGCTTGACTATTGTGTACTCAGTTTCCCGATATTTATTTTCTATGTGGTGTGCACGCCTAACCATTTTAAAATCCGGCCCGGTTTAATTGGATCATCTTAGCTTATTACTGTAATTATAGATTTTTAGCAATTCTACCCTTTTTCTTAAATGACATAAATGTGTATTTTTTATGTATTAAATTTTTTTAACTTTTATTCGGAATTTTTTAACACCATAATGCACAAGCTCTTTATCTTCGAGAAATTTTAATGTATGAACTGTGCTGTATTTTTATTTGTGCTTTTATTGCCATAATGGCCGAAATAAAGAATGTTTGAATTGAATTGAACAATATATCAATCTCTGATGCTTCACCCCTCATCAGCCGGGCAGCTTAAATACAGTAGCATAGCGGGCACGGGACCCATGCCTGTGCATACCCTTCCCACTAAGGGCGACTTATTGAAACATAAAAAAGATGATGGATGGAATGCTAAACATTGTCAAACATTGCTCGCTATGCCACTGGATTCAAGCTAGCTTGGCTGATGAGGGGTGATACCTCGAAACCGGTCCCAGGATGATTGTTTTCCCGTCAGGGAAGACTTGGCTTGGTAGTTCGGGCTGGACTGTTCCCATGGGGAGCAAGGTCAAGACTGATTTGCATATGACTAGATCCAAACTGGGGTGGCATGGTGAGCAAAAAGGATGGATTTAAGCCAGATCTGTGATTGGGGGTGAATGTTTGACAATGTTCAGCATTCTGTCCATCATCATTTTGTTTTGCTATATGTCTCCTGATTAAACCAAGGAAACACAGACATGCCAAACACTATTCTCAGTTACAAGATCCATATACTGATTGGAGCAGGGTCAAGACTAATTTGCATCTTCCTGGGTTCAAACTGAGGTGGCATGGTGTATAATGATGGAGTGGGATGTGGCATTAGTAATTATTATTGGCTTAGATTAATTCTAGCATTTAATCCATGACTTTTTTGTATAAATCAGGAGGCTGCCTCGGCACATCGTTGCTATCACAACTTTTTCGAGGGCACAGGTGGTGGTCCACATCTGGCTTTCTGCCTGCTCCTGACAAAGTGGGCACCAGTACCACCTACATAACTAGATGATGCTCCGCTGCCATACGGGATACACTGGGTCACGAATAGCTAAGTGTGGTTGCAGGGAAATGATGACTAGAATTTCCGTCTGTGACACAGATGACTGACACCTGCACAGTTAGACTGTATTTTGAAGGTGTAAACCAGTCCAATCTTGGCTCAGGGGAAGTTACCTTCACAGTGTAAATTCATGGGCAGGCAGCAGGCTGCCACACAGAAGAGACAGCAGGCTACGAATGAGGCCTGCTTTTTAACTAACTGGACCACTGGAGCCAGGACATAGATGAGGCTGGCAAAATAAGTGCCAGTCCCCAGTAATGAGTGGGTCCACTGGAACACCAGCTCAAATTAACCACTGAGATTACCTCCACTGGCCATTGGATCAGGTCCTGACCGTGGTCCTGTGTGCTGCTCTCTCGCTTCCCACACCCGCCTAGCTCCTTGCTGACTGGGACTGCGTTTGAGTCCCCACAGCCGCCAGTTCAGTCCCGCTGCCAGGAGGTCCACCTGGTAGGGCTCCAGACTCTTTTGGGCATTTCGTTTATTTATTTAAATCCTTGCTCAGTGGGTTTTATTTTACTGAGGTTAGTTCCTGCTTTACTGTTGTTATTGTTTACTGGGCTACTCTGTTTTTTGGGCTTAATTTTGTTTAAATCTTGCTTGCTTCCCCGCCTGATCCCACCATTTCTTTCCTGCCCCCTCACTGTTCCCGCTCCTTGCCCTCCCGCCTTCCTCTCAGCCCCTTCCTCCTCCCAGGCCTACTTATGGAGGCCACAGTGCAGCTGCACTCAGCAGGCGCGCCACTGGCTGCACCTGTCTGCGCCTGGACCGCGCCCAGCGCCAGAGCCCCTGGTCCCCCCACCACCCAACAATACACTGCCAAGAAGCTCCACGCCCTGACCCCCAAACACCAAAACACTAGCTGCTTCACATCCTTGCAACAATATACCAAAAGGCCCTTCACCTGCGTACACTGGTGCTTCTCCTGCAACACAGCCCCTGAAGATTCCCACGCCACTTGCACACAGAAAACCAGGAACATCACAGAACTGCTCTAATGAGTCCTCATCAAAGCCCGCTCCCTTTACAAACACGCCACGGAAGTCTGGGACACCATCACCAACCTCTCCCCAGACATTGCCTTCATCCCCGAAACATGGCTCAACCATTCCCGATGGCTACAAGATGATACACCAAGACCGCACCGACAAACACGGAGGGGGCATTGCCATCATCTTCAAAGAAACCATCCAATGCTCCATCACCAGCGAAAACCCAATGGAAAACCTCAACTTCCAACTACAAACCAACGCCAAGAACACAATAAGAGGCACCCTCGTCTACAGACCCACGGGACCCCGATCACCCTTCTGCGATGCCAACTCCAACCTCATCTTCCACCTTGCAATCGATTCCCTCCACTATGTCCTGCTCGGAGACCTTAATTTCCACGTTGATGACCCCAACTACGCCAACTCTACTGCCCTCCTGGAAAACCTCAACAACATTGGCCTCACCCAACTGGTCACCAAGCACACACACTTAGCCGGACACACATTTAACGCCATCTTCACCTCCAGCGACTGAATCAAATTTACCCATGTCACAAAACTCACTTGGACCGACCACGCCATCGTTCACTTCACCATCTCTGATGCCCAGCCCCCCACCACCAAGCACCACAGCAACCCCCACCACAGCTGGGGCAAGGCAACAGTGACCCTATGGACACAAGCCCTCTGCACCACACAACCCAAAAATCCAGCAGACCTTAACCAGGCTGCCCAGAACTTCTCCAAATGGATCAACAAATGTGCCAACAGAGTCGCATCACTCAAACCAGCAAATACCAACAACACCTCAAAACAAGCCAGCTGGTACACCCCAGAGCTCAGAACCACCGGGTGCAACTGTTCCTGACTCGAGAAGTGCTGGCGCACCACCAAGGACCTCTCGCACACAGCCACCTATAAAGCAACCCTCGGTGACTACCACCTGGGCATGAAGAGAGCCAAGAGAGCAGCTACCTTCGCCGGCATCAACACGGCAGCCGACCACACGAAGGAACTCTTCAAAATCATCAAAGAATACTCCAACCTAACAGCTACAGAGAACACCATCCACCCCTCTTAAGAATTCTGCGAATCTCTGTCAGATTACTTCCACAGCAAGATTGACACCATCTACAACAACTTTGACACCCAACCCCCCACTCTCAGCCTCGACAACCTCATCCAACCAGCGAACACCAGCTGAATGATATCCACCTGTTCTCCGCTCACCACCCAGACCACCACAACCATCATGTCGTCCATCTATTCTGGGGTGCCCAAAGACCCCTGCCTCCACCATCTCTTCAACCTCTGAGCCAACCCAATCAGCACGGAACTCACCAGCATCCTGTTGGAATAAAAATGTTTTAGCATGCATTGTATATCTTAAGTTAGCATTCGCGGTACCATTTTATATTCAGCCGCCATTTTGAGCCATGATCGAAGCTAACTTCTGTCTCTCTGCCCCAGCAGAAAGCAGCTGCGATAGTTTTCGTTTCTTCAAGGTTGAGTCTTGCTGTACTAATGAATACACTGTTTTTGTCTATGCATACCTTTCCCACTAGATAGGCTTGCTCCCACCCTTGGAGCAGCAGGCGCAGGCAGAGTGACCTTTGTACTGAGATAGCTTGTGCCTGGTCCCAGAATCAAAGCTTATCCTTCTGTACCTCCTTTGTTCTCCAGCTACCAACTGGAAATTTCCAGTCAGAGCGTGTCTTTATTGGTTTGGAATTGTACTTAATGTATCACCATGCTTGCTGAAGTCAGTCCCTCTGCAGCAATCCCAGGAGGCTGGTCAGACTGGACTCCACTCGAGTGTATCTGAATAAAATATACTTGGTTTGTATGCTCTACTGTCTGACCGACTCTTCATTTGTATGGAAGGCTGAGAGGTGGTCGCGAGTGACCCGGGTGGCCCTAATCGGGTCACTTCCTTCAGTTGGCACCCGAACAGGGACCCCATCGGGTGACCCATCCTGCCCGCGGATGGGTGAGGAGGTCGGGGCCATCGTCGGGTCAGACCAGGGATCCCTGCATGAGAGAGTCCTGAACTCGCAGCTGCCCCATCTGTCTGACCAGGCGGTGCCTCGTCCAGCGGTCATCCCGACTGGGGTCCTGAATAGCAAAACCCTTGGAGCTGACCGTTTGGTCTGAAGAGTCGGCAGTGGAGAATAAATTTGTTTGGCCTGTGTGCACCAGGTGAGTTTGTTTTGGTTCTTTGTGGATATGGTACCAGTTTGGTTTGTCTTTGGTACGGTCTGAGGATTGATTTTGGTTTGCATTTGGGACGGTCTGAGGATCGATTTGGATACAAAGTGTTTGTGAGCATTTTGCCCGGCAACATAACGAATTTGGCCTACTTTTGAAAATGCCGGTGTTTAGTTGTTTTTTGGTTTCTTGTTGTCATTGTTGTTCTGCTGATGCTCGACTGGAAGAAAGTCAGCCAGCGCCTCCGGAAGGCACTCCGAATTTTGATATGTATGTGAAGCATGGCATTGGCCCTATTATGTTTAGTACGCTATGGCACAAATATGAGAGGGACAATGCCGAGTTGCAGTGGCCGTTGAAGGGCACTTTTGATGGACAAAAAATTGGTTTCTTGCAGGAGAAGTTGTTTGCGAGAAGAAGTAGACAGTCGATGTTTGATTACCTCAGAACATGGCAAAAAGAGGCTAAACAGAGGCGAATGAAAGCAGAGAAAGAGGCCCGAAAGGGGAGAATGCAAACATTGACTCAGAAAGCTGTAGCGCATGATAGAGAGAAGCAAGAGATAGGAATAGAACGTGAAGATAGGAGCTTTCGACTGAATGTTGATAAATCTTATGTAGCCCTAGAAGAAAATGACGCTTTTGTAGAGGAACTGCTAGATGGTCGACCTCTACCCCGTATGCTCCACAGAGGGTATATCCCGCTCTTCCCCTACAGGCCCAGCTACCCGGTTCTTCTGTCTCTGCTGTTTCTGCTTCTGTTACTGTTGATCAAACTGCCTTGGCCACGGCACCTCCTGTCCTTTCTTTGTCTTCGCCGTCTGTGGCAACCGTGACTGTTAGTACTCCTGCAACACCTATTGCTTCGGTGTCACCCTCTCCAGCTCTTACACCCACGACGCAAAAGACAATGACGTTAGTGCCTGCTTCCTCTGTTGTCACCCCCATTGTGTTCCTTCACTCCCCGACATCACTGATTAGTGAGACACCGGTGCGCGGCCCTGAGGATTGAGATTGGACTAAAGTTAAGGAGCGCATGGGGCGGACACTGGTCCAATCTGATGTGGGTGCTTGGTACCTCTAACTATGTAAAATGTTTTGTGTTGTACGTCCATGAGTTGGGTGGTTGTGCGCTTTCTGTTTTAACACAAAAATTTGGGGATAAGCAACGACCGTGTGCTTATTTCTCTGCTGTGCTTGACCCTGTCGCACGAGCCCTTCCGAGCTGTCTAAGAGCAGTCGCGGCTGTGGCTGTCTCAATAAGACAATCGGCAGGACTCATACTTGATACCGACCTCACAGTCATGGTACCCCATGCTGTGGCTACACTTTTGAATAAGACAAGGACGCAGCACCTCACCAGTGCACGTCTGACAGGTTATGAGCTAACACTCTTTCAAAAGCACATTACGATTAAACGCTGTGCCACTCTGAATCCAGCCATGTTACTACCCCTCCCTTCAGAGAATGAAGATATTGACATACATTATTGTATCTTCCAAACGGAAGAAGAAACAAAAGAACGGGTAGACCTGACTGATGTTCCCTTATCTGACCCCCAAGGGGAACTATACGTCGATGGCTCTTGTTTCAAATTACCAGATGGCACCACCACTGCAGCATACGCAATTACTACGGTGCGTATGGGAGTTGAGACATCATGAGTTCCTTATCAGTCCGCCCAGGCAGCTGAGTTAGTCGCCCTTATTCGAGCTTGTGAATTGAGCGAGGGACTGGTTGGTAATATTTATACTGACAGCCAGTACTCCTTCGGGGTTGCCCATAATTTTGGGCAGAGAGAGGGTTCCTTACTTCCCATGGGACACGCATTCAGAATGGTCCTCTTATACATAGGCTTCTGTCCGCTTTGACACTACCTGAGAAATTGGCGATTGTGAAGTGCAGCGCTCATAGGAAAGTTACTGACAAGGTGGGTGAGGGGAACGCTTTTGCAGATCAGACAGCTACGGAGACAGCCCGAACTAAAATGAGAAGAATGTTTGTAGCAGGTCCAGCTAGGTGGGTGCCCGAGTTCTCCAGGTTTGAGGATACACTTGAGAGTGTAAAAGAAATTCAGAGTGAGGCCACAATGGAGGAATTAGCGGTGTGGCAGGAAAGTACAGCAAATTTGAATGATGAGGGATGTTGGATTGATAAGTCAGGGAAGCAGAGATGGATGTTGCCGGATGCATATGTTCTTCCAGTAGTGACAATGGCCCATGGCCCAGCTCATATCAGTGCTAAGGGTATTTGCAAGTTGCTAGTTGTATGGCAAAATGACAACATTTCCAAGACAGCTACACACTTGGTGAAACATTGCATGGTGTGCATGATGCACAATCCTGGCAAGGGTATCCCTACACCACCCGGTAATTTCGCACCTCCCACTTTCCCTTTTGAGGTCCTCCATATAGACTTTATTGAAATGGACAGGGTCAATAATTTGAAATATGTGTTGGTGGTTGTCTGTGCATTCAGTAAATGGGTTGAGGCCTACCCCACTAAAGAAAATACACCCATTGCAACTGCAAAGATACTCCTGAAGGAGTTCTTTCCTCGCTTCAGCTTGCCCCGTTCGATCTGGAGTGATAACGGAAGTCATTTTAATGCCAAGGTTATCCAGCTAGTTTGCGAAGGACTACATTTTAGACAGAAGTTTCATGCTGCGAACCACCCCCAGTCAGCAGGTTCGGTTGAGAAGTACAATGGTACTCCCAAACTGAAATTGGCAAAGATTCAAGAGACCACAGGGTTACAGTGGCCAGACGCTTTACCATTAGCTCTTTTGTCCACAAGAACAACAGCACATTCTAGGACAGGATTGTCACCCTACGAGGGCATGATCGGACGCCCGGCGAATATTTGGGGCGTCCCACAACCTCGTAAATTTTCTGAGATTGAGTATCCTTTACTGACAGATTACCTGCACCAGTTAACTAAAGATCTGCGTTCTATTCACCAACAGATACACAAGTCTCTACCACCTGTACCTGAGGGGCCTGGACATGACATTCGGCCTGGTGACTTTGTCCTGGTGAAGACTTTCCAGCAGAAAAAGAGTAAGGAGCCTCGCTGGAAGGGACCTGTCCAGGTCATCCTGGCTACCCGCACTGCCATAAAGGTCGTCGGCCGAAAGCATTGGATCCACTCCACCCACTGCTGCAGAGTACCCCTGCCTTTGCCCTATGATCAGTGGGTAAGGGAGGGCATTGGGGACTCAGAGCATGAGAAGGTGCCCCAGTTCATCCCATTCAGTAATGTAATTCTAACGTGGACCCAAACGGATGCTGAAAATAATGAAGTGTTAAATGCGGCAGTCCCTCCGGAGATCAGAGCCATTAAGGAGCCCCTTTCCACTGACCCCCCTGTGCCTGAGCCCCTTTTTGTTGACCCCTCTGTGCCTGGAGTCACCAGGTACAATTTGCGACCTCGGGTGAAGGACGGTGCACCAAAGGAGAAGTCAGATTAGTTAGGGATGGACTGTGCAAGACGGGGTGCACTTTGTCAGTAGTACCAACGGTGTTAGTTTAAGGTGAGGCGAGATTGCTGCATTGTTCTGACATTGGACAGGATAGATCGAACGTGGTCCCCTGGAGGGGGGTACATTATCCTGGACGACGTGGGATTCATCGCGAGCTAGGACTGAGCAGCTCCACCGCCGGTGCTCAAGAGCGCCAACGTTGATGAACAATAGGAGTCTACCAGTGAGGCTCTGACGGACACTGGGAACACTTGCCCCTGCCATTGACATCAGTTTTATTGCATTCCCTTTTCTCTGTTTCACAATGTATCCATTTTGTCAGCCCATTGAGGAGGAGGAACAGCCATTTGCATCACCGCGATTAGCGCAACAGGGCTGGTCTAAAAAGAGTAAAATAGTCTTTGTATTTATAGTTACGATCGGATTAATAACAGTACTTGAAATAGCTTGGTTTCTGGAGGAAAAGTATCCTGTACATACTTTGGTTGGTACAACACCCATTCCCCCTGAGCACATTTATGTTACTTTGGCCCCTCACAAAGGAGAGCCTCAAAAGTCTTACACAGATGTTTTTATACAAATATTGCATCAAGCTCATGATGTGTCCAATACAACAAATTGGTGGGTTTGTGGATTGCTTCCCTCAGTTACTCATAAAAGTGATAATTTGTTGTCTATGCCATTGTCATACCTTGGAAGTTGTGAAGGCTGGTTTGAATTGTTTGTTATGGTACACTATCACTTCCACCACTCCACTTTGGTTATGACACCTGCCGATTCCCGCACTGTGACTGATTATATACGTTTTCATCATGGGTTTACTCCTATAGGTAAGGCAGGGCTAAACATTTCTGGTACTTTGTCCCCAAACTCCTGTATGAGCAAATATGACAAGGTAAAGAACAACACATGGCTTCGAATGGAAATGGCTGATTTCCAGAAATGTAATACTTCTGAGTATTTCCAATCTTTCCAGGACTGTAATGTCACCAAGGACAAACCAATACCAGTGTCTGAAGTTAGCTCAGCAGCAGCCTTCTGTGTCCAAGGAAGGGGGGAGATAGAGGTGGGGGAAAGCGAATGCAATTTCACAGACCTACTCAGCATGATCAATAGTCCTCCTTTGGTCTTTCCCCCTAATGGCTATTTTGTCTGCGGGTCCCAAGTTTATGTCTGGCTTCCTAGGGGATGGTCAGGTAGATGTTACCTCTCTTTTCTCCTTCCCCCGGTAAATGTTGCTCCTCCCTCGTACCATAAAGATCATAGGCTGCAGCGTAGAAGTGTATACTTGCCCCGAGTCAGAAGGATCATTGACACGAAGGATATAGATCAGACAGCTACTACCTTACAACAGTTTGAAGATGCCATGAAGGGTATCGTACCTTTTTGGGGCCCCATGTCAAATAGCCTTAACATTCGCCGGTTAACACGGGTTGTTGAAGGGGTTATTAATACAACAGCTGGTATACTGACCAATATTACTGCTGAGCTCCAGGCTACGAGGCTCGTTACTTTACAAAACAGGATGGTGTTAGACATCATCCTAGCAGATCGGTGAGGGGCCTGTCGCGTTATTGGCAGTAGCTGTTGTGTGTACATACCTGACCACGCCCCCAATGTGTATGCTGCCATACAGAAATTGCATAGACTCTCATCTGACATACACCAAGAAAATGGTACTTCGACTCTGGGTGGTTCTGGGGCATGCTCACATCCTGGGGTTGGAAGATCCTAATCTTCATAGCTGTGATTGCTGGTATTTTCTTCACGTTTCCTTTGCACACACTGCCTCCCCACCTGCTGCACTTATTGTATACATGCTCTTACCCCTAAGAAAAAGAAGTCAGTTCCTGACTCTAGTAATGCGATCATGTTGCAGAAGGATGTTAATGATATTATGCTGATTGATGAGGGTATCTTTGAATATTGACCATGCGCACATCAGCTTGTAGTGGTAGCTCTTATTCCTGCAATATGTAATATGTTTCTAGGTCGTAATAAAATGGTTTAGCGACTGCTATAAGGAGGGTCTGTTGGAATAAAAATGTTTTAGCATGCATTGTATATCTTAAGTTAGCATTCGCAGCACCATTTTATATTCAGCCGCCATTTTGAGCCATGATCAAAGTTAACTTCTGTCTCTCTGCCCCAGCAGAAAGCAGCTGCGATAGTTTTCGTTTCTTCAAGGTTGAGTCTTGCTGTACTAATGAATACACTGTTTTTGTCTATGCATACCTTTCACACTAGATACGCTTGCTCCCACCCTTAGAGCAGCAGGCGCAGGCAGAGTGACCTTGGTGCTGGGATAGCATGTGCCCGGTCCCAGAATCAAAGCTCATCCTTCTGTACCTCCTTTCTTCTCCAGCCACCAACTGGAAATTTCCAGTCAGGGCGTGTCTTTATTGGTTCTGAATTGTACTTAATGTATCGCCATGCTTGCTGAAGTCAGTCCCTCTGCAGCAATCACAGAAGGATGGTCAGACTGGATTCCACTCGAGTGTATCTGAATAAAATATACTTGGTTTGTATTCTCTACTCTCTGACTGACTCTTCAGTTGTATGGAAGGCTGAGAGGTGGTCGCGAGTGACCCGGGTGGCCGTAATCGGGTCACTTCCTTCAATCCTCAACACCTCCATCTCCACAGAAAACTTCCCAGGCCTATGGAAACACACAGTGGTGAGAACCCTTCTAAAAAAGCCCTCTGCTGACCCCAGAGACCTAAAAAATTACCGACTGATCTCCCTGCTCCCATACCCAGCCAAAGTACTCAAGAAAACCATCAACCAACGGGTCATTGAATACCTGGATCAAAACCACCTACTCGATGAGTCTCAATCAGGATTCTGTGTCAACCACAACACTGAGACCGCATTAATCACCACCAGAGATGACATCCGAACTCTTCTTGATCGTGGAGAAACAGTGGCCCTGATCCTCCTCGACCTCTCTGGTGCATTCAACACTGTCTCCCACCACACCCTTATCGACTGACTCCACAACATCGACATTCAGCAGAACGCCCTGAAGTGGATCTCTTCCTTTCTTTCAGGATGCACCCAGAGCATCCAACTGCCCCCCTTCACCTACGCACCCAAGAACATCATTTGCAGCATACGCCAAGGATCATCCCTCAGCCCCACCCTGTTCAACATCTACATGAGCCCCCTCGCAGACATCGTCATATCCCACTGACTCAACATAATCTCCTGTGCTGATGACACTGAACTAATCCTCTCACTCTCCGAGGCCCTATCCAACACCAAAATCAACTTCTGCAACGCCATGACTAACATGGCAAAATGGATAAAAGACAGCTGCCTCAAACTCAACTCCAACAAAACAGAGGTGCTGAACTTCAGAAGTAACACCTCCGTATGGGACCACGGCTGGTGGCTGGCAGAACTCGGACCAACACCCACACCAACAGACCATACATGCAACCTCGGCATCATCCTAGACAGCCAACTTACCATGAAACAACAAGTCAACCCAGTTGACGCCTCCTGCTTCTACACCCTCCGAATGCTCAGCAGACTCTTCATATGGGTCCCCATTGACACCAGAAGGACCATCCCCCAAGTCCTTGTTACTAGCCGCCTCCACTATGGCACTGCTCTCTATGCCGGAATCTCCACCCAGCTCCTCAAAAGACTTCAGACCATACAGAACTCCGCAGTCCGACTCATCCTGGACCTCCCCAAACAGACTCACATCACCCCTCACCTCATAAACCTCCACTGTCTCCCATCCAGAAGAGATGCCAGTTCAAGATCCTTACGCACGCATAGAGAGCTCTCCACGATCAGGGACCCTCATATATCAACCATCGACTGAACTTCCACCTGCCTGCAAAACACTTGCGCTCTGTCTCCCTCGCACACACCCCTGCATACGTTGCACCCTCAGCGGAGGGCGCTCCTTCTTGTTCATCGCTGCCAAGACCTGGAACAACCTGCCCCTCCACCTCCGAACAGAGCCCTGCTTGGCGGACTGCAGAAAGAAACTCAAGTTCTGGCTTTTCAATGGAGACACAGCACCCTCTGCGCCCAGAGACCCTTCGGGGTGACTGTGCTGCATTATACAAATGCTGGATGATTGATTTATTGATTTTCCAGGTCAGGAATTCAGGGATTTTCCAATACAGGAGCAGAAAAAAAATCCTGTCTTCTTTGGTTCTACTGAGCTCTATGAAGGGACTGGGTGAAGCAGAGCAATTCAAGGGTAAAGTCATTTCAGAATTGCTGGTGGCCGATAGATAAACAAAGCTAAAATTTCTAAGCTTTCTCCTCCCACAATTTGTAGCCAAGTGACTCAGTTCCTGCTCAGATGATATGCTCCTAGCTTTCAGCATATTAGCCAAAAATGTAGGTGGCGTTTTGCAAACCACTGTAGCTGCATTTTAGGCAGGAAATATTGAATGTGTATAGATAGACTTATAGGTAAATAAAAAGTGTATATTCCATTCATTTTCTTATTTTGGAATATATGCATGCTCCAGATTTGGATTAAATTGTGTATTCCTATCAAACATTATCCAAATAGGGTTTTGATATATTTTCTACATTTTAAAACAGGTTGTGGAACCTGAATGAGAGAAATGTGTTCTAAAGATATATTTTCCTCCATGGGTAAATTATTTTTACCTGCAGTTAAACCTTTTGCTCCGAACAACAATTGTGATTGTTCCATCTTCTTTCCAACCCGGTATGAATTTACCCCTGCCATTAACAGGATGACATCTCAGACAATATACGGTGTGGCACTATGCCACAAAAAAAGTGTGGATGCCCTCATTGTCTCAGGTATGTGGGTGTTTGTCTACTCAGTGAGGAATTTCCACCCTGGAATACCTACTACTTGATGCAGCTGGTTTTGCACCATGAGGATCTCTGGTGCAAACTCAAGTATAAGCTGCACTCGAGTGGATGAACGTTTAGTCCTGGACTGAGGTGTAACTCAACAGATCAAAGTACATCAATGACAGTGATGCATATTAAACACCACACTGATGATAGAGAGTGGTAAATTTGATAACCACAAAGTTTTATTAGCAGATTAGCAAAGTTACAAACTCAAATCATTCAAGTTAGTTGTACTTCAGTAATCAATTCATGAATGAAATTGTCAGTATAATTTAAAACAATTCAATATCACAAACATAAAGACAGACTGTCTAAAGCTATCATGAAGTAAATTGAATCATGCACAATTTCCCATAAAGGGAAAATCCATAATTCAGTAAGCTAGAAAATCAGGTGAGTTGGGGAGAAGGTAAGCAGAAGGTCTCAGCAAGTAAAGCCTCTAAAGGCAGAATCAAATAAAGAGTCAGTTAGGTAAATGAGAATGGATATGTCCAGGAGTCAAACTCTTTAACAATTCAAAATTAAACCGTACAATTCTTCAGAGTGAAGACCAACTCTACGGTTCTCATGAAAAGAACCAATTGGGATTGAACACTTTCTGATAAACTGATTTCAGCCATGACACAATGGAGTCTCTGCTGTATGACATTGAATGGATATCTTGTAGTAGGATGATACAATCCGATCAGTGCGTTCTTCTTGGAGGTGCAGAGGTTCATTTTTCAGCTCTCCAGGGTAGACATGGAGATAAACATTCACACAGAAACTAAAAACATTACGACACACAATTTAGTTAAAGTGTACTGTTGCAACAGTTATCTCCTGAAATGAGAGAAAGAAAAGTATACAGCAGACAACAGAACATTTCGACTAAACATGAGTCATTTAAACTTAGACCTACATTAACTATGGTCAACTTTAACGTGAAAATCACCCTCTATATATGTGCGTGTGTGGCTTAGGTTAATGAAAGTGTTGTTCAAAGCGTAAAATAATGAAAAAGAACCACCAACCCCTTCTGCATCTCCCCAGAGGAAATATGTTTCAATAATAAGGGGAGTATGTGGCCTAACGGCTAGAGCAGATCGACCTTGAAGCTGGGGAACCCGGATCGAGTCTCAGCAGGGACGCTCAACATCCTGTGATTCTGGGCAAATCACTTAATCTCCCCATGCCTAACAAAACAAAAAACAAAAAAAAAGAATTTGTCCATCTGTAACGCAACTGATGGTCATGTAAAGCGCTCTGATACCTTTGGGTCGAGTTTGCGCTATATAAAACTCCCCAAAAAATAAAATAATTGTGTAATATTATGGGTGAGTAAATCCCATAATGAGTGTAAATTTGCGTTTTGTAAAATGTGTGTTCAAACTCCTAAAGGACGTATTTATGTAACTGCAACAAACTTAGATTCACATATTACCTTTCTAACTCTGAGTTACATTTGGCGAATCAATAAATATTCATTCAGCAGGTTGTAGGTGTGTGGCTGGCTGTACATAGCTCCCTGTGCAGGGGAGAAGATTTTCAATGCTACATTCAATTCCCTGTAACCGTAAAATCCTTAGGAGCTCCCATATGTGCACTCAAAAATAAGGAAGCGATACAAAAGGGGATGATGGACGGAACGCTTGAGCCAATCAAACACTCACCCCCAGTCAACTGATCTGGGTTTAATCCATCATCATTCTTTAGCTCACTCCACCACCCCAGTTCAGACATGGCCATACAGTTCGGGCTGGACTGTTCCCATTGGGCACAGGGTCAAGACTGATTTGCATATGGCTGGGTTCAAACTGGAATGGCATGGTGAGCAAAAAAACGATGGATTTAGGCCCAGATCTCTGTACTGGGGTGAATGTATGACATTGTTCTGCATTCTGTCCATCAATTGTTGTTTTTGCACTCAAAAATAAGGAAGGCCGACAAACTGATTCAACAAGCAGGGCTGTAACAAAGGCCCCTGCGGCGCAGGGGCCCAACCATGCAGGGAGCCCCCATTCAGCCTAAGGCCGGTGAACATCAGTGAGATATGAGACACTCAGGTGCCCCTCATCACATCCTGAAGGGGCCCCATCATTTTGCTTGACCCCACTGTGTTCCAGGGATCCTTCTTGGACCAGGGATCCTTCTTGGACCAGGGATCCTTCTTGGAGTGGCGGGATCAGCATCTGGAGCTCACAGAGTGGACTGGCATGAATGTGAGTGACAGAAATCTATCAGAATTGGCAATATCTGATTCTCTGGAATTGGATATCAGCTCTGCCGGTGACCTTTGGCTTTTGTATTTAAAACGGAATTGATATACAATATTTCTGACGAAAGGCAATATTACACCTTACATTTCAACAAAGGTTAGTTTATTGGCTTGTTTTTTTGAAGGATGCAGATGAGCAGAGGTTTTCATCAATAGGGAAACCTTCAGAATTGCAGTGAAGCCTGCTTGTTGTTGTCATAATCAATGTTTGGGACAGTAGCTCACGTTTTGTTAAATTATGCTCTTACCTAAGTAGGGGTTACAACAAATTTCGTTTAAGTTTATGTGGTGGTTATCATCCAGTATCGTATAGTGTCCATAATCACCTCTACGCAATCTTTCTTTCCCGCTAAGGCATTAGTCCAATTTTTACAGCACTTATTAATCCTCCAACCTGTTTTTCTTCCCCTTGGTTTCCTGTTGCATTTTTAATCATTCGCTTTTTTTTGTTCACCATCTGTACAACGTCAATAAACGTCACTCGTTTCAACCTCCTTTACTTCCCCTTTTATATGTTATTTTTACCAGATCCTATTCCGGCTAGAAAGAATTAAGTTGATTCCTCTTTAAAGAAAAAAAAAACTTTCCTTCCTTTCATCCTTCCATCATTCCTTCCTTAGCTTTTTTCTTCCTTGCTTCCTTCATCCCTTACTTCCTTCCGTCATCTTGCTATTTTCTCCACTCTGTCTCTTTATTCCTGTCTTCCTCAGGCCTTTCCTACCTAAAATTCTCCTTTCCCTCTCTCCTTTCTGCTTTCGTCCACCCATCATTCCATCCTTCCTTCGTTTCCTACTTCCTTCCTTAATTTTCTCCTCCCCTCTCCTTTTCCCTCCTCTCCACCTTAATCTCTCTATCCCTCCTTCACTCCCAACCTCCCCTCATTCTCTTTTCCTTGATTCCTCCCCTTACTCCCTTCTTTTATACTGCAACCAGCCGCCCTTTATTTCCATCATTACTTACCATCTGTGTATTTTCTTCTTTCCTGTTTTAACCCATTTCTAACCCTCCTTCCTTCAGAGCCTTTCCCCAATTTTCTTCTTCCTTCTTTCCATCCCGCTCCTTTTTTTTATTATTGGTTGTCTTCAAAATATTATTCATATCCAACAACTATACATGCTTCCACATCTGATGACCTAAGAAAGCGTAAACAATATTGTTGCATATTTTACAAAAATGAATAAAGACTGCGAGCGCAGTTTCAAGAACAGAAATACCAAGCATAATGATAGCTGATGATTGCACAAAAGTGGTTAATAGAAACCAGAAGTTATTCGCTGTAAATGTACAATAGCGAATACAATAAATTACATTTTCTAGTTGTTATAAAAATTTATCATTTTGCCACATGTTTTACAGAAAACTGGTCAACCAACATTTATTTACAGAATTGGGTTGCAGGGCAATATTGCCCCAAACTTACCTTTTACTCTTTCATCTTTCAGAATGGTTTCTATTTTTTTGTATGAGTAAAACAGTAAGCTGGTCTATTAGCCATCAATTTCTCACAAGATTAAATATTAACGCGGCAAACTATTGGAGGGCAAAATAAAATGCTTCCCCGGGAGCTATTTATGGCTTCTTATGTTAATTACATTTTAAACTAGCACCACTGAAGAGAAGTCATATTTTCTACAAAATGGTTTTAATGCACCAGACATTTTGACTAGGAAAGATTATCAATATATTTGATTGGTTTAAGTTCACCTTTACATAAAAGTCCATCTAAAACTGTAAAAATTGCAAATTTTCTGTCACAAAATATTTACAAAGATCATCAAACAAATAAACTACAGTCAGTTGATTGACTAAAAAAAAAAAAAAAACATGCAGCCAAAACAACATAAAATAACAGGTTTCATTCACAAGGGCCAGATACAGCATATTAAATCGAGTTAACATTCAACATGCAATGTATGTTTTACGTCATAGGAGTTTTGTAGTCCAAATCCAAGCTTTGAATGATATTAATTTTTAGGTGCTGCATAAAAAGTGTGAGTGAATTGGAAACTTTTGACATATCGGCTTATACAATATCTCAAAGGTGTTTGCTCAGGACAAAGTGTTATACTTTTAAAATACTGGTCCAGAATACTTTCTTCTAGCAACATGGTCCAGAGGCAAATTCACAGCCAGTGCTCTCCAAAAGAGAGCCCTCGTTATGAGGTCACTGTCAATAGCTCTGGTAAATCCAGCCCCCAGAGATTACGGGGCCGATTCACAGAACTAATCTGAGATAAAATCCTAAACTTACTACTTTTGGTATTCACAGAAGGCATTTAGTAGTAATAAAGTTACGACTCCTAACTTTACTACTACTAAACTGAGACAAAATCCTAACTTTACGACTTTCGGTATTCACAAAAGGCATTAAGTAGTAGTAAAGTTAGGAATCACTTTACTACTACTAAATGCCTTTTGTGAATACCAAAAGTCGTAAAGTTAGGATTTTGTCTCACTTTAGTAGTAGTAAAGTTAGGAGTCCCGAGGAGAATCTGTGCGGGCCTGCAGTGTTTCCGTATCACTTGTACTCCTTATGAGCCTGGTAATGCCTGAGATTACAAGTAACTCTTAACGGTGGTCTAAGTGGGCATCAGCAGATACCATGATTCATTTGAACATAATGCTGATGTCCAGAGAAGTTTTCAGTGTGTCAGATACTAATCTGAACCTGAACACAACACCTAAACCCGAGGAAAATTATGAATGCCTTAAATACAGTGTCATGCCTGGTTGAGAGCTACAGTCAACTAAGTTCTTGCATATCTGTGTTCTCATGCATGTTAAATGTTTTTTTATTTCAATAGAAAAGCCTCTAGTACATTTTTATGCCATGCTTTGAAGAAAGAGTTAACAAACTCATCTTACTGTTCATGATAGTAGCCCCAGGAAGACCAGTTACTGCAGCCTTATCATGGCTATCAAGATTGACCAAAGTTTCAGAGCCAGAGATTCAGCCAGAATCCCCAAAACAATCAGGCCTGAATATGCCTCTTTTTTCCACTTTCCCTCCCCCCGTATGTTGTTACGATGCGGTTCTCCCCCCTCCGCAAGTTGTTGTAACGACTTGCGGGGTAAATGTATGCGTTGTTACAACGCGGTCGTTGTAACGACCGCGTTGTAACAACATGCGTGGTGGCGGAGTAAGGGGTGTTTACCATCAGGCCTTATTCAAAACAAATTTCTTGGACCACTGTCTTCAGTTCTGAGCCACATGCAGGACTTGCTTCTTTCTGTTGAAGCCAGGACTGCTCTTGTAGACCACTGCTTGCAAAAACATCACCTACATTTTGGTAATATTGATCATAGGATGATTTCCATAGCAGTAATGCACCACAGACATGAAGTACATCTGGAGTCCAACCACCTACATGTCTACATTCCCTAGATTGGACACATATTTCAAGATGTTAACATGTTGCTGGTCTACAGAGTAAATTCTTTGGATGCAGATAAAAGCACCAGGAGATCAGCAGAAAACAGCCAAAAACTGATAAGGTAAGTTGAACCAAACTTCCCACATAAGGCACCTTGAATTAGGACCGACTTGTATCACGTTCAGGGCCCAGTTGCACTATTTCTCACTTTTCACTATGGAAATGATGTAAAACATCATTGAGACCAATGCCCTAAGCTTCCTCCCCAGCAAGATTTGATCTACCGGGTGCAAGCAGGCTTTAAAATCAACAAAGGAACTCAAACGTTGGCCTGTTATACTTTTTGTTTTCTGGCTGTATAATAAAGTGTTCACATTAGTGCATTATACTTTACACTGGATGGCACCCTTCTTGTTCTATTGGAAATAATTTATCGTAAGCATTCTAGTCTTTCTAGGAAGAAGCTTACAAATATTTTAGATGTGCAATGAAGGAAGAAAATCAGTCTACATGAACAGAATCAAAACTGTTAAATGTTTTTTAATGACTTTATTAATGCACCCCAGTAGATTTTGGAATTCTCCTGTAATAAAATCTACACGAATACAGTTTGGGGATGTTCCCACCATTATTGTTGAATGCTTTAATAATAGCTGCTGGAATTCCAGCTCGGAGAGTAACACTAGAGTTTGCTTGCTTAATATTCCTGTCAATATTAAGTGACCAGTACAGTAAAGGAAGAGAGTGTCCAGTTTTATCCCTGGGGCTAAATAACCAACTCTCAGTAAGTTCTCCAGATCAACTCTGAGAATGACATTTCAGGCTAGATTTTTAGATCCTACATACAACAAATCCAGCGAGGCAGACATATTCCAAAATACTTAGAGATACTGTGTTCCAAAGAGAGTTTTTTTTTGTTTGCTATGTAAAGGAACCCCTTTTTGTAGATAAAAGAACCCTTACCCACATATTATGGCTTGCTTCATCATAGGGTTGTTATCTCATCCTAGAATCTCTTTCACTAGGATGCGCTCAGATGTTACCTGTTCCCACTGATATTATTTAGTGGGACGAGAAATTCAGAGATAGTGTGGTCAAAATTGTCTAAAGGGACACTCAAAGGTACTTTATGCAGGGTGCCTTTGACAAGGTTGAAAATATAAATAATCAAAAGATAGACTTCTTGAAACTTAAAAGGCATATTTATTTAATCCATATTATATATGGATTAAGAACTTCAGTTTCTATTGTGCTGGAACGTCTGCAGAAACAATTATACAGGGCAACAAATTATTTTCATCTGCTGGTATGATTCTTGAACCTATCAAAATAAAGGGGATTTATTACATCCTTCTGGCTGCCAAAATTATTAACCATAAGACAGTTAACATACATGCCTACACTAGATTGCTTTAATATTCAGATGGGAAGAGGGCCAGGCACATCAAAATTCATCTTAAGAAGACCTGTCGACCTGGGAGGGACACTTTAATTCTATACACATCTAGTGGATGTATCCTGTAAGAAATTGGGATATTAGTTGACGGGGTAGGTACCCATTTCGAGTAATAACCACCCTATTGGGGTAAAACACTAAAGTCACAAAGTAAACTGGAGCTCAGCTCCCTGGTAGCTTGGCACAAAGCAGACAGGCTTAACTTAGAAGCAATGTGTAACATATTTATGCAGTACCAAATCAGTAATGAAGTCATAAAACAACACAAAAAAAATACCACACCAATTTATTAAAATAAGAGTACATTTTGATAAACAAAATGACTCTAAAAGGAAAAAACCCCAATAGGAAGAACTGGAGATGTGATTTTTTTTAAAGTTTTAAATAAAAATGGTATCATAAAGTGTTATGCGCCAACCTCAGTCAGCTGGTCACAGTAGACTGGGAAATAGGCGAGATTTGAGGCTTACTGCGATGGAGTATTGGTCAGAAACAGATATCAAGTTCGACCCAGTTGGAAGTTTTACCTTTGGACTTAGTCTCTGAAATGAAGGTCCACATTTTTAAGCAGAGCAAGGCAACAGGCTGTGGCCAAAAAGGGCTCCAAAAGGTCATATAGCCACTGAACAGGGTCCTGGTGAAGCTATTCATTTTTGGCAGGAAAGTTAAGAGAGGGAGAAATTCTACATTTGCAGCCAAGAGATGTTGCTCGCCAGATGGATACTTTTGGTGCCTTCGCCCATGAAAGATTTCTACTTCCACATAGTCACTTTTTTTAGCTTGGATTCCTCCAGCGGGGCAAGGCTGCAAGCTGTAGTCATACAGGGCTCCACCCTTTCCGCAATGTGCTGCTGAAATCAGATTTTCTGCTGTGGGAAAGCTCTGAGTGGGGGAAACTGTCCACATTTATGCCTTGCACCAGCTTGTGGGTGTGGGTGACTCCTGGCCTCTCCCTAGCCAATAGGGTGGAAGCTCCCAGGGATAAACATACCCACTTTTGCAGCATTTCCTGTGTGTCCAGCATTTCCTGTGTGCCCTAAGGCAACCAATCAACAGTGCACCTCTCTGCCTAAATCCAAGATATTGAAGCCCTTCACCCTGTGTACAGGCTGTGTGCCCACCCTAGAGTTGTGGCTATGACAATGAGTAACCCCTGCTCTGCACTCACTTCAAAACAGTGCTGGAGGCAGCTCCCTCCACCACTGTGATTGGAGCCTGACTGACTGTGGGAACAAGGAAGGGATCTGTGCAGGTGTCATCTGACATCTCCCTGTAAAAAGGGAGCCCACTTTGAAGATAATTAAGTTCTTGGTCTCTTCCCAAATGGTCACTCTGTTAGAGGAACATAAATACCTCCTCACACCCAGACCTTTGTCTTCTGCTCTGGTCGTAATTTTCACACCTCATTCAGAGTTAAGCACTCAGAGAGCTGCAGATGGAGGCTAATACAAATTAGCTTCCAGAGGCTTAAGGCAGGGAAAAAGTTACTATCTAAAAATAAATGTTCCTAAATATTTATTAAAAATCCATCTTCACTATTAAATTGGGCTTTTAATAAATAGTACAAAGAGTCCAAGAATTATTTTTCAGCTGTTTCCTAACCAGAGATATTATTAGTAAATGTAATATTGCATCCCAATGTATTTCTATTGAACAGCCAGACTTGCTACAGTGAAAATAGCTTTTGGGGCTTTTTCACTGTGAGGATATGTTCAAAATTAAACTGCTACATGTCCTACTTTTAAATACCATGAACCTTGCCTTATGGGCAACCAAACCTATATAGTGGTGACCTATTAATAATTACGAGGAAGGTTTATACCTGTTAAAAGGGGTTATTTTACAGGTCGAATTGCAGTTTAAAGGCTTCTTTAGTCAGTCTACAATTGCAGGCCTGAAGCCATGTTTTACACTGTCAATGTGGTGGATAGCACAATAGGTACTGCAGTCCACTTGTGACATTTCATTTCCAGGCCCTAATTACGTTCTGTACCATATACTAGGAATCTATTGGTAAGGTAAATATACCATTTAATGGTATATCAATTTCATCATGTTGAAAAGAGGAGCACTGGCACTTTACCACTCGTTAGCAGAAAAAAGTGCACACGATTCTACAGCAAAAACCAATATGGCAAACATCTGGCAGTACACTACACGTAAGATGTTCATTTCCTAAAACATGCTTTAGATGATTATGAATAATTCTTGGGAAACACTGACTGACCCTCAATTAGATTAAGTTTGAATTAATGAAACAACCTGAATCATTGTTTCTTGCTATTGGTTAATTACCCATGTTTTGTTAGTATACTGGGTTTCCCTCTTGTTGTGTCGTTCGTACTAAAGTAATGCAAGAACATGTCAAAATGACAACGTTATTTATCATTTGGAGTTCCTTCCGTATTGTTGGATGTCACACTCAATCCATATCCTGAAACTATTGGGCAACCCAGTGCTGAACCAAGCTAGTGGTCTCAAAGTAAAGGCCTTTGAGATGCTTAAAAATGTTGAATATCAAGCTGCCACTGTTACAAGTTTGGAAGCAGGTTCTGAATTTATCTTAATTGTCCTTGTACAGCTATCCTCTGCAAGCAAGGGTCTGTGAGAGACACAAGGTTTGCATTGCACATATTCATATATCTCTTAATTAAGTTTAAGTAAGAATGTATTTTTGTAAGAAAATGACAGTATAACTTCTAACAGAAAAAACCTGCTCAGTAATGTCGCGTTGTCATGCCTGCCCTGGCTTCGCCCCAAGGTCAGGCATGACCGGAAGAGGAGGAGTCACGAGGGGGCAGGCAGTCCGCGCCAAATAGAGAGAAATAAAGAAGTGTCCCCAGTTCGCCCGTGTCTGTGTGTTTCCTTGGGCGCGGGGACACGAAACTGGCGACGAGGGTGGGATGACCCCCCCTCGCTACTCCTGCACAAGTTGAAGCGCGCTGCCGCGAGCCAGCGGAGCGCCGGAGCCGGCAAAAGGAACCGGCAAGAAAAGCGCGAAATTCGAAACAGCGCGCACTTGCGGCCGCCGATTCAACTGAGGACTCAAATCAAGGCAGGACCAGGACCCCATGCAGAGGCAACGAGCAAACAGGGGTAAGCCTGGTGAACTGCCCTGTGTGGAGTGAAGCATGCCTGTGTGAGTCCCCGGCAGCGGCCATTTTGAAGTCAGGCACGCTGCATTGGCCAAGCTTGGTCCTGACACGGCGGCCATCTTAAAGTCAGGCAATACTTCAAGAAAGACCCCTGAAGCCTGCAAAGTGACGCTGAGTGCCTGCAGACGCCCCTAAAGCCCACCAGAATCACACCGCAACATGTCGGACCCTGATTCGTCGCAGCAAGCTGCGCCTGGGCCAGCGCACAATAACCCACCGCCTGGACTGATACCCATGGGAGTATCTTACCTGCGCCCTCTGAGCCACTACCACTGACGTCTGGCAACAGCATGGGCCCTGCGTGGAAGAGTTGGCTTGAGGACTTTGAGGATTTCATGAAAGGGTCACAAGTCCGTGATCCCGGTCAACAACTCATAGCCCTGTGCAACCTCGAAGGTAAAGACATCGGACAAATCATTAAGGACCTACCACCGGCCAACGCCGCATCATACGAGAGTGTGAGAGACGCACTGAACCGGAAGTTCCTTCCCAAACGGAACTTAGACTACGAACGCTATACCTTCAACCTCGCATCTCAGGAGCGAGATGAACCCATGGGTGAGTTCATCTCCTGTCTCAAGCGCCTAGCTCGCCACTGTGAGTTCGACAACTTTAACACAGAAGACGCGCTGCGTCTACGCATTATTGACGGATGTCAATCGGAATCACTACGCCGTCGACTCCTGAAAAAACACTACACACTAAACGAGATAGAAGAACTAACCCGCATTAACGATCAAGCCGAAGAGCACGCAAAGAAAATGGAGGCCAGCAAAACTGAAAAAAAGGAACAAGCCCTCCGAGTACAATCCCACGCGGAACCGAGGCGACGCTCGGACCGACACACCTCAGGAAGAGGGTCACCATGAAGTCACCCCGCCGAGGGACACAGAAGAGCCACTCCCGCAGACAACCTCCGCAATGCTACCGGTGTGGCCAAGACTACCCTCATACGGGTCCGTGCCCCGCCATAGGGCAACAATGTCACCGATGTGGAAAGGACAACCACTTCGAGGCTGTGTGTCAAGCTCGCTGCACGGAACCAAGACAGACCAAACTGAACGCAGGATCACATCATCATGCAAGGGCTGTACAAGGTCTGAGAGACCACTCGACGAGCTCATCCAGATCAAGTACCCAATCTCACAGCTCATACAGATCCCAGCGCTCAACATCTAGAGAGTCGTCCTCCCTCACTCCCATATCACAAGACAGTGATGAATACGTATGCATGGTGGCAGACCCAGACAGACTGAAGAAGTACCCGCGACTGCATATCCAAATGGGAAGCCACCCCGCCAAGTTTGTGCTAGATACAGGTGCGTCGCTCAACTACATCTGCGCCTCCGAATACCAAAGCATGAACCCGAAGCCAAAATTGGAGCCAGCTGCAGTGCGAGTATACACGTGGATGTCCCGAAAACCACTGCCATGTCTAGGACAATTTCGCACCACGTTGACGTACAAGAACAGGAAGATTCAAGCGCACATTCACGTGATTGAAGGCCCAGAAACAGCAGACTGCCTTCTCAGCCTACCAACGGCGGAACGACTGAAGCTAGTCGAGATCATATACAAAGTAGATGACTCGCCAGACATAGTCCACAAATTCCCAAAACTATTCAACGGCCTAGGGAAGCTCGCTCACTTTAAAGTCAAGCTGCACATCAATGAGCAAGTGACGCCGGTAGCACAACACCACCGGAAAGTGCCTTTTCATTTACAACAAGCAGTCAACGACGAACTACAAGACCTACTAAAAGCAGACATCATTGAACGATCGACTGGACCCACTCCGTGGGTGTCTCCGGTAGTGGTCGTACCCAAGAGAGGCCAAGACAACAAGGTACGCCTGTGCGTTGACATGCGAGCCCCAAACACAGCCATTGAACGGGAGCGACACCCAGGACCCCACATCAGTGATATGATCACACGCCTGAACGGAGCGACAGTCTTTTCAAAACTGGACCTCAACAAGGGATACCATCAACTTGAGCTACACGAACGCTCACGCTACATTACAACATTTACCACGCACCAAGGACTCTTCCGGTACAAACGCCTTAACTTTGGGATTTCCTCCGCTGCTGAGAATTTCCAGGAGGCTGTCAGACGAGTAATACAAGACATTCCGAACGCCTTTAACTACAGTGACGACATCTTGGTGTTCGGAGAGACTCAAAAAGAGCACGACAAAGCACTAGACCGGGTTTGTCATGCCCTACTCACCGCCAACCTCACCCTCAATCAGGACAAATGTGAATTTCACAAATCGACCCTCAAATTCTACGGCCACATTTTTTCCAAGGAGGGCATGAGACCAGACCCTGACAAGGTATCAGCACTCTCGGACACTCCACAGCCACACGACGTCAGTGATGTTCGCTCATTCCTGGGGATGGCCAGCTACTGCGCCCGATACATCCAGGATTATGCCACCATCAGTTACCCTCTCAGAGAACTCACTTGACAAGGGCACAGTTTCCAGTGGTCGGCTGCGTGCGATCACGCGTTCCACAAGATCAAGGCCGTGATGAGTTCAGCCATCAACCTCGCCTATTTCAACCCCAAACGGAAGACTGAAATCACAGTAGACGCTAGCCCCGTTGGGCTAGGTGCAATCTTGGCACAATATACTGATGACGCAGATCAACGCCACATCGTCGCGTATGCCAGTCGCAGCCTCACTGACACTGAAAAAGCTTATTCCCAGCCGGAAAAAGAAAGCCTGGCAGTCGTGTGGGCATGTGAACATTTTCATCTCTTCGTGTATGGCAAACACTTCACACTCATCACCGACCACCAGGCGCTCATCACCATCTTCGGGAACCCCTGGGCGAAGATGCCTCCGCGGATCGAACGGTGCGGCATCCGTTTGCAAGACTATACATACACCATCATTCACAAACCGGGGAAGGCAGAGAACTCGGCAGACTACATTTCTCGTCACCCCCAGGCTTTGACGCGAGCGCGCCACTCGGTGGCTGAAGAATACCTACACTTCGTCATTGACCGTGCCTGCCCACCAGCCGTTCCAATCGAGGTCATCATCGAAGCATCGGCAAACGACGCCACAATCCAAAACGTCATACATCGTGTCTGCACCGACTCATGGCGACATCTAGATGACCCAAAGATGGGTAACACCATCAACAGGCAAGAACTTGCGGCGTTCAAGCACGTCAAAGACGAACTCTCCATCAGTGACAGTGGCTTACTACTAAGAGGTCAGAGGATCGTCATCCCTAACCAGCTGCGACAGGGAACCATAAATCTGGCACGTGAAGGACACCGAGGGGTAGTAGCCACGAAGAAAGCGTTGCGAGAACGTGTCTGGTTCCCCTCTCTCGACCAGATGGTGGAGTCCACACTCCGAGACTGCCCACACTGTCAACTAGTAGGGCGAGAAGAACCACAGGCCCCTCTGCAGATGTCAGACCTCCCAGATGGCGTCTGGCAACACGTAGCAGTCGATTTCTTCGGCCCGCTGAAATCGGGAAAGTACATCATCGTCATCATGGATGAATACTCCCGCTTCCCCATCGCTCATCAGATTTCTTCTACAAAAGCAACCACTGTCATACCTGTAATTGATGAAGCATTCGCCGCATGGGGCATCCCCACAGTGGTGAAAACCGACAACGGTCCACCATTCAATGGACAAGAATTTGCGGAGTTTGCGAGACATCTCAACTTCAAACATCGGAAAATCACCCCCCTGTGGCCCCAAGCAAATGGGATGGTGGAGCGATTCATGGCCACCATCAAAAAGACGATACAACAAGCTGAGCTGACCCACCGTGACATCCAGCCAGCACTAAATGAAGTACTACGTGCCTACAGGACCACCCCACACAGCACCACCAACCAATGTCCGGCCACTCTGATGCTCGGGCGAACCCCTCGCACTCGGATACCAACCACAGATGCTGTCACGCAATCCAGAACCACAACTTCAGACCACGAGACCCTAGTCAAACTGGATCAGACTAGGAAGGCGAGAATGAAAGAATATGCAGATCACCGCAGAAACGCCAAAATATCTGACATCCAAGAAGGAGTCTGGGTGTTAGTGAGACAGGAAAGGAAATCCAAAGCAGATAGCTGCTACCACAATCACCCACTACAAGTAACGAGAAGGAAAGGGACTATGATCACGGCCGAGTCCAGAAATAAGAGAACGACTAGAAATGTATTGCATTTCAAAAAATGCAACCCGACGGCATACGACCGGGTTTGGAAATCCAACTGGGACACAGATGTGTCCAGCCAGGATGAGAGCAGTCAGGAGGAACCCATACGGGTACCGGAGACATGCGAACTGAGAAGGGAGCATCCTCACAGTCACCCGCGACCCAGCCGACCACGACGGGACATTCGGAAACCCATCCGGCTCATTGAAGAACTCTGAGGGAATGATGAACATTCAAGATACAGAAATGGTGAACATTTAAAATACAAAGGGGGGAGATGTCGCGTCGTCATGCCTGCCCTGGCTTCGCCCCAAGGTCAGGCATGACCGGAAGAGGAGGAGTCGCGAGGGGGCAGGCAGTCCGCGCCAAGTAGAGAGAAATAAAGAAGTGTCCCCAGTTCGCCCGTGTCTGTGTGTTTCCTTGGGCGCGGGGACACGAAAAGTAAGTGAAGATGGACCATTCCTGGTGACACCTACTATAACATGGAGGTCAAAAGGTAGAATTCTAGCAACACTAATACTTGGTTAATCCTTTTGGGAACACTAAATACAGAAGCATTTCTTCTTATTGAAATTACGAATAGCATATTTTTGGGAGACGATAATATATAAAAGGCTAAAACATAAATATCCTTCTTGATTTGCAAAATTGTCTACATAGTCATTGAAATAAGACAAACGCTTTGGTCTTCTTAGTTAATGTCGTTTGGAAAATTGTTTGAATATTCAACTGTACACATTTTAATAATGACAGCACTAATAACACAGATATTAGCCACGGTCACAACAACATCAACATCACCAACAATAGTAACAATTATAAGAATAATCATCAAAATCGTCAAAACAATAAGTTATTTCGTATATACTGCTTATGAGGCGCGCAACGCCCATTGGGCTGAAAGGGCTTCAGCCGCCCCCCCTCCCCCCGCACCCCACCGTCTTGTGTGGCAGCCCGGGCTGAGACAGCTTCCCGGGCACACACATAGCCGCACCCGAGTACTTCACAGGTCTTTAAAAGACCATTTACTTGCTAACGAGGCTTTGTTGTTTTTTCACCTCTTCTTAGAGTCCCTGCATCTCCACTCTGACTATCGCTGGAAGAATTACCCCCCCCCCACCCCGAAATTTTTAGTAGCCTCCCCCCCACCCCTAAATGTGGCTCTAATTGCGCCTCTGCTGCTTATCACACAACACCTCACACATTTTATATAGTTTCTGGACCGCGTGAAATATCGTATCCAGGCTGTTGAAAGTTAAAGCCATTTACAGAAGAGCAACACGCCCGTGGTCGCCGTCCTTCGGTTTGTATGCACTTGCTAAGCGTGCAAATCCCTCCTGATCCCATGGCTCTCGTGCCCGCATGCGTGCCTGTTGTGCTGTAAAGCCCTGGGATTGGTGGCACACAATAGCACGTTGGCAAGGAAGTCAATGGTAGTCACGGTGCAAAAAGCCAGATCTTCCTAAACCAGCGGGCCTGAGTGACAGCCGGCACGTGCACAAAGGGCGCGGGGGGAGAGGGAAATAGCAGGGCAGGAGTTACAAGGCGGACACGCCCCACTGCAAAGAGACAAGCAAGCGTGCGCACAGCTGGGCCCTTATCCACGCTCCGCCACTCGAACGACTTGAACCGTATGCTAGCCAGACCCGCTCGGCCCTCGTAGTGGTGCTGAAGTGATGGGAAGCATGACAACACGGTGCACGTGCGCACGCGCCATAGCAAGGTGCGTGCTGCGTCACGCGCAGTTGTCCATCACTTGGCAGGGTTCCTCCTAGGTCTCGAGAAGGTGAAAGCACGTGACGGGCCTCGTAGGTAAGTGGTAAGCGCCACCAGGAAAACAGACACCCGGTTTAAAAATACAGGCCACACCACAATTTGAAGTGTCTCCTGGCACGCACGCAAATAGTAGCCATTAAACCTGAGATCTGTATTTTTTTGCAGTTTTATATAGTGCGAACTTGACCCGAAGTTATTAGCGCTCTACGAGCACCAGTTACAATACACAAGGACACATACATTTTTTTTAGCACATGAAATTAAGCGATTTGGCCAGAATCACAGGATATTGAGCTGACGCCAACTCTCGAACCTAGTTCCCAAGTTCCAAAGTGGGCAGCTCTGGCTATCACGAAAAAGAAATAAAAACATTAAAAATTAGGAGTTAAACCTGAGTTCTGTCTGTTCCACACCAATCTCTCTAGGAGGCACAACATCCATTGAACTATCATACCAGCAGCTGTACTTAAGACGAATAATACTATTATTCAGGGGCGTAGCTACCAATAGTGCAGCAAGTGAAATGGCACCGAGGCCCTGGCGGGAGGGACCCATTCACCCCAAATAATGGATAAGCATAAAAACAATAACTTTAAAATTATTATTAGTAGTATTCTGTATAACAAAAATAAAAGCAACGCGGATATAGGCTATAATTATAGTAAAAATAATAACAAGAACGCCTAGATGTCTCTACGGGGATGAGTCGTATGCTATATCAAGATCCAAATAACATAACATCATAATTAAACCCAGTAGCGGCTCCTCGAGGGAGTGCGCGGGCGGTGGGCGGGGCGGGGAGCGGGTGGGTAAACTCCGGAATAGGCTCAACGGAGTTGAGTAACTAAATACATAAATAAAACGAATTACATTGTGCGCTGCATCGCCGATTTTTTGTTGCAGCGCACGCAATGTAATTTGTTTTATTTATTTATTTAGTTACTCAACTCCGTTGGGCCGTATTCCGGAGTTTACTACCCCCCACCCTGCCCCTCTCCCGCCCCGCCCCACCGCCCCGCAGCACTCCCTCGAGGAGCCGCTACTGATTAAACCGATATTTCCTAGCACCCGCAACACAGCTTTCATCCACAGTAGAGTGTTTGCAGACACAGAGGCAGCCATCTTGTTTCTCTGACTCCACCCACTTCTAATGCCTAACGAACAGCCTACAGGGAATTCTGTAAAACTCTCTTTTGTGGTCTCATGCTGTAGAATGTGTTTCTATCTTCTGTATTAAATACTCTTAGGTTTCCTGTCACCATGTAAAGTGTTATTATTTTATGATAATACCTATAATTATTTTAATAATACCATAATACGAAAATTGAAAGAAATATTAATAATCGAAAAATAATACTGCTACTTACTACTACGACCAATAACACTAGCAAAAGTAATAATAATATTGCTGCTACTAATAGGCAATAATAATGTGAGTGATAATTATGATTTTTTGGGGGGTTATATAACTATATTATTTTAATAATAAACGGGGGAAAAAAAGGATCAGGAATATTTATATTCTAATAATAATACCTCTACCATTTACAACTACTAATATTACTACTGCCACCACAGTGATAATAATAATATTAATAAAAATAGACTCGCTCTAGAGGTTCTAAGAGTGTTCCTGGTCGGACACAGACAAGACATAAGGGCATATTATCAAGGAATAGCGATATTTATCGCTAACCGCGCTTTAGCGCGACTTTAGTTAACGCCGCCTATCGCTGGAAAATATCGCTGAGATAACACCCTATTAGTAAGGTTTATCTCCATAGCGATATTATTTCCAGCGATAGCGGTAAAGCTGAGAATATCACTGGAAAACCAGCGATATTCTCGCATTAACGCTAAGGTGGATTCAGCATTAGAATCCACCTCCTATACTTTAAACAGGTAAGTCGTCCTCACTAGCAGGTGTTAGAATCTAGCGATAAACGCGCTTAGCGCGAATTATTATATCGCTTCGCCTGCCTTGCTAATAGGGGTAGTGGGATTAGCGACTGTTTTCAGTCGCTTTAGTAGGGAACGCCTTCCTTGCATGTCATTAGCGATAATTATCGCTGACATGCAAGGCGATGGTAACGCGGCCTCTAACGCCTGAAAGCTGTCGCTAACGCCTGTTAGCGACAGCTTGCTAATAGGGCGATAAAGCCCTTGATAATATGCCCCATAGTGTCAAGGTTGCCACGGCCTTGTATACATTCACCAAGCTCTACGTCAGTATAACGTACAAGGCTAGACCACCTGATGGTCAGGCGACCCTTCCTTAGGGTGACCAGGCGTCCCGGATTTGCCCGGACGGTCCGGGTTTTTCACCAGCTGTCCGGGCAGATTTCAGGAAATTTAGCTCCTGTCCCGGTTTTTAGAGAGGGTCAGCTGAAAACGGCGGGAGGTGTTTTTTATGTTGTACAAAGCAGGGATAGTGAGCAGTTGTTTCTAGAAAGCAAGTTAATTAACAGGGAAGCTTCTGGGTTTAAAAATTGCGGGGCATATTAGCAAGAAGAGGCGATAATCATCGCTAACCCTGCTTAGCGTGATTTTTTTTATCGCCGGCTATCGCTGGAATATATCGCCACGCTAACGCTGTATTAGCAACGATTAGCGCTATGGCGATGAATATTCCAGCGATAGCGGGGGAAATGGGCCAACATCGCTGAAAAACCAGCGATGTTGCATGGAGAAGGGAGAACACCTTGCTGATACGACCCTGTGGTCGTATCAGCATAATCCACCCCCCATGTTAGGTATGGCTAACACCTGCTAATTGCAGGTGTTAAATAAATGGCGATGACCCCAGTTAGCGCGACTTTTCACGTCGCTAACTGGGGCCATGGCCACCTTGCTAATAGGCGATAGGCCTGTTAGCGAGTGTTTCCCAGGTTTGTTCGTCGGAACGCCCACTTTGCATGTCATTAGCGATAAATATCGCTGACATGCAAAGCGGTAAAAACGGGCGCTAATGTCCGCAAACTGTCGCTAACTGCTGTTAGAGACAGTTTGCTGATAGGGCGATATAAATATCGCCGCTTTAGCGGCAAAAAGTGCCGCTAAAGCGGCGATAGTGCCCTTGCTAATATGCCCCTGCATTTTATGTATGGTCTAACTACCTGTTCTGTAATTCCGTGCTGAGGAGCGCTGTCATTCTGTGCGCTCGCTTGAAGTAAAACTCTAGTCCTTCTTCTATTTCCATGAAATGTCCCGGTTTTTGGCTTTACAATTCTGGTCACCCTACCCTTCCTGCGTGCCATTGAGATGACACTGCCTCCTCTTTTTACCAGCCCCCACCCTCCCACGTCCCTGTGGCTGCCCTTCTGCCCCACCCTCCATCTTACCCCCACTCCCCCCAACCCCACAGCATTCTGTCACGCAATGGGCTGTAAAATAGTTATCCAGCCCAGCAGACAGGCAAGTGCCATTTGAAAGTAATTTCTGCCCCCGGCCCCTGGCCCGGGGCAGAGCAAGCGTGCTCTCTGACTGATCAGCCTGGATATTTCATTATTCATTAATTTACTGTTTAACCAAATCCCGCTCATTATCAGAGGCAACGCTTGGCAGCGCCCGGCGAACAGTAGCAGTTGGTGTCAGGCGAGGAGAATTGGCGCATTTGATCCTGGGCTGTTTTATTATTCAGCGCCACTGACTGAGAAAAAAGGCCCATGAATAATAAAGAGGCAAAGCATGTTTGAACCGAGAGGCGTGACGCAGCCTTACACAACAGCAGCAGCAGCAGCGAGGCCCTGGAAGGCGAGGCCCGGGCGCTGCAGCCTTCTAAAGACACCGAGCCGAAAGGCAGCCATGTGCCTCTGTTTGTTGCTCGCATAAAATCCAACAGATACGGGCTTCATCGGCGCAATAGTTGCAGGGGGCACATTTTTGACTAATTTATTCTGGTTTTTGTTTTCATGGCACAGAAAAGGACATAAAAGAAATTATAAATACAAAAGGCTGAACTATTACGTTTTAAGAGGATTAACTTGCAGAGGGGTGACTTGCCATATGTGAGGACTGGGGTTACGGATTTGCTAGCAGTTTAAGCATGGATTTTTCTGGCTTTTTACGTATTAGGCCCGATCAGGCAACAATGAGGAATTCTACGCATCATAGTTTGCCCCCCAACATTTATTTGAATTTCCCAAGTTTTAGCAAATCATAGTAGTCCAATTAGGCGACTTGAAAATTGAAGCAAGTTGCAGATTTCCAGGAGTCCGCTTACTCGCCGCACTATTGCCAACGATCTGCAATGTAAGGAACGTGAATTTTAATTTGCATAGTTTACTTTTTCACCATGGGAAATATTTATCTGTATGGACGAAAGACTTGCCTAGCACCGTCTGAAAATATGCGGCGCTTGGGGCAATTTTCCATCATGTTTGCATCCATCTGCCATCCTTTTACAGGAGAAGCCTCTGAGAATTTTTGAAAACACCCAAAAAAGGACCAATTTGTGGGTTTCCCAACATTTCTATCGGTCAAGCCCATTTTCGGATGCCTTTCTCAAACCTAAAACTTAAGGAAATGTCATCAAGTTTCCAGATTCCCCAGAGTCGTACGTAGAATTTGCGATAAATAAATGCTGCTAATCATGTTTCTGTGAATTTGAATTTGGGAATGACAGCCATAATTTTCACTTTTCATAAAATACGACTGCAAAAGGTTGTGCCAATAGACCACATGGTATTTTCTTGCCACTAGTATACATTTTTTTCCACATTGCATTTTCGCAAAACGAGTGGTTCATTTTTTTTTTTTGCATTTTATGAAACGTGTAATAAAGTAGCATCATTTTACATCTGAGATCACTCAGTAATGTAGCCATATAATACGAAATTTGGAAATTTAGGAGAGACGGAATCCTACAATTATTCAGCGGTTTAAATTAAAAATGAGAAATAATTGGGAGATAAGATAATAATTACATTTAAAAAAAATTGTAGAAGTGGTTGCAAATCCAAGGGAGTTATTGAAAACAAATAGTGGTAATACAATTATGGAATTGTATGAGTTTATAAAAATAATACAAAGTGTTTCTTATTACTGTAAAATACGGACAGGCGTGCTTGATGATTGAAAACCATTTATTTGGAAGACAAAAATAAATGTACCAAGTTTATTGTTACCCAGTAGGACACTGGAATGCTGGTTTAAAAATAATAATTTAAGTTTTTGTTGCTATAGTCTCCAATTCTTGATTTTACTATTGATGCGGAAGCCTTGCGCAAAGCAAAGGACCTCTAAGGAGTTTCTCCTATAAGATGCAGGCACAGACCTCATCTCAGTGAAAAGGTCATTTTTTTTTTACGGAGTTTTATATAGCGCGAACTTGATCTGAAGGTATCGGGTATCAGAGCGCTTTACACGAGCACCAGTTGCGTTACATGAGGACACATCACATTCATTTTTGTTAGGCACAGGGAGATTAAGTGATTTGCCTAGAATCACAGGATGTTGCTCGTCTTTGCCGAGACTCGAACCCGGTTCCCCAGATTCGAGACTGACGGCCCTAGCTGTTAGGCCAACTCCTCTCCCCAATGGATGCATCTCCATAGTGCTTGACTGACATTGGCGTACAGAAAGATACTTTTTTACACTCTTTTTGGGTTCATATATATTTTTTTGCAATAATTGGCTATTCTCTTTAGTTCCAGAATTTCAGATGTTCAGAATTTGTCTTGACAGATAGGACAGAAAAGGAGTAGGAAATGGAAAAATTGCGTCTCCTGCTGCAGCAGAAAGTTTGCGCAGGATGAAACAGATGCTGAAAAGTAAGTGCAGCATCTGAATCCCATTGTCTGTAGATTCACTTGTAAGAGGGCAGTGGTGCATAGCGGGGATGCTGAATTTGACGATGGCCTCGTTTGCCCAGGTGAGTCATGTGGACTTGTTGACTCTGATGTTGTCAAAGTTGGTGAACATAGGGTTCATAAGGTGTCCGGCATCGTGGTATGTCCCTTTACTTGTTTACTTTCAAGGTCTTCAGTCAGTACTCTTGAGTTAGTTTTCCACATGGAAGTTCAGGTCTCCAAGTAGACTGTAATTGCTAGCATCGAGGTCGAGTTGTGCAATAAAGTCCATGATGGCGTCTGTGAAATTGTGTGCGGTCCGGATGCTCTGTAGATGAGAGTGCTACTTAAGGTGAAGCTGGCTGTGATGTGGAGCTTGAACAACAGATGTTCCATGATGGAGGATGGCCTGTCCGTGGATGTGGTGCAGTTGATGGTGTTCCTGAGGATGATGGCGCTTCTGCCTCCAGGTTTGAGAAGTCTGTCCTGCCTAGCAATCTTGTAGCTGAGGGGGATAGCTGTGGCAATGTTAGGTGCCCATGAAGGATTCAGCCAGGTTTTCGTGAGGAAAAGTAGGTCAGGTGCATTGTCGTGCAGCAGGTCCCTGATCTCTGTGTTGTGTTTGGTGAGTGAGCGGGAGTTGAGGAACATACATGTGAGTGCATAGTGTTGTGTGAGTGTGAGAGAGTGGGGTGTTGGGTGCTGTCGGTACAATGAGTGTTCGGTGTGGGTAAGTGCATGAAGCGCGGGAAAATGCTTCCTCTGTGTTGTGTATTGCGGCGAGGCAGCAGCGTGTGGAGAGGCGGCCAGGGTTGAGGGTGTGGAGAGTCGCAGTGTGGAAGCGGCAGGTGGGGGGGGGGTGGACCAGGGTTCCCGATGCTGGACACAGTCCAGGCGCGGATGGGCACAGATAGGCTTGCATTTGGCGTGCCTTCGGTGCGCCAGCGGCGCGCCCACATCTTGCGTCCGCTGCACATTCTTTACTATGGCAGCCATTAAGTGGGCCCTGGAAGGGAAGAGGAGTGATGTCACTTCCTGTGCAGATTGATGATGAGAAATCCAGTGATGTCACTTCCTGTGTAGATGGATGATGGGAAATCCAGGGATGTCACTTTCGGTGATAAACTCTTGTTGTCAACAAGGCATCACTGCAGGTTGAAGGGCCCAATAAAAGTAGAACACAGTGCCCATGTGTAGAATGTTTGGGCCTACTCAGGCCCTCTTCAGCCATTTGCTATGCCAAATTTACAATTGCTGTTGATCTAAACTCCACGAACCACACACATATGGTGTTACAGGGGCCATTTAAATGAAATTCAACCAAGATCAGGTGTGATGCTCACCAGCCATAACCACTTTATTTCGATGGTCCGACGTTTATAGGTCTTGCTTAACATCAATCCTCCTTTATCAATGCTGACATTGTTCTAAACAGTAACTAAAACATAAGTGAAAGATAACATCAGCTTCATGAAGTCACTCACTGCCTGACAGAAGCCGAGGCATGAATGGAATTTATGGAGAAGAAACCCCCCAGAAATTGTATTATTTGGGACAAGATCTTTGCTTAGCGAAAACATGAATGCACAGACTTGCAATAAAATATGTAGCCATGTGATCACCACTGCCCAACCGTTTAAATAGCTGGGAATATTTTTTGCTCAATCTTTCATGAGACCCGTAAGTGTCTCACTGTCCTAAAACCTACACATATCATTGCCATGTAGGATTTTACAAGACATTCATTAAAATCAGACACACGTTGTTGAAACAATTGTTAACTCAGCCAGCAGCTTGTACCTTCTCATTGATAAAAAATTAAACTAAAGATCTAGGTAGGGTTATTGAAGACATTCCTTAAATGTGACACACGTTGTTGACTCAGTTGTCAATTCATCCAGCAGGTTGTACTTTGGCATTCATGAAAATAATAAAAGATTTGGATATGTCAGAAGGCTTGCATATGTTGACTTGCAGAGTTGCAAGAAAACCTATGTCTCTTGCATGTAATAACTTCCATTGGTTACCACGTGATGCCAGAATTGTATTTAAATGCTTGGGCCTGAATAATAATTGCAGCCTAAGAACAGCATCTTCATATTGAAAAGAAAACAAAAAAAAACTCACACACTCCATGCAAGCATTCATTCTGTAATATAAATTGATTGAACAATTAATACATTTGATTACATGCCAAGCTTCGAATTTGGGGCTTTTTTTTCTGGATTACTTTTTTTCACATAAATCATTTTACTATTTATCCCGAATGATTTCCTTTTTGTTATTGCATTTGAGCAAATTTGTTGAGTAACATGAGCGCGGAGGGCATGTAAAGAGAACTCTGCCTCTAATGTCTCTGTTTCTCTTTGGTCAATAAAACCCACCTGTTCCAAATTGGCACAAATAGAATCATGACAATCCCATCAAAGGGTTCCTCCCACATGCAAATGCCCTTCTTTGCAAAAATTGTTATCATAACCCAGTGTGAGTACATCACCAAAAGACATCGGTATATCTTTGCAATTTTGGTCACAGGATCAATATATTTTTTGGACTCTGAAACCGCCTGCCTTGTTTTGTGCCATATTACAGCAGTAGTAATAATTCCTATCTATGAGTGACAAAAATTCTTGTATTACAGTCGTGGCATATTTTTGCTTAGCATGCTTTAGCTACAGAGCAGTTTCTGTGTGGCAAAAATAGCTAGACAAACAGCATTTGTAACTTGAGTAATGGTTGTTCATAACTGCATGGCGTTCTAAATTTCTAGATGATTTCTCGGAAAGTAAATTAGAATTCCTCTCCTAAAAGTTATAGACAGTGTAATTTTGGAATAGAATTAGAAGCAACCAAGTTGATGGATTGAAATTCTAATATGGACAGAATTGTTTCATGAAAACCAAGCTTTGAATAGAATTCTGGGCATAAGGGATGCCACTGTGCCTTGTTGAAGAATCCCTAAGGAGCATTCTTATAAATCTGGACATTTCCAATCACAAAAAAGTGTAGAATGAGAATTCTTTACATCAGGAGCTGACTGAAAAGCCAAAATCTTCCTATTCTGAACAGAGTTGAATTTAGGGTCAAGTCAATTCCAAGGCGGGTACCCAGGATTTTCCTCAGTGTTATAGCCACCTGGAATTACTTTGGCTGAGACGAGTTGCCTTTTTGGACTTTCAGGAAGTGCAAGGGCAGGTGTTATAAGTAGAGGGGGTTTACACCATGGAAGGCTTTGTGCATTTTTCAGAGAACCTTGAAATGGATGCTTTTCTGAACTGGGAGACAGTAGTGAGACATTGGAGTGGGGATCAAATACTCATGTCTCTAAATTCAAACACAACCTGACAGCCTGGATCTGGATTCTTTGCAGTTTCTCGAGTTGTGCTTTTTCACTCTCCAACAGGTTTCCCGATTTTTTGCTTTGGGTTTAGATTTGAAGCTTGTTCCAGTAGAGGAGGCCAATTAAAGGCCAGTGGTTGATTGGTCCTAGCTCCTCAAGGACGAGAATGTCATTTTTTTTCGCTATTCAAACAAAAACGTCCCTTCAACCATGAAACAAATGTTTGCAGCACGTGATCATGTCCATATTTTTGTCAGCAGGAGCTCGCTCAAACTTTAGGAAGATCTTAGTGTCATCGGCGCACATCTGGATTTGGAAGTCATATAGATTAATTACCTGGTTAAGAGGGCACCTACATATGGTGAATAGGAGCACGGCGAGTGATGAACTCTGAGGCCCTGCACATGTAACTGGTTTCCAGTTCCATTCAGATGCACCAATCGTGGTCTGTTGGTTGCTGTTAGAGGGGAAGTAGGCAATATAGTCCAGACCTGTGTCTGTCACTACTGTCAACCACCTTCAGTTACCTAAGCAACATCTGGAGATGAACTGTATCATAAACAGATAACATTGAAGGAAGTGACCTGATTAGGGCCACCCGGGTCACTCGCGACCACCTCTCAGCCTTCCATACAAATGAAGAGTAGGTCAGACAGTAGAGAATACAAACCAAATATATGTTTATTCAGGTACACTCGAGCGGTACACCGTCTGCCCAGTTGTTTAGGGGTGCTGCAGAGAGGACTGATATCAGAAAACATGGTGATACATTATGTACGATTCAGAACCCCAGAAGACACTCCCAGACTGGAAATTTCCAGATGGAGGCAGCTACACAAAGGAGGTATAGAAGGATAAGTTTCGATCCTGAGACTGGGTACACACTATCTTCATGCCAAGGTTGTTCTGCCTGCACCCATCACTGGACTAGTGGGAGCAGGCCTCTATCTAGTAGGAAAGGTATGCGCTAATAAGAACAGTGTATTCATTAGTACAGCTTGGCCCAACCTTGGAGAATAGGAAAATTACCAAAGCTGCTTCTCGCAGATGCACAGAGAGATCAGTTTCGCCCATGGGTCAAAATGGCGGCTAAACATAAAATGGTGCCACAAATGCTAACTTATGCAGAACAATATGTAACAACACAGCGAAGACATTTTTTATATTCTAACAACATGATCAAGCAGGATCAAGGGCGTTGGATGGGTCTCATCGAAGCCCAATAGAAGTTCCTCTAGGATGTTCGGTTGTTACATGAATTTATACAGAGCAAACATGGAGTGGAGGTGAGGTGAGGGAGCCGTTCGGTAAAGAAAGCTAGGCAAAGTCAGAAGTTGGTTTAGCAAGCACAGAAAAAGATGTTCGGAAACTACGTTATGAACCTAAAAAGCTTGATTAATACCATATTCCCAAGCTTTGTTAGCAAGTGATCCAGTCCAAACAAATCCACCTTTTTGTAACATTCCCAGACACATGGTAGTCAAATGGCACACTGAGCAAATAAGATACGAGCAACTGGAAAAAGAGGTCTGTTCAGCGCCGCATCATCCGCTCAAGTGATGGAGACACGTTTGAGCTATCCCTAATTATCTCTTTGCTATATAGTCTTTATTATTATCTGCCTCGGAGTTTGGTATTTATTCTGTATCATGGTCCCTAGTGCCTTCACCTTTGACAACATCTGAATGAATGTTTAGCAAAGCAAACACAAGGAGATAATGGGCGGGGTGAGTGTCTGAAAAGTTTCAGCGCTCCGTCCATCATCTCCTTGTGTTTGCTTTGTTCACCCTAAGTTGGCAGGATATGCCCAGACGTGGGTCCCTTGCTCACTTTGCCACTGGATTCAAGCTAGCCTGGCTGATGAGGGGTGTTACCCCAAAACCGATCCCCAGGATGCTTGTTTCCGGTTCAGGGAAGACCTGGCTTGGCAGTCCGGGCTGGACTGTTCCCATGAGGCATAGGGTCAAGACTCTTTCCATATAGCTGGGTCTGAACTGAGGTGGCGAAGTGAGCTAAAGAACGATGATGGATTCAACCAAGATCTGTGACTGGTGGTGAGTGTCTGAAAAGTTTCAGCGCTCCGTCCATCATCTCCTTGTGTTTGCTTTGTTCGCCCTAAGTTGGCAGGATATGCCCAGATGTGGGTCCCTTGCTCACTTTGTCACTGGATTCAAGCTAGCCTGCCTGATGAGGGGTGTTACCCTGAAACCAGTCCCCAGGATGCTTGTTTCCGGTTCAGGGAAGACCTGGCTTGGCAGTTCGGGCTGGACTGTTCCCATGAGGCATAGGGTCAACACTGTTTGCATATAGCTGGGTCTGAACTGAGGTGGCGAAGTGAGCCACAGAACGATGATGGATTCAACCAAGATCTGTGACTGGTGGTGAGTGTCTGAAAAGTTTCAGTGCTCCGTCCATCATCTCCTTGTGTTTGCTATGAATGTTTAGCAACCTGCATGAATCAATTTAATATCTTTCTGGATTTATGAGAGTTCTGACTGGAGGGTGCTGGTAGAAATTCAGTTTTGGATAATGAAGGCTGATCAGGTCACTTTTCATTCAACCGTAGATGGGATTGCAAATGTCTTAAATATGTTAACTTCCAGTTTAAATATGCCCTGTCAATTTCAAAATAATTTCAGTATTGGCAGCATTTGTGTAGAATTCCTAAATACAGAGTAATATAAAATGGTCAAGCCTGTAGATCAATTGCACCCTTAAAGTAAACAGTCTTTTGTCAGACTGATCCCATCATTAAGAACCACAGAATTACAGTACAGTGTTCTCCGACACGTCAAACTTATTAAAAGAACTTGTCAACAAAAGTGAGGGCTCTAATGTCTGAGATAACAAAAATATGGGAATTCCTAAATTTCTTCATTATGAGGCTGATTCACAAAGGTAAATTCACACTTCTGTGTAAGTTTATTATTCTTTTGGTGTTCACAAACTACAAGTTTCATTTTACTAATAGTAATTTTATGACTGTGGAGACTCCACAGTCAGGTTTGGAGAACTCCACACATAAAAAGGATAGGACAGTCCTATCTTTTTATATATGGAGTTTCCACCACAAATCAGGAGTCTCCCAGTCATAAAATTACTCTTTCTAAAATGAAACTCATAGTTTGTGAATACTAAAAAATACTAAACTTACACAAAGTGTAAGTTTTCCTTTGTGAATCAAGTCCCAAGTGATTCAAAGAAAATAGAAAAGTGCTATCTTTGTCTTTTGACATGGGTAAACCCTGATTTCCAGCTTTGCAGTACCAAACGTGTTTGAATATGCTCCTGGACATTTAAATTTGTTACTTTTTATAGGTCATTATTGTATGATTGTTTTCCTTATCAGTAGTATGATCAGTAGTACATGTCTGAGTATGGTAGATACCTACAATTGTTTTCAGCACGTTTCTGATTACTCTTCCAGTGAAGGAACCATTTTCAACATTAGTTACAAAAAGTACTAATATGCAGACTCCTCCTACACCGCAGTGCGGGTACACAGACCATTGGCGCTAATTGTGGGCTTCAAATGATGTATTCTCAAAATTGCTGAGATGGAAATTTTAAAATGAAAGGCTTTCACTTTTATGGCATCTCCCCCCAACCCCTGCTGCACATTTAGCCTTGATCTTTGCCCGCACTTCTCCCCAGAAGGAATACTTACAGCACTCCTTGGAAGCATTTCAAAATGCTAATGGTTTATCACTCTCTGGAGTGCAGTTTTGCAAAACTTTGAGTAAGACAAAATATATTTATTTTTTCCTACTCCAAGCTGCCTGTGGTGGCATTCTAACGTGTGTAAGGAATGAAATAGTCCCTTTTCATAAGTGATTCAGAGATGCTTCAAGGCATGGGCAAAATGGGCTCTGTCCCAGGGCCCCAGCCTTTCAGGGGCCCCCTGATAGAGCCAGCTCTGTCCTGCATATAGTCTTGCACTATGACCTTGAATAACTCTTAAACAGATTGTTTTAAATATCATTTACCCTTAATTTATTTTTAATGTGGTTGATGTGTGAGAGTCTATTACAGACATTTAGCAAATAAATGTTGTGTTTATGTTTCATGTAACATCCATAAAAAAAGTTTCTTTTAGATCAAAACAGGACCTAATATATGAGAAGTGGAAGGGTGCCACGGAGATTACTTGCAGTAATAATAGTGAGCTGTATTGAAAACACACATCTCTCCCTAAATATTTTTGATGTAAACACATTTCGAATTTGGGCGGGTGTGCCTGTGTACTGTCTGTGACCTGGCCAAAGAGGGCATGAAATAGCTGAAATTGGATCATAAATTCAAAGCTGTTCTGAACCCCCCTCCCCCCCATTCCCAGTAAGTTTGGCCCAGGGCCTCCAAAATCCTTAAGATGTCCCTGAAGTGATTGCCACACTCTCTTGCACCGGAATCTCAATGATTTGTAATTCTGTCACATGAATTTGGAAGGATTTCCACTAAAGTTGCAATTCTAAATAATGTTACATTCCTTGTGCTGCATACATTTATCTGCTGGCCATTAATAACTTGAAATAACCCCCACGAATCACTATGCTCAAACAACCTCAAGCAGTTCACGGTCCCTAAAATGGCCAGTCCCAAAAATTGAAAGACTGCCTAATCTTACCCTCATTGATCCCTGTTTTTCTCCACATCTCTGTTCCTCTCTGATGCCTAAAATCAATTCAGTAATTCAATGTACATAAGTGTATAAATAAATATATCCCATTTTCCTAGGCAGATAAAGAATATATTTTTCAGTCTTTTTCATACCACTCAGAAACGACCGACGAATTAACACATCTTTATTTATTTTTATTCTTCTTTGTCTCCTAAACATCCATTCTGAGAAATGCAACCTCTTTCTGACCTTACATGTCTCCTTACTTTGGGAAGAGTTTGGTCAGTGTGGTGCAGCATGGAAAATTATGAACTAGACACCAGTGGCCAGACAGTGTTTGTGCATCAAACATATGAAACAGTTCTTTCCAACCTGTAAAGAAAAATTATGTGCATTAAAACTGATTGTAGTCAAACCGAGTAAACTGTTTTATGGTGCCCAGAAAAAGTTTAATTTGCTTTTCCGTGTACTGATGCTGCAGAATAATCACAAAAGTCCATTGTACTCAAAAGAAGTTATTTCACAACTTTAATTAGAGCCTGAGTGGCTTAAAGCTGTTTGTGAAAAGAAATGACTTTATAAAATCTTTTATGTTACAGAGGAAAAGTTGAATGCCTTTGCTATTTCATGTTGCAGACTAATCATCACAGGACAGATATCTTTCGTTTACTGTTGCAGAAATTCTCTCTCTCTCTGACAACTGTTGCTCTACTATTGGGAGGCCTGGCTTTGTTCTCCATCTGTTGCCCTTCACCCATTCCCTAATGGTCACAGGAAGTAAGATCAAGTTTCCAGGACTCTTGTCTGTCAAAGGGCCCTAATACTAGACTCCACATCTCCACCTCCTTGAAAATGCAAGCATGGTCCTCAGTCCTCTTCTTGAAGAAAGGCTCATTTCTCTTCAACATCCTAGCCGGTTACACTGGATCTTGTAGTTGTGAGTATCAATGATGTATTCTCGTTGTCGCCAGGGGTGTAGCTTGGTCAGTATGGATGGGGGTGGGGGCGAGCTTCAGATTTCCCAACAATCTCGCGGGGACACCATGTTGAAACACATTATTTGAGAAGCAGGACATGAGGGGGGCTTAAGGGGCAGTGGGACGAGTGGAGAGCGAATTGTTGGGGGTACTTAAAACACAATATTTTTCAAACTAATCAACATTTTTTAAGGCATTCAAAACATAGACGAGAGAGAGTGAGTGTTTTTGTCAGTGTGGGCATGTAAAGATCCCAGGTGAAATCCGACAGACATTTCACATTACTCGACTGAAAGCACTTGTTCCAAACTATTTACTACAGAATACATTTTTTAAGGGGGTGTAACTCCCCATGCACACCCACCCCGTGGAGCAACACCCCTGGTTGTCGCCTGTAGGTGTGGACAGTATACCTCCTGCTCTCAGCTAACCATGGTTTAGATGTCTGGAAATGTTGGTCCATCTAGAAAATTCACAGGTGGAGATGGCATTCATGTGAATACAGCATTATCAGTGGACTTGAAAATTCTGAGCTTTCCCCTCAAAGTTTTTAGTAGTTTGCCTGTAGTTGTTCCCTTCATAGCATTTACCTTTCTGACTTCCTCGTAAGGGCTCGTAGTCTCAGTGAATGAGTGTTTTAAACGATGTCAGTCTAGGTCGCCCGATCCCTCCGACAACATCCACAGGCTAAGAGCTAGTACTTCTCCTTAACGACACAGTGTGGATGTGCTTTGGCAAATGTGTTTGCCTTCACTTGATGATATTTTGCTGTGATCTTCCCTATTGGCTCACTGTTTGTCTTCACTGGATGGTATTTTGCTGTGATCTTCCCTATTGGCTCACTGTTTGCCTTCGCTGGATGGTAGTTTGCTGCGCTCTTCCCTATTGGCTGACCAAGTGTGACAACTAATGACGTTCTCTTCCTTCCCAGACTTTTCCCATGTGCAAATTTGAAATTTTCCCTATGAGCAAAGCGAAGGTTCTCTCTGCTCTCATCAGATTGATTTAAAAGCAGTAGGTGTAGTGGACGGTCACACTCCGTAGCTGGGTGATGTAGTTTCATAAGGCAGTAGTATCGGTTAAGTCAGTGGCTGGAATTGATTGTGTAGTAACAATGAGTTCTTGACTTTAGCAAATACGGAGAAAACTTCACTAGGGGTTCAGGCGTTATTAGTAGAACTGTTACCTCACTGTCTTTGTATGCAGTAATGTGGTAAGGTCATTGTTCACAGCAGTAGTGTGAAGCAGTGGTTTATACAGGCTTTAGAAAATGAGTTGTCAACTTCCCTAACAGCATGACCATTTTTCAGATATTACTATTTTCAAGGTAATAGGCACTCCAATTGTAAACACATTGCACTAGGTGCTTCAGTGGCAGTTTCTGTGTTGTTCCGCCTTCTGTTTGGCAGTGTTTGTGACAATCTTTGTAACAGTTTTGGTTCTTGGTTTGGACATTAAAATGTTGGCAGCCTTAGTGTCTATATTCAGTAATTCTTCAACAGCCACTGAGTAGCATTTCTTGCGGTATTCTACACTTGAACCTCCATTACGAGTGCCTCGTGATCTCCTCAGGAAACTACTGGGGCAGGAATTAATGATTCAAGCTGGTATCTCCCCATTTCTTAATTTGTGAAACAAAGAGTGCCGGTGCTCGAAGCTGTACTCAGAAGCCCATGGCCAGATCAATTAAATGTCGGCATGCCGAATACCAAGGCTGGTAGTCTTAAATCCAACCTATGCCTCCCTATTGAATCCATTACTAGACACTCTCTGCCCCTTTATCTCACTCTGGCAGGTTCCTGCTTTTTCTCTTTGTGACGGTTTTGCCATCTTTCTCTTCCTCCATCTTTACGATCTCTGTTTTTGCCTTACTTGTGTTCGATAGATATCTGTTGCGGACAAATAAGTGCCGGTCCCCAAAAATAACTGTTGGTGGCCCCCAACGGCAACCACCAGCTTAAATTAAGCACTGTATCTCCCTGTGAGATAATGGGATCACAGGTAAAAGTCTTCCCGGGAGTTAAATACAGATATTTCCCACCTGCTTTAAGCAGGTGGGAAATATCAGTTGGTGCTGGTGGGGATCAGAGATTTGAGGGGCTATTGGGGAGGGCACATATGGGTGGGAAAGCAGTAGGCTAACTGGGGGAGCATTATCTGCTTCTCCCCGTGGTACCTGATGGGCAAGTGGGACTTGTCTGTGCCTCTGCCTTGCCGTCCCTGCCGCGGAGTTTGTGGGTACCGATCTGCAACCCGTAAGTCTAGTCCAGAGTTTCTAGACCCAGACATTTCAAGTCCAGAAATACCAGATTACTTGAAGTTGCTCATAGTGCTATCCCCCCGGGGATGCTGCTACAAGCAAGTCGTACAGGAGGCCTTGATGTGGCAGCTTTTGTGCCCTGTTGCATTGATATTGGGTAGGCAACTGAAGTCATGGATGGCAGTGCCATTGCTTTTAGGGGAGCATGACGCATTATTTAGTTCAGAACTGTTCTGTTTGCGTTCACTGGAATAATGTCATCACATTGTTTGTGATTATAGTGCCTACAGTAGTTGTATCCCCAGTAATACCATGATACCATGGTGAAGTGTGTTAAAGCTTCCACATGTCAATAACTTGCTTTCATGTAGCACTTTTTTTGCAATTTAGAATTTTTGGCCTTGAAATGGCGATTCTTCAATTTGTTTGACCCCCGGATGTCTGTGCATCTGTTTAATGATGTATGTACTTTGTTACACATTCACTACTGGCCTAGTGTTGCCTTACCCTGTGAAATAAGGTTGTTGATTTGCCGGTCAGGCTCACTGCTCTGCTGCCAGTATTTCAGTTTCTTCACTTTGCCAGATTCTGAGATGGCACACACCAGATGGGTATATTTGCTGCATGACTCTGTGATGGCAGCTGTTCAACGTGCGTATTGGGTCTGCTGACCTGATGCCAAGATTGCATTTTTTTTCATTTAGCCCCATTCCAAGATGGTGCATGCAAGATTGTTTTGTAGCTGATGAACTCCCTCTGGCAGATCCTATTTCAGGGTTATAAGTGCATGTCACTCTTGGGTGGTATCTTTAAAAAGATATGCTTTCTGCTGGGATTTAAGTGGGAATGTGACCAGTGTGTGGTGGAAGAGAGACATGGGGTTGGAGTTGCAAGAGTCACAAGTCTGGAGCTACTTGCCTGTGGTCTCCGTGGTGTGTTGGTGCTTCTCCGCTGACCGGATATGACCTTGATCTGGTCTGAGATGTTGCACATCTGCACGGCTGTCACTAGGCACAGATATTAATGTGTTCTTGCTGCTGTGTGAAACTGAAGCAAGAGTCATCTGCATGTCAGACATTTTGTCTTTCTATACTCCCTTCTTCTCCATGATGACGAGCGAGGGGATGTGCGTGCTGAAAACATAATGTTCAACCACTGGATGTGGAAGACACTGTTGGCACCTTCTTTAGCTCTTTTTGTTGCAGTGCTACAGCAACTTTTTAAAGGTGGGAGTTTTGCAGGGATGAATGCATGGTGCTCTTATCAAATCTTGATGTCCTGATGCAGTGCAGGATAATCTCCACAGGATGACGTTGTAGACCGATGTTTTTATCTTTTTTTACTAAATACAAAAATGGCTGCTCTCTGATACTTCTTCTTCTACTCCTGAGAGAACCTGTTTCCAACCTAGTTCATCCTATGCCTCCATACACTGTTCTGTCTCTCTTGTCAATCTTCTCCTTCCTGTCTCTGCTGGGCAGAGAAAGAGATGTCCATGAAAGTGGTGTCTAACGTGCATCGCAACATCAATATTTTTCTACGATGGTCCCTTAAGAAGGTTGCTATATGTGCTTGATGTTACTCACTAATAGCACCCTATCACCATTAAACGGACTGTTCTTATGGTTCTAATGATACAAATCATTAGTAGTCACCATTGTTATTTTTTCTTTATTAAATTCAGATGACTTTGAAGTTTTCTTATATTTTTATCCATTAGGGCCGGATTCACTGAATTTCCTAGCACCTAGATTTTCCTCTTGGTTTGCAAAAGAGTAATTTGTGAAGCCAAAATCCAATTTCTGAGGTTTTTCCACTTGTAAAAGTGATTTACACTTGTGGACATTCGACCAGCATGTTGGCATTGCCATGAGAACACATCTACTCCTAGGTCAGGTTTGTGGGCTTTCCTGGATGGATGCACCTGAGAAGGTCAGTGAAACTCAAAGGTTTGTGGATATTGATGACCTTTTTTTCTACCTTGAAAACGTTTGTATATTGCCACCTTCTAGAGGTCATTTCTGCTTCTTTACTCTGGCAGTCCTTACCAGCTGGGCTGCTTGCCATACATTACCTGGAAGTCTTATTGTTTTCTTGCCAAACCACTTGGTGACTATTGCAAATATCTAAATATATTTTCTGCTGTGCCAGCATTCTCCTATCATCTTGGGGTCTGCTTTACTAAAATGTTTACTCTGGCTTAAAACTGTCAAAGGCTAGGAAAGATCTCCCTGAATTACAAAAAGTTTGTCATACAACAGTCTAAAGACCACTCTTTTCAACTGAAGACAGTGTTTTAAGAGAGGAAAATCTTAGTTAATCAGGCCCTTAATGGAAGTAGCTGGATGCTGGTTGTGAACGAGCTATAAAAGGTTCTTTCTCATTGAGCTTGCTTCGTCCAGCACTAAGAGGACACTTTAGACCTTAGTTAGAGTTTGGAGGACTGGATACTCTGTCAAAAAGAAGTGGAAATCGGGCCTGATTCACAGACGTAAACGTATACTTTTGAGTAAGTGTACGATTGTTTACAATTCACAAAGGCATTTTACTAGCAGTATCTTTAAGACTTACGGAGACTCCACACATAAAAAGATAGGGCCCGATTCACAGAACTAACTTAAGACAAAATCCTAAACTTACTACCTTTTTGGTATTCACAGAAGGCACTTACTCATTTTGGTATTCACAGAAGGCACTTACTCATTTCGGTATTCACAGAAGTTAGGAGTCCTAACTTTAGGACTCCTAAAAACCTTCTGTGAAAGTCTAACTTTACTACTCCTAAACTGAGAAAAATCCTAACTTTAAGACTTTCGGTATTCACAGAAGGCATTTAGGAGTCCTAAAGTTAGGAGTCCTAACTTTACTACTCCTAAACTGAGAAAAATCCTAACTTTAAGACTTTCGGTATTCACAGAAGGCATTTATGAGTCCTAAAGTTAGGAATCCTAACTTCTGTGAATACCGAAATGAGTAAGTGCCTTCTGTGAATACCAAAATGGTAGTAAGTTTAGGATTTTGTCTTAAGTTAGTTCTGTGAATCGGGCCCATAGTACTGTCCTATCTTGTTATGCGTGGAGACTGCAATTGTAAATATGGAACTAGTAAAATACTTTTCTGATTCGCAAACAATTGTAAACTTACACAAAAATGTAAGTTTGCCTTTGTGAATCAGGCCCATCCTGTCTACAGTATTAATTTTTTGCTTTATATAGCGTAAACTCGACCCGAAGGTATCAGAGCGCTTTACATGAGAACCAGTTGCATTACAGACATACGCATTCATTTTATTAGGCACAGGCAGATTAAGTGATTTGCCCAGAATCACAGGATGTTGAGCGTCCCTGCCAAGACTCAAACCCGGCTCCCCAGCTTTGAGGTCGACCACTCTATCCGTTAGGCCACATCCTCTCATATGTGCCTTATGCTATAATGCACTTATAATACAACAGACATGACATCCAACATGTTTGTGGCAATGTATCCCGGTCGCCAAACTCCAAATCAGGTCCTGTGTTTTTACTACATCATGTGCTTTGCAGTGAAAAAGAATGCTATCATTATTTATGGCTATACAGAGGACAAAAGTTGATTCATATGAAACATAGTCCTAAATAAATAACTTTAGCAGTCAACATGTTAATACACAATAGATCATCCACCTGCTTGTAATAGGGTGTTTATTTTGTACGTATGAATATCGGGTGCTACTCTGAAAGATGGATAAACGCAGCCCCTGATATTGAAATGCTAAACACAATCAATACATTGCCTACCGCTGCTTTCACCTGTTATGCAATCTGTCTTCCTACAATCTCATTTGTAGTCCTGCTAATGACCCAGCGGCATCCTGAGGCCCCCCTCGCTGTTGCTGTGCAAGCAAAGCAGTCTGCTATTGGGCCTCATCGACAGTGGGTTTAAAAGCCCCCCCATGTGTCCACAAGTACCGCTGCCACGCCTTTGCTAACTCCACTGGGCTGAATTGAGTGCTAAATCCCCCATTGCTAAATGTGTGTTTTGTCCTAGAGGCAGGATTCCCTCTTGACGGCCAATGTCTGTCATGCTGTGACATCTGAGCCTCTCTGGTTCAAGTATTTGTAGTTGATCTGCTCGGGCCCCCCGTTGTTTTGTGAAAGGCGGAACATAATGAAGGCCTAAGCTCCTTCAGAAACTGGGCAAGGACTTACAATGCCCTGGCTTCAAAAGTCAAGGGGGCTTATTTTCAAGCTGCTTGAGCTGGCGGTGCGTCGCTTTTTTGACGCACTGGCGGTGCAGTGTGCTGGCCCATATTTTCACGCAAAGCTACCCTGCATGGCTTTTAATGACCTTGTAAATATGGCTCCTTTTCACGCATCACTTTGCGTTCCCATGCAACACCCATGGATTCTGTCGCATTGCCAGATGTACAACATTTCGTAAACCTGGGAATGCGGCAGAATCTTACGCCTCTCCAGCGGAGGCGTATGGAGCAGCAACGAGGAGAAATACAGTTATTTAGGAGAAATACGGCTATTTCTCCTAGTTTTTTCCTCTTTCTATGTGTGCTGCAGCATAGAAAGAGGAAAAAAACACCAATGATTGTTTTTGTGCAAGAAGATGTCCCTTCCTGCACAAAAACAATCATCCCCGCAACGCAGGCACCTTTGCACCATAGTGCAAGGGTGCTTGAGTTGGCGCATGATAGCCAATGGTGCGCCAGTGCAGAGGAAAACACAGGGATGTGTCATATTGTTGTAAATATGACGCATCCCTGTGCTTTTAAAATGACGCAGCTCGGCGCAACAAAATGGCTTGCGGCACCGCGCTGCGTCATTTTGTTGTAAATAAGGCCATTAGTCGCCAACTTTTGGAGCCGACTTCTAACTTTTTGGGGTTTTCAGTCAATTCCTGGAATAGTCCTAGAAATCTGTGAAAATCAGATCTTTCCAAGATTACTTCTGCTTCCCAAAATATATTCTTGACAGGTGCAATGTCTGGGGAGAAACCACTTCCCTCACAACCACAAGAAATACAGGGGCGTTCTTGTCCCAAACTTACTTATTCATACTTTGAAGAGGAAGTATTGCATACATTTCAAGGTGGGAATCTACCTACAAATATTTGTGAAAACCAACACCAACACGTTCGTCGATTTTCACTGCTTTCACAGCTCTGCGACCTACGTAATTCCCGCTTAGTCACCCCCTACCCCCTATTCTTATGATGTTGGCTAATTTACTGACATTTTCCGTTCATCACAGCCACACTATTCAAAACGCCTCTTACTCGGATGTTATTATTCTTTACGTGAATTTTTTAAGCACAATTTGAGTTTTTGGCTGTCCTGAATTTTAACCACCCAATGAATAAACAGAGAGATTTTTTTCAAATTTTCTATATTTTAAAAGGGAACTCGGTACTGAATTATCATAGTAACGTGCCTGCTTCTATACACTTCTGAAAGGGCGCACAATGTCTACGCAGCACGCAACGTGCTATGCCTACGTAACGAGTGTCAATTACAGGGCATGATAATTTGATAACGGGGCACTTTATCAAGGTTACCATTTTTAGCAAAGCTTAGTTTTATTTATACCTAGTTGAGAGTCATGAAAAATGTAGGGAGGACACTTGGGAAATAACATAAGGCCCGCCTCTAATCCTATTTCAGGCCGACATGTTGTGATCTTAATATTTCGTGACCGCGGGACATTTTTACAAAACAAAAAGGTGCGGAAAGTGCTCGCCGGATTAGCCAGCTGGCGGCTTCTAGTGGTCATGCTCATTTCTGGACGCCATGGTGGGATATTAAACAGATTGCCTACCATTATAGCTGAAAACGAGCCTAAATGTGATTTTTTTTTGTCCTTGTCTAAGCAGACCAAACTCAACAAACAATTAAACGCGTTAAGTGGCGAATTTGCATCCTGCCTCTAAGATAACTGTACAGGGTTATTTTTTTTAGAATCTCTGTGCTGGAAAAGCTGGCTTTATAAACAAATGGAGCAATTTAATTTTATCGTTTTCAAGCGTACATGTGAGTTTGCTTCAGATTTTGCCTAATAGTCACTTTTCTGGGAAAAAAGTTGTTTTTCAACGTAATGCCTATTGTATTGTACTGTATTGTAACATTTATATAGCGCCTACTGCTCCTGTGTGGAGAACTGAAGCGCTTGCCTACATGGGTAGCATGCTACACCGTGACTAAATGCCTAAAGCCAATCCTAATTGTGCCATTAACTGCACGAACATCATAGCAATGTGAGTATAATATCAACAACGATAATGCTGATTATAATTGTTCTTGTTCTTGTTATTATAATGCAATATTATATTCTTAATATCATTGTCTCAGTTCCGTTAGTATTATGATGATGAAGATCATTATCAATGCCGTTATGAATATGATTATGGTTATTATTATTTTTTTTTTTAGGCCTGGGCGGAGTTCACGGAGTTGCGGAACTCTGCGAAGTGACCAACACAGCGCTACGTGAAGTTCTGCAAGCGGCGGAGTGCGTTTGGTCTTGCCGTTCGTGCTGATTTTTAGCACCGGGTGTTTGTCCTGCGCTAGAAAATTAGCGCGAATAGCACCATGTGCAGCGCAAGAGGGCGCTGCTTCTTTGTGCCACTCGAGTAGATGTTCTACTCGAGCGGCAGCTTCCTCAACGCGAACAGAAGGTTTCTCAATGCGAACGATGGCGGCCGTATGTGACCTCCCACGTTGAGAAATCTTGTCGGGAGGTGGTTTGGAGTAGGATTTTCCTTGCTCGCCAACTTAACGTTGGTGAGCGCGAGCGAGGAAAAAACTTTCTCGGAACTCCGTGCGCCATGAGTAGCGCGGAGTGGGAAAAACTTCACAAACTCCGTGAGCTGAGGGGAAATTAACACCCAGGCCTAATTATTATTATTATATTTGGGGCTTTTTTAAAATCATTGTAAGCGTTTTGGTGCACGAAAATACAAGTGTGCTTACTGATATGTTCCTGAATTTAAGTTGCGCATTAAATTTTCCATTGTAATTGTAACTAGGAAGACATCTCAGCACCCTTCTGCGTCGCACTTGCACTTTTGTGATCAGTAAGGGGGAGATTGGATGTAATTTACTGTGAAGAGTGATCGAGGCTGTCAGAGGACACAACTGCTGCTCTGTTTTATCACATTGCATCGGGCGCGCCGAGTGATGTAGAACTGGAAATCTAAGTAATTCACAGAGGAGGCGCAATAACGCATATCAAACGGGATCATATCTATTAATGGTGGGTCAGATTTATGGATGTCATGTCTCACTGTTATCAACATAAGAATGATGAACTGTAGGGCGCTAGCTCAGGCTCCACTGACAAGCTTCCATACTGAAACACTGGTGCAGTGGAGAGGAATCCAGTGGTGTATGGGGAATCCATCTGCTGACAATATCAAAAACAAATGAACAGGAATGTACCAGCTGTTCATGTCTGATGAAAACGAATAAACGGATGGCCAAATATAGTACATATGTCCTGAAAATACTCACCTGAAATCTTAGATCTCTGACAACAATCCGTAAGATGGACAAATGACACACTGGTGGCAATTCCCAAAAGGCAGAAACAACTAAATTACATATACTGAGGTGTCATTATGCGGCTGTGAATATAGGGTGGAAAGTCTCTCACACGCCGCCCATGCTCCTCACTTCATTATTATGGCATCAAATTATGTATCTCTTTTTCTGCAACAGACCTGCGTGAAAAGGGCAGAACGTACTTTGGAATGTTGTTCTCCAAGAGAATGTTAGACTATGTTGGGTGACAGAGGTAATCCAAAGTGTTACTTCTTTTAACATGGGTGGCTAACACCCCATGACCCGACCACGACGCTACCAGCAGTTGGTGGCAGCGGATTGGAGCAGTTGGGTACAGACCTTTTTTACTTGCACTCCAGTGGATAGACTGCATTCTGGCTCCTCCAGGGAAACTTGTTTAGTATTTTATGACTGGGTTCCCTGATCTCCTCTGCTTGTATGCGATATGCATGAGATGCAGTGGGTTCATGGGAGGTAAGGTGCCCCTTGGTTGGGATCCCCACTGGATTCATGCAGCCCCTTATTAACTAGGGGGGTGCTTCATAGGGTTTAGCGGTAACCAGGGCTGCTGTCTCCTCTTCTTGCTGCATGCCACTGCCCTCACTGTTTTTCTGATTCCCTCCTTCCTGTAGAATTCTTGGTAAGGCCAAGCGCATTTTTCTTCTTTGAATTGACACCCTTTGATTGGACTAAGAAAAATCAATTAATGCTAAATGGACCTTGATCAAGTATCAGCAGGCGAGCCAATGGTTTAACAAGACCCACATTTAATACAATGGCTGCAGCCACATGCCAGGTTCAGGACTGCATACCTTAAGCAAAGAGATGGGCTACCGGCACCCTGTGTCCTTCTCTGCTGGGTAGTCAAGATCAAGAAACAACATCTGATTGGCCAAAAGTACCCTGAAAGCAGATACGTGCCTGAGAATGACAGCTCACCTGCAACTGGTTGACTTTATGCTTATTGATACATGTAAGCAGAAGTCCCGTCATAATGATATGTAAGAATTATGGCAGAGTAATTGATACATTTTCAGCTCAGGTGCCCGTTTTGATGATTGGGAACACAATTCATTGTATTCCCAAGGTTTCTTTACTTATCCCTGAACATTCTCATCCTGTTGTCCAATGCTTTCTTCACTAATCTGAAACGATTTCATTATGATTAATACGGGTAGAAAAGCAGGCAAGATTTAGCTGGGACGCCCTAATTAGACAAATGGAGGAGAAGGATTTGGTGGTGCCGGACCTGCTCTTGTACTACCTAGCTTATTAAGATCACTGTGCATATTATTGGTACCACCCACCACCAGTGAAAATGTTATAACAGAGCAGAATTTGCTTAAAGTGGGAGCTCTTCAAGTGATATGGGAATGCCTTGTATGTAGGCATGGCAGACTACTTGTTTTCACGACTGCAGGTTACTCAAAATGCAGCGGCCAAGTTAGTCTGCAATAAGGACAAGCTCAGTTTGGCATCAGCATGTCCGGAGATTTTACACTGGCTGCCAATGCGCCAAAGAGCGAAGCTTAAGTTATTGTGCCATGTGCAGAAAGCAATACATAAGACTGGCCCTATTATCTTGTAAGATAGAGTAGAATTCTATTTGCCTTCACGCGAGCTGAGATCCCGTAATTTTGCATTAGCAAAAAGTAGGCGAATAAAGAAAGTTAGAGCAGGAGGTCACTCTTTTTCATATCAGGCAGCCGTACAGTAGAATAAATTACCATTAGACCTACGTCTCATTAAAGATCAATTGGGATTCAGGAAAAAGCTAAAAACATGGTTGTTTAGGACATAATGCTTTTGGGCTCCGCACTAACGAATGCCTTCAGAAACGTCAGGCGAGTGATACTAGCGCCGTGTAATCCCACTGGGATGAGAGTTGCGCTCTATAACAACTGTAAATAAAATAAAATAAAAATATGGTCTACACAAGGAAATAAGCACAAAATGAGGCACACTGACAGCATGAGATGAGATAATATTTATATTGCAGCTGCAAATACATATTAGTACATATGCAAGGGGTGCCTATTCCAAACGTATTGGGGCACATAAGTCGCAAAATAACAGCAGGAAAAAACTTAGCTGACAACATTTTGTGGAAGACGTCTCCCCTTGGGATACATACCTCCTGTATATGTATACTGATAATCACTTATCAGATCTTGATGACATTCGGGTCCACCTTTATTGTATAGGCACACAATGTCCTGAGGATGGTCTCACAGATTACTTCCATCTGAGACCGAAACGTTGACAACCTTCCCACATCAGTCCTTGAGAGTCGCATTTGATGCTTCATGTACAGCGATATAGAGACTTTAAACTTGGGCTAAGTGATTCATACTTAAAGTTGAGGGGGAGATCAAAAAAGAGGGATTACATTTGGACTAATGTTTATTGTCTCTACACCTCACATAGAGAGGCATCTCTTCATGTTTTTAAAAGGACTCTCACACACTAGGGTTCCTAGTGACATACTTCATCGGTGAGTCCTCATGCAGATACCTTGTGTATCTGGGTGGGCTCAACCTTGAAAATCAAGGGAGCACTTCTTTGTTTGGGGAGAGATCTATATGCAAAATCGTCTGAACTTATGCTAAAGTCTATACAGAGTTTTTTTATTCCAGGATTCCCTGGCAAGATTAAAAATAAAAGGCGATGCTCCAGGAGTGATTGATTAAAACCAGCATTTGTAAGTACATGTTTCAGCCCAAAATACTCTGCCTGATTGTTCAATTGGCTTTCGTCAGGACCAATCATATCCCTAATTGAAGCCTGAGGAGTTCCTTTTCCTCAGATCAGTGCATTCTTTGTGTTTGAATCTAGCTGTGTGAGCTTCACACATTCAAGCATGCCACACTTACAGACCTTACTGAGGGAATTCCTCAGTTTAATATCTGTTGGTCAAAAGAGAGAAAACATTAAAAACCTTCACAGCTCTAATTACATACTGTGAAACACACGATGAACACTGCACACAAATATATATTGGAACAAACTGATGCATATATATTGCCAATTATTTCTAAACCTTTGTTCTGATATCAAATGAGCTTGATCTCAAGCCTTCTTGATTGTAACAAAATATTTTCATGATTGGTTGTTCATGCATACACAGCAAAACGTGGTCAAAATCATACTTAGAAAGTGCGTTCATTGTGCCTCATAGAGTATTAGAGGTGGGTTATTCTTGTAGTCACACTCTAAAGGGGGAAATAGGTAATTGACGTTGGCCTATTAATTATTACAATTAGATTTATCAGGTTAAGGATGCCCCCTCTCTCTACCATAGAACTTATTCTGTCAAATGTCAGTGCCCGGGAGACACCTACTCGGCTCCTCCAATCCTTACATGACGCCTATGACTCTTTTTTTGACCCTATTTAAGCATCTTTCTTTGCTGCTTCCGAATCATGTGGTGTACATCACATGGCACACGCCCGACTGCGTGGTGACATCATACAGCAACACCACATGATAACGAATGGGCACTGTAATTTTCTTCACTGGTTTAATTTAAAAAGGTCTGAACAATTGTCCTAACTTGTTCGCTGAACTCACCCAACTTGTCAATGAAATTGTCAATAGAGGGAGGTAACCCGAGTTCTAATGTCAAAAATACATTGGCATTGCTAACATCATGAAACTAAACACAGGGTCATGTGATTGTTTTGTGTGCTTTATCCTCCTCATATTCATTGCCATCCAAAAGAGTTATGTTGGATTGTGGTGGAGCGTTCTAAGGCATAATGCATATTACACAAGATATCAGTTGCAGTCCGCCTTCAGAAGCTCCAGATACTTGTGTTCTGTTATTTATTCCCTGGAGGCCATAAAACGTAGTGAAGTGTCACACGTATTGGATTGTACTTGGAGGGGTATATCCTAGCATACTGGGGGAAAGGAGAATTAATCTGACTTCCCCATTTGGTATCATCTGTTGTGATCATCAGGAACATCCCAAATTCCAAATCACATTATTTATTCAGTGCAGTCCACTGTTGGCATCATTCATTCCATCCCTGTTGGTTGATAATCTAAAAATCCAGCATTGCTCCTTCTCGAATAATAAATGCTCTGCATTTAATGTCATTCTATCTAATTGTTTGATCACGACCCATTTAAAAAAATAATTTCCTGAATATCTCAAAGACAAAGAAAAAATGTACAGTACAGTCAAAGGTACCAGGGAAAGCATTTACTCATTCGGTTGATAAACAGTGTAGGGAAGAAGCATCACATTAATAACGCATCATTTACATGCAGTAAAAGAAAAAGTATGTCATCCAATATAGTCCATACTTCTTGTAAATAATAATGGCTGGGTATTGGCATCCAGGTATTCAGTAATGTCCTAGAGGCACAAGCCAGCGTCTAAGCATTTACAGTTTTATGTCTGGGTGGAAGCGAGGGAATCCGACCCTCCTGCATCCTCATTTCGTGTTCGGTCTAGGAAGTCCCTCAGAGGAGCCCATATATCTCTAGGCTTAGAGTGGGATGGTAACATGCTGACACAAAGGTTGGAGTTGGTATTGCAGGTTATATCACTCTTTAGCCAGCTATCCCGTGTTGGAAGGCTATTTCCCTTTTGGCTAATAGTAGTAATAAAGCATTGAGTCGGTGTCCAAACTTCTGAATTTTTTTGACAGAGCCCAGAACCACGATATCAAGTGAGTTAGGAATCTCATGGCCCACAATATGTGCTATTGTTTCTAGCACAGCTGTCCAGAAAGGCTCTAAATGTTGTCAGTTCTATGCAAGGTGTAGAAAGCCAGCATAAGGCATATGACAGCGTGTGCATTCGTGTCACCTAGTATGATCAATTCTATGGAGTTTCGCCAGAGTGTAGTATAGTCTGTGCAAAAACTTGAAATGGACCAATTTATGTTTATAATTTATTGATATAGTTTCCAATTGCATATAGAAATATGTCCATTTCTGGGCATTCCAAAGATCTCCCAAATCATCTTATCATGCCTCCATGGCCGTGACTCTGCTCACAGGGCGTTCAGCCATTGTTAGATTATATATACGGGTTCCAAATTCCCTGTCATATGCCTGCGTAAGATTAGTCAGGGGCAAATTCACTGGGTTCCCTTGGGAACTCAGTAGTGTAGTGTCCCATTGCCATTCAAAGCAAATAATACAGAAACATGTCCAGAGTAGCAATAAGACCGGCCTCCCGTAATTGTTGTGGTATAAGAAATTGTTTTTTTACATATAAGGGGCCGACCTCAGCTATCCCATCTTTGATGAGCATAGTCTTCACTACTGTATCTGCTGTGAGCTGTAATGCAGGATTATTTAGTATCAGGGTTCTTAGGGGAGTATAATAACTGATAACCTGCCAGTTTGTTGAGCGGGTACCACACAGTGTTGGTGGTGAAGACAGGGTTCACCGTTCCTCTTGGAGATGAGAGTCTAGTACATAGGCAAGTGTGCAGGATGTTTGGAGATATTACCTCAGTTTCAACCACCATATGTGGTAATAGAGGATGGGGAGGTACCATTATATCGCATAAAAGGCCTGAGCAGATAAGTAATAGAGTTCAGGGTTACGCACTGCCAGACCGACTTTGGGCCTGTGGAAGCGTCATTATTTCCCATTGCAATCGGGGTTGTCCCTCAGCCCCTACCAACTGGCTCAGTTCAGTTTTTAATACTTTAAACAAATGTTGAGTAGGGGGATCAGGATAGAAGTATAGAAATGTAGGTATTACCACCACCTTGATGATGGCCATTCTACCAGCTAATTTGAATGGAAGTCTTATCCATTTAGATGTTTGTGTGCTTAGTTTTGTCACTGCAGGACCATAATTGTCACTCATGACCACGTCAACCCCCTATGTATCCTCATGCCCAGATACCGATATCTGATAGAGTCGTCCTTCCACTCAAGAGAAAATTCTGTAACAATCGGTGAAATGTCCGGTGTTAGTGGTTATTATCTGATTTATTCCAATTAATCATCAAAACCGAATAGCCCCCAAATTTAGTAATTTCTCAGAGAACAGGTGCAAGGTTTTCTCCTGGGTGTTTAATAAATAGGAGTATATAGTCTCTATACAACGATATGATTAACCGTCTGTGTAGGAAAGTCACTCCTCTATGATCATGGTGTTGCCTCAATTGACACGCCAGAGGTTCCAGGGCAATGGCAAACAGAAGTGGCAATAATGGGCACCCTGTCGGGTGCCTCTCTTCAAAGCCTTGGGTTCCGATAGCTTATTATTAATCAGTATACAGGCAGTATGAGTCATGTATGGTAGAGAGATCATATGCATTATGGTCTTGCCAAGGCCTATTTGGTGTAAGATTGTAAATAAAAAGGGCCATTCAATGGAATCAAATGCCATTTCAGCATCTAAAAAGACTCCTGTGACAAGGTGGTCCAGCTTAATCTGGTGCATCAGGGCAAATAAGGAACGCAGATTTTGTGAGGCGGATCAAGCCGGAACAAATCCACTCTGGTTAGGCAGGACAAGACCCTTCTTATCTTTAGTTAGTCATTTGGCAATAATCTGAGCAAATATTTTGCTATCAATATTAAGAAGGGAGAGTGGACGATAAGACTTAGTAGACTGTGCCTCTATCTCAAGTTTTAATAGGGTGATAAATACAGCTTCCCTCTCTTATTTGTCATGGCCCCATTACAGACCACAAGGAGTCGTGGGGAGATAGCCTCTTAATATGCTTTCTAAAATTCAGCAGTGTCCCCATCAGTGCCACGGGCCTTGCCAGTGGCTGAATCTTTGATGGCCTCTGAGATCTCCGCTAGGGAGTTAAGGGTCATTGAGCAGTATGCGCTCGCCAGATTCCAGCCAGGCCATTGCTATATCTTGAAGGTAATCAGATATCTGTATCTCTATGTATTGCATGTTAGACGTGTATAAGTCAGAGTAATATGGGTAAAACACTGATGCAGTCTCAGTGGTGGCCAATCGGAGTTGACCGTTCTCATTCTTTAATGCTGGAAATATTATTCTTTAGTCTGTTCTTCCGTAGTAGCCATGCAAGTGTCCTGCTAGGTCATTCCCCTTCATTGTATTGGTGCACCATAGCCCCCCCTCGCAGGATATTCACTTCCCTTTCTGTCGTGTCTCTGTATGACAATAGCATGACCTGAATGTTTGTCCGAACTTCTGAAACCGGGTGTCTCAATATCCTGTCTTCCTAAAGCATAGGTTTTTCTTCCAACATGCGAAGCTGTGTGCGAATATCCTTTAGAATCCCAGTTTAATTCGATATACTGAGTCCCCTCCCTACAGGGTTGAATGCCTCCTATAAAAATGCATGAGTGTTCCTGGAGCCCATATATAGGCCCAAAGTATTTTCGAATTGTCAGGGATATTTCAGTCATGAAGTCAGTATTTAACAGGGCCCTGTTTGGAAATCACCACAGCGTGTACTGTGTGTTGCGGCGGGTAACGCTAAGCGAAGCAGCATTGAGAAGTGGTCGGAAAGAGTCCTAGGGAGGTACCACTGTTCAGCGATCCCCTGTAGCACTCTCGAGGAGGACCACCAGTAGTCAATTCTGGAGTATGAGTCATGAACCAATGAATAATAGGAATAGTCACGTTGTGTGCCATATTTAGCTCAGCATGTGTCATGCAAATCCAGGAGTTCCATGTCATAGCGTAAGGAATTACGTATCACTCTGGAGGGGAGTGTACATGTCGGAATCTGTCTGATTGTTCGTTATAAACCATATTAAAGTCCCCTTCCCAGATGGTAGCAAATGTCCATTATAGATGAAAAAGTGTCTGAACTGTCAGTGTTTGGGCCAAAACGTTTACGATGAGAATGGGGTGTTCCAGTAGCATCCAAGCAATGATGATGTATTCCCGCCATGGTCTCTTTCTTCACAGTTGTGTTTATAATCTTCATCACTGCAGATTAAAATTGATTTGCCACACAACAGGAGAAAGAGGTATATGAGGCCAAGGAACAGTGGTCACCCCATTTTCTTTTGAATCTGTAGGGGTCAGTGTCGCGTAAATGTGTTTCCTGCAACAGTGCTATGGATATATCATGTCTATCGAAATATGTTTGCATCAGTCTATGTTTTTTGGCATTGTTTAGCCCTCTAATATTCCACTTCAGAAGATTAAGCGTGATCATCTGAAGGTATTGAAGTAAATATGGGAAAAACAGTGGTCCCAATGGTGACATACAGAAATATGAGCGGAGCCTACACCATGTGGCCATCTGAGAGAAATAAAAGGATGAGTCGATATAACCGTACAATAGTCATATAGTAACCTTTGACATTTTGAACTTCCCCCTCTGCCGTGTATAACACCATAGCGTTCCTACCACACTGACCACCCGCAACTGTCAGTGGACATACCCACAATCTCAAAGATAACAATAAAAAAAACAAAAGCCTGCTAGGAGATAAATTCACACTAAGGTGTTGCACAGATGGGCATGGCCCAAGCCGTGCGAACGTGGGGAGGGGACAGAAGTGGTAATAATGGAGTGTCATACAAATGGCCCCAAAACAATAACAACAAACTGCTTCAGTCTGGCATAATAATCAGCATATCGGTGTTAAGGCTTACACAGGGGTCCCAAATTGTTTACTCAGTGTCACTAGTAGTGTATTCTGTGAGGTTAAAGTCCTGTGAAGAGGAGGTGGGTGGGGGGGGATTCCCTGCTGACTCCACCAGGGTCGTAGGTCCAGCATTGCTTCGCAAAGTTCAAGCCACCTTGTGGTCAGTAAAGTATATGAATTTGCTGGCGTCATCGATGCCTAGTTTTGCATCGATGATGCATCATAGAGTCCGGATACATGGCAATGTTGGAGCCTTGGTATCTCAGCGAGCCCATCTCCCTGGCCAGTCTGAGTGCTGTATCCCTGTTGTGGTTATTGAGTAGCTGAGCGATTATCAGTCGTGGTGATGTCCGGGTATGCATCTAGGGGCAAGTTATGCGCGCTTTCGACAACAAACATGCCAATAACAGTTCAAGGTATCCCTCTTCAAACTGTATGGGAAGACACCGAATGAGCGTATTCTTCTGCCAACCCAGTGGTCAGTTCACACTTGGATTGCATATACAAAATGATACTCAGACTGAGAAGGTTTCTGTTCCTATTGTATATTTTCTAATATATATGCAATGACAATTAGACATAAGGGCAGTAGAATATGAAGGATAGAAGATAGGTTTTGTTGGAATAGCTCAGGTAGGGACTTCTTATGAAGGAAGGGGCATATTTTGGAGAATATACACAATGAAATATGGATCCAGTCTCTAGTAGTGTTGTGGCAAATAGCTTTATTTATAGTGATGATTCTAATTGCCACACAACCTGTTATGAAAACTGAATATACAAGTGAGAGAATCTTTGAAAGGTGCCCAAATAAGTTCACCAAAAACTATGCAGGATTTACTCAAGATATTGTATTTAAGAAAACTGTAAGCCCCAGTGCTCATAAAGTGGCAAGCACTGCAGATAGAAATAGGCAAATATTGGTAGATGGCATTATAAAACCTATTGAGTTATCTCAGTGGCTTCACTCCGTGATTTTGAGCTGAAAACCTGGTGGCAAGGATTGCTTGTATGTCAACTCAGGCAACGTAACCCCAAGCATCTAGGTAGACCACCCACAACTGCAAATGCATTTGAGATGCTGAAGGCTATTAGAGGAGGAAAAATATTTAGCATTTGAAATATGTTCTGAGCCTTTACATATAGATCCAAGACCATTGACATCCTTTGCAGCTCTTCTTGCGCAATACCGGTACTGTCCAATGCTTTTTGGCGCGCTCCTGAAGCGCCTATGTTTTAAAGAACCGCGCAAAGTATCTTGAAAATATATTGTGTTTCCAGGGTCCTAGACTGATAAAGGAAGGGCTTTAAATGAACATGAATAAGTCTTCAGAGAAGTACTGGAAAGACAGGAAAAAGCAAGGAGGACAATGAAAACGGTGAAATGGCAACTATACATTTATGAGGCTTCTTACCTGAGCCATCTTATAGAGGGTGAAAGAATTAAACAAAATATGAGTGTTATTAAAGCAACTAAAGAAACAATTAAAGAAGCCTCTCGGCCAGGTAGTACTGAGCAGTAAAGACCTGTTTTGGGCTTGGCTGTGTAATGCTCAGTGTTTGTGGGTAGATTTGCTGATGGTTTCCAACTTCTGCTGTAGGTTTTCCTTTTGCAAATACCAACTGGTATGATCTAGTTCAAAGTGTGAGTGTGTTAATTAGGATCTCCCCCCATTCCCGTAACTAAGACAAAGAACTGAAAACAAACTGAATTTTAGAAGCCAGGTTAACGCTGTTGTCTCCTCAGTATCCTTCACCCTGAGGATGACAAAAACAATTCTTCCTCTTATCCCAGTTAACACAAAAAACGGTTATCATGGCCTTAGTTCTGGCTAAGCTTGACTATTGTAATGGATTATTTATAAATTTGCAGGAGCAACACTTAAAAAGACTTCAAATCCTGCAAAACGCAGCAGCTAGGCTGCTCTTGAGTCTGCCTATATTTCAATCAGTTTCCCTGGAAATCCACAAGCTCCACTGGTTGCCAGTCAGAAGCCGTATTAAATTCAAGGCCCTCGGTATAGCCCACAAGGCAGCCGCGGCCCGTGCAGGTTAGAGCGGTGGGGCCGGGTGGGGGGGAGGGGGATTTCAACAGACGATGACGAGGGAAATTTAATTATTTATTTCATTTTCCCTCGGCATCGTCTGTCAAAATCCCCCCCGACCCGGCCCCACCGCCCCACTGCTCTGTTACCTGTACGGGCCGCAGCTGCCACAAGTCCCTACACAATACAGGTTCTGAGTTTCTTAGACATGTCTTTGACTGGTATACGAACGCAGTAGACTCCTGCGCTCATCTGGGGCTAAACAGATACTGGTTCCCAGATTTCGCAGGACAAACTGGGGTGGTAGGAGTTTTGTCACAGGAACGACCAAGTTTTGGAATGACCTTCCCGCATATATTAGGGCTTTACCCTCCCTGACTTCATTTAGAAAGGAGCTTAAGACTTGGCTTTTTAATAACTAAAGGGTCATTCCTAGTTGTGTTAGGGTGAGCTTAGGGCCAATACACCTTTGGGTATTCGAGCGCTGTGCAAATCCCTTTAACATAACATAACATACTTTGAGAACCATTTCTATATTGAGCATGCATAATTACACATTTATCCAAGTCTAAGAGTAACATGCACCTGTGTTGTATAACAACCCTTTTCATTCTCTATTTACATGTCTGCATAATGAGATTAGCTACTAATCTTTCATTAACACCCTGCGGAGTTCTAAAGATGTTCTTAACTACAACCGTCGTCATATCCGTAAGGTCAGCTAAGACAGCGACAGTTTGGCGTCCCAGCAAAGGACAGCAAAGAGTGCCATATTATATCGGCCCTTTTGAGGAGGTTGGAGCACCAGAGGCAACAATGTATTTTCACTAGTGGCACTGACAGTCCTTTCACCACTTCTACCCCTCACAAAGAAATTCCTACAGTCCTTTAGCAGGTGTGTCACTCCTCACTCGCTCTAAGACTCGCCGTAATGATTTACTGTTCTCCTCGATTGCATTGGCTATGAGTTACTTTCTTATTCAGATACATATAGTATCAGCACCACAGCAGGGACTCCTTAAATAATATTAAAAGCTCCAGGGAAGACAGCATTTCATATTAGGGGCCATGCGGCATCGTTAAAGAGTTTGAATCAACATGGCGGGTTTCTCGGCTTTTGTGACATATATCTTCTCAGACCCTGGATTTCTACAGTACCTGCCTATGGCAAAACTCCTTAGTGAATTATTAATCGTGCATGCTAAAAGCTTGCAGAGCGCCGGCCGATGAGACCTGCTTGGAGCCGATTCAGTAAGGGCTTTCGCGCGTTTTGCACCTAAGGGTTGGATCCTAGATTACTGAAAATGAAGTCAATACAGGTTGCTGAGGTATGTTTTAGGAAATTTGCATATTTCTTTAGCCCAGACGGTAGCTTCTTGCATTTTGTGTGGCTTTAAATAGCAAGCAAGCAATAGATTTAAAGATGAACACCTTTTCAAGCTATGGTCAGTGGTTTTAAGCATAATACCTTCTCACCCTCTGGTGGGGACTATTACATTTTCTTGCTAACAGAGATTTCTTAAGCCGTATCCTTCAAAGGCTTAATATTTCCCATCCTCAGGCAGTGAGCAAAATTGGCCTTAACTTAAATTGGGAGAATCAAAATTGCTTCTCAATCCATGGTTGATGAATTCCGCGCCTCGCTCTTCTCTTGGCCAAGGATGTGAATACTAAGTGATTTTTTTCACTCTCCGACCAGCAGAGTATCTCAACAGACCTCTATGTCCGGATCCCACGGCATAAAATCAACCACTAGGTATACAACATACAAGTGTTATTGCAAAGAAGAAACATGTGAATGAATGGCCAGCTTTAATAAGCCGCATTACCAGCTTTGAAAACAACAAAGAAATGTAAAAAGAAAAAAGAAAAAAAAATCATGTGATGTATTATGTTTGTAAAAAATGTTCTCCGATTAATACAACAGGCATATTGGTTCCTCAAATGTTCACCCTCGAGGGGGACGGGGAAGCCTTGTTGCGCTACCAGGAGATGACATAAAGTTATTATTAACAAAAATAATAATAATAATTGTCATCATAATAATAGTAATGCTAATAGTATTAACTTGGCATGTATAGTGCTTCATTCTATACTTCTCTTATTTTTAAGCACTGTAACAGCAGTTACCCAATTTAATGGCACTTAAATAGCTACGGTCAGACAAAAGTAAGGCTGAGCCAACCTTCCTGGAACTTGAAGTCAGAATTTTCACTAACACACTGTAGGCTCAGCTGGGTTTTTTGTTTTGCAGATCGATAGTTCTAATTTTATAGACATCAGAAGGATGAAAGGCTCTGCAAGGATTCAAACATGTGACTATGTATCCCTGCAGTGAATGCATTAGCCAACTGAGCCGCAAGACCTAGCTTAGAGACAAGTGCATTTTTCTATAGCATTATTAACATATAATACATGGGAGACTTCAATCCCTGAAAGCTCATCTCTAATTTATTTTTTACAACCAACCTTTGAGTCTCTAATCACCTGTAACAAAGAACTGACTAGTTGCTCAACTGTTAAAACTTATTACTGGTGAGTTCTGCTGTCACAATGCCTGCTGCCAGTATCAGCAGCTATGAGGAAAGACAGGACACCGTGCATAATTAAAGCTGGAGTTTAAAAAACAAAAACAAAACCTGTCTTTTCTTTCTTCTGCTCTGTTTTTCTAGATAAACAGTGAAAAGCCAGAAAGAGATATTTATGGAAACATGTTTTTTTGCACTGATCTACTTGCACGCTTCTACAAATTCAGAGCTACAGTTTTTTTTTAAATCTGACTTGTTTTGAACTGATTCTAATATAATTTTTCAATACATATCTAACTGCTGTCTAGTGTGTTTCATTTTGCACTGGAAATTCTACTTTTATTCTTCATGTTTGCAAATATCATATCTCGTATGAAAGAGTAACACATGGAAGATTTAAGTAGTTAGTGGGAAGAGTGGTAATTCGACCATGCATTATAAGGAATAAAGTACACCCTGCTGTATGTTATATTTAGATTGTCATCTCGGAGTTCCGTGAGTATAAAAGTACTTGGCCTTTGGCTGAGGGTCTGTATATGGCCATGTAACCACTTGGTGACTTGCAGGACACGGATCATAATTAAAGCTGCAGTTTAAACAATGAAGTCGAAACCTGGTCATTCCTTCTTCTGGTCTGTTTTTTATAATGTTAATTTTTGCATGGTTCAATTGCAGAATCTCTCTGCATGTTTCTATACATTCTGAGCGACAGTGGTTTTAAAATCAGACTTACATTAAACTGATTCTAATATCTTTTTGCAACAAATATCTGCTTTTTGTTGTGTTTAGTTTTGCACTACAGGTTCTACTTTTACTTTTCTAGTCTGTAAACATCCTATTTCTTTCACATCAAAGAGCAACACACCAAGGATTGAAGTGGCTTGTGGGAAAGGTGAGGGTATGACCATGTATTATAAGGAATAAAGTATCTCCTGCCATACATTATAAGGATATTGCAAGTTACCTCAGAGGTCCATGATCTTATAAAGGAACTCTGCCTTCAGCTGTGTTCTTCTGTATGGTCTCAGAAATCCTTGGTAAATTGCAGTATCCTTATAATTTGCAGTAGGGGGTACCTTATCTAGTGTATAATACATCTAAGCCTGCAGTATTTTAAAAAAAATGTTGAAAAGTTATCATATTGCATTGCCAGGAAGTGCTGTCCTGAAGGCCCACTCAAGGAAAAAAACTAGGAATACCCCAAAGGCTGTATAGAAATCTGCATCTAAGTTTCTTATTACAATTAGTAGTGAGATGTCTATTCACCTGTTATAAGAAGAGTACATGTTTCCTTTACCGTAAGAATGTATTACAGATGAGCAGGGTCTTCTGGCTCAGTGGACTAATGCATCCACTGCAGGGGCCTGTGTTCGACCTCATGGTCACAGGTTCAAATCCCAGCGGGTCCACTCAGCCTTACATCCATCTGAGGTCAATAAAATGAGTACCGTTGGGTAACAATAAACATCTGTTATTCAGCGCCAAGAGACCTTTGGGTGAACGTGTGCTTTACACATGTTATGTTATGTCACAATGCTTGTTCTGCTGCCGGAGCTTCAGACAGTATAAAAGACATTCTCCTAGAACGAATGCAAGTTATTTTTTTTTAACATCGAAGGAGATAACTCTTTATTTTAAACAATTTTACCCTGAATATTCACACATATTTCCGTTAGGAACACATATAGAACTTTTGTATTAGTTGTTCACATTATTTAAGTTCATTACATGAAAGTAATCTACCTGCATCTAACTACAAATTATGTGTACACTTAAAAGCTTAAAATAAATGTGTTCAACAAATACCAGGCATCTTTATGGTCTCATTTTCAAAGTACAAATTCCACACATATTTTAGATCTCTGCAACCATGGCATGTCTTCCATGAGAAGGATCAAGAGAACAAGGAAGTCATCAATAAATTGGCCAATCTCTCACCTGCCAAAAGTGCTGTTTACCCACATCATTTAGAGGTGGAAGAACCACTCTGTGTCTGATGGTGCAGCTACCGCTGGGTCCACCAGTGGAAAACCTTGACCCTGCGCTCCATGCACCAGCGGATTGCTAGATCACAACGGCGGTTGCCACCCACTATTAAGGGCAGCACAAGTTTCCCTGCTGTGTTCTGCAATTGAAACAAGTCAGGGAACCAAATTATGGCCTTCATGCATAGGAAGAAAACTCCCTACCCGTCGGGGCCATTGCTATTTTACTTTTTGAGAACAAACCCTTGCTTGGGGTGGGGGGCGGGAGGGTTGCGCTTTTGAAAAGCAAAATGAAATGCAGAGCAAGCTGAAGATAAATGGAACCTGCTCAGTATTGATGTGCGCGTACAGTGCATCTGTTGCATCAACGGATAAGCTTTGGGCACAGAGATCACCAGGCAGGGGAGGATCTCTAAGTAATGCAGGTCATCCACAGTTGGCAGGGCACAGGCTGGGGACTCTACTGACCTTTGAGGTCACCAGCCATACTTTAAATGGCTCTGCAAGTATTTAGAAGCCAAAGTTCTACACAATATATAAACTGTTCCTAAATGTTCTGCACAGTTGATATTTGAACAATGGATATAGTACAGTATGAAGAGTCATATTCTAATAAAACATACTGGGGTACATTACATGGGACACGGTTAGTAGAATTAAGGGACTGATTCGCAGTGAGAAGCAAAAAATCTCATCATTTGAGAAGGACGTGTCAACCCATCCATTAGAGCACTCTCTGCTAGTACAGAATCCTCCGGCGCAATGACCCGCGCCACAGGGGTAGTGTCAGAGGTATGTCTACCAAGATATGGAGACTCCTTCACAAGAGGATTTATCACTTCCACTATAAACTGGAGGATTTGTGTTACCATCAAGCTCTAGAGTAGGCCCAAAATCTCACTCTTTGTTAATCTGGCTCATGGTGTTCACTGTATTTGTAGAAAGCAGACAATGAAGGGCAGTATTTTCCATCATCCGACATTTGTATCCTGTAAACATTTACACTTGTTCCATTAAAGTCTACAGTAGTTAGGAATGTGAAGAGCAAAGGGACCCATTCACTCCTCGGTGATATATCAAACTAGGACATTCAGTATTTTGTTATGCACATCATTATGTAAATTGTGCCGGGTATGAGCATAAAAGCTCCAACACACATGAGTGCATGGGTGCACTCAGGCCTCCGCTGCGGTTCTGGTATTACCTCTTCTTAAAGTGTACATTATTAGCTGCACGTGTTTGCAGGGGTGCAATCAGGGCCATCAGAGTTTGAAGGAGCCCCACCGTTCGCAGCTGAGATGTCAGTAGAACATTTCATTAGCACATTCGTACACCAGTGCACTAGTCATGGTTGTTGTGCACGCGCACCAGGCTGCAAGCCCCTTCACATGTGCATTCCTAGGCGCTTACCATAGAACTTACTACCCTTTTACCCAGGCTGTCCTCATGGTGCACACATTGTATCCTTCTTTATGGAGGTCTAAATTCTGCACCATCCTCCCTCTCCGAGTGTTTCCCTCTTGCAAGGAACCAGGATTCACTTATGTGATGGTGAGGTAATAACCATTCTTAATTAATGAAGCAGTCTTCCGAAACACCGAACCTGGCTTGCACACATGAAATAGAATATATGCAGGTGTGTCTTGCTGTGTGAACATCACCATGGTCCAACATCATAAAGAAGTCAAAGTTCACCACAAGCAGAGGAATATGTCTCCCACATGTGGGGTTTCTGTCTCCTGAGCCTGTTCAAAGGATCCTTACATGCAACAGACAAATCTATACATTTCCCAAGTTGACACATTTATTCCCTAATTCTGTGCGTCCAGAATACCTGTATTGCAAAAATCGACATGTGCAGGGTTAATACAATTGTGAAAATGTGCACTCTTCTAGTTAATTTTTTTATCTCTCATGGAAAAAATGGTTTAAGAAATGGGATAGCTCCATGCCCTTTCTTACATTATCAGCACCACTTCCACCAGGCTTGTTTGGGCATAAGGTTAAAAGTGCATGGAAGTGTAGGGTAAGTTTTCAAATGTTGGTGAGTGATCACGCTTCAATTCCCCTCTCCATAGTGAACTCCTACTTCCCCTCCCCTTGGCGCCACACCACTGCTTACATTTTTGCAGATGTAGTTGGATTTCAAGTTCTTACCTACATGCTGCTAGAGGTGACTGAAGTATTTGGCTTCACTAGAAAAGTTGGGTGAAAATAAGAACTTTGCATTTCACAAACGACAGTAAACTTTCCAGACGTTTACATCAGCTCATCACCGAGTCCCTGCAGCTGGATGTCAGTCCCATGAGGGACGGACTTTCATGTGCAGGGAATCAGCTACACTGGCTACAAAGCAATCCTTGTTTTCGCTAGTACTACGTATGTCTGCCCTTATTCCCGAGTGGCAATGGGCAGACACCTTACCAACTTTTTCTTGGGCATTGCACATCACAATTCCCCACCACTGGAATTAACATCCGAAGGGGCTGCATGTATGGGGGGGGGGGGGGCCAGGTGCATAGCTGTTGAGTGGCCTGCTGTAATGTAGAAACACAAAAGGATGGTGGACAGAATGCTGAACATTGTCAAACATTCACCCCCAGTCACAGATCTGGGTTAAATCCATTGTTTGCTTGCTCACCATGCCACCTCAGTTTGGACCCAGCCTTGTGCAAAGCAGTCTTGACCTTGCTCCCCATGGGAACAGTCCAGCCCAAACTACCAGGCCAAGTACTCCCCTGACCGGAAAACAAGCATCTTGGGACCAGTTTCAGGGTATCCCCCCTCATCAGCCAGGCTAACTTAAACCCAGTGGCAAAATGAGCATGGGACCCACTTCTGGGCATACTCTTCCCACTTAGGGTAACTATAGCAATAAAAAAGATGGATTTAACCCAGATCTGTGACTGGGGGTGAATGTTTGACAATGTTCAGTCTTCTTTCCATCATCTTTTTGTGTTGCTACTGCTGTAATGTAGAGACTGTTTAGATAGCACCCCATAGTTTGCATTTCACTAATCTGCCAAAGTTTCAAATAGAATTGTTAATTTGCGAGACACCCATCTTTGTAACTTTGCGCACCCTTGTTCTCTGCATGGAAAAACCCTCATACCGTGAATATTTGAATGAGGATAAAGATGCTGAGTGCGCGGTTTGCAGTTGTCCCAGAATAAGTCTATGTGTGGAAACCGTTGTAAGATATTGGCCAATTTATGTAAATAGGACCAGCGCTTCTATTGCATCTGTTGAGAATCACATGACATTTGGATCTCCAGTTGCTGATGGGTGGTAGACTATTGCAGAATCTCCAACTGTTTGTCGCTGATTAAAAAAGAAAGAATGCAGATTTCAGATAATGATTTGCAAGTTATCACTAATACTGGAATGCAAATAAAAAAACAAATGTATTGATTAAAGCTAAAGAATTAAGATTTTTTTGCAATAGAAAAATTTGAAATCCTATTCCCATGCACTAATTCAACACCTATTTGGAAGAAGTCTCTGCTTATTAGATGAGATTTGGTAAACTCTCCTTCGTTTTTTTTTTCTTGTTCTGAAGGATGCTATGGAATGTTTGACATTTAGGTTTCCCAGGTGTCATCGCTCATGTTCCAATGTGGAGTTTTACTTCCAATGCTGACATTAAGCCTCCATTTGAGAGTTATATCCAGTTCCTGCAAACAATGATTACCTTGAAGAATGTCTTACTCGATGACATTACCTCTTTAAGAAGAGTCGTTGCAACGCATCGCCTTTTATTGCTGATGCTCTGTCTCCTACCTTCCACCCCAATAGGCTTACCATCTGAACCAACTCACATTTTCTACATACCATCTATTCATTTGCTACTGTAATCGTCAATGACGCCTGCTGCCATTTTGCCTGGTTTCAATTCTTAATTGAATGAGTACAGAACACACACAAATGTCTTCATTGCTTAAATTGCTGTGGGAACAAAACCTGGCAAAATCTGTGAAGACGTTTTACTAACATTTTGCGCAGGTTTCGCGTCACAAATGTCATGCAAACCGGCCCAAAATGTTTATTTGGAATCTATTTTTCTACTTGTTTTGCACTGGTAAGGTGCCTGGAAATAGTGCTTAGTGTTGCTCTGCAATAATTTGCATCAAGGGGACATTCTATGGATGGTACATGAGCAGTCCCATGCAACCACCTATGGTTTTGAAGCAGCGTCTACTATCAATAGTAGACAGGGTTTTGTACCCAAAAAATATTGTCTCTTAGAGGCAGGCATTAAAAAGGAGAAATGTTTTTATTTTTCCAAACTCTTCTGACTTTACTTGTGAGCTGCACTGTATAGTGCACTTCTTAAATTGGAAAAAGTTTTAAAGTTTGTCTAGGCATAGTATTTTGTACTGGAATGGCACCCTCGGAATAAAATGGAAAATAATGCATAACATTCACAATTTCCTTCAGATTTTAGAGGATTCCCATTACTATAAAAATCTAACTCTGGCTCTTAGTGTCTTTCAGAGATCCAAGTGTGACCTAGGATCTGGTCCGATGAGTACCTACAATCAGGCTGTAGTAGGGGATTTGTCACAGTGAAAGTGTTTATGGTTGTACTTATACAAGAACAATAGGTCCAGGGATTTAAAGCTGCAGATTACATCCAAGCAGAGCTCAAGAGGCGTTCAACACACAAAGGACTTTCTTCTCACTCTGTTCTTTTCTGTTTCTATTTCCTACTGTTCAGCTGGCTCTGTTGGAAACTTGTATGCAGTCACTGCTCCAGTAACTCAGCCTGCAGTAGTCTCTGATCCCACTGTGTGGCGTTGTGGAGTCCAGAAGAGCTTTGAGCAGGATAAGGCTCTCTCCCTACTGTCCCTACCAGAAAGGTTACCTCTTTTCCTATAGGTACCACAGGGTCCTCTCCGTGTTCTGATGGAAGCTGAAGGAAAGCATTGCAAATAGTTCTGCGCAGTAAATCCAGTGAAAAGCAAGGTAACTCATGGTTTATTGCGGTGTGTGCATTTAGGGGTAATCATAGTTACTTCATTCCTCCTGGAAGTAGTGGTCGTCTAGTACCCACATCCTGCTCAGATGTCACGTCTTCCCAGTGGCACACAAGTTAGCTGTAAATTCTCCCAACAGACCTCTGTGCTAATTTTGGATCTGAAACATATGGGATTTGGCAATGAGGAACTACATGTTTTCAGGCTTAAATAAAACCTCTCGAAACTCCTTGAAGACCACAAGAGAAATAAGACCAGTGTGTGGTACTCTGCAGCCTCAAGATCTAGTGTGTTGCAACCACCATGTGCACAACTAAATACCTTAAAAAGGAACAGTCTGATGTTAATAAGGGTTTCCAAGCCAAGATCATAAAAAGCCAACGCAAGAGCATTGCCACGGGTGAAAATCCCTCTGCATTTACCCTTTGGCTCTTGTTCTATGTTCAAATCAATTCAGAAGACTCCAACAAGGCAGACATCTCTAGGCAGCAAAATATGCTGATATGAGTCTAACATCCCAGCAGCAAAGCACATAACATGTTCTTATGGTTCTACTGGGGAGGCGGTAGCAGGGCCGGACTGGCTACTGGGCGTTTTTTGCTGGGGTGGCAGGGTGGGGTCCAGGTTCACTGCTGAGGGGCTGATTTTGTTGCTGGGAGCTGCCGGCGCTTCTAAATTAACAATGCAAAACAAATAGCTTTAAAGTGTGCTTTTTTAAACATTTGTTTTGCATTGTTTATTAAGGAAAGCTCGGTAGCCAGTCCGGCCCTGGGGGGTAACCAAAGTTCATTTAATTTAGCAGCATTAACTACATTATCAGTGGCAATGCACAGAGCAGAGATGAAAATGCCTTGCCTACAGCGTAGTAAAAAAATCATAATTAATAATAATACATACATATATAGAAGGGCTTTGGCTTAGTCCTCATCATCAATTTGTCTATGCAACTGTCATTTAAATGTTGCCTTCAGCCCAAGACCCACCACATCATACAGCTTGGGCAGTGGGTCAGCCCACTTCAACCATCGACCCTCTTGCACTGTGAGGGATGGTACTTTTCATATGTGTATACCTGCCTAAAAAGTGGTGCACTTCAGTGCCAGGGTTCGTGGGTCAATACTGTATTTTGCCAATGCATTTTTTCTTTCCATTCTTCATCCTTTTATTACTTTTTTAGTCACACCATGTCAACAAGGTACAGTACTTCAAAACACACAGTATCCTTTCTTTGCACCAACCTGCTAGGAAACACACTGTCTATGTTCTATTAAATTACATGCAATAACTATTATGATTTTATTTAAAATATTTATTTGAAAGCATATGGCCATCACGTTTATGCATGTTTACTTTCTTTTTTCTTTTTGTAACATGTTTCCAAAAAAACATAATACTATGCCAATGCATGTTAGCATGTAAACAATTTAGGTACATTTAGAGTAGGGCAGACACCTTTCTTGAAAGAGCAACACACGCTAGCTTAGCTGGAAATATAGACTAGAGCACCTAGTGGAGGGATGTTGCTGACGTAATCTAGTGTTTAATATATGGTATAGTATTTTCTTAGACTGTTTTTGTGATGTTACTATCAAGGGCTCGTTAGTGTTGCACTACTCTTTCTTTTGTACGCGACTGTGTTTTTTATGAGTGTCGGACTCTGTTCGGGGAGCCACTATGCTAGCAGAGGCTGCTGGGAGACAACCAGGGTGCTTGGGGTTGTTTGTCTCTCCTGTCCTGTGGTTTACCTTCTCTGCACTTGACTGACGGTAGCGAAGGCAAGCAATCAAAGGCTTATTAGAGAGGTTGAGTGGGGGATAGAGGCTCAGAACTCAAACATGCACAATTATTACTTTTCCAGCCCCGTGCTTAAATGAGAAGCACTTTAAATACATCAAAACGAGGTACTACTCTTAAGAGACATTGCTCACCGCAAGTTTATATACCAAGGGTGTTAAGGTGATTAGCTACCCGGAAATCAGTAGAAAATATTCACCCATAGGTGCAGGCTCATTATGGCTCAATAAGTAGCTTCTACAGGTCAGTCCATAATTTCTTTACTAGATAGTTCTTTTTTACAGCTAAGCATGGATCCCAAAAAATCTGTAGTGAAGCACATAGTAAGTGTTCAGTTCAGGCAATGTTTTCACCTTAGATGTGAGGCTCTTGCTAGGCTTAAGCTCAAGTGTGCCAGTCACTGCTGCTGTTAGACCTGTTAGCCCTAGGGTGGTCTTCTCTCAAACATTTTCCCTGCTTGCCTCCAATTTTGCTGAACTTATTTTGTTAGTTTTAGGACTTTGAGCACTTTACCTCTGCTAATCAGTGCTAAAGTGCATATGCAGTCTCCCTGATCATAGTTTGATTGACTTATCCACAATTGGCATGTTTAATTTACTTACAAGTCCATAGTAAAGTGCAATACATGTGCCCAGGGCCTGTAAATTAAATGCAAACCAGTAGGCCCGCAGCACTGATAGTGTCACCCACATAAGTAGCTCTTTAAAACATGTCTCAGGACTTCCATTTCAGAACCTGTTCGTGCAGTTTCCACTGCCATGTCGACTTGGCATTTAAAACCCCTTGCCAAGCCTTAAACTCCCTTTTTATTACATACAAGTCACCCCTAAGGTAGGCCCTAGGTAGCCTATAGGCCAGGGTGCTGTGTAAGTAAAAGGCAGGGCATACACTTCTAATTTTACATGTCCTGGTCGTGAAAAGAAAACAATTTTTTTTTCACCACTGTGAGGCCTACCCCTCCAATAGGTTAACATTGTGGATTCCTTGTTACATCCAATAAGTGTAATTCCCAATTGGAAGGAGGTGGAGCTGTCATGTTTAGTACCTATGGAATTGCAATGATAAATCCTCTTTAATGGTAATATCGAATTTATCATTAGAATTTTAAAAATGCCACTTTTAGAAAGATGGCGTTTTTCTCCTCTTAGCCCTGTGTACCTGCTGCCTGTATCCAATACACGTCTGGAGTGGGTGACAGCTGGGCCATTGTGCATTCACTCTAGACACAAAGGAAGCTTAGGTGTGAGTGATGGGCCACCCACAACCCGATGGGCCATCCTGAGCAGGATGGGAGAGAGGAGCTTGGCACAGACTCACACTTACACCTGAATAGGCTGTGTCCTGTCCCCACACAAAGGACTGCTTAACCCTCTGTAATGATACTGGAGCCAGGGCAGAAAGGGCAGGGACTCTGTGCACTTCAAAGGCCTCTCTTTAAAGAAGTCTCCCCCACTTCAAAGGCACAACTGGGTATGAGTGCTGGACCTCAGACACCACCACTTCAGTACACTTCTGGGCCTGTGGATACTCTGCTAGGAAGAAGAACTGCTGTGCTGCTGAAGGACTGCCACTCTGCTGGACTGCTGCTCTGGAAGAACTACTTTTCGCTGTACTTAGCTACCTGCTGCCCCACTTACCTGGGTGAGAAGGACTGGACCCACATCACTTGAACTCAGAACCAAAGTGACTCCAAGGGCTTGGTGGCTAGCCTCCTTTTCTTAAGTCTCAGGGACATCAAAGACTTCCAACTCACCCTGCTACATCAACTGTGAGTCTTGCCCTGCCAAGTGGTCCCAACTCAGTCCTGGACCCTTGGAAGTGGGTATAAAGTGCTGCTCCAACAGAAATCCGTTCATCAACGCCGTTGCACCGGTCGGAACCGACATCATCTCCATTGATGACAACACATCGTCACAGCCACGAGGATCGAGGACAGCGCATCGCCAAGAGCATGGCACATCGATGCATCCTTGACTTTGCCCGGCTCGGAGCCTATGCATCACCTTCCTCCTGCAGTTCGACGACAATGCTTCGCCCCATTGCTTCTCGCATCTCGGCTCCGACGATGACACAACTAATGTACTTTGCAGTGGGTCAAGGCCAGTTGCTGTATCTGACCCGTGCTCCATCACGGTTGGCTAAACAGATAGCCCCGGTTGTCATTGTATACTCTTAAGAACTATTACTCAGTAGCGGCCCGTGGTGGGCGTCCTGCCGGGCGATGATGTGGGGTGGGGGAGGGGCAGGATGGGGGTAGTAAACTACGGAATACGGCGCACAGAGGTAAGTACACAAACAAAGAAATAAAATGAATTTCGTTGCGCGCGCTGCATCGTAAAATGCGATGCAGCGCGCGCAACGAAATTCGTTTTATTTCTTTGTGTACTTACCTCTGTGCACCGTATTCCGTAGTTTACTACCCCCCACCCTGCCCCTCCCCCGCCCCACGTCACCTCCCGGCAGGACGCCCACCACGGGCCGCTACTGCTATTACTATATACTTTTCGTAATGAAATGGGAAGAGAGTTCCACAGGAAGGGTCCTAGGAAAGCAAAGGATCGACCGCGTATGCGCATCAATCTGATTCTGGGAACAGTGAATTTAAACTGAGTAGTGGAGCAGAGGGGGTTTGTAGGTATATAGGGTTGAACTAAAGATTGCAGATATTGAGGGGCTAAACCAGTTTTGATTTTGAACATATAGCTCAAGGCTTTGAATTTAATGCGATTCTTCACCTTTAGCCAGTGAAGGTTGCGAAGAAAGCCTGAAATAGAGGCAGTCTTAGGAACCTGGCAGAGCAGCCTGGCAGCCGCATTTTGCACCACCTGCAATCTTTGTATCACATCTTTGTTTGAACCCAGATATAGGACGTTGCCGTAGTCCAGCCTAGATGTAATAAGGGCCTGGACTACTGTTCTCTGAGTAGAGGGGGGTAACATCCAAAGAATCTTCTTTAACCATTTGAGAATGGTGAAACAGATTGAGGCCACCTTCGTGACTTGCTGTTTCATTGATAACTGATCGTCGATGATAAAGCCTAGGTTATGCACTTGATGAGCAGGCTGGGGTAAGGCACCCATTTCCAAGGGCCAGTGCTGGGGACCCCAAAGATCTTGTTTTTTCCCTAAGATCAGAACTTCCGTTTTTTCTCTATTAAGTTTGAGTAAATTATCTTGCATCCAAGACGCAATTTTCCTCAAACCAGACTGGAGAGTCGATGATTCAGATTCCTTCGCTGCTGAGAGGGAAAAAATTATCTGAGTATCATCAGCATAGGAGAATATGGACAGCCCTGCCTCTTCGGCAACATCTGCCAGTGGGCGCACATAAACATTAAACAGCAGAGGGCTCAGTACAGAGCCCTGGGGCACTCCATACGGGGATAGGTGGGGTTTAGAGTTGGCCGTGGAAGAAAAAACCTGAAACGTATGATTAGTAAGAAAGGAGTCAAGCCGTTGGTGCGCTAGGCCCTTGATACCCAAGGACTGCAAAGCTTTCAGCAACACGGTGTGTGACACCGTGTCGAATGCAGCGCTCAGGTCAAGTAAAATAAGGGCCACTGTGTCACCAATGTCCAGTCGTTGTCGTAGCATTTCAGTGACTCCTAATAGAGTCGTTTCAGTAGAAAACCCTGCTCTAAAACCTGATTGAGAAGTGTGTAGGAAGTTCTGGGATCAACAAAGGAGGATAACTGGGAGTTTACATGTTTTTCAAGAATTTTGGAAAAGGCCGGAAGCCGTGAGATCGGTCGGAAGTTGGAAGGCTGAGAAGGGTCAGCATTGGCCTTCTTTAAGAGAGGGAGAACCATGGCATGTTTCCATTCTGGCGGGACTATTCCCTCCTGTAAGGAGAGGTTGAGGAGTTCCATAATTAGCTTAAGTGAAGGAGACTCAAGTTGCTTCAGCACAGAGATAGGGAGTAGATCACATGGAGAGCCAGATTTTAAGCTAGCCAGGAGCTGACTAAAGGAGCTTGTTTCCAGGAGAGACCAAGTTTCCAGTTTGTTAGTGGGGTTAGTATTCCTACAATTCTCCGGCCATGTGTCACTGGCTGCATTGGGAGAGGTGTTGGCCAGCTGTGGGATATTGGACAGATTGCCACCAGCCAGTGCAGAATATATTTTTTCGACTTTGCTCACAAAAAAGTGGGCAAGATCCTCACATTGCGTTTCATTGAGGGTAAGAGGGGTAGTCTGACTTTCTGATCCGGATAGTTCTTTGACCACCTTGAACAGGGTCTTGGAGCAGTTCTGAGCTTGAGAAATTGTAGAGGAAACATAATCAGCTTGAGAAATTGTAGAGGAAACATATTCAGCTCGAGCTGTTTTGCAGAGAGAGTGGTAATCCCTTATGGCCTTTTTGTAGGCTAATTTGGTGCCAGGCGTATAGTTCTTCCTCCATTGTCTTTCTAGGGTTTTACATTTTGCTTTTTCATTTTTAAGCCTCTCGGTGAACCAGGGGGCAGGGGGTCGGTGATTATCAGACCGTTTGTTGGAAAGAGGGAGACAGATATCAATCGATTGTGAAATCCAGTTTTGAATAGCCCCAAGATCCGCAATTGCCATTTGTTTAATAGCAGGTGTGTTGTTGGATAAAGAATTATTTGAAGCTCCAACATCAAGCTTTGCCCAATTTCTAACTTTGGACTTTGTTCCCGTCGAGGCTACCGGGGGGCAGGAAGCGACTTTTATCCGAAAGGTAACAGCAAAGTGATCCGACCAGCACAAGGGGAGGGCCGGGGGACAGCAAATATCGGGCAAGTTAGAAAAGATGGGGTCTAGTAAGTGACCAGCCACATGAGTCGAACCAGAGTTGCAAAGTTGGATATTCATTGCTTCAAGATCGGCAATGAATGCAGCACTTTTTACGCATGCCGGGTCATCTAGATGGAGTTTCAGATCACCCAGGATGGTGAAGTTGGCAGCATTCAGAAGGAAGGGGGTTACTAGGTCGGGGAAGGACAGAGCCCATGGTCCGGGTGGACCAGGGGGACGATAAACCAGTATACCCGAAAAGGTAAACTGGGGTGTAAGTGTGATTTTGAATAAGGAGGCCTCGCAGACAGTGGAGGGTATATCTTCAAATTTACAATCAAAAGATCTTTTGTAAATAATAGCAATGCCCCCCCTATCTTAAATTCCCTGTCTTTCCTGACAATGGAATAGTTTGTAGGAAGTGCTGAGGTTACATCAGGACCTGAACTCTCATGCAACCAGGTCTCTGTAAGAAAAACAGCATCAGGCTGTTCATTGATCAGAAGATCAAAGATGTCCGCCTTGTGTTTAGGGAGCGAGTGGCAGTTAATATTATAAAAAGTAAATTCCTTATATAATGAATGTGTGTTTTTTTGTAAGGTATATTCCTGTACATCTGTATAAGTTGGAGTCTCTGAGTCATTCTGTTTAATTTGGGTTCTACCGTTATAATCCTTATGTATCACCGCAGTGGAAGCAAACCTACAATGTGAACATATAGGGGAGTCTTCATCAAGGTTAAACATAGTGCAGTTTGAAAGGGGCATACTGCGGTACTCTATTAGCTGTTTAGATGAGTAACTAAATTTCTTTGTCCTAGTTGGACCAGGGGCCGTGGCCCCTGGTCCCGGACGGGCGCAGATGGGCTTGCCTTTGGTGCGCCATTGGCGCGCCCGCTGCGCGCGTCCATTCTCTGGCCATTAAATGGGGTCCGAGCCAGGATGGCGTGCAGCCACTAGAGCGCTAAAGTGAGGGAGCGCGCGGCACAACAAAATGGCCGCCCGGGGATGAAAAACCCCGTCTAAAGTGAAGGTGCAGATAAAATAACTGATGTTAACTCACTCAGAACATTATGCGAAGTTAAAAAAACAGCAAGGCTAAAAACACATAATGGCTACATAAAACAGCAGTAAGTGAAGTACTGTAAGTGCAAGAAGAGCGAGTAGGTGAGAACCTACCAGGTGCTGCGCGTCCGTTCTCTGGCCATTAAATGGGGTCCGAGGCAGGACGGCGTGCAGCCACTAGAGCGCTAACGTGAGGGAGCGCGCGGCACAACAAAATGGCCGCCCGGGGATGAAAGCCCCGTCTAAAGTGAAGGTGCAGATAAAATAACTGATGTTAACTCACTCAGAACATTATGCGAAGTTAAAAAAACAGCAAGGCTAAAAACACATAATGGCTACATAAAACAGCAGTAAGTGAAGTACTGTAAGTGCAAGAAGAGCGAGTAGGTGAGAACCTACCTGGCCAGGTGGTATCTTTTTGTTTGGTGTTGTCACTGTTTTACTGTTTGAAGTGTTGCACTAATACTTTGCACATTGCTTCTTAAGTTAAGCCTGCCTTCTCTGTGCCAAGCTACTAGAGGGTGAGCACAGGTTAATTTAAAGTGTTTGCTGACTTAACCTGACTAGGATTGTGGTTCCTGCTTGAACAGGGTGCACACCTCTGCCAATCAGAAACGCAATTTCTAACAGCTGCATAAATGAGGAGACACACTCAAGGGCGCAGTGGCTCAGCTGGGTGGCCCTGTCTTCTTCTGTTTACATAGGGCCAGGTGCAGGGGTAGCCGGTGTGGGGAATTAAGCTCTGATTTGGGAGGTCCTGGCACTTCTAGGGATTAGCATCTGTCCCCTGGTCCATAATGTGGGTCACGCTCTCTGTGTACAGAAGGTAGATTTAGCGCAAGCCTTCCCCTTTTGGCAGTACTCCTTGGAGTGGGAACACTGCATTGAGGATGGGGGTTGGTGAGCTGGTTTGGCTCATGTTGCTTGAAAATAGAAACACTCATGGTGGGTAAGAAGCCTTCAGGCCAACTCAGGTCAAATCCGGTTATTCACCTGCCTGCAAACACACAGCTCTTCTAGGCCGCTGCTCTTCAGAGCTTGGCGACAGGGCTTCTCCTTCCTTGGGCAGTTAGCTCATGTGTGTGTGCTTGTCCCTCGTCTCAGCAGGTCAGGCAGGCTTCTATGTCAGCCAGACTCACAGATATTCCAGCAAAATTTGCAGACTTCATGAGATGTCTCCTCACTTCTGGAAGGGTACAGATACAAGACCTGGATCACAGCAGTTCTTCGAGTACTCTGCAAATCCCTTACCTTCTTAATCTTAAAAAACTTCAAACTGGGAACAAATTTGCTAATTTGGATCCCACTTTTATACACACTTACCAGACCGGGGCTGTTGATCTGACTCTCAATGCCCAGGATCTGGTTTGGAGGTGGTTCCTTTTCATATTTCATGTTCGTTATACAAGGCTGACACTGTCTTTATAAAGGTCTCAACTCTAACAGCGCGCTGTGGCAATGCTGGCACTGTAGCAATGCTGACTTCGGGCAGGAGTACCCACAACATGAGTACAATGATGTGTGAAACCTCTGCATGTGGCTGTCATATGCTTTCCTGAAGTAGCTGACAGTGAGCTTAAAAAGAGTCAGGCCTTGCCTAGAAACGTCCACACTCTTAAAGTAGAATCTGCTTGCTTGCCCTTCCCCAACCATTAACTCAAATGGAAGGACTAATCAGCAATCCCTTGCTAAAAGTTCACAGAAGAATTTCTAGAGGCAGTCCTTTCTCCATCCTCTCACAGTTCAGTGTCTAGGGTATACCCTCCCGCTCAGGTATGAAGGCAATACACTTCCTCTGTCTTGGGAGGCTATATCACAATTTCCGTCTTATGCCATGTAAAATCAAAAGCAATCCAAAATAGATCCCACCACTCTCAGAAATCTCACACTCTCATCTACAGACTCCAGATACCATCGGACCCCCTCCCACCACTGGACCAGACTACACTAGATTTCATAGCTGCCCCGGAGGCGGGGCCAGCTGGTCTTCAGTTTTTCATGCCTTCTGGCACCTAATAAAGCTTTCCTGCGGCTCCCGCATCGCAGGAAACCGCCTTCCGCCTTTCCCTCCAGGAAGTGTTCTCCCCTCCTGCTGTTGCCAGCCTGCTACACCGCACCAGAGACCACATCGGACCCCCTCCCACCACTGGACCGGACTACACTACATTTCCTAGCAGCCCCGAAGGCTGGGCCAGCTGGTCTTCAGTTTTTCATGCCTCCCGGTGCCAAATAAAACTTGCCTGCGGCTCCCATATTGCGGGAAGCCGCCTTCTGTTCTTCCCTCCAGGAGGAGTTCTCCCCTCCTGTTGCTTCCTGCCCCACCCGACTGAACTACACTACATTTCCCAGCAGCTCCAGAGGCGGGGCCAGCTGGTCTTTGGTTTTTCACGCCTCCTGGCGCCGAATAAAGCTCCCCTGTGGCTCCCGCATTGCAGGACACGCGTGGGCGAAGCACAGGCCAAGGGTGGGCCAGTCCGTGCCCGTCAGAATCCAGAGGAGACTGGGCTGGGTCACACCTCTTTTGCCTGACCTGCAGCTTAAGGTATTGTGACCGCCCCATCCCTGCTTTGCCTGCTGCCCCTGCCCCTACACTGCCTGCTTTCCCTGCCTTTGCACTGCCTGCTGTCCCTGCCCCTGTGCTGCCTGCTGTCACTGCCCCTGCACTGCCTGCTGTTCCTCCCCCTGCACCCCAGCACTGCCTTGCTGTCCTTGACCCCGCATTGCCCGTTCCAGGTCCTTGCCTGGCGCCTAGGTCCACTAGGACCATCTACCAGGACCACTAATGGAGGCCACTGCATGGGCACACAGCGGACACGTGCAGCGGGCATGCCGCCAATGCACCACTGGTTGGACAACACCCAGAGCCAGGACCCCTGGGCCTCCTGATGGTACACCGCCAAGAAACTCCTGGACCTGGTCCCCGAACGCCGAAGCAACAGCTGCTTCTCCTCCTCCCCACGATCCACCAAAGAACCCATCACCTGCCGACACTGCCACTTCTCAACCAACACAACCTACGAAAGATCCCGCACCACTCCTACCCACAAGACCAAGAACACCCCGCAACCACTCCATTGCATCCTGCGCAACGCCCGCTCACTCTGTAAACATGCCACAGAAATCTGGGACACCATTACCACCCTCTCCACGGACGTTGCCTTCATCACCGAAACTTGGCTCAACCTCTCCTCAAACCACAACATCATCACCACCACTCCAGAATGCTACAAGATGATACACCGAGACAGCGCCAACAAGCAAGACATCATCTTCAAGGAATCCATCAGATGCACCAAGACTAACGACGACCCCATGCCTCTCATGGAACACCTCAACTTCCTACTACTAACTGACACCAAGACCACGATAAGAGGCACCCTCGCCTACAGACCCCCGTGACCCCAAGCAACATTCTGTGACGCCATCCCCAACCTCATCGCCCCCCTAGCAATCGACTCTCACCACTACGTCCTACTTGGCGACTTCAACTTCCACATCGACGACCCCAACAACACTGTTGGACTTGGCCCTTTTTGGCTAAAGTTCCCTAAACTTTTTGCTTTCCCCCTAGACCTTTTTTCTGATATGGTGTTGCCAACTTAGATGCTTTGGACACTTTGCCACTGCTAATCAGTGTCAAAGTGCAAGTGCTCCCTATATAAAGTGTAATGGTAATTGGTTGTCCATGGTTGGTATGTTTGCCTTACTAGTAAAGTCCCTAGTAAAGTGCACTATGTGTGCCAGGGCTGGTAATGCAAATGCTACTAGTGGGCCTGCAGCACGAATTGTGCCACCCACACAAGTAGCCTTAAAGAGGGAACTCAGGCCTGCCACTGCAGTGCCTGCTCGCAGTTTGTTAAACTGCCATGTTGTTCTGACAAGTGCACCCACTTGCCAGACCTTACCCTTCCCTTTCTATGCACATCAGACACCCCTATGGTAGGTCCAAGGTACCCCCTGGGCAGGGTGCAGTGCATGTGAAAGGTAGGACATGTCTATGGTGTGTACCATGTCCTGACAGTGAGATAATCTCTATTTCGTTTTTCACTGTGGAAAGGCCATCTTGCCCATAGAATAAAATGGGGAGGCTGTGTAATATGTTTTCCAGCCTATCTTCCCAAAGGCTTAAGATGGAGAGGTGAAGTTTAGTGTGCCTGAACTCACAATGTAATAACACATCTGTTTATGAAGGTGGTTTTTGCATTGTGTGTTTAGAAGCCACTCTTTTAGAAGTGGCTGGGTTTTTGTGCTCTAACATTTCTGTGTGTCTCTGCCTGGTTGAGGATTGACTGTCTGGATTTGAAAGTGATAGGATCTGGGGAATGTCTTGACCCAGGGAGGAGGTGAGACAGCAACAGGCTGACCTGCATCTGGAGTGTAGGGGGAGGAGTAGCCCCTAGAGGTGAAAGAGGCCTGGGCGGCAGCCATAAACCAATGGCTCCGTCCCCTGCTGAGTGATTGAGGATCCAGACCCCCACTATCAAAGGAATAAGGTGTCACTGGCAGGGAGGCACCCAGAACTGGTTTGAACAGGGGTCAGTGCCCCCTGAACACAAAGACTTCAAAGACATTTAGGGGTATAACTATGAGAGCTGAAGCCCCTGAACTTGGGAGAAATGGATTGATCAAGATTGAACAAGACTGAAGCTATTTCGTGGTCAAGAGGAACCTTTGCCAAGGAAGAAACAGCTGAAGAGACTGAAGGAAAGGACTGACCCTTGCTGTGTGTTCTGGGGCTGGCCTGCAGTTTGCTGCTTTAACCAAGGAGAGGCTAAAGGGACTTTGTTGTGTGCTGTGTCCCCCTGCTTGAAAGGACTTTGCTGTGTGCTGTGTCCGGAAGTAACTTATCCCCAAGGGCCCGAGGTGAGCTGGCTCCCTGTTGCAGAAACTCAGGAACACAAAAGTTTCCAGGAGAGTCTCAGCGACGCTGTGTGCGTGTGCTTTTTGCAGCCTGAGACCCTCGTAAGAATTGCCCTGTGATCGTGGGCATCTGGAGTCCAAGCGAGTCTCAGCGACGCTGTGTGCGTGTGCTTTTTGCAGCCTGAGCCCTTCGTGATGATTGTCCTGTGATCGTGTGCACCGGAGTCCAAGTGAGTCTCAGCGACGCTGTGTGTGTGTGTGCTTTGTGCAGCCTGAGACCTTCGTGAGGATTGCCCTGTTATCATGCACACCCGGAGTCCAAGTGAGTCTCAGCAACGCTGTGTGCGTGTGCTCTGTGCACCCTGAGACCTTCGTGAAGATTGCCCTGTTATCGTGCACAACCAGAGTCCAAGTGAGCCTCAGCGACACTGTGTGCGTGTGCTTTGTGCAGCCTGAGACCTTCGTGAGGATTGCCTTGTTATCGTGCACCCGGAGTTCAAGTGAGTATCAGCGACGCTGTGTGCGTGTGCTTCGTGCAGCCTGAGACCTTCGTGAGGAGTGCCCTGTGATTGTGCACCCGAAGCTCAAGTGAGTCTCAGCGAAGCTGTGTGCATGTGCCCTGTTGCAGCCTGAGATCTTCGTAGCATCAGCGGCCCAGACCGGCAGCCCCGGAGGAGCCGAGCCGCCGGGCCAAGCCTGCCGTTGCCAGAGCGGGACCTCGAACCAACCTCGTTGAGGGAGGGCCCGAGTCCCACTGCCTGGAATTCACAAAGATTGCATTGGAGGCCCAAGTAGCGGGAAGAGGAGAGGAGAGGAGAGCGAGGTCGCACCCCCCCAGGTAACGTGTGTCGATGCCTGAGACGGGGTGCGGGCTTGGAGGGAAACGCTCTCAGCCTCTCCCATTCCTGCAGTGCGAGCCTCTGCTTCGGCTTGTATCGCGGCCCGTACTTGCCAACGGAGTGGCAGTACAGGCGCCGGAGTGTGGAGCTGCACTTTTTGTTTACACCATACCCGTGTGGGGGCAACTGTTGACAGAGGCTGACTGCGAGCCAGTACGAGTGGCGGAGAGACCGCCTGAGGCACCGTGATCGGTGCTGGAGTGTATTACGCATTGCATTGTTTCTGCATAACGAACTACCTGATTAGTGTATTACGCATTGCATTGTTTCTTGCATTGTTTCTACATAACGAACTACCTGATTAGTGTATTACGCCTTGCATTGTTTCTGCATAATGAACTACCTGATTGTCGTATTACGCATTGAATTATTTCTGCATAACGAACTACCTGATTAGTGTATTACGCATTGCATTATTTCCGCATAACGAAATACCTGATTGTTGCGTTACGCATTGCATTATTTTTACATTGCAAAGTGCCTGATTCGAGCATTACGAACTGCATTATTTCTACATTACAAAGTGCCTGATTCTAGCATTACGAACTGCATAGCATTGCATTAGGACTGCAAACGTTTAGAAGTGCTCATTAATATCGCCAGAACTTACAAGGGCTGGCTGGCCTAACAACCGGCCAGGAAGAATATTACAAATACGCGTATGTTGGATTTATATCGTGTGGTCTTATCGTATATCTTTTTATATAAATTTATACTTGTTTTTGTGAAACTCGTGTGGAGTCCATTTGTGGTGTCATCATTGGGTTGCTGTGAGCGTGGTTGCAAATACTTTACACTTTTGCCTTGAAGATAAGCCTGGCTGTTCGTGCCAAGCTACCAAGGGGGTGAGCGGGGGCTATCTGAGAAGGTGTCCTTCCTTTCCCTGACGTGAGAGCGAGGGTCCCTATTTGGCCTAAGGTACCTACCTCAGCCAACCAGGGATCCCGGGTCTAACATTTGGTGGCAGCGGTGGGATTTGAACGTGTAAGAACACCTAGCGTCAGGAGGGCGTGGGGCATCTGTAACCAAAGCTCCCGCGGTCCTGAAGTTGGTGGGTGCCATTCCTAAATGGCAGGCACAGAAATCTAAATGGAAGGTTAAGGGAGGAAGGTGTCCCCCCGTGGGAAAACCCGTGGGACTGTGTCCAGCCAGCAGAGCTAGGTCCCCTAGGAGTGACCAGGGTAAACCCATTTTTAACCTGGAGGACAGGATAACTGGGAACAGTATCCTGACTGATGGGTCTTCCAGGAGTACCGCTCTAGGTGGGGGTTGGCAAGGGACCAGCACCCCTAGAGAGGCCCCAACTGCCAGGAAGTACCCATGGAGCGGCATAGTTGGCCCAGGGAGTAGTGACCAAGAGAATCCCCTGGGGTCAGGAAGGCATAGAACAGGAGGATGTCCCTGCGGTAGCAGGCCTGCGTCCGTGTTCTATCGCCCCAAGCAGGGAAGTCCATCAAGGTAGTTGATTGGTCTACCCTGGCTTTTGGCTGGGAGGGGGTTGTGTTGGACTTGGCCCTTTTTGGCTAAAGTTCCCTAAACTTTTTGCTTTCCCCCTAGACCTTTTTTCTGACATGGTGTTGCCAACTTAGATATTTTGGACACTGTACCACTGCTAATCAGTGTCAAAGTGCAAGTGCTCCCTGTATAAAGTGTAATGGTAATTGGTTGTCCATGGTTTGTATGTTTGCCTTACTAGTAAAGTCCCTAGTAAAGTGCACTATGTGTGCCAGGGCTGGTAATGCAAATGCTACTAGTGGGCCTGCAGCACGAATTGTGCCACCCACACAAGTAGCCTTAAAGAGGGAACTCAGGCCTGCCACTGCAGTGCCTGCGCGCAGTTTGTTAAACTGCCATGTTGTTCTGACAAGTGCACCCACTTGCCAGACCTTACCCTTCCCTTTCTATGCACATCAGACACCCCTATGGTAGGTCCAAGGTACCCCCTGGGCAGGGTGCAGTGCATGTGAAAGGTAGGACATGTACTAAGGTGTGTACCATGTCCTGACAGTGAGATAATCTCCATTTCGTTTTTCACTGTGGAAAGGCCATCTTGCCCATAGGATAAAATGGGGAGTCTGTGTAATATGTTTTCCAGCCTATCTTCCCAAAGGCTTAAGATGGAGAGGTGAAGTTTAGTGTGCCTGAACTCACAATGTAATAACACATCTTTTTATGAAGGTGGTTTTTGCATTGTGTGTTTAGAAGCCACTCTTTTAGAAGTGGCTGGGTTTTTGTGCTCTAACATTTCTGTGTGTCTCTGCCTGGTTGTGGATTGACTGTCTGGATTTGAAAGTGATAGGATCTGGGGAATGTCTTGACCCAGGGGAGGAGGTGAGACAGCAACAGGCTGACCTGCATGTGGAGTGTAGGGGGGAGAAGTAGCCCCTAGAGGTGAAGAGGCTTGGGCGCCAGCCATAAACCAATGGCTCCGTCCCCTGCTGAGTGATTGAGGATCCAGACCCCCACTATCAAAGGAATAAGGTGTCACTGGCAGGGACCAGAACTGGTTTGAACAGGGGTCAGTGCCCCCCTGAACACAAAGACTTCAGAGACATTTAGGGGTATAACTATGAGAGCTGAAGCCCCTGAACTTGGGAGAAATGGATTGATCAAAATTGAACAAGACTGAAGCTATTTCGTGGTCAAGAGGAACCTTTGCCAAGGAAGAAACAGCTGAAGAGACTGAAGGAAAGGACTGACCCTTGCTGTGTGTTCTGGGGCTGGCCTGCAGTTTGCTGCTTTAACCAAGGAGAGGCTAAAGGGACTTTGCTGTGTGCTGTGTCCCCCTGCTTGAAAGGACTTTGCTGTGTGCTTTGTCCGGAAGTAACTTATCCCCAAGGACCCGAGGTGAGCTGGCTCCCTGTTGCGGAAACTCAGGAACACAAAAGTTTCCAGGAGAGTCTCAGCGACGCTGTGTGCGTGGGCTTTTTGCAGCCTGAGACCCACATAAGAATTGCCCTGTGATCGGTGGCATCTGGAGTCCAAGAGAGTCTCAGCGACGCTGTGTGCGTGTGCTTTTTGCAGCCTGAGCCCTTCGTGAGGATTGTCCTGTGATCGTGTGCACCGGAGTCCAAGTGAGTCTCAGCGACGCTGTGTGTGTGTGCTTTGTGCAGCCTGAGACCTTCGTGAGGATTGCCCTATTATCGTGCACACCCGGAGTCCAAGTGAGTCTCAGCGACGCTGTGTGCGTGTGCTTTGTGCACCCTGAGACCTTCGTGAGGATTGCCCTGTTATTGTGCACACCCGGAGTCCAAGTGAGTCTCAGCAACGCTGTGTGCGTGTGCTTTGTGCAGCCTGAGACCTTCGTGAGGATTGCCTTGTTATCATGCACCCGGAGTTCAAGTGAGTCTCAGCGACGCTGTGTGCGTGTGCCCTGTTGCAGCCGGAGATCTTCGTAGCATCAGCGGCCCGGACCGGCAGCCCCGGAGGAGCCGAGCTGCCGGCCCGAGCCCCCCGTTGCCAGAGCGGGACCTCGAACCAACCTCGTCGAGGGAGGGCCCGAGTCCCACTGCCCGGAATTCACAAAGATTGCATCAGAGGCCCAAGTCGCGGGAAGAGGAGAGGAGAGCGAGGTCGCACCCCCCCAGGTAACGTGTGTCGACGCCTGGGGCGGGGTGCGGGCTCGGAGGGAGATGCACTCGGCCTCTCCCATTCCTGCAGTGCGAGCCTCTGCTTCGGATCGTATCGCGGCCCGTACTTGCCAACGGAGTGGCAGTACCGGGGCCGGAGTGCGGAGCTGCACTTTTTGTTTACACCATACCCGTGTCGGGGCAACTGTTGACAGAGGCTGACTGCGAGTCAGTACGAGTGGCGGAGAGACCGCCTGAGCACCGTGATCGGTGCTGGAGTGTATTACGCATTGCATTGTTTCTGCATAACGAACTACCTGATTAGTGTATTACGCATTGCATTGTTTCTACAAACGAACTACCTGATTAGTGTATTACGCATTGCATTGTTTCTGCATAACGAACTACCTGATTGTCGTATTACGCATTGCATTATTTCTGCATAACGAACTACCTGATTGTCGTATTACGCATTGCATTATTTCTGCATAACGAACTACTTGATTAGTGTATTACGCATTGCATTATTTCTGCATAACGAAATACCTGATTGTTGCGTTACGTATTGCATTATTTTTACATTGCAAAGTGCCTGATGCTAGCATTACGAACTGCATTATTTCTACATTGCAAAGTGCCTGATTCGAGCATTACGAACTGCATTATTTCTACATTGCAAAGTGCCTGATTCTAGCATTGCGAACTGCATAGCATTGCATTAGGACTGCAGTGGAACGTTTAGAAGTGCTCATTAATATCGCCAGAACTTACAAGGGCTGGCTGGCCTAACAACCGGCCAGGAAGAATATTACAAATACGCATATGTTGGATTTATATCGTGTGGTCTTATCGTATATAAATTTATACTCGTTTTTATGAAACTCGTGTGGAGTCCATTTCTGGTGTCATCATTGGGTTGCTGTGAGCGGGGTTGCAAATACTTTACACATTTGCCTTGAAGATAAGCCTGGCTGCTCGTGCCAAGCTAGCAAGGGGGTGAGCGGGGGCTATCTGAGAAGGTGTCCTTCCTTACCCTGATGTGAGAGCGAGGGTCCCTATTTGGCCTAAGGTACCTACCTCAGCCAACCAGGGATCCCGGGTCTAACAAACACCAACTCCATCGCCCTCCTGGAGAACCTGAACAATATAGGCCTCACCCAACTGGTCACCGAACCCTTGCACAAAGCCAGACACACACTCAACCCCATTTTCACCTCCAGCGACAGAATGAAATTCAGCCACACCATAGAACTCACCTGGACTGACCATGCCATCATACACTTCAGCATCACCAATGCCCACCAGGCTATCACCAGGTGTCAGATCTCCTCCCACCATAGCTGGAGCAAAGTTACTGAAACTCAGTGCTCACAAGCCGCACCACCTCCCAACCCAAGGCCTCAACAGACCTCTACCAGGCCGTCCAGAACTTTGCCGCCTGGATCACCGACAACACCGACAGAGTCGCACCACTAAATCCTACAAAATCCAACAAGACCTCCAAACATGTCAGCCTGTACACTCTAGAACTCAGGGCCACCAAGCGCAACTCCCTCCAAATGGAAAATGATGGAGCACAGCAAAGAACCCCGCTAACAGAGCAGCTCACAAGACAGCCCTCAGCAACTATCAGCGGCATATCAAAGAAACCAAGAAAGCAGCCATCGCAACTCGCATCGACTCCGTGGCCAACCACACAAAGGAACTCTTCAAAATAGTCAAAGAATTCTCCAACCCAACAACCTTAGAGAACACCAACCAACCCCTCCCAAGAACTCTGCGACACCCTCTCAGACTACTTCCACAGTAAGATCACCAACATCTACAACAATTTCAACCTTCAACCCGCCACCCTCAACCTCAAAGACCTCAACCAACCAGCCAAAGCATTACCACCTGGTCTCCGCTCACCGCCCTGACCATCTCAGCCATCATGTCTTTCATCCACTCCGGGGTGCCCTTTGCCCCCTGCCCCCACCACCTCTACAACCTTGCAACGAACCCTATCAGCACGCAACTCACCAGCATCCTGAACACCTCCATCTCCACAGCAGCCTTCCCAAACAGATGGAAACACGCAGACATCAGACCCTTCCGCTGACCCCAGCGATCTCAAAAATTATCGTCCGATCTCCCTACTCCACTTCCCGGCCAAAGTACCTGAGAAAGCCATGAACCAGCAGCTCACCAAATTCCTGGAACAAAACCAAGTACTGGGCGCGTCACAATTAGGGTTCCATGCCAACCACAGCACTGAGAACATACTGATTGCCGCCACAGACAACATCAGAACACTCCTCGACCGTGGAGAAACCACGGACCTGATCCTCCTCAACCTCTCTGCGGTGTTCAACACTGTCTCTCACAACACCCTCATCAACAGACTCTACAACATAGGCATAGAGCAAGACGCACTCAAGGGGATAACCTCCTTTCTTGCAGGATGCACATAGAGCATCCGACTGCCGCCCTTCACCTCTGCATCCAAAGGCATCATATGCGGTGTACCACAAGGAGCTTCCCTCAGCCCCACCCTGTTCATTATCTACATGACCCCCTCGCAGACTTCGTCTGATCCCACGGACTCAACATAATCTCATATGCAGACGACACTCAACTGATCCTCTAGCTCACCGAGCATCCCTCCAATGCCAAAACCAACTTGCGCAACACCACGACCAACGTATCCAAATGGATGAGAGACAACTGCCTCCAACTCAACTCTGACAAAACTGAAGTACTGATCTTCAGGAAGAACACATCCGCATGGGACAATAGCTGGTGGCCTGCAGAACTCTGACCTACACCCACACTGACTGACCATTTACGTAACCTCAGTATCATCCTCGACAGCCCACTGACCATGAAATGACAAGTCTATGCAGTCACCTCTTCCTGCTTTCACACTCTTCACATGCTCTGCAGAATCTTCAGATGGATCCCAGCCAACACCAGAAAGACCTTCACCGAGGCCCTCATCACCAGCCGCCTCGTCTACGGCAACGCCCCCAACACCAGCATCCCCACCCAGCTCCTCAGAAGCCTCCAGACCATACAGAACTCTGCAGCCAGACTTATCCTGGACCTCCCCAAACAAGCCCACAACGCCCCCCACCTGAGAAACCTCCACTAGCTAAATTCCAGATATCAATCAATCAATCAGGTTTCTTATTAAGTGTGACTACTCACCCATAAGGGTCTCAAGGCACTGTCACAGATATCACAGACAATTGAGTCACACAGTGCAGGGGTACACAGCCGTTTACCATGCAGGTGACATATCAACCCAACAATGACTGTAATATGTGTAAGCCTACAATAATATAATAAAAAAATGATATCTGCACTGATAGCCTTTGAAAGTTATTTACAGAATGCTTTTATAAAAACCATACACTGAATTACATCGCATGAAGCATTTTATTCTAGAATACTATTACATTTTCCTGTACGGTGCAGTTGTCTTAGTGACCAATTGTAAACATTCACAAAATGATGGACTGGTTGGCTGTGCTACCCCTCTTGTCATCTCCAATAAGTCCTACACAGAGGGATTGCTAAGTGGTCTTCAGAGGCCACGCCCCCTTTCTTCACCACTCTGCAAACGCAGCTTGTGGTGTACTACTGGTTGGGGGATGAAGTCCACTTTACTCCTGAGGGACCTTGGGGGCCAAGAAGCCCTCCTGGTACCTCCTGTAAGTCCTACACAGCAGGATTCCTGAGAGCTGGTCGGAGGCCCAGCCCCCTTTCTCCACCACTCTGCAAACGCGATTACTAGTTAAAAAACCATAGAAATTCACTGAAAAAACAAAGGTTACAGGGATGTTATAGTTAGTAGTTATCATTTAAAAAACCTTTGAAATTCACTGAAGAAACAAAGGTTACAGGGACGTTATAGTTAGGAAATGGAAAAAAAAACCGTATAAATTCACTGAAAAAACCAAAGGTTACAGAGAAGTTATAGTTAGGCTCAGGTTTCACTCGTACAAAACCAGAGAAATTCAGCGTGTGTTAGCTGAGCTAACTATAACTCGTGCCCCCACAATGCACTGCTTATGACCTCACATATTACATCACTCATGACATGGTCAGTGACATCACGGATGACATCTCAAATGACATCACTGATGACATCATCCACAGAATCCCTGATGCTCTCACCTTTCATACACCCACTCTAACTTCCACACTACCATTCTCAAACCATTGACACACCCATACCAGTACTTACACACCCACTCACTGATTCATAGGTCTACACACACACATCCACTCAGTCACCCATACAGCCAGTCATACACCAACTCACTCACTAATACAGCCACTGATATATCCACTCATACACCCATACACCCACTCACACACTGTCAGTTACCCTTAAAGCTACTCACACACCCACTCACTCACCAATAGGGTGAATCACACAGAAACGTACTCACATATACAGTTATACACACACCCACTCCCTTATTCATACCAATACTAACACATACTTACTCACCTATACAGTCACTGACACAAGCACACACTCACCCATACAGCCACTCTCACAATCAGTCACTCACACATACAGTCACTCATATACTCCAACACTCACCTATACTGCCTTTCACATATGCAGTTACTTGCCCATATACCACTGACACATCTGTTCAGTCACCGACGCAGCCATACACACACTCAGTCACCCATACAGCCACTCACAGACGCACTCACTTATCCACACAGCCAATGATTCACCCACTCACTCATCCATGCAGGCAGTCACACACACCCTCACCCACCCACACAGACAGCATACACCCATACAGGTACTCAGACAACCAATCAATCACCCATACAGCCACTCAGGCACCCACTCACTAACCCATATAGCCACTTAGACACCAACTGACAGACTGATACAGACATTCACACAACCTAGTTACTCACTCAAACATTCACTAAAACACCTAATCACTCACTTATACAGTCAGTCACGCACCCACGGAATCATCCATACAGGCATTCATACACCGACTGATTCATCAATACACCTTGGTATATATATTTAACACTCAAAATTTTTAAAAACACTCACAGTCACTGGATGATGTCATCAGTGATGTCAGTTGAGATGTCGTCAGTGATGTCATCAGTGATGTCACTGACCATGTCATCAGTGATGTCACTGACCATGTCATGAGTGTTGTAATATGTGAGGTCATAAGCAGTGCATTGCGGGGGCGCGAGTTATAGTTAGCTCAGCTAACTATAACTGCTGAATTTCTCTGGTTTTGTACGTGTGAAACCTGAGCCTAACTATAACGTCTCTGTAACCTTTGGTTTTTTCAGTGAATATAATATGTATATACTGACTGATTGCTTACGATATATATATATATATATATATATATATATATATATATATATATATATATATATGTGTGTATATGTATATAGATATATATATATAGTGTGTGATTTGGATATGGCTGTTTCAACCACTGCCTTTCATATTTCACTCAAGGGTGTCTGGGTGTATCCTTCCACCTCAACTACAGTGCTTGCATTGTACTGCAAGAGGAACAGCTTTACAACTCTATACCTTTCTGCCCGTCCTCCCGTGTGTCTTGCTCTACTGCGCCAACGCTGCACACTTAAGCATATTAAACCCATACTTATTGGATTTGACAGTGCTTGTTTTGCAATAGTTTGGCTTAATGCCATATCCTGATTGTTCACAGTTGACTGGTTTATGGTGTATTGGCTGGTGACAAAGCTATATTTCTGTCTGGGGGTGACATTTGACGTGAGAGCAATACATTCAGCCTTTGATTATGACAAGTTAAATAAAAAGTAGAACATTTTGAGACCATTTACCACATGGGACTAACCCATTTTCATTAAGACCTTGAGACTCGCTCTGCAACTGATTGACCAAAATGTTATGGATTGAATCTGTGACCCTATCTGTATACCTTTGATTTGTAGGTACTCGCAATGATGGCTTCATCATTGTTTCTCCTATCTCCAAGATATTTTTTTTACCTCTTCAAGGCGCGGACCCTGCTTCTTCTGGTACCCTCTCTCACATTCTAGTTCTGAATTGACCTGACCAAACTAAAGGGCACATCATGATGCTGGTGGGACCGCCACCAACAGACCCTCGGTGGCAGTCCCACCGACATACAGCCCCTCGGGCCGACCGCCGCATTAGAATGCAGGCATTCGGATCTTTGTATTGGGGAGGATGGACCCGCCAGGATCTACTGATCCCAAAGGGGTGGCGATTCGACTCGTGTACATTTCCCACAGTCTTTTCACCACAGTCCCACCACCTGGCAAAGACTGTCAGAAAGGGACTTTGGGGGCCCCAAACTGGGCCCCTGTCCCCCTTGGGCCACTGCTAAGTGGCTGGGGGGGCACATGTAGTGCCCCCCCAAACATCCATGCACCGTGTGCCAGGCACCACATGGTGTCTGACACCAGTGCATGGATGTTTGAAAAATAACTTTTTCTACTACGGCTCCTGCTGCAACCCTTTTTTAGGCTGCAGCACAAGCCGCAGTAGAAAAATGCATTACCCGACCGCCTACGCGGCGTTCTAATCAAAATATGGCAGATGGGACCGCGACTACTTTTCAGCCGGACACACTTCCGCAGCGATGGCAGTGGGATGCTCGTTCGACTGCCATCGTAATGTGCCCCTAAGTGCTTTGAGAAAGCCCTCAACTTTTCGGCCTTCATAGGACTAAACATTTGTTGGCTGTGTGTCTACTACTAACAGCTTTGCTGTTGTACACCCATATGAGAAACTACTGTGGACATTTTGTGCTGAAAAAGCTGTAACTACTAGACTGAAATGTGATAATCAGTTTTTGGTGAACATGTCATGAAATAAATGCCTCCAAGTAATTAACCCTGAGAATTTACAGAATTACTACTGTCCGCCCTGTCCATCTACTTACCTCAAGTTTAGTTTTTTCTGTTTTCAAAAAAATATTGAATTGTATGTGGCTGAAGCATCCTCCCACCACATTGTGAGGTGAGCCTTGACCCAGCTCTCAAGGCCAACCAAGACTCAGCTGGTGAACTTGGAGAGGGAGAGCTTATGGTTGATGGGAATATAAAGGCATCTCCGGTTGACTTCACTCACACACACCGTATGAAGAAAATGTATGTTGAACCTTTCAGCATGGCAATAACACAGGCACAGTACGCCCCACAGTCATGTTAATTAAATATATCTTTTACTGTGTCTTTGGCACAGATCTCCAGCATAAACGTTGTAGTCAGAACTTTTTTAAAAATTAATTATGAAATGGCTCAACAGCCATCACATATTTACATTCAGTGCTTCGCTTGACCAACACAAATGCAGGTTTCTGCCTTTCCTAATTTACTTAGTAACTCATCATCCCTGTGCAGGAATAAAAACACTATAATATTCCAGGAGCATCATTTGACGAAATCTATATCCTGTTTTTCGAACCACAAACTCGAATAAAATTCTAGGCATGTTTATATGTGTATTTTAATCACGAGCGTCGGTAGTTATACCTTTTCAGATGTTACTTTTGGGACTAACAGCCGAGCACAAGATTCATAGCTCAGACAGAGGCCCTCAGATATAGCATAGCCATATTATAACTGGGGGGAACTAATGACAAATGTGATACATCATCTCAACGAAAAACTTCAAGCAGCCCATTGGCAAAACAATGAGTTATTGAACTACCAGTGGGCAGAGTTTAACTGACACATAAATATATATGTTTGGTACAAGAGTTTCACTTGCACAGTTGTCTAATGTTAACTTTCCCCTACTATGCCTAAAACAATCTGCGGATGGGAATTATTATGAGTTAAAATATGGGCTTGATTAGTTGTGGTTATGCAATCACACAGTACACTTACCGCCAATGGGTCCAGACAGCAATATCCACCTAATCACAAAGTAGAGCAGAACACTCAGGCACAGGGCGGAGGAACACACAATGACAAATTTATTTCCCATTACTTTCTTCTATATTTGTCAAATAAAAGTAATAAATTAAGGGACGAGCACCAAAAGAAAAAAGGCATTAGCTAAGCCAATAGACTGGATATTTGTATAGTACATATACATATTTGTGTAGGTGTCTAGGAGCTCTTGGCAGGATTGAATGCAATTATGCAATGAATGCACATTACTGCCTGGGGCCAATGATGCTTCTTATTGTCAAGTCACCTATGCAGTCATTATTGTTTGGGGCCACTGATGCTCAATAATGCTGGGGCTGTTTTGGATCATTGGCCCTTCAGCTCGTTCATGCTTGGAGCCATTGATGCTCATAAATTCCAGAGGCAATCTCAACTGCTCTATTTCCTATTGTGTGAGGTTTTGTCTTGCAGCCAGTATCCACACATTGTCAGCCCTAACTAAATCTTAACCTCAGCCACGGTCCGTGCAGGTAAGAGCGGTGCGGCCGGGTGGGGGGGTGGGGGGGATTTCGATGGACAATGCCGAGGGGAAATTAAAAGTAATTAATTTTCCCTCATCATCGTCCGTCGAAAGCCCTCCCACTGGGCCCCACCGCCCCAACCGCTCTTACCTGCACGGGCCGCGGCTGCTTAACCTGTACATACACATTAAAGAAAAATGCAAATAAAGAAAAAATCTGAGCAGCCGCACAAGAAACACGAGCCTTGTGGCTGCCACTTGGTTCATCATCATTCTAAAGATGAAATCTTCTGAAGAGGAATTGAACGGTTTGTCAACTGCCTCTGACACTCCCTGACTCTGCGCCAACATTCCAAGAAGGATGTGTTATGTTTCATCATACTGTTACGTTGTGAATAGAGGAAAACAAAGAATGCTTATTTTTTGATCAACATGAATAATCTTTAAAAGATAAAATTTACCTCGTATTTTGGGTTTACCTTTCCACTTGGACTGCAAATGTAGAGCAAACATTACAAAAATGCGCAGAACTTAGCCCATGTGGTAAAAATGAGGGGCATGCTGTAGAAATACGGAACTAGGCAGCCCATATATATATATATATAAACAAGCATTGGCATAGCCAATAGGTCTCGCCTTTGGGACCTTATAAGTGTTTAGCCATGCAACGGTTGATGTTGTTGCACCAAGGATATTGTGCTGCATAACTAAATACTTATAAGGTCCCAAAATTGAGACCTATTGGCTATGCCAATGCTTGTTTTCTATGGCCAATAGCATACTGGGGGAACTCAAACGCAGCCAAATCATTTCAGATCACTGCTTCACTTTTCATTAATTAAGAGCTCCACAATGAAAAATGATTTGCAATTTGTGCCCTGTATTATGAGGCATTGGAACTTTAAGGTCATTCCACATTTTTGGACCTGGAAGGAAAAACAGGGAAAGACTCCTAGAACTCAAAATTAGTAACACGCAAATCATCATCACTCCTTCTATGCACGAGCCATGGTCAAACCTGCTGCTCTCTCACTTCATGGCTTTTACAGTATTTAGTTTTCTTGTCTAGGCTGCAGTCTTTTTTGTCTCTCTCTTCTGTAACCATTTGCCCTTTCAGCTTACACCCCAAAATCCGCCCAGGCTTTTGTGACTGTTCGCCAGCCTTACCCGCTCCTCTTTCACACTATGTTACAAATCTCTGAAGCTCCATGAAATCAGAAATTGAGCATTTCCCTCAGGTCATGTGCTACTGGATCTGTTGTACTAATGATGTCTAAGCCCCCTGATTTTTCCAACCAAGCCCCTCAACTATCCCAGAGCCCCGTCTACTTCACCCAAGTGCCCCGGATAGGTACAGTAAAATTATTGATGTTCCTACCGTGGCAGGAGAACATGACCCCTCCATATGTAGTTTCTATAGCCCACACCACCTGTCTGGAGGATGATCCCCGAGGCTTGGGGCACCCGAGGCCCTACCCAGCAGTAGCATTGTCGACCATTAATATCATCTGTATAGCATAGTTTACTATTTGTGCTGTCCGAAGCACTTTCAGATACTTAGTGCTACTCTGAAAGTTGTAGAATTAGGCCCAAAGATAAAATGCCGCCGAGACGGGATCTATGTCGGGCATCATTTGCCCGTCCATTAATCACACATGCTATTTGCTCGTGGGTAAATTGTCGATCCCGTGCTTCTTCCTCAAATGCTTCCAGCAGGTAAAATGTATTGTGAATCTTGTTGGTAAATTCTTGCCACGTTTTACCTGATCTAAGGCCTGACCTGTTATCTTTCAGCTGCGACAGAATGCTCAGGGTCACCTCATACATAAGAATATTATCACCTCCATTAAGGTAGATCGGCCAGCATTTTACCTGACATTAAGGCATTGGCTGCCAACTCTGCACCACAGCTCGGGTGCTTGTTCCTGCGCTCCACGTACGTTCCAGTAATTTAGTTGTACAGTGTAGTGTGCACACCACAATTTCCCACGGAGCCTGAATGGCTGTGCTTGGCTGGCTTAGTAAAAAGGGTTCGGTGGCTGAGACCTTGGACGTCCGCTTACCGCCAGTAAAGCTGTGCCTTGCTGATGGCTGACTGGTCTAAGCTAGGCCTTGGAACTCGGCTTTGCTGCAGGTTAGCTAAGAATTGGTTCTTTTCTCAGCCCTTCTGACTGCCCGGAGAGCTGTGCTTACAGTTGGTTGAGAAGAACAAGACACCTGATTGAATTGCTAAAAACGGTTAGTGAATGACTGTCGAGATTTAGGAACTGTGGCCTGTCGGTCTCTTGTGTACGCAACACATATTGTGTGTGTTTTTTTGGAGTGGGGGTCGTTTGGGCTGTATAACAAAACCATGGGATCTGTGCCACGTTGTTTATTAGCTTGAGGATACACCCTGCTCCGAGGATATTAAATCCGATTTTACTATAAGGTACGGGCTTAAGAATCATGGCTTGTGTGTGTCTACCGACCAATGTGTGCAAGTTCGTAGCCTTTTCTAGTGCAGGATACGATGGTACGAGCTTAAAAGTACACATATCCGTGCCTCTTCCGACAATGCACAGTTCATTTCTTCATCCTTGAAATACCACTGGAATTCAATACCACACAAACAAATGACTCGCTGCGTTCATAAGTCTACCGGCCCACCGCTCCCGGCAGTAAATCACAATGCTTTCAAAATTACTTATTTTGTGATCAAAGGAACGCGGTGAGAACTGTTGTAGAGTTAGTGTAAGTCCACGTCTTAGGCTGGCGCTAATCTGTGGCCCTGATCTGTGAAACTCGTTAAACAGGGTGACGATGGTTGCAGCGGGTGCTGGGACTTAAGACAAGTAAAACCAGCACAAGCGCGCGCCTCGCGCGGCAGCAGAGGGAGGGGGCCTGCGCGATTCCCTTGCGGGAGCGTGCAGCAAGGCGCGATGATTGCGACCATATGGCGCCGCGCGCTCCGGCAAGGGAATCGCCAGACGTGCACGCGTTGCCATTGCAAGCAATGCAACACGTGCACGTTTTTGCCCCCAAAGCTGTGCTGATCGCTAAAGGTCTCTCCTATGCAGCGCATGCGCGCTGCGTAGGCGAGACCTAAAAAAACAGGGAAATAATCTCTGTGGTGGTTCTAGTTATTAACTAGTGTACTCATTAATTTTGCCTTGGATTCACATGTTCACAGAACATTCACTGCAAGGAACGGTTGTACAACTGGGTCCGTAGTAAACGTTGGAAGTAAACATGGCCAGTGCACCCTGTTACTGAAAATGCGATGCCAAAGGGCAGACGGGAACTTGCAGCTGCCATAGGGGTAGCCCATTACTGAAATGCGGAGCGGCTGTTTGAACAAGTCTTTCACTGTGGGGACAGAGACCCCGCCCCCGCAGGCATGCAGTGAGAGACTGCACCTCTACCCCTTTAGAGGGCTGGCTTCAGGGGGTGCACTGACTGAGCGCTACCTCTCTGTGGCCCACAATCAGTGCAACTTGTGTTGGCCTCTATGCCTCGGCATCAGTGTTCATAAGACAGCGCAGGCACAGAAGCAAAATGTCTCCCTCATTTCTATGGAGCGAAACCCCATGCAAATGAGTGAACGTCCTCTTAAGATAATGCCCGTACTGTATATGCGCCGGTGCTACCTGTATTACAGTAGGGCCGTACAAGGAGATGTGACCCCTTTTGTAGAACGGTAGTGCCTCAGGGGGGCTAAAATGGGCCACACACGCCCGCTGCTCCCCGGGGCACTCTACGTAACATGGCCACAGATCCTGAGTATGTGTTTACTTTTCATTCATTAATAATATAGTTAATATTTTGTATCAATTACTTGCACAAAACATACTCCAAAGGAAAATGTCATAAGTCATAAGTTAAAATGGGATCTATTCATCAAAGCATTTTTTGATTCTGTAAAATAGTACTACTTCGCATACTCACAGTTGGTATTCACTAAGGTATCGGCAGATATGTCTGCCTACTCCTGTCTTATCGCTTTTGTAAGGAGTTTAATGATGAGTTTCCAGATGTCCGCACTCATAGATGTACATTCTATGAGTAAACATGGGAGCATGGGTTGCTTTGGACGGGATCTATTGGGCACAGCATTCCCAATCTTTTTTAATTTTGCAAAAGCAGTTCCTCTACATCTTGTTAAACAAAACAACCATTCCTGAATTGTAAATATGGACCTTAATAGCCTCTCGCCAGGGTGATGTCTGCTTGCAAGAAATGAAAATGTGTGTTATTTGTTAATCAATAAATCAAAGGCTGCTTGGGATCCTGTTTGCGGCTTTAACTCATGAACACATTTGAGGCTTCATTGTGATAAATATTTATTCTTTTCGAGAATAAATATAAATACCTGCTGAAATCTGGAATGTGTCCTCCTAATGTAACCTTATAAAAATGTCTGAACTAGGTACAGTTTGATTGCATGTTACTGAAATATATTTATATATTAAACCCCCTGTTCTATCTTAAAAAACATGTTTTTTTGCAAATTCTGAGGCAGTCTATCTTATACTGTATGTAATACAATTTTAAAATAATAATTTGTATATTCACTGTGCTTTCAGTCACATGCTGGGACCTGGTAACATTATAAATACACATGACACTAGTCTCAACTGCATCAATTTGTATTCCGTTCTGTAACTCTGGTTACACACAGAGGCATCTGCAGTGACCACATGAACCAACTAAATAATAAAGAGTGCATTTCACATGAATTATTTTAACTTTATTTTTCATTTAAGGTATGTGCATTATTTTTTATATATATGTACCTGAAGGTGAAAGGCCAACAAAATAGTTGCAGAATATTTTGCTGCGACCCTGCCCTGATTGCACTTAGGTTAAGTTTCCACACTTTGTTTTAAGCAGCTCAACCACTGGTGGAAAGGGAGAGTGGCTGTAAAATGAGGAATATCACCTACAACAGTGGGAGCAAACACAAACGCACACCTACAAAAAGTAAAGTCAGTTGCTTTTACTAAAGTTACACCCACATGTATTTCAGTGGTACTGCAACCCTCCCTTAGACTTAGATCAAATCCAGACAAACCTTGAAGTGAGTGACACCCCACTAAGGGAGGGAGAGAGAGGTGTGGTGCAGCGGCCTGCACGGCTAATTTTGGAGCGTGGGGCTCGAAGGTTCGATCCCCAGCGGCAGCTCAGCTCAGCTTCATGTTTCTCCGGGCAATAGCTCACTTAATCTCCCTGACGGCCCCCAGCGCCTGGATACCCTTAAGGCTGACAAGTCGCGCTTTACAAATCTGGAATTATTGTTATTACTCATGGCTGCATACAGGTACTGTAAGGAAATCATGCATAACCAAGTGCAGGAAAAGAAATGGTCCTGCACCTAAAAATAGAAAATTTGAATTTTAAAAGATTTTAAAGAATAAAATAAAATAATCATTTTAGATATTTTAACAATGTGATTTATATGGTTGTCTGTGATAAAAAAATATTCATTATGTATTTGTTTTAATATTCATTTTAGACATCAATAATACCCATCTAATCACATTATTAAAAAAACGAAACAGAAAAAAAAATGAAAAGTAAGGTTAATAAAATGGTCACATGAATTTAGACAATTCAGTCACCCATATACATAACCCATATACATCACATTCTAAAACTGTTTAACAAAATCTAAAAATAAAAATAAATTAGAAAATAGAATGTATGTAAAAAATAAAGTACCTGAATTGATGTTCTCCTTTCAAAATCACCAATGGCAGTTCAAAACATTATCAAGAGTTTTGATTTTTATTGGTAACACCAGCGGGCTAGTAATTAACATCCAGAAGACCAAATATATGGTCTTCAATCCAGTAAATTCCACATTCCCCAATCCTTGCCTGAATGGCATCCCCTTGAGAGGGTATCCACTTTTGAATATCTAGGGGTCACCCTAACCGAACACATGAACTGGTCGACACACATTGCCAAAACGAGCCTTAAGCTAACACAGATATCAGGGGTCTGCAAAGTGCATAGGAAATCTTTCTGTAAACCAATCAACCCCACTGTCAAGATCTACAAAATGCAAGCTTTGGGTGCCAGTATGTATGGTGCAGAATTATGGGGGCATTGCTCCACGAAAGACATATCCAGAATAGAAAATAACTTTAACAGGCAGTTAGTCAGTCTCCCCCCCCCCCGCACCCCACTTGTTCCACTTCGACTTGACCTAGGTATTAGACCGATTTCAGAAGAAATTAGGCTTAGACCGCTCACTTTCTGGCTACGAATCTGGGCCACTCCGGAACTGATTTCTTATAGACTAGAGCTGGAGAAGGTATTGGGACTCCCTGGGGCTAAGAAACTACCCTGGTTTATGTACATCAGGGACACACTACATAGCATCGGCAAAACTAATATGTGGATTGATCCCATTGTGTCCTGTCCAGCAACATCTAGGAATGATCTTGTCAGGAGCTATAGGGGTCACAATCCTGCTCTCCTTCATGGGAGCACAACACTAGGCACTTTGACAGCATCCTTTGTTGGGATAAAAGACAACTATAGCCCAGAGTCCTTCCTAGACAAAATCCAGCCAGCCCTAGCTAGGAAACTCTATGTCCAATTTAGGGATGGGTCACTTTCTTTACACATATTCACCAATAAATGGGCAGACACTGTATCTATAGGGTGTTCTGCCTGTGGTGAAGCCGAAGAATCAGACCCGCATGTATTTTTCTTCTGCCCAGACTACAAAAAATGTAGATTAAAATGGTTGATACAACTGTGTAGAAATCTGGAGACCACTCACTGTGTAGAAGCATTTAGGCTCCTGAAATATGACAACCAACAACCGATCGTGTTTGCTGTCTCAAGATTTTTGTTTTCAATGTGGTGTATACGCAAGCAGTTCTTATGATTATACTACCCATATTTAAAGCCAAATTTCCTTGCACCTCGGGGAAGGCTCAGGCCAGTTTGCCAGGCACGGCCCCTTTTAAATAGCACTAATGCTTTTTACGTGCTAGGAACCTTTGACAGAGGAGTGTGGAGATTATTTGGGCTTCTGCTGCTAATTGCAATTGCACTTTAGGAAACTTTCTGCTAATGGTTTAAAGAGTTGGGGGCATATTAGCAAGGGCCATTATCTCCGCTTTTTTGGCTTTAAGAGCCAAAAAAGCGGAGATAATATTACCGCCCTATTACCAAGGCAGGTGCTAACATGCATTAACGCGTGTTAGCACCCGTTTTCCCCACGCCTCGCTCTGCATCTCTAATGAGATGCAAAGTGGGCGTTCCTTCCCAGGATAACAGGAGAAATGTCGCTAACCGACATTTCTCCTATTATCAAGCTGCAGGCGAACATGCAGAGCGATTAGAAAAGTAGCGCTAACCGCGGTTAGCGCTACTTTTCTAACACCTGCTCTCAGTATGACTTAGCCATGATATCCAATGGAAGGTGGATATCATGGCTGAGTCTGTCCTGCCCAATCAGCAAGCTATCGCCAAAAGTTGTGTGATTATCGCTGGATTTCCAGCGATAATCGCTAATTTGGCAGTTAGCGCTTGCAATTTTATCACTGTTGAGATGAGCGTTGCTGATAGCACGCTATCTCAGTGATAGAATTCATCGTTAGTCAGGCGATAATTATCCTCGCGCTAAGCGCGCTGAGCGATAATTATCGCCGGACCTTAGTAATCTGCCCCTTGGTTTTTATCTGAGTATTTTAATTAAAGTGACTTCTTTTTTTACCAAGGAAAAACTGAATATTTTATCCTCTATTTTTGTATGAATGCATTTTGTGCTTTTATGGCTATAGCTGAAAAGATGTAAGCAAGCAAGAAAAAATAACTCTATACAATAAATTGTAACAAAGTAAACATAACAAATTTGCATACAATACATGCAATGTAAATTGTTCATTAATAAAAAAATACATATAACTCATCTCAGATCTACCACTAATTTACTTATGCTCAAATACACATCATAATGCTTTGCCTCCCGCAACACATACACACGCACACAACTCACACACAAATGTTGCATTCCCCCTGTATTTTGAAACCACAATATCGCTGAGATACAATGTCAAGGAAAGAATATTACAAATAAAATATCTAGATGAGTTAGTCTAAGTTTTCTATACCTAACTCCACATGTATGTACCTACGTGGTACTTATATCTTCAAGGTACATAGATGTGGAGTTAGGAACAGTAAATCTACACTTCCCTACATGGACTTACCTTTCAATACTTAGGGGCTCATTATGATGGCGGGTGTACATCAGTCCGCCCGCCATCATAGCGGTGATAGGACCGCCCGCCAGACGTGCGGCGGTCCCACCAGACCAATTAGGATGCGCCCGCCACTATGGCGGGCGCATCCTGGCCTTTTAACATTGCGGGCGGTGCTGCTGGCTGCAGCACCGTTCGCAATGCCAAAATGCGACGATGTGCATTCCCATGCACAACGTGGCAGGCACCACGCGGTGCCTGCCACCTTGTGTTGGGAATGTAGGGGGGTACCATGGGTACCCCCCCAGTGCACCTACACCCTTCCCCCACACTGAGGGGGCCCGCAACGGGCACCCTAAACCAATCCCCGCCGGCCTTTCCATGGCGGCAGCGCCGCCATGGAAAGGCCTCTTCCAGGGCACATCATAATATGGTGGACGGTGCCTGCTAGGCACCGCCACCATATTAGTTGTCCTTTTCCCTCCGCCAGGCAATCAGTTCGTTTGCCTCCGGCGGAAAAGCGGCGGACGGACTTTGCGTCTGCCGTGATACCCACCGCCATCCTAATTTGGCGGTGGGGAAAATTCTCAGTGATGGCGGAAGGACCGCCACCGCCGGTCCGGCGGTGGCGGTCCTTCCGCCATCATAATGAGCCCCTTTGTTCCTCAATATTCTTGTGCCATGATATTGCTGGTGAGGATATTCAGTAGTATAAATCACAAATGTAGCTGATATCTGGTTTAATGCAACACAAGGCGAAGAGGGTAGTGTTCCCAGTACTAATGTTTGTCAGGTGTTTTTTATTTTCCCCGGTTATGAATATTTTGCTATTCTATTCAATTTTTACTTATAAGTGGTTTAGGTTGAGATCTTCGCCCATGCTACATATAACTACGCTTATCAGCGTGTACCTAAAATACACCCCTAAATTTACTAGTGCTTGTTGTAGTTTTAGTCATATGTGTCCATACCCAGCGATCATAGGGGCGTAGTTGCTGAATTGTTTCAGGGCAGAGATATAAAACCCGGGCGCAGGCAGATGTCTATGCCTCCAAAGATATCCACACAAGATTTATCTTTGAGAATCCATTAAACAACAATGATGAGATTATCAAGACATCAATAAATGTACACAATATATAAGAGGTTTTGACAGAAACAAAAGTGTCTGCTGTAGTGAACGTTTTTGGTATTGTTTAACACAAAAATGCAAATGTTAAGTTTTAGTCTCTGCCATTTAATTGATCCTCTATTTCGTCCTATCCCTAAATCACAGGGCCTGTGGGGAAGTGGGAGCTTGCCTCTTTTATGTAAACCGAGTCATTTTTGTTACTTGCTCAACTTGTTCAGCTAGTGTAAATTGTTTACGTCTACACATTATGGGCAGTAGACATATAGGGTTTTTTTCAGAACATTAATGTAGTTTTGCTAAAACGGACACACTCTTAATGTCAATAACAATGCACAAAGAGCCAGTAAGCCATAAAAACCTTTGCTAAATTAGATAATCTGAGTTGCGAAATATCGGTCATAGCACAAACTTCCACCAAGGAAACCATAAAAGCAATTAGTGTACCTAACTCTGCACAAAGCCCAAATATCATGCTTAGAATTATGCAATAACTTTATCCCGGAACATAACCTTGACGTTTACATAAAACAAATGCATTTAATTCCCAAATACCAGTATTACATTTGCAGTAATAAACTCAATTAACCTTTACTATTTTTCGCTAAAGAATAGCGTTCATGTTTAGCAAATACATGAGTGCTGAATCAAAATATCAGCTTATCATTTTCATCAAGCCTCATGTTTACTACTGCCACTCAAACAGACTTTGTCTCATCTGCTCATGTGTCACTATCACATGCCAGTGTTTGCCACCATAAGGCAGTGGAAGTCACCAGAGGTTAGGGATGCTCATCATAAAGAAATTATGCCCACCATATGCCAAGTTTTGCTGCCATTATGCAAAGGAGGTGCAATAAGACAGGGACAACAAAAAATCAAACAAGGCCGCTGTTTGTGGGAACCACCAGTCTGCCAGGTAAGGCAAAAAAATGCAAGGCCCAAAAAGGGCATAAAACACCATAGCCAGCATAATGCCGAAGGGGTGCAGAGAATAGCAGGGCTGCCATCATGGAGGAGCTGGGGCTTAGTGGCCAGAGCTGATGACCTTGGAACTTGGGGAACCAGGTTTGAATCCCAACTTCAGCTCAGCATCCTGCGATTCTTGGCAAAATCAGTTAATCTCCTTTTGATTAAAAACAAAAGTGTAATATAGGCTGGTTGGTTCTGCTGTAAAGTGATTTAATACCCTGAGGCCACATTTTTGCTATAAAAAAGTGAGGAAAAAAAAATAATGGCAGATTTTTCAATAAAATGCCTGCTAGGGCCACCGTTATACCATGAGGTGGGCACCAATAAGCTAAGGAAAGCATACCGAGCCATGACCAGCTTAATGTTAAGGGCTGCCCCATGTGCTGTGGCCTCCAATACTCCAGGCTGACCACCATTGTGCCAAGGGGGACACTAGACATCAGGAGTATCAAAAATCAGCCAGGTTTAGCCTTACTCCAACTACGGCTACACTATAGTTAGATACACGAAGGAAAGAATTGGGAACCAATAGTGCCAGAATCAGTTTAATTTGGAAAGAGAAGCACATTCAAATTATGAGGGAATATGGAAAAATAAATCATATAGTTTGTATGATCTGAATGTTTAGAAAATGCCAATGCAGAAGCTTGTTGTAGTTCATTGTCTCCCACTTCAAACTAGCTCTCAGGGAACTACCTAGTTGTTCAGTCAGATCATCCAGGTAAGTTTGCTTGCGGCTATCAAGTAGGCATATTGTGGGAAGACTTGTCAAAATCCTAGCCCTTGCATTTTGTTGCTGTGCTTGACCTTATGGGGCCACAGGCCTATTTTGCCCACTAGCTTAGTGCTTGTCTTCAGCCTGGTAGTCCTCTCTTCAACATGGCCTTTCTGCCAGACCTCCTCCACCTTCCACCATCCCTTAAACTGCTGGTCCTTCTTGAGTACTGTCCCACACTAGGAATAAAAAATCTACCAGCACCCCAGATACTGGAGATTCTAGCAACCCCAAGAAAACCCCCAAAAAGATTAAGTATGTTGAGTCCAAACTCCTTCCTGCTAAATGTTCTACAATACTTTTTTTAAAAGTCTAAGAACAAAGCTAAATCATGCTCTTCTGTGAAAACCCTATTGAGCCCTCTCCTCCCAAGGGTTCCCTTAGGGATGTTACTAGTGATGTTGAGGACTTAGGGCCGATTCCTCCCTCTCCATGACCCGACAGGTCAACGCCGTCGCCTCCAGCTGCTTCAACACCCTCCGCATCCTCCGAAAGACCTTCAAATGGATCCCCCCCGAATCGAGGAAGACCGTCATCCACGCACTCATAATCAGCAGACTGGACTATGGAAACGCCCCCTACGCCGGGATCAACAAGTCTCTGCTCCACAAACTCCAGACCATACAGAACATCGCAGCCAGACTCATCCTCACCATCCCCCGACACGAACACATCACCCAACACCTGCGTAACCTCCACTGGCTCCCCGTCGAGAAGAGAGTTACTTTCAAGATACTCACCCACGCCTTCAAATGCCTCCACAACACCGGACCCCAATACCTCAACGAGAGAATCTCCTTCCACGTACCCAAGAGAAACCTCCGATCTGCCGACCTCGCCCTCGCCAAAACCCCATGCGTACGCAGAGCCAGAACAGGTGGAAGAGCCTTCTCCTACATCGCGGCCAAGACCTGGAACGAGCTCCCGACCGACATCAGACGCGCCCCCTCCTTGAACATCTTCAGGAAGACGCTCAAGAACTGGCTCTTCGACTGAAAGGATCTGCTTACCCCCCCAGCCCCCAGCGCCTTGAGACCCTCATGGCAGGGGCGTAACACAGGCCCCCGCATCCCCCGCGGTGCAGGGGGGCCCCCGAGCTGCAGGGGGCCCCCTCAGCACGGTACTCGGGTTTGAGAGCTCCGGATTAAATCCGGAGCGGGGGCCCCTCCGTGTACCTTGCAGGGGGGCCCCCTCAACTTTCGTTACGCCACTGCCTCATGGGTGAGTAGCGCGCTTACAATTCCCCTGATTGATTGATTTATATCTTGGGCAGTATGTATACTAACTCACAACAGAGTATACATGCCGGCAAGATAAGGTTCGGCCCCCATATTTAAAAACAGGCAGACCTTAGGTTTAATCATGGCAGAGACTGCTTCATCTCTACAGTGATTAAACCCCTCAAATGGCCCTAACTTAGATGGGCGGTATTAGAGGTCAGTTTTCACTGCCCGTCACCACCAGCCAAAACCCTGGTGGTAAGGAGCAATGAAAACTGATAAATGCTCCCCTTGCCATGTGAAGTGACTCCCATGGCCAGGGGAGCAATTTCTTTTCAAAAATGTAATCCCAAAATGATTGAAAATAAAAAGCAAAACCAGTTTGGTGCAGGGCTCTGTCATGCTGACGGAGCCCTGCACCAAACTGTAAACAGCATTGACGGGAACCTATGTGATGGTGGTTCATGCCAATGTTTTAGAAATGATCGCCAGCTATGTGGTGATTTCTAAATAAGGAGGGCAGCTCCTCTATTAGGGCAAAGAAGTAATTTACTCCACCTCCTTGACAGAGAAATGGTCTGCCCGTCTATATGTAAATTAAGCCCTTAGTGTCCTCACCCTCGTGACTAACAAGGAGGCAAAGTTTGATATGGATGTAAATTCTGATTGTGAATATATTTGTGACATACTGCTATTGTCAATATGTTAGGCATCCATTTTCAATGGAGTTCCATTGTTTTAAACATTACTTCTTTCTTACATCAAAATAGTGAACCCATATTTGACACCCCAGGAGCTTTGCAAACTGAAGTCCATAGAGTGGTTGCCTATTGAATATGTAGGTGAATTTGCTGGACATTAACATCAGAAACCCATGGATAAGGCTAACCTCAAGGCTGAATGCCATAGACCCACCCTGGGTGACCAAGCTTGTTCCACAACAGAAGAAAACTCAAAACTAGCTCCCTTCTCCTCCATTTGGGCTGTGATCCTAGGCAGGGCATCAACAATGCCCTGATATGTTAGGGAATGCTTATCCCACTCTCTCTGCCAAACAGGAAATCCATCCTCATGCGCCTCGATCCTAAAATATCTGATGGCCTACAATTCCCTATGAGGATTCCTTTTTGGTGAATCACTTCAGACGACCATCTCTAAATTCATGAACATTTTTTCATTGAACTCTGATCAGCCTACCATAATGGCAGTCTCCTTCGAGAGACGCTTTTGGCTCGGCCGGTAACGTGTGGACATCCCACAGGCCATGGAAGAAATCCATCCTGGCACTAGTATTTCTATGCAAGCATCATCCTTGTGGAATTCTCTTCCAGAATATTTACACAAGGAACCTGGATTCGGGATATTCAGAAAACATTTGAATACTTGGCTATTGAAATAAGTCATCCACTGTTTGTTTGTCCCCCCCCCACTAACTCCTACAATTGCCTCACTCTATTACTCCCCCACCCCAAAGAAACCTTATATGAACGTGCGCTCTATCAAGTTTCTTTAACTTAACATAAAACGTCTTCTTTTGCGGCCAAAGCCCCAATTCTGTGGAGAGACATTTTGAGACAGAAAATGAGGATATCACAATAGCAGCCAAGCAAGAGGTGCCTACTAATTTTTCCAACAGACGTCTAGCTCTGCCTCATTCATTTTTTTTACCCTCCACCACACTTGCCTTCCTCACTAAATGGAAAAGGATTACAAGATACCCTTGGGTTTACAAACCATCCAAAGTTTCCTTGCCAACTTTTTAGTACCCTGATTCCAGTTGCATTTTCCCCTCGTAATTCTTTTCCTCAAAAAGAATCTTTCCTGGTGGGGCAGAAGGTACAAGAGTTGTTATGGAAAAGGGAAAGTGCCCCTGCCCAGTAGTAAGGAGGTTTTGTGCTGTGGCTCACAAGAATGTCAAAGGATCATGACCAGTGTTAAACCTCTCGTCCTCTATCATCACTTCAGATGGAGGGGGGAATTCATTTTCTCTGGACACCCTCAAATCAGGATGCCCATCTGGATCTGAAGGACACTCACGTCTCCATCCCAATCTACCTGCTTCATTACAATTTTGTCAAGTTCTGGTGTAACAGGTGGCATTTAAAATTCAGTCTCCTCCTTTTGGGCCTATCCTCCACCCCTTGGTGTTTCACCAAGCTCTCGACTGTCTGTTCCTTCTTAAGAGCTAGGGGGATTGGCCTAATGAGATACATAGGCGAAATCCTATTTATGGGCCAATTCCCAGAGACCCTCCACTTCACCTCTCGCTCACTGTCAGTCTTCTACATTCCATAGGATTGGTAGTGAACATCAAGATGCCTGCCTGCTTCCCACCCCAGGAAACAGAGTTTCTGGGCTTTATAGTAGACATGCTCCTGCCTCTGGAAACTTCCCAGGGACAATCTTTGCTACAATCAGAAGGAGCTCTGCCAAGCACTCTTATGCCCCTCACTGTCCTTGAGACAACCGGTAAGCCATGTAGCCCTCCTCCCCTCCTACAAACAGTTGACATTTCTATGCACCCCTACATCACAGGGCCCTCTAGCAACGGAAGGTTCTGCACCTCCCCCAAGATCTCTCATATTCTGCTCAGATCACCATATACAGGGACTGCTAAGAAGAGTTTTTTTAGTGACTGACAACTATTGAAGCCTGGAAGATCATTTCAGCTCCGCTTCAGATCAGTTTATCAAATCAGACAGGAGCAATCTGGGCTGGGGTGTAAAATCTCCAGGGTCTCTCTATTAGGGGCTCCTGTTTCCAGGAGGTGTCCTTTATCTGTATCAATTTCTGAGATTTTCTTAAGGGAACGTTTGTTATCAAAAGTTTCCTCCAACACAGGCCCAATTGCTTTATTCTCCTGTGTTGTGCTTGCTATATTTTGAACATGGCATATATTGACTCCTGCTTGTCCTTACATAAAATATAGTAAATCAAATTTTTATGAAGCACAATAAGCCAGAAATTACAAACCCGCCCTCTCTTTGGACCTTGCTGTAACAGGCAGTATTATGCTTTACCTTATGCTGTATTTCTATGCCTACTTGCGTTCCTTGTGTGCAATGTGTATTTTTTTATATATATATTCAGTTTAATCATCTATGGCATTTTACTCCTGACATAGAGTTTTCATAGTCCTGTTTTAATTCTATTTTTTTTCCTTCCAGCCTGATGAATTCGGCTAGTAGGACCAAGCAAGTTTATTTCCCAGACTGTGGCTGTTACTTCACCCAGGTATTCTGCTTGACCAAGCCAACACTTTCTCAGGCTTCCTGCAATCTACCTTGTTCCATTACTGAATTGTTCTGAGCTGCTTCGGTCATGCATTTACAGTGTCACCATAAAGCCCCAGTGGTGACGTTATGTTTCGATTGCAGCTGGAAGTAGAACATTTAAGCGATAGCCATATAATGTCCACGTTGTCTTAAATGCAATTTACAAATCCTTCTCACAAGATAGGGAATTCTTTATTTTTTAGATGTGTTGCTGCCTTTCAAAAAGAAAAAGGTGATAAATGGAATGGTTTATAAAAAAAGTAATGAGGTTCTTTCCAAACCAGAAAGCAGTGGGAAACTAATCAACTTGGAGAAGGAGTCTTTCAAACAGAACTTTGATGTTACCAGACGACCCAATAGGGGCATTTTCTATGGTGCAACTTGCAAAGATCCACAACACTGCAGTTGTGATAAATGTGTTAGTTATTAAGAGCACCCCAGCACATAAACAAGATATTCCAGGTCCTGGCTCAACTGAATTTGAGTGGAACTGTCAGTCAAGTTAGATCATCACTGTCACTGCATGTCATGAATCCCACTTCTATAGCCCTATTGCAAAGATACTATCCACCTCCTTTACCAAAAATATCACAACAAAGAAATAGGAGGAAATACAAAAAACATTACAATGTACAAATCAATTAATTATGTATATGCACTGATAGCAGTAAACAGAGCTACAACAATGAGATATAAAAGGTAACATTTGTACAGCCAAGAAATGAGAACTAAAGAAAACATATACACTATGACACACTTCCTTGTTAGATACTACTCGGCAGAGATTCCAAATTCTACCATCCTCATCTTTTATTGCATTGTGAAACACTTTGAAAACATTGTATGGACCAGAAAAGTTTGACATTCCTCTGGATCGTGTAAGATTTTTTATTGCAAACACATCTCCTACTCTAAAGTCACGACTTGCAACAGCCTTTCGCAAGTCCTAATTTATTTTCCAATTTGCCACACATCTTTATTCTCTGGTTGGACCATTGTCAATCTCCCAGTCAACACTGTTTTCCTTATCTAAAAACACCCAACCTGGTTAAAGTTCTGTATTCTCTTTTCTCCCTCTGAACAATTCAAATGGTAACTTTCCTGTGGTTGAATTAGGAGAAAATCTATAAGCATACAAAAAGTTCATCAATCCTTCCTTCCAATTCCTGTCTGCACTTAGCTCCAATTGTATGCACTCTTTTAGTGCCCTATTAAACCTTTCCACTGTGCTATTAACCTCAGGATGATACAAAGAACACTTTTTATGTTTTATTCCCGTTTGGATCAAAAACTCATCATCATTTTATATAAATTGTGGGACTTTATCAGTGAGGATATAATTGGGTAGTCTTTCTCTACTGAACATTTTACTTAAGAAATCAGCAATCCTCTTAGTTTCAATACTACCTACAATCCTTATTTTAGTCTATTTAGAAAACTGATCCATGAGAACCAAAGGATAGCTGCTTGATCTCTCACTATTTAAAGGGCCCTCTATGTCAAAAGCAATAATCTAGCAACATTTATTGGGCATTTCTCTACATTCCTTAGGTGGATTCCTCATTTTGTGAACCTTATCAATGTTCACACAATCTTGACCGTCTCTAACGGTTGTATGTTGGAACAACGAGTACCTCAACAACGACTACCTAAACAACGCAGTCTCTAGTATGGCCGCGTCTCAACCACGATTATTTTTACCCCACATTCCTTTACCACGAAGTTTTGTAGTAAAGGAATGCATGGTAAATGGCCTTCTAACCCAAACCGCTCCCACCCCCTAAAAACTAACACGAACCCCTCCCACCCCTAAACACTAACATGAACCCCCCCACCCCTAAAAAACGAACACGATCCCCCAACCCCTAAAAACTAACCTGAACCCCTCCCACTCACTAAAAACTAACACAAACCCCCACCCCTTAAAAACTACCCCGAACCCCTCCCACTCCCTTAAAACTAACACGAACCCCTCCCACCCCTAAAAACTAACACGAACCCCCACCCCTTGAACACTAACCAAAAGCCCTCCCACCTCCTAAAAACTAACACAAACCCCTCCCACCTCCTAAAAACTAACACAAACCCCTCCCACCCCCTAAAAACTAACACAAACCCCCCACCCCCTAAAAACTAACCCGAACCCCTTCCACTCCCTAAAAACTAACACGAACCCCCACCCCTTAAAAACTACCCCGAACCTCTCCCACCCCCTAAAAACTAACACGAACCCCTCCCACCCCTAAAAACTAACACGAACCCCCCACCCCCTAAAAACTAACCCAAAGCCCTCCCACCTCCTAAAAACTAACACGAACCCCTCCCACCCCCTAAAAACTAACATGAACCCCTCCACCCCCTAAAATCTAACCTAAATCCCTCCCACCCCCTACAAACAAACACGAACCCCCACCCCTCAAAAGCTACCCCAAACCCCTCCCACCCTCTAAAAACTAACACAACCACCCCACCCCTTAAAAACTAACAAAAACCCCTCCCACCCCCTTAAAACTAACACAACCCCCCCACCCCCGAACTCCTCTTACCTGTGCTGTTCCAGTCTGACGCTCCTCTCAGCTCCACCCATCCCGAACACTAAACCGACTTAGCCTTAACCACACACATGCATGGTTAAGGCTAAGTCGTTGTTCGGGCAAGTCGTTGTTCGGCTTGTGCGACTCCGGAACTCATTGTTCCGGAGTCGTTGTTCAGGATGTTTCCTGTCTCTAACCAATTTTTCAGTTTGGATATCCATCCCAGGACACCAATAGCTCAATCTAACTCTTGCCTTGATGCACTTAATGTCCTAGCTTCATAACTTTCTCTTAAGTGCAAGAGGCACTACCAACCTACTTCCACATAATATAGTGTCTCCATCAGGGCACAACTCATGTCTCACCTTCCAAAACACATCCAGCCCAAGGACTCTCTTTCTTGGTTCCCATCCTTTCTACATAGCTTCATCCACCTCAAGTAACACGAAATCATCATGAAACACATTCAACCGTTCTTGTAGCTAAATTGCTCCTTCAATCTCATTACACACTTTGACTTGTTCATTATGTTCATATTCTTCCTCCTCAACAGCCAATCCAAGTCTCGAACGACACACCACAACAGTGGTGCTGGGACCAGGGACATAACAGATAGCAAAACGATATTCCTGCAGCCCTTCAATCAATCCACCTGATGCACATGGAGACAGCATCAAGACCTTTCTTACTCAAAACTTCCAACAAATGCTTAAGAAAAATAAAAACTGTGATATTTTTACCCCACACAAAGTTCTGCAATTTCTTAATGGCCCTAAAGGCACTCAAAGTCTCCCTTTTTCACAGTAGAGTAATTAGCTTCTGCCTCATGTACGGATCTGGAAATATAGGTTATGGCCCTATACTCTTCTTCCCCTTCCGTTTTTCTACAACACAGCACTTAGACCTACCTCACTTGCATCTGTCAAAATGAAACAATGTTGAGTTGGATCAAAACACTAAGGGCCATATTATCAAGAACGGGCGATAACATATCGCCGCTTTAGCGGCAGGAAACTACCGCTAAAGCGGTGATAAGGGGCTTGATAATATGCCCTATAGAATTCCAATAGAAGCCCAGGTTTGATGTCCTTCACACCAGAACCTGGGCTTCTATTGGAATTCTATAGGGCATATTATCAAGCCCCTTATCGCCGCTTTAGCGGCAGTTTCCTGCCGCTAAAGCGGCGATATGTTATCGCCCTAAGTTGTTAAAGCATTCTCTATTTTTCTTCACACTGAGGAATTCTCTCTCACATTCTTCAGTCCACAGAAACTCCTTCTGTTTTTTGAGTAACACTCTCATATTGATAGTCTTAGAAGCCAAATTTGGAAACAATTTCGCATGGAACTCTAACATTCAAGAAACCATTAGTTCATTTTAAGGATACTATGACTACATTTCACCAAATACATGTTTTCTTAATTATTTTCTTTTAAATAAATGCCTAATACGAGAATGTATCCATGAATGAGTCATCTGTTAACCTGCTGAGTTAGACAGGATGTCCTTTCTCTGTCCAGATCTATACAGCACTTATGCATGAGCATTGGACTCAAAGAACTATGGGGCAGATATAGAGTTTGGAGGTCAGTACTCCATCCGTCAGGGTAGCAAAGGATGTTATATCCACCCCCCTGCCAAACTACCATCTGCCAAATTTAAAGATCAACTCTGGCAGTGTTCTCTGTACCTTGACAGACACTCTCATGAGGGCAGTTCCTGTCAAGGTACAAAATGTTTGTGGGCCGCTGATGTCGGTTAGATGGATGTTCACCAAACGTTTGCAAAGTTTTTTTTTTTCAAAAACAAACTCCCAAAGTTGGAGTTTGTTATTAAAAAACAAAAAGATAATGCCCCCCCCCACCCAGGGAGATTTTTTTCCTAAATGTGGGTGAAGTCATTGTTTGTTTTTTCTGTCCCTCAACTGCAAGTTTTACTTGGCAGTGTTGGACTGAAAAAAGAGACATCTCACCGTCCACTCTAAAAAGGGTGGGTTGTGTAATGCCATTCCTCCGATGCCCCCTGCTACATTGGGCTGTCTGAGGAAGCTTTCTATCGATGGAGCCAAAGGGGCCACGTCAACAGAAAGCTAACGGACCTACCGATCTTAAATAATGTGGGTGGGCCATCAGTTTGGTGTTTGCAAGAGAGTACCCTGTCTGCCAAACTCTAAATCACTGGCTCTTGATAGAGAAAAATATTATGCAAAAATGGGAAAGCAATGGCAATAGCACAGTTTTCAATTTTATTAATAGAGATGTTTGGAAGAGTTGGAGTGAGATCGAGCCCGGTATTAGATATTACATGGATACATTGCAGTGGTCATATATACAGATTAGGCATTTCCTAAAAGACATAGATCTGGCTGCGCTTGTGTCAAGACTGGACCTCATAGAGGATTTGATAGAGACAAGCACACATAGATCTATCAATTGTTGGATATCTATCTTTAGAAAGAACATTATTATTATGAAAATATATGAGAAGGCATGGGGTAAGTGGCAGGGCAAGTAAAATATTGAGCTCTCTTGATAGCCTGGAATAAGATTAATAATTATAATGCCACACTATTAAAAGGGGCTAATTTTAGAAGAATGCAATTTCATGCCAAATGGCTATTATATAGAACTCCTGTATTTTTGCATAAAATATACCCACAGGTGTCTGATTCATGCTTTCGATGCTCAGTAGGAGGGGAGGGTAGCTGGACTCACATCATCTGGAATTGTCAGAAAATAAAAAATGTTGGGATGATATTGATAGATTTTGCTCTCAGTACTTGGAACCAGGGATGGTTATAGATGCCCAGACCACTGTTCTAGACTACTCTCCAGATATGCACATCAGCCCTTTACAGGAGAAACAATTATTTACTATTGTATTAGTTGCCAGATCTTTGATATTGCAGAACTGGCGAATGGAAGTTACCCCAACATTCCAGCAGTGGTTAAATAAAATGTGAAGGATTGAGGAAATGGAAAAAAGATATGCTTTAAGGTCGGGCTCTTATTCTAAATATAAATTGCTGGGGAGTTTTTTTTTTTAAGGGAAGTAAGAAGTTAGGATGTAATATAAATGTTTTAATCTTGGCAATACGATGGGCAATGTGGCAAGGTGCAATAGGAAATGTGCAATATTCATCAGTGTCATCTATTATCCTGAAACGTCAAGAAGGCGGCTTTACTATTCTCCTTCAGAATGTATTTTTAATCCACCTTTAATATGTAATATGATGTATGGAATGTATAGGTGTCATGTAGCTTTTATTTAATAGGCATATCTTAAGCTTTACATTCAATATTTATGATGTTGATCATGTGATTGTTGAACTCTCTGAAATAAAAATATTTATAAAAAAAGAAAGAAAAGAAAGCCAATGGACCTACCAATCTAAAATAGGGTGGGCGGGCCATCAGTTTAGTGTTTGCAAGAGAGTACCCTGCCCGCTAAACTCTAAATCACACCCAATGTTTCAAAATAATCAAACTTCATCTACTCTCATATGTGACAATTCAAAATCTCTGCATTCTGAGGGATACAGAATGCTACATCCATCCTCTGCCTAGTGGAAGCTCAAGAGCAACCACATCAATACAATGCTTTTCAAGCATTCTGAATCCTCTTGTGTAGATGTCAGCATCATGTGAACTTGGCCATCACAGACTAGGCATCTTGCAGTGGACTTGTAACCAAAGCTCATAAGTCTCTTGAGAGTAATGTACCAGATATCTCCTGGGACCACGGACAATAACAATCATGTGCAACTATTCAAACACACACACTGGTTCTCATCTAAGTATGCACATGTTTGCTTACACAAATTTGCAAAAAAAGCACACACAATACATCTATGCTCCAGCCATCCCTACAAACTCTTACCCCTCATTTACCTATATAGCTGCAGCACAGTGATGGTGTCTTATTGTGCTTTCCTTGTCCACAGAAGTAAAGCATGCCTTGCCTCCTCAGGACTCGGTCATGGGTTACAGGCAGCATTTAATTGCAGCAGCGTGGGGGCTTATGCAGTCTCTGCTGTTGCTGACACCAACATTCATGCATGGTGTATTGCAGTAGCTTGAAGTTGCTGCCAGCTCGGTTCCAACATTGTTTTCTTTGGCCTAGTTTTCCATAATTTTCCCAGACGAATTCTGGAGCTGACTATGACCTCACCATTTCCCATCTTGTCACACTCAGGGCAAAGGCCAGGCAGGTTCACTGGCTTCTGACCAAACTATGACAAAATGTGAAGAGATCTGTTTAGACTATAACTCATCTATTTATTTTCTATTTTTTGGATTTATAGAGCGCATGGCTGCCCAAGGGCTTCCCAGCGCTAAAAAGAGCTCTGACAGTGAACAAGCTAAGCCAACGCCTAATTATTGTGGGAAAAGCCAGGTTTTCAAATTCTTCCTGCAGGCTAATTCGTTTGGGGCAGCTCGAATTTCCAGTGGGAGGGCACTCCACAACTTAGGTATCAGATGGGTGAAAGATCTGCCTCCCCATCTGACTCTTTTTACTCTGGTAGTTTTAAGGAGCTGTTGCTGGGTGGATCTGAGATGTCTAGAAGGGATGTACCTGGATATCAAGTTCCTCAGTTTTTCCGGCCCAGAATTGTTAATAGCTTTACGAGCTATGCAAAGAGTTTTAAACTTAACTCTAGCCTCAATGGGTAGCCAGTAGAGCTGTTTAAGTGCTTCCTTAGCAGAAATGCGGTTGGGGATCTTTAACAAAAGTCTAGCACTTGCAGCCTCCTAGTGACATACTAAGGTGAACCCAGATAGAGGGAGTTTCCATAGTCATCAATGAAACTAACTTATCCCGCCTCTACAAAGCTGGAAAAGAGTGAAGTCAAAGCAGTGCTTGATTTGTAAAAGAATGAATGCTGGTGCCAAAAGCTCTGCTCAGAAGCCCATGGCTAGTGCAATAAAATGTAGATGGCCGCATACCAAGGCTGTGTAGTCTTGAATCCACCTCATGCCTCTTTAATCCACTACCAGATACTCCCAGCCCCTTTATCTCACTCTTGCAAGTTCCTGTTTTCTCCCATTATGACAGTCTTCCATCTTCACCATTCGCCGTCTTTCTGCTTTGTTTGTTTTCCCTCTCTGGCTCTCAGTAAATGTCTGATCAAAATAAGTGCTGGCCTCCATATATGAGTGCTGGGGGCCCCCACTGACAACCACTGGCTCAAATTTAGCACTGAATCAAAGCCTGATCAGGGATCATGGCCAATCCTCCTGCCTCAGGCAAGGCAGGCCAGTCCTGCCCCCAAAGTGAGTCTGAAATTAAGGACATGGAACTTACATCCATCAGAGTGAATCAGAGATCTGCACAAGAGTGCCCACTGTGTGCATTTGTTGTTCTGATTCTGACACAGCATTCCTTTACTGAATGATTATTGCCTTTATTCTGGTCACACGACTGAACTAAATCCAGCAAAGTTTCTAATTAGGCTGAAACCGGAATAGTGTTGCTTGTGTTTCCATTCAGAGAGGACATGGCTTGGCTCTTTAGGCTGGACTGTTTCAACTGAAGAAGAACCAAAGCTGATTTACCTACAGTTAGTTAGTTACTGTATGGAGTGGTGTACTGGAATGCAGGAGCGGCCGATGCAGGTAAGCGTGGTGGGGCGGCGCAGGGCGGTGCAGGGAGGGGGGGTTGACAGACGATGGAATGGGAGTTATTTATTTATTTAATTTGCCCTATTCCGTCGTCTGTCGAGTCGACATCTCCCCGCCCTGCCCCACAGCCTCACCGCACTTACATGCACCGGCCGCTGCTGCTGGAATGTATCCCCTCTTGACTGCCAGTGACTGAGACGTTTTGAAAGTATTTCACCAATCACCTTTTAGGTTTTTTGGTTTCCTCAATGCTAAAACTGGGGAACATAATATTTTTATGTCTGCACCTGTCGATATTGGGCTATTCATTTTCAGAGGAATTCCAGATGAAAATCTCAAATTTCCAAAAGGGTTACACAGAGATCTCTTTACCTATTAATACGTAAATATATGGGTTGAGATGTAGATCTCGGCCTGAACATACTTTTACGTTTTTAGTATTTACCTATATTTACAGTAGCACATCTTGAAAGCTGAGCCAACCCTAGGTTTCCAAAAGTACTATTGGGAATGTCATGTGACAATTCCCGCAGGATCTTTTTTCTACTTTACGGAGCTCTAATTAACATAGAAATGTGCACATGAGAAATGGAGCCACCTTTGCAAATGAACATTGTTTTGCTTTTTTCTCTGCAAGGAAAATATTTTTCCCTGGAGAAAGTTTTACCTTTGCATCTCCATTAAATCTGGGAGAAGTTGGAAGAGACAAAATGAGTGAAATCACACAGAAAGAATTTCACGTTAATGCATCGGGGATGCAGGAAAATGAGTTTTTGATTAAGAGGGGAGAAGACGCTACTCAATCAGCACCCACAATGCATTTCAGGGTAAACCACAAAAGTCACTAAATTAACTTATGCTTTACCTTCTGTTAGCTCGGCACAAATGCTGTCAGGCTTAACATAGAGGAAATGTGTAAAGTATTTATGCAGCACACAAACAGTAATAAAGTGAAAATACAACAGAGGAAAACTTTCAAAACAACTTAGAAAATGACAGTACATTTTACTAAATAAGTTGACACCAAAATGAATTAAATCCAATCAGTAGAACGGGTGTTATGAATTTCTAATGTTTTTAGTGAAAAATAGCACCTAAAAGATCAATGCGCAAACTGCGGGCTTCCAGTCATGCGAGACCAAGGCAAAGTCAAAAGTTATGGCCAATCACAATGGAGTGCAGTTCGGATACACAAGGTGGATTGAGCCTGGTCTCAGCTTAACTTTGGACTTAAAAGAATTTTCAAGAAAAAGTCTCTAGTGGGATGAAAGTCAAAAGTCTCTAGCGGGACGAAGCTGCAGGCTGGAGACAATGACGGCTCCACGAGGCCGGACACTCTCCCTGAGATTTCCAGCTGAATAAGATTTGCTGCTGCAGAGAAGAACGTAGAGGGAGATACTGCAAAGTCAGGCCAACCTGCGATGCACCCTGGGTGGACCGGCGAGCAGTTAGGTCCCAGTCTCCTGTCAATTTTCTGGCCATGTTTTTAGTGGAACTTTTTCCAATTCCCATGTTTCAAATTTTGCCTGTTTAGGCACCTACAGCACTACTTCCAAGAGTCTAGGTGTGGATGGGCACCATTTGGAGTGCAGGACTCCAAGCAGGGTGCAGGTGCAGGGTTCAAGGATATTGACATTTGTTGTGTCTCTGTAGCTTAGAACAGGAGGCCAGCCAACTAGCCCTTAGAGTCACTTAGGAAGTCCTGGGTTCAAGCAGTAAGGCAGGCCTCAAGCAGTAGGTCAGTCCTCTGGTAGCAGAAGGGCAGTCCTCTGTGATACAAAGCTGGCCTCAAAAAGCAGGGCAGACTCTGGAATACAAAGCAGTCCTTCTGAGTGTCTCCGCATGTCCCGGAGTGAACTGAATAGTTGGTCTGAAGGTCCAATTTGTATACCTGGTGCCACCCTTTGAAATGGGAGAACCTTCTATGCTATTACCCCATCTGGTTCTGGAAATTTCTTTCCTTCCCCTGCCCAGGTTCCAAGCGGTCTAGTAGGCTGGTTTCAAGTTCCTTTGTGAGTGTGCTGGAGGCAACCCTTTGAAATGTAAGTGGGGCAGGCAACAGTTCCGCCCCACCCATTCTGGCAGGATGGCCCATCTTGCTAACACCTACTCCCCCTTTGTCTCACTGTCTGGGTGTAATACACATAGGCCAGCTGCCAACTATTCACAGTCATTGACCCAGTACACAGGCTGCAGGTACAAACATCTTAGGACAAGAATATGCCAACTTTCTAAAAGTGGCATTTTCAGAATTGTGTCTTAAAATCTGACTTTACCATTAAAGAGGATTTTAAATTGCAATTCTTATGAGGCCAAACATGATATTTCTACCTGTTACCAAAGAAACGTTAGCACTCATTAAGTGCAATGAGGTAACTTAATGTTATTCTATGGGAGAGGTGGGCATAACATAAGTAAAAAACGAATTTGTGAGTTTTTCACTACTAGGATATATGAAACTTAAAAACACATATCCAACCTTTGAAATTCAATGCACCCTGCTATTGACTGATTATGGCGTATCTTAGGTGTGAGATATATGTATTAAAAAGGGAGGTTTAGGCCTGGGGCAAAAGGTTTGTTTTGCCATGTCGAATTGGCAATTTAAATCTGCACACAGGTTGCAATGGCAGTCCCGAGACATATTTTAAAGGGCTACTTAACTGGATGGCACAATAAGTTCTGCAAATCCACTAGTAGCATTTAATTTACAGGCCCTGGATACAAGTAGTGCCACTTTACTAGGGACTTGTAAGTAAATTAAATTTGCCAGTAGGGTGTAAGCCAATATTAGCATCTTTAAAGGAGTGCGCACAAGCACTTTTGCGCTGGTTGGCAGTCGTAAAGAGCACAGAGTCCTATAGCCAACATAAACAAGTTTCAGCAAAAAGGAGGGAATAAGGCAAAATGTTTGGGGGAAGACCACACCATAGGCTGTCAGGTCTAACAGGGGAAACAAGATGAATACATTTCAAATATTTTTCAAGGGTATTCTTAATTGCTCTTAAGTATTTAACACATTGGTTAACCTAAATTTTATTATGATGTTAACTCAGGGTTTGCAAAAGTTATTTCTGTTTTCTTTTTCCACTCATTTTCATCGGAACAAATAAATACTAACATTTTACTCCTTTCTCATTTAAGGTGAATATTTCTTATGGAGGTTGTTCTGAGTCAAAGTCTGATGATGAAAAATAAGTCCTGGTCCCCAAAATGAGTGCCAGTGAGCCCATCGTGCAACCACTCGCTCAAATTAGACACCAGGTCCCTGCATGAAAATTAGGAGCAATAGGAACAATAGAGTAAATGGGGCTTGTGATGCTGGCTTCAGACAATTATGTCCCCTAGTTGGACTGTACATCCGCCACTTCCAGCCTTGCACCACAGTGGGACTGGTGTAGGGGAGTGGGGTGTGAATAGGTGCATAACTCACCACAGCTCAGCATCTGCCCCACCTCTGGCCCTTCACTTTGTCACCAGAGAAACGAGTAGGAAAAAAAACTCAAACTGGGAACAGGTTAAAATGTTGCCATTGTGGAGATGTATTGCATAAACCTGCGACCCTGTAAAATATTTGTTTTAGTTTAAAATATGTTCACTTAATATACTTATTTGATATATGCTAATAAATTTCATAATCTGATTGGAGAAGTGGTAATACATCTTTTTTTTTAACCCAGTCACTTTTTATTGGATGCAGAAGCATTACAGAGTAATACATCTTTAAGTATAAAATGCTTGAGGTAGAGATTCTGCATTCCCCATGATTGTTTAGTCATGTGACTGTTTATTTCGCACTGGTGTATGTGCTGTGTATTATTACCATACAGGGTTCTGGACTGCGCATAGCATGATGCTGAGCTCGCCTCGCCATCATTGTTTCCTAAGTGATGCATTATCTATGGGATCCCGCTTGCACCGATGACCCAGATGCTGAAGAGGATTTTTCCTCGGATGCTGCGGATGCAGGCTCTGCCACTCATGGTCACTACACAGCTGTGGCTTAATCCATTCTGGCATGTGCTCTGCAAATAGCCCTTCCAAGGTCAAGCAATGACACTGGTAATGCATAGATATGCATTTGAACTAAGCGGGTGCACATTAGGGATGCTATTTACTTTCGGGGGGTGGGGGGCAGTTGGGTGGGGTTTACAGGATCACCACATCCCAATGAAAATCTACTGTATCTGCTGACTCTTCTAGGGCAATTACCAACAATACTCCTCTTTCACTATATGAGCCTAGTGCACCGAATGTATGACGTTACATCGCATACATTCACAACGCGGTATTTTACATCGCATTTGTTACAACGCAAGTCGTTACAACGCAAGTCGTTACAACGACTTGCGCTGGAGGGGCTGGACTTACTATTCCAACTCCAGCCTACGTAACAGTTGGGAAGGTGTTGGAATAGTAAATCATACTATTCCTTAGCCTAGAGCGCCATCCAGCGCGAGTCGTTGTAACGACTTGCGTTGTGATCACCGCGATGTAAACATACCGCGGTGTAACGACCGCGTTGTAAATTTTCTCAATTTTCCATTATTATGAATATTTACACATAAATACAGAAGGAAATTCTTTATTCATTTTTGAAAAATGAGAAAATACAGAAAGTAAGTCACCAAACTATCAATCATTGTCGTCAGAACAACAGCTATGCTGTTTGACAGCATGGAGAATTATAAAGAAGGCATGAAATTTCCTTCAGTAGATACAGATATGCACGTGTTTCTTTAAGAATGTTAATTATTAAAGATTTGTGGACTGTGTTGAATATGGCTGCTTATAGTGATCTAAAACCTGAGAGTAATTCATGAGTGAATGCACATTTCTTGGTTAAATAAATATTGAATACACTAATTGCAAGTTAACCTTTTTTTTACAGGACACAAAATAAATACAAATTTGATATACACAAAAGAGGATTATTCATACAAGCGGAGAGAAGGGAGTAATTGAAAAACGAATACACAAACTCGGACGTCCTAGTAATAGTTTTCTAAGTAAACTGTGCTTATAGGGATGAAGTTTCATTTTGCATTTTGGTGCTTTGGCCAAAGAATAACTTTATGACTGAGGCTGGAAAATGCTAGTCCTGAGCGTAATTTTAATTACACCGGAGTAATCAGAGTAATTTCAGTAATTTTGCATTACTCTTGTGTTGCGAAATCACCCAAATTACGCCCACTTGAGTAATTAGGAGTAATTTGGGGCAAAAATCTAAATCGTCGAAGCAGAGAAAAAACGAACTAAGAGTGAGCGACCGGCTGCTGGTTACAGCTGTTCATGTTCTGTAGCATTTAGTGCTATTTTCTCAGCTCTAAATGCAGCCTCGGGCCCATTTTTGACTCAAGGGTGCATTTTGCACTAAGAAAATAGCGCTAAATTCTGTACTACGCATCTTCCTCATTTACGCTTAATTACGAGGAGTTCTGCGGAAATTACATGTTCTTACGTTAGTGACTATTACACCGGTTAAGCCCATCCTTCTAAAATACTCTTCAGTTCAGAATTACACCAAATAGCCCTGTGGTTATTTTAGACTTCATACATCGGGGGCTGGTGGATCTAGGGGTGCATTAATTCTAATTATTACATATTTTGTGCTTCCTGTAATACTCGGGTAGATTCCTGCCGTCTCAAACTGAAGGCAGTAATAAAACTTGCAGGTGCTGAGAAAGTGAGAAACAAAATGTGCATCAATTGCCAAATATGTACTGTATGTGTGTAGGCATTGCTCATATGTCAAAGAGTTTCTATTATAGCCTTGGCGGGCTCTACCGGCCATTAAAGGCCCGCTCCAGCGTTAAAGGCCAGAGCCAAAGACGAGGTCCTTTAACAAGAGCTATTAGAACACTCCGCCCCTTAAGACCGGATGTCTACTCTCTTTCTGTGTACTTCTTTTGGTACTGTCTTAGAGAATTGATGACATGAGCTCTTCCAGACAAGTACAGGTGTTTGTAACCAGACCTAAAAACAACAACAGGCAATAGGGACCCTTTCACAATCAGCATGCCTTAATTTGTTCCAGGAACCATGCAACAATGTAAATAAATATTATAATAATATATTTAGACCATTGCTATTAACCTCTGGATACAGTAAATGCACTAATTTCATTATGTAAATCCTGCAAACCTTTTGAACTGACCCTCTAGCTAAATAGTAATATTTTATTTTACTTTATCTGCTTGTCAATGACCATTACAATAGTTTAGGATGTTTTCTAATCTATTCCTTGATTTACCCACTCGTTGAAGTAATGGATTAGTTAGTGCTCATTCATTTAATAAGTTCCAGGTATTTGTATTTTGTATTTATTAGGTGCAGGCTATCACCGGAGGGCATCTAGGCATTAGTGTTAATACAGGTCATATGACACGACCAGAGTGTAATGATAACATCTATATCCGCTATGCAGAAGGGAACAGCCAAGTCTTCTGTTGTTTTCTGAGCCGTTTGAGAGATGTTTCTCTCAGTATGGTCATGATGACGTCCTTTAGGATTATATCCTGAGATTGATAAATTACTAATAAAGGCTATAAGGATGTAGGTATTCCTATGCCACCGACTTTAGGGTTTATTTCACCATGAAACGAATTTGATGCCTCACAACACAACTTACATTAGGTTAGCCACAAATGCACCAGCTGCTGGAAACAGTACATGAGGACACATCACCAGCAATGTCAGAAGCACCTTTTTGTAATGAGAACCACTCTACGCATAATGCACTGCAATAGGGTTCAAATGATTTGGAATCCATCAGAGTTGAAATAGAGGCAGCAGACCCAACTTTTCACAAAGTTATGTGAGCCATAACATGGCTGACGTTTGCCCAATTGTCACTTACTCCACCCACTAACCTTCAGCCACCAATTACACTTTGTCAGATGATGGAAAGTCCGTGTTCCTAAAGTCTGAGATGCATAGAAACCATCGGCTGTAGTCAGAACCACATTATCTAAGCTTCAGGGGACTCATGAAAACTAAACTGTTGTGGGTTGCCTTTGACGACAAATCCGCGGGGTAAGGGCGGTGACGGAGTACCATCGCCCAAGTGATCACATCTCACCTTGAGGTCGATACCTTGTGCCCTTAAGCTGTGATCACCATCCACCTTTATGTACAATTGAGTTTTAAGCAGATCAAATAATGTGGTATTTTTCATTCTCTTTAATAAATAAATACATAAATATAATTTCAGCAGATGGAGACCCACACCCATATAATCATTGGCAGTACAAATATTTGTTGATTTGTTTCAAGAAGCATTTATAAATTAATTATATGGCAGCTTGATAATTGCATACCAGCAGGTAGCTGTACACCCAAACATACTGACAATTTCAATTACAAAACCCAACAAGGGACTACCCTGTATTCATAGGATCTTGGGTAACAGGTAAAGCTAAATATAGGGACGCATCCTTCTATGGCCTGGGGTGCATCATGGACATATGACCGCTTTTGCTTGCAGTTACTAGTGCCCTGCAGCTCTTCTGCCCCTGTGCCCTGTTCTCCAAAGCAGTCATTCAGACTCACAGAAATCAGTGCTATTGCGGGCTGACGTAGAGGGCTACGTGCAAACGTCCTTGACCTTTGTCCTTATGAAGACTCTTTCAAGTTTGTTTACTGCAATCGAAATGTCGATTTAACTAGTGTTTTAGACTATACTCTCACCTGATTAAATGTTATGTTACAGTTACTGTATTATACAACCTATCCTGAATATTGACACCAACAGTCAAAATGTTGTTGTCACTGTTTCTGTCCTGTATGTTTACACACTCTCAACACAGGTGAACTGTACCAACACTTCTGTCACAATTCTATAGCAAAATATGGATTTCCTCTTTATATAAATTGTTGGTTCTATAGAATTTGTTGATCCATTCTTAAAAGTATAGTTGTGGTCAGTACAGTTTCCATAATCCAAACTGTTGGCTTTATTGGTGGCATTCATGCCCTTGGTTGGTTTATTTATTATCCCTCAAAAGGAACTCTCTAATGCCTATACCGAAAATTTGTAATTAGTCTCGAAAAGGCACTGAACACTGGTCGGATTTCTTTCTGAAATGAAACTAATGTATTAAATATGATAACAGATGACAAACTGATCATCACACAATTCAATTCATTTGGAAATACTTTATGCATCAATTCCACAAATACTTGAATTGTTGTTTTTTAGCAGGGAGTTGATCCTCTACCGTACAATGCTATGGTATTCTAGTCGGTGGACGTTCAGCCCTGCATTACTACCACAAAAAAACCAAAAGGGGTCACGCATCCTTGTGGACTAAACATAGGAGACAGTAACTTGCCATAATTCAATGATATTTGGCCAATTTCCAGGTCCTTTGGTAACTGCTGAAAAGTGTGCATCTTTCTAGTGTTTTAATGGGTTGGGTGTTTTTGATGGGTAAAACTGGAGTTTTGTCCCACATTTTTTTGGGTAATTACTTAATTTGCCCCTTGGTGTTTTGAATTGTTATAATGTCACAATTCATGGAAGGTGAAAACATTCATACCGGACCAGTGCAGCAACATTCCAGGCAACATTTCTACATTGTATTGGACTCTTGCAAATCTATTTTTTTTATCTTTGCACGTGAAATCAATGGACTTCTTTCACGTACCCAGAGAGCTAACCCTCCCTTGTGCATGAAACAGTCTTTTTGTTTTCCTTCAATAAGCGACAGATGCCTCGAGAGTGCATTTCCTCTCCTCCATGCAGGCCGGTTGCAGATGCTGAGACCTGCAGTGAGATGAAGGCAATGTTTGCTATGCAGACACTGCAACTCTGGACAGCTTTAGAATCCTTAATGTGGTGTTTGGGATGTTCAGGGCCCCTCTCCTCCCCCGCTGACTTCATTTAGGATAAACCCGAGCTACGCTTGTTCTAGTTTGAGGCTAGCTCAGTGGGGGCGACTGGACGCTCCCCGCCCCAGGCGCAACATATGCTGCTTCCCATCACTTTAATAGGCATTAGTTCCGCAGACAGCACTGGTCAAATGTACATTATTCACAATCGCTTTAATGCAAATACGCAAGGTTGCAGGAGAAAATATGTCACAAAGGACCATCTCCTCTGCTCCCATCGGAAGAGTAGTCTATAAATCATGCCCTTTACCGTTGCAGAGGTATATTTTTTATTATTATTATTTGTAACCATTTTACAGTCACAGGGAATGTATGGCCCACTCCACCGCTTTAAACTGTAGGCACACATTGAATACAGGCAGATGTTATAATTTGAATTTACTTAATAGCCCTGATGAAAATTCCAGTTGACCACTTACAAATGTTTTTTTTTCAGTCGAGCTGCTGATTAATTCTTGGCTTACAGTTTAGAATATTGCAGTTGGTTCCAGGGGCAGCGTACAAGTAATTATCGGTGTCCAAGTTGTCTTGTGGCTTCAGCAGAAACCATTGGTAACTGGTGAACTGATATTTTCACTGATCACTGATGCATTCGAATGAAGAAGTTTCGGTTGTAATATTTATATATATATATATATATATATATATATATATAACCGTGTGTGTGTCTATATATGTGTGTATTTATATGTGTGTCTATACATATATGTATGTGTGCATATATATGTGTGTGTGTGTATATATATATATATGTACACACAAACACATATCTATGCAAGTCCAAAATGCTTTTCCTAATATATATATATATATATATATATATATATATATATACATATATATTTATTTTTTACCCTGTGGGGTTACCACTGGGTGGTTGTAGTTAGAACTGCTTTTCTATAGACATTACTTTTTTGTGGTGCTAATAACTTTTGCGTCATATGCAATAATCCTCACAAAACTCTAAAAAAAAAAAAAGCTAATTCACTTCAGCCCCTTCTTGGAAAGTTTCAGGGTGATCCGTCAAGCGGCGGCTGAGAAAAAAGGGGGTACCCAAAAGCAAATTTCCTCATGTATTTTCCAAAGACTTCTTTAGGCAGGGCTACAGCAAGAACTGCTGAACTGAATTAAACCAAATTTGATAGGAAGCTAGATCTTGGACCGCAGATTCTGCTTTTTGTGATCTGATATAAATCCATTCAATAGTGTTCGAGAAATTAAGGTTTAAAAAATCAGTGATGTCGTCAATTATGTAATTTGAGATATCATCAGTGATGTTTTAAATGATGTGATAGAACATGTCATGAGTGATGTAATATGTGAGGTCATAAGCAGTGCTAGGCGGGGAGCAAGTTATAACTAACTATAACTGGTGAATTTCTGTGTTTTTTTAGTTCAAAACGTTAATGTTGTGACTGACAGACATATTCACCTAACCATGTCACTTTAACCTTTGTTTTTTTCAGTGAATATATATATACATATATATACATATATATATATATCTCACAGCTCCAACAGGTATGAGGCATTCACAGGTTTCAGTTACACATTTTATTTGCATGCGCGTTTCAGCGATAAGCCTTCTTCAGTGCAAAATGTGTAAGCATTGCGCCCAGCATGCAATTCATTTGAATAATGAGTACATCCACCCCATTTGATGGTTCCTTAAAGTCATGACTGGCGAGAAAGGACTACTACCCCGCCCCACGTCAGCGCCCGGCAGCACTCCCACCACGGGCCGCTACTGCCAGATAGTTCTCAATACTGGCGCCATGTCTGGAAGGTAAAAACACCGTGCTCCCACATATATTATGTCCGACTCTGATGGGATTATACCGTTACCCATGGTTGTGGTTTGAGATAACATCAAGCAGCAGGGCGAGGGCACAGAGGGTTCAATGACATCATGCGGACCAGTGAAGTCGGGTGGCAAGATGGGACAGTGGAACAACAAGGCAAGCCACAATAGGAGAATCTAACCTGTGCTTACTCATTGGAGTATAATGAACTATATTGACATCAGAATGTTGGATTCCGACAGCCTTTATGTGCCGGCCTTTCCGACACAGAAAGGCTGTTGGAAGTTGACTTTGGGGGCCCCCAGCAGGGCCCCCATGGGTGCAAGGCCTCCTGTTGATCACTGCACCTCGTGGCAGGCACCTTTTGGTGCCTGCCATGAGGTGCAGGAATGAACTGCACCTCTTCTCTTTACAGTGAGAGCATGCATTCCGGTCGGAATGCATGCTCCCATTGTAAAGAATAGGAGTGTGACCGAACAGTGTTCGGTCGCATCCTAATTGCTGGGTAGGGACCGCCGACAGGAGGTAGGTTGGTCCCAGTACCGAATCGATGTCGGGCAGACTCAGGTCCTTCCGACATCGAAATCGGGCTCTAAGTCTGCAGAGAATTCCTGTGTTATCACATTGTTTTTATAGATGAGTTCCATGTGAAAGCTTGTTTCAGTTTTTACATTTGTATTAATGCACCGTTCACACAGGTGAGCCCAGTCTAAATTTCAAATAGAATTCAAATGACTGATTTTTGTAAGCCTTTGCAAAGGTATTGAGCACCGTTTCAAATTAATAAAGAGCCCTGGTAAAGTTGAGCTTTATTTTTTTTCTAAATTGCCCGGCTGATACATATTTATTTTCAGTTTGCAGGATCAGAGTTGCATTTCTGATGTATTTTTTGGATTTGTGATTTATATGTGATCTGCTTCTGCTTCCCACATCACATGGTGTGGCGTACCACAACTATATTAACGATTATGTTGTGTAGTTCCTAAAAATACATGGGATCTGCGCAATTTTTGGATAACATAAACTAAGGGATTGGTGGCTAGACTGATTCCGGACACCCCCACAGGATATGTCAGCCTGTAGACCACCTAGCACACAGTGCCGCTAGAAGCCCCCAAACCTTACCAAGGAGCAAATCGTTTCTGGCAACTATTGAACATGATGACCCTTGACCCTTCAGGGATCGTGGAAACAGTACAGTACTCTTCGCTCAGTCAATCGTGCTCGCTTAGTCTCAGAGAGATACACAGAATAAACGTTGGGGACATTTTCAATAAGCATTTATTGAACCAGCGTCATTCTAGTATAAAACATGTTTGCTACGACAAGCATTAGACAGAAGCAAATGTAAAAGATTACAAGCACTAACAGAGTAAACAGAAGGTAGAATTCTACCATGGTGCTATAACAGTGAATATATGCAGGCATATAAACTTGTCAGTAATCAAGCGTACTCCTACGATGCAGACCCTACCTAAGTGTACCTAGCATGTATGTGTGTGTGTAAAGCCAAGAATCCCCTAGGAAAGAGCCAACCCCATTACTTGATGGGAGAGAATGAAGGACCCCGTCTTGGTCACGAGTTGGACACCCTCAAGGGATGTCAGACCGCTGTGTGTTGAAGCTTCAGCGTGCAGGGACCTCAGCATCTTGTGTTAGCGTGGAAGCGTCTCCTCTAGTTACCTAGTGAAGGTGCTGTTCTTTTATACCAGAAAGGTAGACTCTGGGTTTCTACCACAATCGCTATGTTGTGAGTACGATTATGTAAATGACCCTAAATCTATAATTATGCAAAGTAGCCCTGTCGCCCTATGATGAAGTTAGCGAGGACTTTTGTACAGAGTATGTTAATCCTGTAATGTACGTCATGTGCAGGGGTTTTTACCGAGAACACTCATACATAATAAATGAGGCTACTTTCAAAGAAACCAATTGACAGTTTTTCAGCACATAACTGGGTAAAAGGTCAGTGCTAGAACCGTTATGCAGAGCAAGGTAGGACAAATGTAGGTAAAAGGTCACTTTGCTACTTAGGCCTAGGTTAGGTAACATAACACCCACTCTTCATCTGAAGGTCGACAAGGTCAACTCATGCTAAAATAAGCCAGCTAAAAAGCATGAAAACATTGTCATAAAGCCAATGTCTAAAAACATCTAAAAACATGTTATATGTAAAAAGGATAAAAATTCAAAAGCTCTACAAGTCCAAAAAAAGAGCCAATATATGATTAGACTGACTGAGCACATTGAAAGCCATGGTGCTCAGTGAGAGAAGAAGAAAAATAAAACAAAACAATGTTTCTCATTCCAATTTGGCTTGTTTTTGGCAAAAGGCCGAATTGCTCCCATCACACGGAGAGCCAAATGTTTATGTGTCCTGTGTGCGAGATGCAACATCACTGTCGCTTGCAGTCGCAGACGACGGTACCTGTAACACCTCTTGTATCAGGTCAATGGGGCAAAGGTGATCTTCTCCGGTTCCCACAGCAGCCGCTGAGGTATCACTTGACACCTGTGAGTCTGTTGCAGAGCCGTTGTCCGTTCCGCCAGGAGCTGAAGCATCACGTGGAGGCTCTAAGAATGCCGTCATCATCATGGGAATACGCTGAGGACACTGATACACTTGGGCCTTTAACGGGTCCAGTAGTACGTCTATGTCCGGTGGTTCAACCGATGGAAGGGTCAGACACAAGTCCAACACGCATTCGTATCTGCAGAATAGGCATCGGAACACAGACAAGATGCAGTCAAACCAGACTGGTCTGAACAATAGGAACCAATGCTCGCTTAGATCCTGAAGCCGAGGTGTGCCCAGATGAAGCCCCCTCTATTCACGACAACGTTGCACCAGCAGTGCTTTTACCATTTCTCGATGAACTGGGACGTCCATTGCAAAGCAGGAAAACTAAAATCAGGATGCCCACTACAAGTAGTAGAACCAGCTGAAGCCCTCCAAAAATGCTTCCCAATAGGGAGTGTATAAATGCTTGAATGACTCCAAAGATTGTCTGAAAGGTGCTCAATAGTCCAGAACCTATACGTTTAAATAGGTGCACGATCCCCCTCGTGTTAAAGATGCGATGAACCATTTCCCCGAAATGGAACGGGAAGTTCGTACGGACTAGTGCCTGTATCTCAGATGAAGACCATGCAACCTGGATCTCAAAAGTCTCAAAAGTCTCTCAAGCTGAGGTTAAGGCCACATCTTTCTGAAAAAGCATGGCTTTCAGTCTGCTCAGAGAATCAAACTGTATAAAGGAAACATTGAATGAAGGCCATAGCGTTGCCTCCCTAACTGTGTGGGTTGGTGGAAACAATACTTGCATACAACAAGTAACCCTGGAACTGGCTGTGACCAGATATGCGATGCCTTTTACCATCCCACAACAGCCTTGATCATTCAGCATCAAATAGCTCCCATTCGAAAGCAGCTCCAAAACCGGATGAATAACAGCAGCTGGGGAACCCTTCAAGTGACAGGACAGATAGTAACCGAAGCATTACGGGCCCCGTGAAGCGAAATTTCCTTGCAAACCAAGGACCCACTTAAAGCACTTTCGCAGTTTGAACCGATGAGAAAAACTTCAGTGTTGCCATTCCTACATCTAAATCTGTACAGTAATTCCCAGTACTTGTGTATGTACCCTTCTCCTAGCGCTTCATATCTGCCTACCTGATGGTATTTGAGACAGTATTGAAATTGGAATGTCCTGACTGGCAGTCTAATATAGCCATAGATTAACCATTCTCTGGAAGGTTACTCAGCCACAGTGAAAGGAAATTGGTTAAATCTTTCAATGTGCAACATGGTATATCGTGCCATAACCATCTGTATTTCCGTTAGATTGTATACAGAGAACAGAGTCGTGCTGTTGATGTAACGCCAGGGCACGTGGCCAGAAGCAATGATTGCAACATCCAGCTAAATAATATAATGTAACGCAATTGCGATTTTCCATGTTGTAGAATAGATAAATCCTGTTCCAGTATATCTATTGCAGAAGATACAATGTTGCCCTGTGAATATATCCTGGATGATAGTGTGGTCATGCCATTGTCGACCACAGGCAAGGCCTTTTCAAGGTTAACCCCATCTATTTCACATAGTCTCTCAGCAGCCTCCTGTTGAGAGATTTTCCATAGCTCGTTGTAAATAGCATACAAAAAGCGCCTTTGACATGGCTTCTGGGGACCTAACAGAAAATCCCTTAGATCCATGTCATCTGAGAGAAGGGACAGTGTCGAGGTCTTTAGCCACTCTAGGCATAACTTCCCAACACTGTAAGATGTCACCACCCCCGAGTGTTCTGATTGTACATAGCGCTGATCAGGCCTATGGATACTAAGTCCTTCGACAGTACCCCTGAAACTTGACTGACACCTATTTGTGTCGATAGGCCAGACCAACCATCCCTTCCAATTGGGGTCTGATGAATTGAAAGAACCATTGTGTAGTATGGCATCTAATGTATCCTCACTGTGTAGTGTATAGTTTTGCCAACCCTCAAAGTGTGTAAGTGAGGGAATCCGAGGTGTGTTCAAATCCTTGATCTCGGTTAGTCCCAAACAGGAAGTCTGTTGCACTGTCTCGTTCAGGAAAATCAGTTGATGTGGTATGAGGCATGCTCTAAATAAGGCCTCAGTTCCCTGAACTTGCCAATCTTTAGTCCCCAGACAGATTTTGTGTCTATAGTATCCCTCCAAAAGTCGAAACCCTGTAAAGACAGTTGGGAAATAAAGGAAGCAGAGTATATCAGCTTAGTGTTAGTGAGCATATTTTTCTTTGCAGATGTAGGTGCAAACCTATAGTAATAAGAGGCCGGGTCTGAAGTGTTAAACCCAGAAAAATAAGCAAACTTCTGTGCAAATGTTGTTGAACTACCTTTCGGCGGTGTTGGGCAATGTTCCCATTGATGGTAAGTGAAAACATTACGTGGGATACTTGCTTTGTGCACAAAATGGTGACCATAGTGTTGGTAACAGAAAATGTCGCTAAAATTAGATGTACCATCATACATATATTATTTTTATGATACTCTATGTGATCTCTATGTGATTTCAATAGTCCTGTACGGCATGTTATCTTTGAATTATTCTAATATCTATAATGTATCTGCTCAAAATGTCAGAAGTCTCTGTTTTAAGAATTCTGCTGCTTTTCAATTTTCATGATTGTAACAATTTTCATTAATTGAACAATAAATATATTTACAGATGTACCATCATACAATTCATCATTTGAAAATGCAGCATACTGTTCTAAATCAGACAGCATAGTATGCATAGTTTCAGTATCCCAATCATCAGAGAGAGTACTAGAGGTGATAATATAACTAAGAGAAATTTTGAACAAATGTGGTATTCTTAAGAGTTCAGTAGGACCATACCCATCATGGGAAACTCTGTCCCAAACTATTCCTTCAGGAACTGGAACTGCTGTAATGTTCACTAAGGACAGGTCCCTGTTCATGACCAAGTTCACATGTTGTACTGCAGACTGTTCTGGGAGGTAATGTCCATTCAGGAGCAAGAAAAAGACAGTCACTATACCAATCCAAAGGACTAGGAACAGTAGACCAACCGCAATCCAGAGCCGTAGCCAGGGAAAAACAAAGTAAGTCTTTTTCAGCCAAAGGTAGAAATCAAGAATTTGTAGTTTGTGTGGAACAGGAGGTGGGGGTCACTTGGATCTGATGAGAAATCATCAAAATCAATGAAGTAGCCAGACGCAGTCCGATCTATCTTTGGTAGCTCAGCGGGTTTTATGGAACTGGCAAGATGTCTCTGTTCGAGACATATTCACATAGACGTTGGTGTTAGGCTGAATTGAGATCTGTGTTTCATTTGTAGTTTGATGTTGTTCAGTTTCAACAGGTACAAGTTGCATTCCATTGTTGGTAACTCCTTCACTTCGTGGAGTGGAGTCTTCAAAAGTTATTAATCTTTCCATCTGAACTTCCTGTATACTAGCATGAGGAGATCTGTGGCTACTCAGGAGCCCACCCGGCCTACTGTTTAGTATCGGCCACATAGTGTGGTTTGATCAGATCAATTGAGACGAACCTCTTGTCTTTGCAGCTGGCAATTGGCGGAAGAAGTACTGTTCTCGCTCCTTCAACAGCCAGGACAGGTACAGGCGCTCTGTAAGATGGCCCAAATTCTTTTTTGTCCACAATCTTTTCTCTGATCTGGTCCCCAATCTTCGGGACCCAGGCAGGTCTTGCCGTAACAGCTTTCACTTCTCCATTGGCGGTGCGTTTTACTTGGACGTTGCTTTGTAATGCCCAGAATTCATTGAGTTCCTGTAAAACAGCCAAAGGATCATTGATGTCAAATGGTTTTTCATCCGCCACTGTGCTGCCACAATCGAGGTCTGGTACCCACATTCTTATCCCCAACAGGACTTCATATGGAGTACGGCCCCCCAGGGATTTTCTTGGCATGTTGTTAAGTGCCCTCTGGACCCCATATAGGTGATTGACCCAACTGCCACCTGAGCCGAATACCCTAGCTGTTAAGGATTGCTTTAAGTCCCGGTTCTTCCTCTCCATGATCGAATTTCCCTCAGGATGATATGGGAAGGAGTACCGCAATGCTACACCCAAACGTCCCATGGCTTCTTTGTAAGCCCGTGAGCTAAACGCAGGGCCACGGTCGGAATGTAATGTGCCAATTGCGGATGTCCCTATGAAGACTCACAAATCCTTTAAAACAGTTCGGGTGTCAGCCGAGCGCTGAGGCCAAACCCACAGGAATCTAGAGCATGAATCCACTGCCACCAAGATGTACCTGTAAGCCCCATCAGATTGTAGGGGGACGCAGTGGTTCAAATAGACACAAGCGAGGGGTCTGTCTGATATCAGTAGTGGTGTTTGTGGTGGACGTGCTACGGTGGAACCTTTCATCTGCTCACAGATGTCACACATGAGGACAAAGCCCTTGGTCTGTTTAGCACGACCTGGCCACCAATAACGCTGCTTTAGCAGTGAAGCAGTCGCAGGGATACCTGTGTGTGCTGAGCCCAGACCCTCGTGTGCAGCTAGAATTAATCCTAATAAGCGATCCATGTTTGGTATTACTCTATCCCCCACTCCTGGAATTTGAGCCTACGGAATGTTTTGCACTTTTAACTTTGGGGGGTACTTGAGTAAAAACATTTTGGCAAGGCTGAGCTGTTGAACGTAGCGTTTACAGCTATCATTATATGTCCATCTATCCTCGTGTTGGAACAAGTGATTGCAGCAATGGCAGTAGTTTGCACTGTCGCCTTGGCGGCTTCATCAGCCAATTAATTCCCTTCAACGTGTACGCCAACACGCTGATGACTCAATGTGTGAATTACATGAGCCTGTGGCAAGCATTGCCTCAGCTTTGCCACTTGTTCCCAAAGCAACTTGTGTATATTGTGCAACCTTTGGAATCTCTAAACCCATTCTGGCCCCAATAGTGAAGATATTCATTGTATGACAGGACACAATAAAATGAATCGCACACAATAAGTGTGGGGAATTCCCCATCCATATTTCTTAGTGCCAGTATCAGGGCTTTCAGTTCTGCCAGCTGTGCCGTGCAATCTCCTAGAGACTGCGTCTGTCTATTGCTAGGACGAAACTTGCCATCCCGCCTACGTCCCTTCACAATCGCACATGCTGCGCTGTATTGCTGTTTACTTCCGACGGCAGGCTGGGCAGATCCGTCAGTATAAATGATCCATTCCTACTGATCGAGAGGCAGGATTTCATTTGGGAAAGGATATTCTTGTTCGTACTGCAGAAATGCTTGTGCTTTCAGTGTAGGATCATATCTGTAATCTACATCTGTTGCAGTGAGAGAATTAGCTCATTGTATCCATCGTGGATGCAGTACTTTTGCGTTTGGAATGCTTGCTTTGGTAACAGCCTCTAAGGTTGGTACTGGAGTCACGACAATTATGCATTTCCCCTGTGCTAGTGCTCTTTCTCTCACTACAGCAGTTTGTACTGCTGTCAGTATCTTTTCCGTGGAGACAAAATGCATTTCAGCGTTTGTGTACAAATGTGATTTGTATGCAATGCGTACCGTTTCACCTTCATTGAAGGTGAGGTAAGTGTACCCTAATTGACCCACGACTACATGGATCACCAAATTACTGGTATTTATACATGTGTGTAAGTGTTTGGAAGCTATCATGTCAGCTTATACGGAACAAATTATTTCTGTGTGTTCCTGTGTCCAATGTTGGACTGAAAAATCAGGTCAGATTAGGTCGTAGAAAGGTTTAACCATTTCAGCGTAACCCAAAATGCATGTCTGCCTCCAGTCCTTAGAGGTTGAAGCAACGCACATTTTTCTAAAAAATTAGCTGCCGGCTTTTCCCTTCATTTGATAGCTCATACCCAGAAATAGGACATTGAGGTGGACAATTTTTGATTTTTTAAATTTACATTTGTAGCCCACATTGGCGAACCCCAGAATTATGTTGTTCACCCTGTTCTGTTCAAGTGTTCCAGTAACTCATCATCCGTCAGATAAATAGCATTTACGTAGGACAATGCCTCCTCCTCACAATTTTGAAGTAACTCTGTTACTCTTGCTGAGAGCAACCCAGGGCTATTTTTAGACCCTTGGGACAGTCTACAGATTTGACGTTGAGAGCTGAGGGCCGAGAATGCTGTGAAATATCTGCTTCCAGGCACTATATTTTGGCAGCAGAAACCATTAGAGATATCTAGTGTTCTTTTGTATTTTTTCCGCACAATGTTATTCATTAATGAGGCACTTTGTGCATTTTGTACTGCAAATGTTCATGTGCATGTGTTCAAAAGCTGTAGTCTAAAACTAGACGGTATGAATAGTCGGGTTTCATTACGGGAAACAAAGGATTATTCATGGAAGAGGTACAATTTTCAATTACACCTTGGTACTCAAGTTGATCTAAGATCTCTCTGACTTGTTTCTTTGCGTCATGCTTTATTGGGTACTCCCTCTGTGGAATAGGAGTAGAATTTAATGGGATTTCATTGTGAGGTGACTCAGCATCCCACCCTACATGATTGCCGTAAAGTGCGGGAGCTAGCGCTAACGCCCACTCCTACGCGTATGAGTATTTAAGTGACTCAGGAACGAGGTTGAAGAAAGCTGGTAACATTACATCTTCCCCCTAAGGGCACTCCATAACGAACTCAGGCGGCCAATCTCTTTCAGCCAAAAGGATGTCATATCCATATGTCAGGTTCTCCCAAAAGAGACCTTTCACTTTCCTGTGTATGTCCCCCTCCATTTGGAGCGTAATTTCAGAAGCAGAGTCCTCAGTAGCCTGGGCATTTCTTATTTCAAGGCCAGCTACCTTCTTCTTTTTAAATTGAGGTTTAGTTTTGGGTTTATCTTCTTGTTTGATAATGTAGTCAGAAGTGCGATGTGTCTCTTTTTTGGCTTGACTCGCTCTTCTGATCTGTGTTCTGACCATCCTTCCCTCTCCAAGTGTTTATATGAACTCTGAAAGGAACGAGAGGAACGTGTATCAGTAGTCTGATACCTGTCAGGTTGTTTAATATTATCACGGTTTCTAAGATTATATCTTTTTTCAGAGGGCTCCTGCTGAGGAGACCCACCCTGTGATCGTGATGTATTCTGCTTATTATTTTTTGATTGTTGTTATCCCATTTCTTTTTAGAAGAATCGGGTGCTTGCTTTGAGTTATCCTTCTCAGAATTACTCGTCACTTGTTGTTTTCCAGGTCTAGCTCCCAAGTTAACTCTACCCAGCGAAGCATAGGTTTCTTTGATAATCTTAGGTAATTCTCGCGCCTGTTGTGCAGTCGTGACTTCCCTCAGGCGTTGGCGTATAGCTACCGCTGCTGCCTCCCCATTTATGTTACCTAACATAATTGCTGATACCTGGGCAAAATTGCCTATCAGTTTCATCCCTAAGTCCAGGGCAGGTTCTGCCCCGTACTCATTCTGTATTTGTTTCAATAAATCTGGTATAACTGCTATCGAGGGGTACCATGAATTCTGGTATATACTGCAGCGAAAACTGTACCCCAAGTGGTACAATCCTCTATTGGGGAGCTGTCCCCATTGCCTAGAAAATTGTTAGTATTCTGTGTGTTTCCTGCAGGCCCATATGGGGAAATAATGCTTCAAGCTGTGCTATTTTCTGTGCTATCCAGAACGGCATTTGCTCCCGTTTCGTGGGCATTCTCCCCATAATCACGTTCAGCATTTGTGGGCTGATATTTGCCGTAGTCATTTGAGGTTGACCAGCTTGAGTAAACCTCACAGGTTGAATTGTAAGTATTCGCATTACGAACTGTGTAAGGTTTCTGTATAGTTTTACTATGTCTCTGTAAACTGTATGTAATTCTGCTGCTTGCAATGTATCAATCTCTGGGTGCAGTGTATAAGCATCTAGGACCGGCCAGGTCACTCCTTCTCTGCTAAGCGGACCGAGTCTCACATTTGTTGTGGTGTGGGGGAGGGTGCATTTAAACCAATTAATATGCACTTGGTATGTTAACGGGACTTCTACGTCCACGTATGGAAAGTATTCTTCAGGTATCTCATCTTCAATGTAAGTATGAAACAAATGTGTGTGTGCATCTGCCAGTGGAAATTTAACCCAAGAATAGAATACCTCTGTTCTGAATGCCTGGTGTGCCTAAATCACGAAGGTAGCACTACCACCCATTGCCAGGAGGCCGTATTGCATTATTTTATAGTTACAGCATGTCTGCAATTTTCTGTAATGTTAAGAGCACCTTTATGCTCTTCTTCCCCTGCATTCGCAACGCTGTCTACATGGATAGACATTGTGGGAGGAAGTAATAAGGAAAAGAGATAATGTTTTGCACAGTGTGGGGCAATATAATCCTTCAAGCTTGAAAAACCTACAGCCAATACATAGGATATTCCTACTCAGCTGCTGCAGATTTCCCTTCCCACTCCAGACGTCTCTGGTTAAATGTGAGTAGAGGTCTTTGAGAAAGCACGGCTGAACTACTCAGATTTGACCGTTAAATAAGAACCAAACCAACATTGGCGGCGCCATATCATGTTGTTCCTAAAAATACATAGGATCTGCGCGTTTGTTGGATAACATAAACTAAGGGATTGGAGTCTAGACTGATTCCGGACACCCCCGCAGGATATGTCAGCCTATAGACCAGCTAGCTCACAGTGCTACTATAAGCCCCCGGACCTTACCAAGGAGCGAATAGTTTCTGGCAACCATTGAACATGACAACATTTGACCCTTCAGGGATCGTGGAAACAGTACAGTACTTTTCGCACAGTCAATCGTGATCACTTAATCTCAGAGAGATACACAGAATAAACGTTGGGGACGTTTTCAATAAGCATTTATTGAACCAGTGTCATTCTAGTATAAAACATGTTTGCTGTGACAATCATTAGACAGAAGCATATGTAAAAGATTACAAGCACCAACAGAGTAAATAGAAGGTAGAATTCTACCATTGTGCTAAAACAGTGAGTATATGCAGGCATATAAACATGACAGTAATCAAGCGTGCTCCTACGATGCAGACCCTACCTAAGTGTACCTAAGCGTACCTAGCATGTATGTGGGTGTAAAGCCAAGAATCCCCTAGGAAAGAGCCAACCCCATTACCTGATGGGAGAGAATGAAGGACCCTGTCTTGGTCACGAGTTGGACACTCCGCAAGGGATGTCCGACTGCTGCGTGTTGAAGCTTCAGCGTGCAGGGACTTCAGTGTCTTGTGTCAGCGTGGAAGTGTCTCCTCTAGTTACCTAGTGAAGGCGCGGTTCTTTTATACCAAAAAGGTAGCCTCTGGGTTTCTACCACAATTGATATGTTGTGAGTACGATTATGTAAATGAGCCTAAATCAATAATTGCAACTATGCAAAGTAGCCCTGTCACCCTAGAAGATAGCGATGACTTTTGTACAGAGTATGTTAATCCTGTTATGTACGTCATGTGCAGGGGTTTTTACCAAGAATCCTCATACATAATAAATGAGGCTAGTCACACAGAAACCAATCAACATTTATTCAGCACATAACTGTGTAAAAGGTCAGTGCTAGTACCTTTATACAGAGCAAGGTAGGACAAATGTAGGTAAAAGGTCACTTTGCTACTTAGGCCTAGGTTAGAGAACATAACAATATTATGGCTGATAAAAAGTAATATTATAAAAATATGACCCGTAAAAGCACCAATTGATTCGATCAGTGTCTGTGTGTTTATTTAGTGATGCAAATACATATTCGACCAAAGTAACCAGGGTCAGCAGAAATAGTGTAAAATAGAGATGCAGATAATGCATAGTTGTTTAACTTACATTTCCAGGCAAGCACAAACCTGACCACAGTCTGGGGTTCTGTTGGTTTCCTGAGCACTGTGCTGCCTTGCACGGTTTTGCACCTAGCATGGCTTGCACTGGAGTGCAATTGGTCCATGCGCGGGAAATACCACAACATACGTCATATGTACTTCACTGTGGGCCAGATGTACGACAGTTTTTGCATGCGCAAATGGGTTTGCCAACCCGTTTGCGCATGCAAAAACAGCACAGGCCATGTACAAAGCCTATTTAGTGCTTCGCAATTTATTTGCGACTCGCTAAATAGGTCTTGCGACTCGCTATTAGGAAGGGGCGTTCCCTTCCTAATAGCGAGCGCAAGCGCATGTATGAATGTTTTGCAACCGCAATTGCGGTCGCAAAACACTCGCAAATTACCACCCTCTTCAAGAGGGTGGTAATGCACTCGCAAAAGGGAAGGAGTCCCCTGGGGACCCCTTCCCCTTTGCAAATGCAGGGGAAAATAATTTTTTAAGGGCAGGCAGTGGGCCCAGGGACCACTACCTGCCCTTAAAAAATGAAACGAAAACGTTTCATTATTTTATTTTTTAAATGCATCCCGTTTTCCTTTAAGGAAAACGGGCTGCATTAAAAAAAAAAAGACTTCTTTATTTAAAAGCAGTCCCAGACATGGTGGTCTGCTGAGCCCAGCAGGCCACCATACCTGGGAGGGCCTGCCATTCCCAATGGGGTCGCAAATTTCGAGAGGCTCATTAATATTCATGAGCCTCTCAATTTGCGACCCCATTGGGAATCGCAAACAGTGTGATACACACTGTTGTACATCCAAAATAGAGCCTCGCAAATTGCGAGTCGCAAAAAACTCCGTTGTAACGCAAAACTTTACCCCAACTTGCTGTCGGGGGTGCGCTGAAAGTTGGAATAGTTTAATTTACTATTCCAACTCCAGTGTGTGCAACAGTAGGGAAGGTGTTGGAGTTAAATCCAACACCTTCTACCCACTGCAACACACTTTTGCGTTGCAACGGCATGCGAGGTAATGTCATGCGTTGTACCGCTTGGGGTGTAACTGCTGTTTCCCATTCACATCCCATAAATATCGAGTTTCTGGGGGATAAGACAATCTAATGCCCCATGAGGAATTTGCATACCAGCTGATGATCCCTAATCGGATGACCATCCACTGGTACATGTCCTGCTGAGATGGCCGACCTAAAAGTATTGATAAAACTATAGGCTTATCCTTCCACCGCTAAAGAGGCCAATAAGTTCAGTATGTGGACAACATCCACCCCCATTGCATCCACCTGATGTTGATGACACCAACCCTACCATCGAGACCAGGCGGAGTGGTATCTCTTGTTGGTGCTATCTGCCCAAGCCCTGGTGAGTAATGAGGCAGCCACCGCTGAAAGTCCTGGGACCATCCAGCGTTCCCTTTAATCTGCCATGCCATGAGACAAAGTGAACCAGTGAGCAGCAGGTGATGGGAATTCCCATGGGGATCCCGTAGGGGATCCTGAGATAGGGGTAGAGGGATTGGAAAATCCCAGGAAAGTTCTATCAGAACCGGAAACCAGACTTGCAATTTCCAAATCGAGGTAATCACTACTAGATCCGCCTGCTGCCGTCAAACTTGGGTGGATAATCTCATGAGGGAGAGGGGTGGCGCAGCAGCCAGGGCGGCTGATTCCGGGGCATGGGGCTCACAGTTCGATCCCCGGCACCGGCGGCAGCTCAGCCCTGCATCATGTGACTCTGGGCAATAGCTCGCTTAATCTTCCCGATGACCCCCAGCGCCCTGAGACCCTTAGGGGTGATTAGTTCACGCTTTACAAATACCAGGTTATGATCATCGCAAATGGAGGGAAGGCACACCCTTTCTCCATGCTCCAATCCTGGAGGAAAGCATCGACTGCTATTGTGCTGGGATCCGGACGCCAGCTGCAGTACCTCTCCAACTCATTGTCCAGATGAGAGGCAAAGAGGTCGATCGAGAATGGACCCCTTCGGTTCTGGAGTTCCTGAAAGATTTGAGGATGGAGTTTCCAAAGGCTGGAGTCTTACCAATGATGGAATGCCAATCTGCCACTTGGTTGGAGACTCCTGGAAGATGTTCTGTGGACAACAAAATCTGGTTGGCCAGGCAGTACTCCCAGAGGTCGCGAGCCAAATCTGACAGATTTTTTTATCTTGTCCTGCCCAGGTGATTGACATAACGGACCGCTGCTACGTTGTCCATCTTGAGAAGTACACAACATTGAGCCTTGTCCTTAGTCCAGCATTTCACTGCAAATTACCCTGACATCAGCTCTGAACAATTTATATGAACAGCCTGTTCTGCAGAGGACCATTTTCCTCCTGTGGAAAATTCCCCACACCGATCTCCCCAATCCGAACCACTGGCGTCCGATTCTATTACCATGTCGGGTGGGAGCTGAAGATGGCACTGGCCGTCCACGCCTCCATATGGGGAATTCTCCATTGGATCTCTGTTTTTGCTTCCTCTGAAAGAGGAACAAACTGGGAGTATGTGAGACTTTTGCACATGGGAGAGATCTTAAGGCGCTGAAGAGCGTGATAATGCAAAGGGCCCAGAAAAATTGCCTGTATTGATGAGGAAAGAAGACCCACTATTCTGGCTAGATGGCATAAAGAGATCGTGGTTTTGGATAGAGTACGTTTGAGCTCTTTTTGATCTTGGAAAGCTTCCAAGAGGGAAGACTAGCATTGAATGTATCCACCACAAACCCCAGAAACTGAATCTTCTGAGAAGTGGAGAAAACTGACTTTATTTCGTTGATCACAAATCCAAGGGACTCCAGTAAATCGATGGTCATCTGTAAGTGATGAGACAGACATCTGGGACACTGGTTCAGGATCAGAATGTTGTCCAGGTAGACTATTAGTCTGACACCTAGAGATTTCAGGTGTTCCACCACAGGCCCTGGTAAAACACCTTGGTAAAACACCAAAGAGCGGAAGACAGACCGAAAGGGAGGAAGGTAAATTAACAAATCTGAGACCTCCACTGGAACTGTAGGAAGCATCTGTTAAGCAGAAAAATAGGGATCGTGAGATATGCATCCCGTATATCCAGCCTGACCATCCAATCCTGAACTTGCAGCAGATCCCTGAGGAGATGAACTCCTTCCATCTTGAAGTGACACTCGTTGAATTCCCTCAAATTTATGACTGAGCTATGACCCCCAACCCTTTTCTTTACCAGCAATAGATTGCTGAGGAAACCATGGGGTGAAGGGAAGTTGGTACAATAGCCCCTTTCGCTAAAAGAGTGGTGCTCTCCCCATCCACCTTAGTCATCTGGTCTGTCGGAAAGCAAAGAGGTTTGGGATGGGAGGGTTGGGTAGGAGAGTCGTAGAATTCTATCTGGAAGCCTTGGATCATTTGAAGGACCCAGGCATCTGTGGTGAGGGTTGCCCAAGTGTGGGAGAAAAAACCCATCCTGCGCCAATTTTGATCTCCTCTGGGTTCTGGACACTCATCTTGTGGGGTATTATAGGACCCATTGCCTCTTCTTCTGGCGCATCGCCGGCGGGAATAAGATCTTGTTGGGTAGAAGTTCCCGAATTTGGCTGGGTCTTGCCATTGTCCTCTGCATGAATCAACACCTTTGTAGGAGACTTTGAGGTAAGCACGGCTGGTCGAGCGCCCCCCTGCCATGACAAAGCTCCAGTAAAAACACGGGGCGTGAATATACGTTTAATTGAGGATTGGGCCTTATCAAGGGAATTAAATGTGCTAACAAATTTCCCAAAGTCTTTCTTGTAGGGGTCTCTAAAAACATTGCCTTCCGCAAAAGGCCTGGCCTCTGAGATGGAGAGTTCTCCCAAAGTGACCTGAACTGCTCTGTGGAAATTGCGCAGTTCAAATTTCCAAAGAAAATTATGGCCCTCTGCGCTCATCTGGAAAGCGCATCAGGTGATACCAAAGAGCCAGAAGCTTTGGTGTACCTATCAAGGATCTTTGCTAATGGACCCATAATATCTAGCGATCAATGCCTTTCTTAGGGTCTTTTACAAACGTGGCGAGAAAGGGAGCCATTTCTCATCCACTACTGGCGTAGGGGCTACTTTCCCATCCAATGCCGGCCTGGGACATTCTGCACTAAGGCAGCTCCTCACCTCCTTGTCTAACCGCTTCCACAATCTAGCGGCTATATAGGACGCCACCTTAGGGGCAGGGATCCATTCTGCAGATCGTGGATGTAAAAGTTCATTATTAACAAATCCGAACCCGGATCTTGGTGATCCGTATCAAGGGTGTTAGGTCCTGCAGCAGGAGGGTCCCCTGAAGGGCGCCAGGGTCTGCCAGATTCCCCATCCCCGTCAGAAGTGTGGGTTGAGTCATCCACATTCACCGGGTTTGGGAAGTCCGGAGTGAAAGAGGGTCCCCCTTAATTAGTAGATGTGGAGGATTTACAGTCCATAAAAGCTCTCTTCAGGCAAGCAAACACACCTATAGCCACTCTTTTCTCCGCCTCGCGCTTGCATTTGGACTCTGGTACTGATGTGGAAGACTGCCCTGGAGGTAAAGGGGCCTGAGGCCCTGTAAGTTCTTTCCTTGGTTCGAGGGATCTTTGGCACTGGGCCTGGAGTTGCTGTATTTTCTTCTCCAAGAGCGTCACCACTTGCGAAACCGCTTTAAATATTGACACGTCCATTACTTGGCAAAAATGATCATCAATAGAGAGGTATGTAACCTCCTCCTCCTCATAATAATCTTCAAAGTCCTCAATTTGATAATGTATTCAGACAATGAGAAGGAATGGGTAATAACATAATAGGCGAGTCCCCTGTTTATTTTATAAGTACCACCAAGTGTCAAATTCAGAGACCCACGGGTCTTGTACCAGTCCTCCTTTAACGGTATGTAGGGAACTGTATACCTGCCTGGGCAAGTCCCTTTTTTCATTTAAACCTGACTGAGTCTTACCAGTAAAAACGGGTGTTCCCCTCCAGGCAGTGGCTCTTACTTTGATTGTGCCCATCTGTGTCTTGCTCTAATTCCACCACTGTTTTTATTTTCTCGTGCCTGCCTGTTCCTTTTGCCTTTCGCCGCTGCTGCCCCTGCGGCCCCTCCCCTGGAATTCCCCGGAATTCCCCCGAATTCCCCGGAATTTCCCTCCGAATTTCCCCGGAATTCCCCCGGAATTCCCCTGCTCCCGCCTCCCAGCCTCTCCTCCCTCCCACCTCCCCTACTTAATGGCGGCCGCGTGCAGCGGGCGCGCCGATGGCGCGCCAAAGGCAAGCCCGTCTGCGCCAGTCCGCGACCCGACCGCGGCCAGCACCAGGAACCCTGGCCCTCCCACTACCCATCGCTACGACACCACCACCCTCCTCGCACTCAACCCTGGAAGACTTAGAGAATGCCAACAGGCCTCGCCGAACACGACCCACGGCCAGTTCTCCTGCCTCCACTGCCGCCAGACCCTCACCGCCACCCCGGCCTCGAACACCGCCGACACCAGCACCGGCGACACCCTAAAATGCAACATCCTCAACGTACGCTCTGTACACAAACACGCCATGGAAATCTGGAACCTACTCGACTCTCTTTCGCCCGACATCGCCTTCTTCACAGAGACCTGGACCAACGCATCCTCCGCCCCGACATCAGCACCGCCATCCCAGACGGATACAAGATCCAGAGGAAAGACCGCCCCAACCACCCAGGAGGGGCCTCGCCATCGCCCACAAGAGCATCCTCCGCCTCACCACCTCCAGCGAAACCTTCCCCTCCGCTGAACACCTGCACTTCAAGATCCAGACCACCCCCAAAGCCACACTCCGAGGAACCCTCGTCTACAGACCCCCGGCCCCGAACACCCTTCGCCTCCACCATCACCGACTTCATCGCACCCCACGCGATCACCTCAACAAACTACATACTCATTGGAGACCTGAACTTCCACCTCGACAACCCCAGCGACCCCAACTCCACTATCCTTCGTGACAACCTCGCCAGCATCGGACTTAAACAACTCGTCAACACACCGACCCACAGAGCAGGACACACCCTCGACCCCATCTTCGCGGCAGGAAACAGCGTCCATTTCAGCCACACAACGCAGCCGCCATGGACCGACCACCACTGCGTACACTTCGCCATCAACAAACCCAAGGCACCCAAACCAGCCCCACGCCCACCACGAAGGAACTGGAGCAAGGTTACCGACGAGCAACTTAACTCCACCCTCAACCGAGACAACCACACCTGGGCACCCGACGCAAACAGCGCAAACGATGCAGCCAGAGAACTCCACACCTGGATCTCCAACTGCGCAGATGAGCTCGCCCCGCTACGCAACCCCGACAGACAACGCCCCAGGAAAGCCGCCTGGTTCACAACCGCTCTCCAAGAAGCCAGACGCACCTGCAGACGCCTGGAGAAGAACTGGAGAAACACCAAGACAACCAAAAACCACACCACCTACAATGACGCCATGACGGACTACCACAACCAGATCAGAGCCACCAAAAGGAACTTCATCCACAACAAAATCCTGGCCAACTCCACCAACTCCAAGGAACTTTTCAGTGTCATTCAAGAATTCACCAACCCACGCAGCGAAGCCACAGACATCACCCCATCCCAAGACCTCTGCGACAAGCTTGGAACCTATTTCCACCTCAAGATCAAAAACCTCTACGACAACTTCATCGACCATCCACCAGGCGCCACAGACGGCCCCCCGCCCCCAGAAACACCAGCCAGCCCACCATCTCCAACTGGACACCGATCACGGCCGAAGACACCGCGTCGACCATGAAAAGCATCCACTCGGGGCCCCCACCGACCCCTGCCCCCTCACATCTACCACAGAGCCGTGGCCGCCATCGCACCCGAACTACAATGCACCATCAACACCACCTTCAAAACAGGCACCTTCCCAGACGACTGGAAGCGCGCAGAAGTCAGACCCCTGCTCAAGAAGCCCACAGCTGACCCCACCGACCTCAAGAACTATCGGCCCATCTCGCTCCTCCCCTTCGCAGCCAAAGTTGCAGAGAAAACAGTCAACAGGAAACTGACACGATTCATTGAAGAAAACGCCGTCCTCGACCCGTCCCAATCCAGATTCCGAAGCAACCACAGCACAGAGACCGCCCTACTCGCTGCCACAGACGACATCCGCACCCTTCTGGACCAAGGCCACTCCGCAGCCCTCATCCTACTCGACCTATCAGCGGCCTTCGACACCGTCTCCCATCGCACACTAGTCGTCAGACTACACGACGCAGGCATACAAGGAACAGCCCTGGACTGGATCCGATCATTCCTCACCGGAAGAAGCCAAAGGATCAGACTCCCACCCTTCCTCTCCGACCCCACGAAAATCACCTGCGGAGTCCCACAGGGTTCATCACTGAGCCCCACCCTCTTCAACATTTACATGGCCCCCTCGCAGCCATCGTCCGACAACACGGCCTCAACATCGTATCCTATGCCGACGACACCCAGCTCATCCACTCCCTCACCAAAGACCCCACCACTGCCAAACTCAACTTCCAGAAAGGAATGCAAGACGTCGCAGTCTGGATGACCAACAGCTGCCTGAAGCTCAACGCCGAGAAGACAGAAATCCTCGTCCTCGGTACCACCCCTTCTGCATGGGACAGCACCTGGTGGCTGACCGCCCTCGGAAGCCCACCTACCCCCTCAGACCACACCAAGAACCTCGGCATCGTACTCGACTCATCACTCTCCATGAACCGACAGGTCAACGCCATCACCTCCAGCTGCTTCAACACCCTCTGCATCCTCCGCAAGACCTTCAAGTGGATCCCCCCTGAGTCAAGGAAGACAGTCACCAACGCACTCATCACCAGCAGACTGGACTATGGAAACGCACTCTACGCCGGCATCAACAAGTCCCTACTCCGCAAACTCCAGACAGTACAGAACACCGCCGCCAGACTCGTCCTCGGCATCCCCGACACGAACACATCAGCCAACACCTACGAAGTCTCCACTGGCTCCCCGTGGAGAAAACAGTCACTTTCAAAATCCTCACTCACGCCTACAAATGCCTACACAACAACGGACCCAAATACCTCAACGACAGAATCAACTTCCACGTACCCAAAAGAAACCTCCGATCTTCCAACCTCGCACTGGCCGAAACCCCGCGCATCCACAGAGCCAGAGCAGGCGGAAGATCCTTCTCTCACATTGCAGCCAAGACCTGGAACGAGCTACCGGCAGACATCAGACGCGCCCCCTCCCTGAACACCTTCAGGAAGACCCTCAAGACCTGGCTCTTCGGCTAAACAGATCTGCGGACCCCCCCTCAGCGCCTTGAGACCCTCACGGGTGAGTAGCGTGCTTACAATTCCCTGATTGATTGATTGATTGATTGTGGGAATTTCCCCAGTAAATACACAAACAACACTGCCCATGACAGAGCTCGCAGCTGGATGCTCTGGCCACGCTGGGGGGGTATAGATGCACTGGGCGTGTAAATTTCACAGCAAGGTTCCCCTGGCGGTCGGAAGACTGCACTGCGTCAAGAGCCTGTCAGTTACACAATCGGCCGTGAAGGAGCGAGAACCTTCCCGGGGCTGCACTAGAAGGAAAAACGCAAATTAGGCACAACACGATTGTAGGCGCACATGAGAGCAAACAAAATATACCTTTATGAGGATATAGGCGGTAAATATATATTAATAAAGCATAAAACGAGAGAGACAAAATAAACAGTTATCTCAAGATGCTGGAGCAGCGAAGAAAGAAAGAGCGTTCTCGGGGGAATTTGAATGGAAGGACTAATTAGTGGAGATGCTGATGTTGTTTCTATTTCCCTGGGACTCATGGGAAATGTAGTTTATTATGTTTTTTAAGCAGCCTTATGGCTGTTGGATGTAATAAAGTGGAGAAAGTTAAAGCCTAATCTTCGCCTCCGGTCCTGACATAAAATTACTACCAGACCCTCTAGCTTCCATTTCTCCCCTACTTCCTCAAGACAAAGAGGAGGCTGCGTTGATCTGGTTTCTCATGGTGAATTTGATGTGCAGGATGATGCCGAGGCTCCAGCCATGCTCTGTCGAGGTGGGTGAAGGTCCCAGTTCAACAGACCACCAGGAGTCATTCCACGGGGAGGGGTTGTTCCCGAAGATCAGAACTTCTGTTTTGTCTGTGTTTGTTTGAGGCAGTTGTCCCACATCCAGTGGCTGCTCCTGCAAAAGGCAGAAGTTCGCCCTCGTGGTGGATTGGTCTTCAGATAGAGAGAGGACTAACTGGGTGTCATCTGTATAGGAGATGATGCTCAGCCCATGGGTTCTGACGATGTTGGCCAGGGGGGTCATGTAGGCATTGAACAGGGTAGGGCTGAGGAATGAGCCTTGAGAGATGCTGCAGATGATGTTCTTGGGTTCCAAGGTGAAGGGTGGAAGGTGGATTCTCTGAGTTCTTCCAGTGAGGAAGGAAGCGATTCATTTGAGGGCGACCTCTTGGATTCTGATCTGATGAAACCTCTTGATCAAGGTGTGGTGGGAGACGGTGTTGAAGGCTGCTGAGAGGTCAAGGAGGATCAGGAGGATCAGGGGGCCACTTCTCCCCAGTCTAGGAGGGATCTGATGTTGTGAGTGGCTGCGATCAGGGCGGTTTCAGTGCTGTGGCTTTGTGACTTTTCTGTGCCATTTCTCTTGCAATTTTGGCATCTTTGTGCCATTTCTCTTACTCTTTTCTCACTCTGTGACTTTTCTGTGTCATTTTCCCTGCTCTTTGTGCCATTTCTGTCAGGCATTTCTCACTCTCTCTAGGACTTGTCTGTGCCATTTCTCCAGCTCTTGTTGCTTTTTTGTGCCATTTCTCTCACTCTTTTCTCACTCTCTCTTTTACTTTTCTGTGCCATTTCTCTCTCGCTTTTAGCCACTTTCTGCCATTTCTCTCACTCTTTTCTCACTCTCTCTCAGTTACTTTTCTGTGCCATTTCTCTCACTCTTTTTGCCACTTTGTGCCATTTCTCTAATTAATTTCCCACTGTCTCTATGACTTGTCTGGGCCATTTTCCCAGCTCTTTTTGCTTTTTTTGTGCCATTTCTCTCACTCTTTTACCACTCTCTCTGTTACTTTTCTGTGCCATTTCTCTCACTATTCTTGCCCCTCTGTGCCATTTCTCAAGCTCTTTTCTCACTCTCTCTGTGAATTTTCCATGCTGTTTCTCTCACTCTTTTTACCTCTTTGTGCCGTTTCTCTTGTTTTTTTCTCACTCTCTGTGTGACTTTTCTGTATAGTTTCTCTCACTTTTTTCATCTCATTGGGCCATTTCTTGCACTCCTTTTCTGACCTTTGGCAGCTCTCCAGCTTCTCTGCACCCCTTTCCTGCCCTCTCTGCACCCCAACCCTCCTTCCCTGCCCCTTCGCACCTCTCTCCTTCACCGCTGTTGCACTCCTCCACAGCCCCCCATACCCCCTGTGCTCCTCCCCACTCCCATGACTTACTTAATAGTGGCTGCAGCATGGATGTGTGCAGTCAGCGCCAAAGGCAAGTCCATCTGTGCCTGTCTGCACCTGGACTGCACCAGCACCAGAAACCCTGGTGCCCTCCCTGACCCACCACTGCCTCTCTGGCACTCTTTCGTGGCTTGCATCCCAGATGCACCACCACCCTCTGCTGGCGCACCACACAAAACAAAAGGAGCCTTCACCTGCTCCCTCTGCTGCGTCACTTGAACCACTGTGCTCGCAACACCAACCAAGAACATGTCCTCTACACCCACCCCCACAGACAGTCAAACACCTACCGACAAACACACCTGCCACACACCAATATCATGCAGTCTCCGCAACACTTGCTCACTCAGCAAGCACACTACAGAGATCTGGGACCTGCGGGAAGACATCGCCCAAACTTCCTCTTTCTCACGAAAACATGGCTGACCTCAGCTTCAACGCTAGACATCACCACCACCATCTCTGCCAGATACAAGATCTCTAGGCAAGACCGCCAAAATAGGGTGGGAGGATAAATTGCCTTTCTCCACAAAGACACCTTCATCTGCACTGCTTCCGCCAAAGCCGAAACAAACTACATGGAGCACCTCAACTTCAAATTACATTTCACAGAAAATGTCACCCTCAGTGGGTTTCTTGTGCACCGCCCGGGCCCCCAAGCCAGCTTCGCAAACAACATCAAGGACTTCATCGACCCCCTACACCTCAATACTAGCATTTTCATCCTCCTAGGAGACCTCAATTTTCATCTTGAAGACCGGACTGACCCCAAATCAGCTTCCCTTCTTGACAACTTCGGGATCCTGGGACTAACCCAGTGTATAATGGAGGCAACCCATGCCGCTGGACACATCCTAGACCGCGTGTTCACATCTTTTGACAACATTGCGATCAACACCCCAATACCCATCACCTGGACAGACCACGCCATGGTCATTTTTACAGTCGACATCCATCAATCCAGAAGAGCCCCCATAGAGGGCCCAGCACGCTGACACTGGAACAACCTAACAGAGGTGGACTGGATGACAGTCCTACACAAGAACAAAATGGAACCCACAGGCATCCTGGCACGCAACATTGAGAACTTCAACAAGTGGATCACCAACTTTGCGGAGACTCTGGCCCCCATGAAACGAAGCAGAGTGCTCCCTGCATGAACTACAGCCCAAAATTTATGACTCCCAGAAACACCTACTATGGCTCACGGATCGAGTGCTAATGTCGGAGGGGCAGGCAGAAGTTCCAAAAGGTAAAACTTGCAGGAGCAACCTTAGGCTCATGGGACTGGCGAAGGGCGTGGAGAGCACAGACCCGGTGACTTATTGTTAGACTTGTCAGCCTTAGGGTGGCCTTCCCCCAAATGTTTTGCCTTCTCCTCTTCTGTTTTGCGGAACTTATTTTTGTTAACCATAGGACTCTGTGCACTTTACCACTGCTAACCAGTGGTAAAGTCCTTGTGCTTACTCCCTAATACATGGTAAAATTGGTTACACCTCATTGCCATATTTAATGTAGTTATACGTCCCTAGTAATATACAATATGCCCAGGGCTGTTAAATTAAATGCTATTAGTAGCCATGCAGCACTTATTGTGCCACCCACTTAAGAAGCCCCTTAAATCATGTCTCAAACTTGCCATTGAAGCCTGTGGGCAGTTTTAAACCGCTAATTCCCCTTGGCAAAATAAATATTTTAAAAAGGCAGTTTTTGGTTTGACAAAACAAGCATTTTGCTGAGCCTAAAACTGCCTTTTTCATGCAGATAAGTCAGCCCTATGAAAGGCCCGAAACAGCCCATATGGCAAGGTGCATTGTATTTTTAAAAAAAGGGAGATGTACTTTTAAGTTTTACATGTCTTGGTAGTGAAAACATCCTAAATTCGTTTTTCACTACTTTGAGGTCTACCTCTCCCATATGATAACATTGGGTTACCATATTAAATATAATAAGTGATAACTTTTGTTTGGGAACAGGTAGAAATATCATGTTTATTGTCTTACGAATTGTAATTCAAAACCCTCTTTCATGGTAAAGTTGGATTCCCGAGTCAAGATTATGAAAATGCCACGCTTATAAAGTTGGACGAGAAAATGGGCAACCCAATAGACCCTGGAAGGCTTGGGTAAAACAGACTTAATATCAGGTAAAAGTGCTTACAAGGGATTTTTTTGTAGAAAGTCGGGTAATCTTCAAAACGGAATTATTTTAAGCCCTTTTCAGTGGCTTGTAACTAAATTTCAAAATTAATTATTTTTTTTTAAAGTGAATCTATCACAGAGCAAGTGCACAACAAAAATGAACAATACAAAATGGGTGTATACTTTTCAAATTACAGATTTATGTAAAAACCATGTTGTTTAAAAGGGTACAAAATCCAATTCACAAATAGACAAAAGCGACTGAGATACACATTCGGAAAGAAAAAGAATTCCCTTTTAAAAGAGATCAAATATAAACAAAATGGATATGCAAGTAGATATTAAAACCCACCCAAGGTTTGGATCATGTGGTATAAGTACTTGTGGTATCACAGGCCAAAAACTACTAATACTGATACTAAAGAGGGAAATGACAAAACCTTTTAGATGAAATTACAAGTTGCTGTGATGTGTAACAATAATTACTCAATGATCAATAATGTAGTCAAGTTTCAATTATTTATTTATTTAAAACCCTTATAAAAACACAAACAAAAACCAGATTGTCTCGAAATCCTACAAGTGCAGTTTTATAAACTGCAAATTCGCATAGTCACCAGTATATTTCAAAACAGTGATTTTCTTAACAAATTGGTATCATTTTTTTAACATTCACTTCATTATTTCGAACAACAAATAAAAAATATAGATTTATAAAATATCACATTAAAAACGGAAAAATTGTCGACGCGGCGTTTCGGCAAAAAAGTTTCTTCTCCTTCTTCAGGACAGAAATTATTTCATTTTATCGAATAAAATTATTATATTGAGACCCAAAAGAAGTCGTCTCTTGCTTAAAATGGCAAAAACCACTGATGGAAGAAAACTACGTTCTTCTCCCGTGGTCCACTGATCATGGAAATCTATGTGGTCATCTATTGAATTTACACGACACACACTTTAACATCGTTGATTGATTTCTCACGATATACAGTTAATCCGAATCGTTGGGGTAGAGTGTAGAGAATATCTATGATGGAGTCACAAAGACAACATATTTATTATGGTGTTGCTTGTGATGGAGTTCCCACAGTATTCCTTAAGATGGGTCCTCTTAGCAATCCAATCGGTATTGCCCAACTGCCACCTTGCTAATATGTATTGCTTTATGGCTCGATTATAGTTGACCAAGTTGAACAATCGCTGGACTCTACACAGTCATATCACGGCTCCACCGGCCATACGTCTCTATCCTCAAATCCCAGGTATTTGTGTCAATACCTGGGATTTGAGGATAGAGACGTACGGCCGCGCCGTATTCATCCTTGAGAAGCAGCTAACAGAATTATCTTCTCCCACTGGAGATTGAAAAGGCAACCCGGGATGCTTTGTATCTCCCCCCCTTGCGATGACTCACACTCATCATGCAGAGCTCCTTGAGTGATTGCGCTGTATTAATCTATATTAATTATACAGCAGTTAGAGTGTACTTGCAAGCTGAAGCAGATAAACTGGGGGATCTCCTAGCCTGGCTGGTGCGGCAGGACCAAACCCATCAGAGCATAACTTCCATAAAGGTTAGGACTGGCACATTGCTCCTCACGTAGCATGAGATACACAACACCTTCCCACGCTTCTATCATACACTACGCCTCACCTTGCACCATGCTTACCCAAGATGTTACCAAATACCTAGATAGCATTGTCATTGTCCCCTATCACACTGGAGCAGTGGCAGGAGGTCCTCACACCCATTACTTCAGCAGAGATTAAGGAAGATTAAGGTGTTTTGGCCCCAAAGCTTGAAAGCTTATTCTGCACAGAGGTCAAGGAGGGACTCTTGCCTACCTCTGTTTGTGAGGTCTTATTGGCCTCCCGAAACCTGGGAGAGATGCCATGGAGCTGGCTTCCTACCTCCCACTGGTGATTTTAAACACAGATTACAAGATCCTGAGCAAGGTCCTGGCAGATAGGCTATTACCCTACCTGCCCCTCCTGGTCCATTCCAATCCGGAAAAAAAAATGGCTTTATTCCGGGCCGAAATACCTCCCTGAATATACGCCGGCTATTTCGCATCATGGAGTTTGCCCCTTTGCTTTTTCCTATGTCTGCATGTCTTGTGCTGCATCTGGAAAAGATATTTGATTCCTTGGTTTGGTGCTACCTATTTGAGTTACTCAGTCACTTTGGATTAAGGAATCGCATAGTGACGCTTATTCACTATGCATGCCCCACGGGGTGCATCTGCACAGGCCACCATATATCCGAACCTGTCTCCAAACACAGGGGTACCAGACCTCTCTCTTCTCTCCTCCTTGACAATGGAACCTCTTACCATCCAATTGCGTTGTGGAGGTCTGAGTGGGGAATCCCTTTGTGACACAGAACACATGTGGATGATCTGCCTTCTTTATCTCAGAGATGTGTCAGCGGGCTGTCAGGATATTGCCATGGCTCCTGGTGAGTTTCATGAGGTATCCGGTCTGCATGTTAGCTGGCAGAAATCTTGCATATATCCCCTCAACTCCCTCCACTGCGACATAGCTGGACATAATGGAAACTACCCTCTGCTGGCAACAGCACACTTTCAAATATTTAGGCATACAAGTATATCATTCTGATTGAGATCTGCTGGATGGGACTATAACTCGGGCCATTAAGGCTCTTATAGGCCAGGTGGCATTCTGGTGTACATTGCCACTGTCCGTAATGGCCAGAATTGCTCTCTCGAAGATGAATATGCTTCCCTGTCTGCTTTAGTATTTTGCCAATCTGCCACTCCACTTAATCACTACACTCTTCTGCTTCCTTGACATCTCACTTGGCGAGCTGATATGGAGTAAGAGCAGACACACAGTGCCATTGATGAAGCTGCAACAATCACCTGCTAAAGGCAAGCATGGGGCATTTAATTTGGAGCATTATTATATTGCCTTCCAACTTCAATGACTCTGTCAGCAGTTTGTGGGCATCAATCTAGGTGATACTGCAACCACACAGACACTGTGGACAATGGCTGAACTGATTCTGCACTTTCGGCCTGTGGGTCACATCATGTACCATGTGCCCCTCTCCCAGACTCCCTCGAGTTGCATACATATTATATCGCAGAGTTCTCAACGTCACAAGACGGGTCCTTACATATGCTCCACCCACCCCGCTTCTTAGCCTGCTGCATGCTGGAAATGCTCTTGCTCTTAACAACCTTAAACAATGGCAAGCCCTGTGCGTTAAGACACTGGAATATCTCTATACTGAGGGTTTAGTTGTCCCCTTTGATGGGCTTACAGAGCTGTACGGTGTGCCTCACGGACACTTTCTAACTTATAATCCCCTTTCATGCACACTGCGCTAGGTATGGCAGATAGCAGCATCTCATAAAATGGTTAACTACAGCACTGTTGACACACGCATCCCCCTTAGACATACTGTAGGCTAAACGGGAGATAGACCTCACTAGGAAATTCAAAGATACTGAATGGGAGAGAGTACTCACACACAGTGCCCGATTCACAAAGGTAATCTTATACCTTTGTATAAGTTTACTACTTTTCGGTATTCACAAAGGTAAACTTATGCCAAAAGTCTAACTTTACTCGTAGTAACTTACCTTTGTAAATACCGAAAAGAGTAAAGTTAGACTTTTGTTCAAAGTTTACCTTTGTGAATAACGAAAAGTAATAAAGTTAGACTTTTGGTCTAAGTTTACCTTTGTGAATACCGAAAAGTAGTAAACTTACACAAAAGTGTAAGTTTACCTTTGCGTTACCTTTGTGAATCAGGCCCACAGTATCTAGATATGCCTGGCTGAAGCTCATAGGATTTTATTATCTACAAAGGGCCTATCTTACCCCTCCCCCACCCCCCCAGAAGAATAAGGACCTATTTTCAGGTGCTGGCTCCTGCTGTCCTCATTGCCAGACAATGGGTGCTAATCTGCAACCTGTGCTCTGGACACGCCCTGCATTAACAGCCTACAGGGCTGCGGTTATAGATCACCTACAGATGCTTTCAAGGCATACTAACCTGAATAACTGAGACATCACCACCTTGGGTCTCTTCATATGCTCCAAAAATTACAAGGCTATGCCCGCTTCCTCGACTTGACATTTATCTTAGCATTGAGGTACTCACCTTGCACTTCTGGAAAGTGGCAGCACCGCCATCAGTGGTATCAGGGCGCTGAAGTGTCATATCCTTGGCGAATGATGAGAGCGCTCTTCCCTGTCGCAAGGAGGCTCAAGGACTCCAAAAATACCCTCTGTCGCTGGGATGAGCTCATCGAAACCTATCATGCTCAGGCTAGGGATGACACCTTGGCAAAGGCACAGCCCCATCCCTATAATTCTTCAGCGAAAACAACTCTCTATGCTTTTTCACCTCGCATTCTGAACGACCCTGCTTGAAGTTCACACTGCACCCCTTTTTGGCTCCTGGATACCCAATGCTGAGACTCAGTCACAGCTCATCCCTGCCCCTCTGGTTCCTCCCCCAGCCTGCAGTAAAGGTTTCCTACAACTTTGCGTCCTCCCCACTCTCTCGGTTACTATGGGGTATATTTACAAGGGGATAGAGCCACCAGAACGTCAATGTTAGTGACGTTCTTGTGGCGCTATGACCTTCTCCATATTTACAAAGCGGCGGTAAGCCACTTTTTATGGCTTACCGCCGCCTTGTAAATACGGCCCTTTTACATGCATCACGTTGCATGAAAGGGACGTGCAATGGGTGTTGCTGTGGGCGTTCCACCGCAACACCCATTGCGTTTTGACGCTGCCCCCGATTTACAAGGATGTGTAAATCTGAGGCAGTGCTAAAAACTAACCCCTTTGGTGCAAGGGTGCCTGCCTTGGTGCTAGGTAGCTAATTATAGCGCTAGGGAAAACACAGGGGTACACCGCATTGTTGTAAATACGGTGCATCCCTGCATTTTGGAAATGTCGAAGCGTGGCGCTGCCAAATATGGCACAGCTCCGCGCTCCGACAGTTCCTTGTAATTATGCCCCATGTAAGTTACAAATCACTATTCATTGTTGATTGTTTATGTGGAGAAAGGGACACCTTCCTGCACATAAACAATAATTTCCTGCAACTCAGGCACCTTTGCACCATGGTGCAAGTGTGCCTGCGTTGGCGTTAGGCAGCTAATTTTAGCACCAATGCTAGGGAAAACACAGCAGTGCGCCATATTGTTGTAAATACGGCGCATCTCTGCGTTTTGGAAAAGTTGGAGTACGGCGCTGCCAAATTTGGCGCAGCTCCGCGCTTCAACATTTTCTTGTAAATATGCCTCTCAGTTTTTTAGTTGTTCTTTAATAGCAGCTGTTAGACCTGGCTTTTCCAGCAGGTTTATCCCCAGACTTTTTGCTTTTTGGCCTCCTGTTTTGGACCCTGTTTTGTTGGTTTTATGACTCTGGGCACTTTACCACTGCTGATCAGTACCAAAGTGGATATGCACTCCCTGTAAATTGTTATGATGGATTGGTGTTTCCATGATTGGTTATTTGATGTACTACTAAGTTCCTAGTACAGTGCACTGTGTGTGCCCAGAGCCTGTAAATCAAATGCTGCTAGTGGGCCTGCAGCACTGATTGTGCCACCCACATGAGCAGCCTGTAAATGTAACTCAGACCTGCCGCTGCAGTGTCTGTGCGCAGTTTGGTACTGCCATGTCGACCTGGCAAGGGCACCCACTTGTCAGGCACTAACCTTCCCTTTTCTTACATGTGAGTCACCCCAAGGTAGGCCCAAGGTACCCATGTGGGCAGCGTGCAGTGTAGGTGAAAGGTAGGACATGCCCTGATGTGTGTGGAATGTCCTGATAGTGAAATACTGCCAAGTTCGTTTTCACTATTGTAAGGCTATCTGTCCCCATAGGACAGAATGGGGAGTTTGCTCATAACATCTTAGGAATATTTCTGCCCATGGGAACAAGATGGGAAAATAGAGTTTGATATACCTAAACTCAGAATGTTAAGATGCATCTTTTAGTGAGGGTGATTTTTACATTCGGGGTTTGAAAATACAGTTTTTAGAAAGTAGGTATTTTCTTGGCAAACCATCAAGTGTGCCTCTGCTAGGTTGTGTATTGACTGTCTGGCTTTGGAGTGACAGGGGCTGGGGATGTGCATTCTGTCCAGACAGCCACTTGGGGGTGGTTAGGTGTGACCTGCCTTTCCAGGGTGAGTCAGGGCTGGGCTGCATTCAGAGTAGGGGGAGGAAATTTCTTTCACACCTGAATGGTCCTGGTCTGCCTTAGACAATGCTGTCTCCACCTCCTGCCAGGAAGCTGCACCAGAGAGTACAGAACTGGTATTGGCTGGGCAAAGAGCTTCTCTGCCACAGAGAACAGAGGATTTTTCATTATAAAAAAAGGGGTCCAGACCCCAGACTCTTAGATTACTTTTGGACTTCAAGAGGAACCTCTGCCAAGGAGAAGAACTGGAAGAAACTGGAGGAGGAGTACTGCCCCTTTGTTGTGTGCTGTCTGGGGTTGGCCTGCAGTAGCTGTTTCTGCCAAGGAGAGGAACTGTGTGTGTATCTAGCTTGAGAAAGTATCTCCAAGGGCCTGGAAGTGGAGCTTGCCCCCTGTTCAAGAGGTCTCAGGAACAGCAAAGACCTCACCATCCTTCTGGGCACTGTCTCTAGAACCGCTGGTTTCAGTCGCCGCAGAAGAAAAGGCCAACCGACCCTGTCACCAAATCTATCGCAGGATTCCGTGTCCTGAAGGCCCCGCAGAAGGCACTGCCGCACTTCGCACCGCATCCTTTGTCTCACCGATGCCGCTGGGTGACCATCACTGAGCTGTTGCTGGCAACGCGTCCTGTGGGCACCGCACTCCGCACCGCCTCGCTTCACGCTGCCCGGACGTCACCGACACCGTCGCTGCACGACCCGAACATCGACCGGCTCCGTCGCCTGCACAGCAGCCTGGCAGCACTGCATCGAGCACTGCCTCACCCCGCACCGTAAACCTTGGTCTCACCGATGCCGTCTGGACGATCGTCACTGAGCCGCTGCCTGCACCGCTTCCATCTTTACAATGCAACCACGACGGTTGCCTTGACATGCCTGTACCAACGCGTCGGCCGCAACGAGAAAGGTACTGTCTACGAGTCTGTCGACGCTTTAGCTGGCCCGTACCGATGTGGTTGGCTGGAACTGATAGACTCTGTAGTTTTCAGCATCATGGTAGCTCCGGACGGAGCTACCAACTCGGAAAAATTGTGTTTTGCCGCTATTTTTGCATTCTAAAGGTTATCTTGCAAAGTAACTACTTTTTCAGTATTGTATGTTGGTATTTTTGTCATATTTGGTCCTGTTGGTTTAGATAAAGTTTTGCTTATTTTTCTAAACTGGTGTGGTGTCCATTTGTAGTGTTTTCACTGTGTTAGTGTATGTGTTCACAAATGCTTTACACACTGCCTCTGAGATAAGCCTGGCTCTCACGGTGTCGTGAGCAAACAAATCCACCAGTTCTGGCCAACAGTGGCGTCTCGGGCCAGCAACGGTGTCGGGGAGACCCGTAAAACAGTACCTTTGAAGATGCAGGGCGTCAGACTTTGCGGTGAGCTCTGGAGGACCGGCCTCTGCAGGCGTCGGTTACGGGAGTCGGTGCAGGAGTCATTGGACCCTTGAAGTCACACGCGTTGCAGGTCAGACTCCTTGAGTTTGAAGTCAGGAGCATCGGCAGGTGTCGGGGCTGCGATGTGAAGCGGAGCAGTGCGACGTGCGGTGCCTTCAGGTCGCGGTGCAGGAAGTGGCTCGGGGACGGTCGTCCAGCGCTGTCGGTGAGACCAGGGCTGCGGTGCGAAGTGGGGCGGTGCTCGTTGGGGTGCTGAGAGGTCACGGTGCAAGCAGCGGCATCGCTGTTGCTGAAGCGCTGTCGTCGGTTGACCCAAGGCTGCGGTGTGAGGCAGGGCAATGCAATGTGCGGGGCCCACAGATCGCTGTGCAAGGAGCGGCATCGGTTGATGATCTGGAGTCGATGGTGCTGATGTTGGTAGGCCAAGACTGCGGTGTGGGACGGGGCGGTGCGTCCAGTAACCTACGAGCGTTGCCCCCAAGCCACGGTGCAGGCAGCAGTGTAGATGTTAACTTGGAGCAGCATCGGCGGTGAGACCAGGGCTGCGGTGCGAAGTGGGACGGTGCTCTGTGTTCTCCATGAGCAGTGTCCATAGGTCACGGTGCAGGCATTGGGGCGTCGCTGGGGATAACAGAGCGGTGGTGTGAAGCGGTGCGGAGTGCGGTGCCCACAGGCCACGGTGCAAGCAGCAGCTTGGTGGTGGCATCGGACGGCGTTGTCAGTGAGGTGCGAAGTGTTGGGCGTGCCCTCTGCGGTGCCTTCAGGTCACGGAGCTGGCAGAGGCTTCGGGTTACCTTTTCTCCTCTGTGGCAGCTGAAACATCCAGTTCCAGAAGCCGGTACCCAGAAGATGTTGAAGCCCTGAGACTTCCAACAGGAGGCAAACTCTACATCAAGCCCTTGGAGATACTTAGGATGCAGAAAGCACATTCCAGTCCTTTCCCTGCCCAATGACAGAAGCAGCAACTGTAGGCCAACCCAGCAAAGCACACAGCAAAGTGGTAGTCTCTCCTCACAGCTCTTCCAGCTCTTCTTCCTGGCAGGTTCCTTAGTCCAGCAGTAATCTAAAATTCTGTGGTCAGGATCCCAATATTTACACCACACTTTCCTTTGAAGTTGGTACAAGCAAAGTTCCTCTGGCACACATAAACCAGTTCAAACTGGCTCAGGCCAGTGTTCACCACAGGAGGTGGAGACAGCTTTGTGAGAGGAAGCCACAGTCCATTCAGGTGAAAGTAACAACTCCTCCCACTACTCAAAATGCAGCCAGGTCTATTCAGCCTGGCTATGAGTCACCCATGAAGGCAGGACCCACCTCAACCCTCTCTTGTGTCTGTCTAGTGTGAATGCACATCCCCTGCTCCTGTCACTCTAAACCCAGACAGGGAATACACAAAAGGCAGAGGCACACAGGATGGTTAAGCAAGAAAATGCCCACTGTCAAAAAGTGGCATTTTCAAACACACAACATAAAAATTATCTTCACTAAAAGATGTATTTTAAAATCCTGAGTTCAGGCACACTAAACTCCAATTCTCTATCTTATCCCAATGGAAAGTTATGTTTGTAAGATGTTACAAAGCAGCTCCCATGTTAGCCTATGGGACAGATACCCTTTCAATAGTGAAAGGAAATTGGCAGTATTTCACTATCAGGACATGTCCACACACAACACCAACTTATAAGCAACGTATTTGAGTTAAAAAGAGATGGAAATGAAAACGTAATTGAGCTTCTAATTAATGCCACACATACAATATTTACCTTGTACTTAACTATCTAATCAATGCTTCCTGCATGCTGTGAAAAGGGTCAAATTAATTAGTGTGTCACAGAATGAAACATCTAGCTGCTATGACACCTGTGCATTTGTCTTGCTTACAACAACAAACAAAAGCGGAGCGACTGCTCATATTTGCAGGTTGCTGTTGAAAAAATAGCCCACTTGCAAGGACGACTTCAAGCAGACAATCAGCAAGCAATCAGAGCCATTCAACTGCAAGAAGTCCAGGCGTATTGTTGCCTTTTCACAGTGCGAGAAACAATCACAAAGAGCAGCCTCTTATTTGATTTCTGTCAGTAGGCCTTTTCATAAACTGTTGTGAAAACAATCTCTGTATCGAGGAAGCAGCACACCGAGAAACAAGCCTCAATCACAGGAAGTTGTTTTTTTTCCCCTTGGCTTGCAGCCCAGTGCCGTAAGAACTAATTAAAAACAGAGGCACGCTGCTCTGAGGCTCGATGTTTGGGTTTTACAATAAGAGTAGCAAACCAGGGTTCCCTAATGAGAATAGTTGGGAGAGTTCGTTTTCTAGCATCGAGCAACTGTGTCAATTACTGGCACTGCAGCTCAGGGCTACCAGGCACGCTGGGAAGCGAGAGTGTTATTGCAGTGCAGATTGAAGGCCTGCTCTGATGCATGCCCTATACATGTCACTTGGAGGCTGGTGCAGGCATCTGGCACTTGACAAAATGGAAGGAGGCTGATGGCACTTTGCTTGCTTGGTTTGAGAATCGACTGCTACAAAGCGGGGCGTTTCCTCGTCACCACTAGGTACGCTCCACGTAAAAAACAAAAATGCATCTTTCATCGACATTTGGTAGTGAAGACTTTGAATTTAAATAAATACAAAAATCTTCGCATTAGAAGCAGGGGGTGAGCGAAATTCAAGTAATTTGCATTTGTGTAATTAAGCACATTTTGGGAAAATTAGATTACGTGTAATTGCACGAAATGCAAAATCGACATTTGGCGCTATAGCATAGTGCAAAATGCATCCTCGTTAATTTTGCATGCAAGGATGCATTTTGGGTTAAAAAAAACATAAGTGCTAATTCAGCATCCACCCGCTTTCTGGTCATTTACATTATTCCTGTGTTCAAAAGCTAAATTTTTACGCAACATAATGTAATTTCTGGAATTTCACATAACAAGTGTATTGCAAAATTACCATGATTACGACGCTATAAAAGAACTTTTGGCAGGGCCTACTGGAAGATTCTATATTTCAGATGAAATCAATATATTTTACTTTCAATTTACCATTCTGCGCAAAAGAGAATATTAGTTTAACATCAATCTAACAGTTTGCAGGTGGTCCATATTGGGAAAGAAAAAGATACACAGGCAAAGTATACATGCAACCTTTGAAAAATGAAACTTTTTAGATCTTGCATGCGACATCGCAAGCACTGCATGCGGTCTCGCTTGTGAGAGATGGGTTGCCAGGGATCGCAACTGCGACCCCTAAGCCACCCGTTGCGACCCCTGCCACCTTGCTTTCGTCCCCTGGCTGTTCGTCATCCTTGGCAAGCGCTCTGATGGCATAAAATCAGTTGCAGTGTGAGCAGCGCTTGATTGCACCACTGTGCTGAATCTCTGCTGGCAGAGACATGATGATGATGGACTTCAAGCTGGGCCTGGGTGGGGGAAAGAACTCGGCTAACTTATTGCTATGGTGACCCCGAGCCAGGCTGGCCGGCACAGTCTTTGATTTGATACATTGTATGTATCTGCTGTGGGCCTGGATCAGGAAGCTGAGCGAATGAGCATGAAGCGCATGCAGCATGGCTGGACATGATTGGACAGTGACTAACTACACATGCTGTAGCTAGCAGCACGTTGGTATAAGTGCAAGCGCACATTTGCTGCACCCTACCCACGCTGAGGACGTGGTGCCTGGTGCGGTATGTTTACCACTGTGTTTGGGACTGCCAACCGGGTGCCAGGGCGGGCAATCTGGTAGCGTGTGAAAGAGCTACCAATGATGACGGCTCTGGCAAAAATTATTGCCCAGCCCCTGCGCGGCAGTAAAAGCCCCGCTGACGCGGCATGGCCTCGGAGTCAAGTCGTACTCGTGCCTGCTGCGTGGGTGCTGGGTACCAAGGCTCTACAGTGACTGACTAGAATCAACACAAGTATGGGACTGGGCCATTAGTGACTTGCTTCACTTAGTTGTCACTCTCTGACTGAGTAGGACGGTCGGACCTTGGGAGTGACGCAAGTGAGGTCATGTGAGAGTGAGACTGACTGAGTCACTACATCGACTTGACTAGAGTCTCGAGTCTCCGACTCCCTTTGTGGTGGTGCCGGTCATGTGACTCCTGTGAGCTCGGGCCCTCAGCAAATCTCTAACAGAAGCAACAAGTAAAGTAAGATAAGAATATCTCTTTTTGGAGTTGATACAAGATTTTCAAATGCCCTGTAAAACTTAGAAATGATTGTTAAAGAGCACACATTTCAGGTTCCACCGATCTAGCCATGGTTTGGGTGATGTGAATAACACATTAATTGCTATTGTTTTATGTCGAGCACTGCATTTGTGTAGCCACAGCATGCACATGCTGGCCAGTGAGTGCTGGTGGACTGGCCAACAAGACATTGTCTGTTTTGAACACCACCAAGGTCGAAATGGCTGTACCGGGTGTCGGGCGATGGGCGGGCATTTCCCCAAGAGGCTGGAAGGGTGGGGGGCAGGTTTTGTTAGTGGGGCCGGTTTTGTAGTAGTGCAACAGTTTTAAAAGCACTGCAAAGTTCCTTGTATATTCAGCCTTTTGCGGGCAACAATAAAAGTGTCAAGTTAACTTTGGTGATTTATTAATGTATCTGCTAGAGAGAGAGGAGTTTTGTCTAGTATCAATTTTCACTTATCTAAGGTAGGGTTAATATGCCTGCTGCAAAGAACGTGTACCATGCATATTAAAGAACAATGTTTTATGTGGATAGCTCAGTGGGTTACTTCTTTTGTCACAGAGATTGTGTTGTTACCGTGCAGTTCATAAGTTACATCCATAATCTAGCACAGTGAGCTATGAACTGCCATCTAAGAGCTGCATGCAAGCTACATAGTACAGGTTAGAAAGTTACGTTTTTTTCCCGATCTTTCTATCCTGATGTTGCTAAAGGTGTGTTTGGGTAGAAATAAATTCTTATTATTAAAGCCAACCTTAACCACTGTGTTATGTTCTATTCTGAATTCTGAGTTTGTGCTTCTGCAGACCAAGCACTCATAAAAAGTGCCTACCAGTATGGATTACATGTGAATCCTACACCTTGTAGTCTCTTTTGCCTTATGTAATAATATCTATATACTGATTTACACATGTATGATTCATTGTCTCTGTATGTGTGGGTGATGGATTTTGAAAATGTAAAAAGTTTTGCTGTAGGAGCAGTGATTGATGGAGTCATTATTAAATGTGGACTGTAAGATTGGCATTCGTTAAGCAATCATTCATGCCTTTGGACATTCTGGCTGTTAGATAACATGTTTGTTGCTGGTAAGGTAGTCTAATGCAGAGCAAGCATATTATTGATCAACACAAGTACTGTACCAGTGATGTGCATGTTTTCTGTAAAAGAAATTAATGATAGTAAACTTGGAAAGGTTCAATGGCTCCACAGGTTTAGAAGTATGTATACAATGTCATGGAAAGGAAGGTTGCTGGGAGAACTTGACGTGCATTAAATAGCACTGTTATCTACATTCCAAGACTGAGATTTAATTACATGGTACTCTTAGTTTCTAAAACAAATGATAAAATGAACTTGTTTTGAGCGTTCTAGGCCCACCCACCTTCCCATTTTATAAGTTATTTGATATTGATAATGGCTGAATTCAACTTGACTAGTGTATTCTCCATTGTTGTACACTATTTGATAGGCTCTTAATCAATGCTACATTATCTTAATTGTATATTTGAAGATACTACCTGAAACAAGGTATGTGGCTGCATTTTCAATAGGATTTGAAATATGTCTGTTTATAGGGTACTTCTTTTGTATCTGTAGAGATTTTCCAGCCTCTGTGTGTGATATAAGTAACCAAAAGTTAGATGTATCACCTCCTATATAGCACCAAGACAAAGGCTATGCAATGTCACTTCTTTTGATTTCATGGGGTCCAAAGGTCATGTGATGTAACTTCCTGTGCTGTCATCAGGTCAAATGTCCTGTGACATCATCTGGTTGGGTCAAAGGGCAGGTGATGTCACTGCCTGTGATGTCACCAGGTCAACATTCATGTGATGTCACTTCCTGTGACAGCAGGCGGGGTCACATGGCATGTGATGTCACTTCCGCTACCCCTGACATTTTGATGAATCGACGACCATGTGAGAGATATTGTATACACCAAGGGGCTTCAAGTCCGCCCATTGATTACTATTCATTGGCTTCATTGCCACTCTTATTTACTGCCTCCTAATTGGACAGTACATAACGGCTTCAATTCCTCTTTCTTCCTCAGGGGCATGGACTAAATACAGATTGTTTCATCTTGATTACAGTTCTTCCACTGCTGACGCTGTGATTACAGATTGTTTCATCTTGATTAGAGTTCTTCCACTGCTGACGCTGTGATTGAAGTAATATTTTTCTTTTTCTTCTTCCCATCATCTTGCTTGTTCTTTTTATTTTCTCTTATTCCTGTCATGTTGCTTTGTGTTGTTTATTCCCTCCCCTCCTTGTCTGTGTTGCTTATTCCTCTCCACCTCGATCCCCTTGTCCTTGTCCATGATGCATGTAAAAACTTGGATGAACAACAACCAATTAAAGTTAAACTCTGAAAAGACTGAGATAATTATTCCCAGGAATAAACTAGCTCATTGGACTCCCTCCTACTGGCCCCCTGAATTAGGTGTGGCACCTACTCCTAAACCAGTGATAAAGAGTCTGGGCCTTCATATTGACTCGGATCTCTCTATGAGTGCCCAAATTGGCTCAGTTACATCTGCTTGCTTTGTCCAACTCCGCAAATTGCGTAAGATTAGACACTTTTTTAGTAAAGAGGCCAGTACCCAAATTGCAGTAGCCCTCATTCTATCTAAAATTGACTACGGTAATGCCTTTTACTTAGGCCTCCCACAATACCAGAGACATCGTCTTCAGATGATCCAGAATCAGGCAGCTAGAATCATCTACCTTAAGGACAGACGCTGCCACATTACCCCCTTGCCTAAAGATCTCCACTGGCTCCCAGTGGAGCAGCGAGCTATGTTTAAAACTGGCTGTATTCTTTTTAAAGCTACTCAAGAAACTGGCCCTAGATTCATTGCCTCGCTAATCAGTAAGCACTCACCCCAGCGCACTCTGAGATCTATGCATCAGAACTTTCTGACGGTGCCCAGAATCAGACATAAACGCATTGGTGGGACCCGGTTCTCTTTTCTGGGTCCGAAGCTCTGGAACGCACTTCCCACCTCCCTCAGGCTTGAGGTTGATTACCTACGGTTCAGGAAACAACTTAAGACCTGGTTGTTCACCCTGGCCTACAATTAGATGCTACACTGCCTAACTCTTCCCCACTCAGACTCCCCAGCGCCAAGAGACCTGTCGGTGTACGTGCGTTATATAAATACCCATGCAACATAACATAACATATTGCTTCTTCCCTCCCACCCCCCATTGTCCGTGTTGCCTCTTACCTTCCCATCCTCCCATCCCTCTTCCTTCCCACCTACCACCCTCCTGTGGTCTGTGTTGCCTCCCCACCCATCATAAGTAAAAAAAAAAGCGCTATGATACGGCCAGGGCTGACTGCATCATGGCGCTTTTTTATAACTTTTATAGAGTTTTAAAAAAAATAACTTTTAGAAATGCTGCACAGCAGTCACACTGCTCTACAACATGGCTAAAAGGCATTGGCAAAGGTTATAGCTCTCACATGGGTGAGACCTATTGAAATTGCCAATGCTTGTTTTCTTTAGCATCACCATTAGAAAGGACTAGAAAAAATATTTTGCAAGTGTGTGAAAACATTTAAATATCTTTATGCAATCCCCCATTTAAGCTTTTGTGCATTTGTGCTAGTTCACGAGCGGAAGAGAGGCGAGTTATGATATTTAATTTGCATCATATATTAATAATTCAGTGAATGATAATCGTGACTCTATGCAAAGTGTCTTATACAATATTTGCAGTCTGAAGGCAATTTGTAATGGCGGGGCTGTGGATATTTCAAAGTAAGAAGGAAAATATTAAAGTGTGTGGGGCCTATTCACAAACTGCAGTTTGTAGTATGTAAAGAAGGAGTACAGTAATACTAGTTAGACACTTGATACAAAATGCAATTCTCTGTGTGTGGAGATCTCCGCCTCTGCCTTTTCTATCTTTTCTGTGTGGAGAGCTCTGCAACCAATGAGACTGTTTTTTATAATTCAATTAAAAATAATATTTCTGAATGAAAATAAGACATTTTAAATATGTATTTATTTAATAACCATTGAGTTTGAAAACGTAATGGGATGCAACATTTTATTAATTAGTTCTAGGTTAATAAGAATTGATATGTTATGTTAATTTAATTTGATATCGTGCACGAATCACCCCGGGAGGGGTATCTCAGCGCTAGGGCAGATAACAGGCATAGAAGAGATGCTAAGTTAGAACAGCATTGTCGAGCTGTTTTCTGAATTTGATATGGTCTATACACGTTCGGATGTGACGTGGCAGTTCATTCCAGTAAGAGGGGGCCAGATAGGAAAAAGACCTTCCACCCGCTCTTGACCTTCTGACACGCGGGAAAGTGAGCAAAGCTTTCTCCCTGGATCTAAGGAGCCTGATTGGACAATAGTGCTTGAGCTTCTGGTTGATGTAACTGGGGCCTTTCCCCATCAATGACTTGTGAGTAAGGCAGCAGATTTTAAAGATATTTATTTCCTTATAGGCAACCAATGTAAGGATCTCAGGGAAGGTGTGGAGGTGGTACCAGAAGGGAGATTGCAAATGAGACGGGGGGCTGTGTTTTGAACTTGAACTCTGGATAGTAATGTCTCATTTGCAGAAGCGAGTAGAGTGTTGACATAGTCTAATCTGCTGATAATAAGTGTCTGCATCAAGGTTTTCCTTGCTGAAAGAGGAAGACAAGGAAGAGCTTGTTTTGCGTTAAAATATTATAAATATTTTTTTAACAACTAATAAAAATGATGACCCTACACTTTGTCAAAGGGAGATCTCCACCTTGGTGACCTCCGTCTACGTCCATAAAGTTAGCAGTAGTAACTTTACACTCGTAAATTCCGAGTTACATGTCTCTAACCCCTGAACTGTGGGGTTAGAAACATGTAAGTCTGCATTTAGATGTAAATGTATACTTGGAAACAGTGAATAGCCAATATCAACAAACCAAATACTTTGCTCCAGTTTGCAGGTGGTGTTTGCATCCGATTTACCTTCATGTACATTAGAAATGGGGCATAACGGGTGCAAATGGCAATTGCGCCTGTTCATGCAATCTGCTATCACTTGCGCACAAGCTTACATGGGCAATTCCCCCAAGCTATAACATGATGGTATGTGTCAATGAAGACTACAAGGGAGCACAATTTACACTCATCTTCTAGTCAGTAAAAATGCTAACATGGACGTAACTTGTGTTGGTGTCTATTTTAGCACTATCCCATGGGTCTCAGCGTCTATAATAGAATTTTGATCATGGAGCTATTAATAACAGGAAAGTTTCCCACCAAAGTATGGCAAGCAACATCTTGTTCAAAAGACTAACTACACTCACTTCTTAATACTTACAAATCTATACCTTTGGGCCCGATTAAGATGTCGGGCGGAAACTTTCCGCCTGACACCGACTCGGAATCGGAACTGACCGACTCTCGGTCGGCGGTTCCGCCTGCCCGATTACGATGCGACTGAACACTGTTCGATTGGATTCCCATTGTTACCTATGGGTGTTTGTGTTTCGCCCGACAACCGGCCGTAACACAGGCTCCTATGGGGAAATGGGGTGTGTGTAAAACCCTGCACCCTGTCGCAGACACCCCACGGGTTCTACAAGGGGGGTCTCTCAGGTACCCCCTCGCCCCCCAACCGGAAGGTGCAGGATGAAGGGGGCCCTGCCAGGGGCCCCTAAAGTCACTTTCCAACAGACTTTTCATGTTGGACAGGCTGAACCGGAAAGGCTGTTGGAAATCGACATCGTAATCCCGACGGCGGAAACGCTGTCCATTGTGGTGTACAATTTGGTTCCGACCAACACAAATCCTCAATTAGCCGTTCGGAACCGATTCTGAATGACCGCGCGGTTTACCTTCCGACCGCAAACATCGTAATTTGCCTCCCACATCTTCATTCCTTTCCTCCCCCTAAGCTGACTCCATGAACAATGCTCTGGAGACAATGCGTTAAGGCTGCGCTAATATGGCTCTTCAGGACAATTGTTTGCATAAAACAAAATACCGAAATTAAGGACAGTTCAGTCAAATCAGCACTAGATGGCACATTTTTATTTACAATTTAGGATTCTTGATTGGTGCAGATTTCTAGTCATAAAATGATTTCCCTGTAATTGAATAAAATTGTTTTAGGGTAAATTGAAAAAATATCATTCCAGAAATATGTCTACAAATAACTGTTTTCTGGTTGACTTTCATGGGGTCTTTTTGGACAGCCACAAAGGATATTGGGAGCTGTACTCTTTCATTCCCTCCCTCTTCTCTCAGTGGAAAAAAAAACCATTCCCAATTGGTGGCAGAGGCCTTTGCTACTGGCATTGAAAAAAGGTTTGCCTTCTCTATGCAAATGAGAAACTTCCTTCACAATCCTTGACTTCTCAGGATTGTTCATATTTAGACAAATATAACCACATAAAAAGATACTATAAGAGCTGCAGTCATACCTGTAGGTAACACCTCCTGGTGAAATACCAATATTGAGGGATTTATTTGCTTCCTCGGTAAAGTAATACATACCCATTCCGAATTCCACAGGTACGAATGACATATTATGTGGTAATAAGAGTGGCAACTGGATAATTAGAGGACCAGTCGGGTGGGCATGTACATCCATGCTCACTTTCACTTATCCACAAGCGCACACATACTTACATCCATCCATTCACAAGCACAATGCGTGCACATACTCGCATCCACCCAGTCATTCACAAGCACACCCATGCACATACTCACAGCCACCCAATCACAAACACACATGTGCACACATACTCACACCCACTCATTCACAAGCATGCATGTGCACACACCCATTCACAGAACACTGGTGCAAATACATATATATACATTCATGCCTACACACATACACACAAACTTTCATTAAAGCACTTACCAGGCCACAACAGTGAAGAGAGGACCAGCGGGTGGTAGGAAAAAGGACAATGGCTCAGTATGGAGCTGGTGCTTTGGGGAGGGAAGGGAAAAAAGGAAGATCCTGGCATCTTTTCTCATTGGCTGACCTTGTCATGGCTCAGCCAATGGGAGGAGGGCCTTCCTAAACTCGTCACAGAGTAGGGTCGAGTCAGTTAGAGTTGCTGATCACACCCCACTCGGAAAGGTTGGGAAAGGGGGTTGTGAGGCATCATTGATAGACAGTCAACCCTGAGCACTTCAGGGCTTAAAGCTGAAGCACCCTGGGCTTACTCTGTTAGTGACACTACCTCTCATCATGCGTGGTAGGCTCCTCCCCCTTGCTGGGCTAATGATATCACTTCCTTCAGGGTTGTGAGATCTCCAAACAAGAAAACCTTGCCTAAGGCTGCCAGGCACCTGCGCATTAGCTCATGTAAAGAGCCTGGCTGCCGGATTCTGACATGATGAGTGTCTGTCAAGCTGATCTTTGCTCAGACTGAATGGCACTCTTGCTTTGGAAAAAAAGGGGTTGGAGCCCCAGCTCCCCTACTGATGGGCTGCCACTGGGTAATACAACACGTTTATTTTTTTTTAGTTTTATATAGCGCGAACTACACCAGAGACATCGGGTATCAGAGCGCTTTACATGAGTACAAGTTTTGTTACAGAAGGACACATTCATTTTTGTTAGGCACGGGGAGATTAAGTGATTTGCCCAGAATCACAGGATGTTGAGCGTCGTTGCCGAGACTCGAACCCGGTTCCCCAACTTCGAGGTCGACCGCTCTAGCCGTAAGGCTACATCCTCTCCCCATGTTTAAGTGCTTTAAGTGCACATTTCAGATCATTTTGTATCACCCATCCGCAAATTATGGCAGGTTTTACCTGGCAAGATTTATTAAGCAAAAACCATTGGATCTCTGTGAAATTTGTTAATTAATTGTAATCCCATTACAGGTGAAAACATACATTTCCGTGAAGATTACTGTAGCTCCTCAAATGCATGGAGCATCAATGAGAAATGTTGTCTAGCAAAATAGGCTGCTTTATTTAGCTATAGTGGAAATTACTATTCACGACTGTTATTCAGAACCACAGACATATTGAAATATCATCTGGAATCCCAGGGCTTCAACAAACACCATACCTAAGGTTCATCTACCGATAACATCATGGACTATGTTAAAAAGCATTAAACACCATTTGTTCATCCTCACCTCACATTTCACTCTCCCAATCTGCCAGTCTAGAGACTGGTTGCTAGGAGGCCTTATGTATGAGTTTTCTATTCGCAAAAAGTGGTCGCAAATTGCACACTGACTTTTTGCGAATGGAAATTATTTTTGCGATTTGACCTAGGTACTAATAGGATGGTTCACAAAATTCTGAATCATAGTTCGTGTCAATTCAACCTACCTCATTAATATGAATGAGGCTGGTCGCAAATTGCGCCCCACTATGACTGGCTAGAGTCACAGTCATGGTGGCCTGTTGGGGGTCAGCAGACCAATATGACTGTGATTGTTTTTTAAAAAAGTAACCTTTTTTAAATGAAGTCAGTTTTCACTAAAAGTAGTGAACGTTTTTAGGAGTAGGCAAACCCTTTTTTGGAGTAGGCAGTGGTCATGTAGAACACTGCCTACTCTTGCAAAATATTTTTGTCAATATTCTCAAAGGCAGAGAGTTCCACTGGTAGCCCCTTCCCGTGTGTGAGTGGCTTACCATTAATTCTGAATTGATGGTAAAATATTATTTTTTTGTGACTGGATTACGGTTGCAAAACATTAATACATACCTTAAGGAATTTGTATATGGAAACGACGCCCTTAACAAGCCCCTGCCAAGTAGCGATTTCTTAATGACATCTAAGGGCCTACAAGCCTGCTATATATCTCTTTAGAGTCTTCTGCAGGCAGCAGAGGCTGGAGGTGAACGTTGCTAAGACCAAATTCATGGCCTTTTTTTCTGCATAAGAGCTATCGAGGTGCACCCACACTGGAAGGAGTAAAGCTTGATAGGGTAAAGACATTTGAATATTTGGGTGTCAAATTGACAGATAATATGCTATGGAATATGTAGATGAATAAAAGTACACTAAAACCGCTGCAATATAGTTCTGGGACATTGAGTTCACATAGATCTACTGTGGCTAGGTCAGTTTCACCTGCATTACAGATTTACAATATCCAAGCTGGTGGAGCAGCGTTCTGCAGTGTGGAATTATGGGAACATTTAAAGGTCCCTAGATTTGCCAAAATGGAAAGGAACTTCTTTAAGTCTTTGGTTAACCTGCTGCAGAGCACCCCGTTCATGCCCTTAAATTTAGATTCGGGAGTTCAATCTATTTGGCAGAGAGTATACCTTAAACCTTTACTCTTCTGGTGACAAATCTGGCGTACAGAAGAGCTGACCATCCATAGAAGAGCACTTGAGGAAATATTAAGTCCTGATGGCCATAGCTGAAATTTGTATGATCCAAATTATACTTTAGATCTGGAAGAATAGTCAGATAGAGGCCTCTCATATCTCAGACAAGCTCATTAAGGGAAAATATTGGCTATATGTAATAGAAAAGGACCTGCCCAGCCTAAGGTATGGATTCCTCACTAACACATTTCTAGAGTTTAGGCGGCGTACTTATGAGCCCCTTGTGCCACCGTAGCATCACTTTTTGTGATGCTCTGATGGCACAAATCACAAAATCATATTTTTGAGGTCATGCAAAGCCACTTTGAATGGCGTCATAGAGATGTAGTGAGTCAAGGCAGTGCTAATCGCTGCGTTGCTTTACTCAGTGTTAGGGAGACGTTCCATGGGCATTGCAGTGGATGTTCCCACCCAACACCCCTGGATTTTGATGCTTTCCCAGATTTTGCAAAACCATGTAAACCTGGGGAAGTGACAAAACCTTACGCCTCCCCAGGGAAGGCACTAGAAGAAATAACTTTATTTCTCCTTGTTTTTTCCTCTTTCCCAACAGTGCAAATCGGGTTGGAGGTCTAAGGGCAAAAAAAAAAAAAAAGGTTATTTCTCCTCGTTACGCCTCACCTCGGGAGGCGTAAGGTTTTGGTGCTTCCCCAGGTGTACATGCTCTCGTAAATCTGGGGAAGAGTCAAAATCCATGGGTGTTGCATGGGAAAACCCACTGCAACGCTCATGGAACACCTCCTGAGCGCAGAGTAAGGCAGCGCAGCGAATTGAGCTGCCTTGCCTTACTCCAAATCTATGAGGCCAGTCAAAGGCATGCATAGTGGCTTTGCGTGGCCTTATAGATATGATTTTGGTATTTGCACTGCCGGAGCGTCACATAAAGTGACGCTCCAGCGGAGCAAGGGGCTCTTAAATATGCCCCTAAGTCTCCTTTTCTGAATCAGGACATACGTTTTGTCGAGAATAAGAAATCTTTTAAATGCTAATTCAAAAATAGTTGAAGAATTCGATCTAATGTTTCTGCGGACTTTGGTTTTGTTCTTGTTTGTCAGCCATTACAAGTCCATTTGAGAAAGGCAAGCCCCATAGTGGCGTGAGTTGAAGACATGTTTGCAACGACCACATTATCTGAAATAAGAAAGCTAAAATGACCACCTAGTTGCATCTAATGAAACTAATAATGCGAGTTAAAGATAAGGGGAGCGTAGATTGAATTGGTGTCCCTGCAGCTTGGGCCTGATTACAGCATCAACATATTACGCTTGTTTTAGCGGCTTTCATGCCATGCAGCCCCTGGCACTTTATAATAAAACATTATTTACAGCTCAGATAATTAAGAACTGGTAAAGTTAATCAAGAAAACTTAAGTTCAGATTTAAAAACCATTAGTTTAATGAAAATCTGCTGCCCAAATGATGCACACAGAGTGTCGCCAAGTGTGTGCCTTCCACACTCAAATTAAAGTGAGATAATTAGAAATCACAGTTTCCTCGTGCAGTCGGGGGATAGGGGTTACACATTTGGAGGGGCATGGTTCCTATATTTACAACACAAGCTGTACACAACCATGTACCCTATCAAGTGAGTGACTTACGGCAAAAGGATGGGAAGGCCTGCAACAGTTTCCGAGAGGGCACTTCAATTTAGCTGAGGTTGACTGCCTCGGAGTCCTACAAAGGGTTGATTTGGGCTGAGTTAGGACCCCTCCCCCCCACTTGAAGAGCTGGGTCCCTTTTAACCACGTTGGCTACAACGGCCTGTGGTACCCCCCTGAAGGAACTACTAGAGTAGGATATGAACATAGAAAAGAAGGCACGGCCCGTGCAGGTAAGAGCGGTGGGGCCATCGGGGGAGTCGACAGACGACGATGAGCTAAACGTAAATTTAAAAAAATGAAAACCACTTACCTTGCACTCACAGCATCGAGGCGATGCTGTGAATGCAAGGTAAGTGGTTTTCGTTTTTTAAAATTTAAGTTTAGCTCGTCATCGTCTGTCGACTCCCCCACACCCTGCCCCTCCGCCCCACTACTCTTACCTGCACGGGCCGCGCCTGTAGAAAAGAAAGAGAAGTTGACTAGTGAGAAATCTGGAATACAAAAATGATCTTTTCATGCAAGCAGCTGCCTATTGTTCCTTGGGGGCACTTTCCAAAGACCAGCTATGCTTCTGGCAATTATCTAAGGGCCTACTTTAAACCAGAAACTAACCTAGGTGGCGCTGCCTCCCATATGATCGCTAATCAAGTTGGTCAGACTTTCACTAGTGGCAACTGGCATTGGAAATGCTCACCGCTGTATTTACTCAGTAGCACCACAGGTAGACAGCCGGTAACACCGACTCTTGCCGTAGAATGCATCACACTGAGGGGGAGATTTACTAAGATTTTACGCCGTGTTTGCGTCACAAAAGTGATGCAAATCGGCAAAAAATCTTTTTTTTCTGATTTACTTTCCAGCGCTAAACTTGTCTAGCGCTGGAATTAATGTGAAAGTAATGCGAAGCAGGGCATAACGCTGCTTTGCATTACTTAGTGCCAAGGGTGCGAACCATGGGTGGTGCATGGGCGTTCACATGCAACCGCCCAAGGTTTCTGATGCTAAACCCTATTTACTAAATAAAGTAGACAGGCTTTAGCATCAGAAAACTGCGCCCTTTTGAAGTAGGCGCAAGGAAGGGGAAATGCTTTCATTTCTCCTTCTTTTTCCGACTTTGTACGTGTGCTGCACTTTACAACACACATACAAAGAGGGAAAAGGGTTAAAGTTAGTCTAAGCATGGTATTTTGTAGTGGAAGGTTATCCTTCCAGTACAAAACCTATGCTATACTCATGGAGACACCCTTGCACCATGGTGCAAAGGTGACTCCGTGGCGCATGGCAGCTGATTTCAGCACTGGCACTAGGGAAAGGGGAGGAGAGAGCCATATTTCTGTAAATGTGGCGATCTCCTCCTCTCTCCTTTTCACGCAGCGCAGCATTATTTATTTATTTTTATTTTAAAGGTTTTATATAGCGCTGGCTGGACCCTGAGGTATCAGAGCGCTTTACAAACTCAAGAGTAATGTAATCATCAAAGGTACAAGAATTACATAAAATATAAAACAGGGAAATAATTTTACAGAGAAATCGAAACAAATGTAAAGAGATTAAGGATGAGAATAACTGAAATGTGGTCCATTAAAAAACAAATTGGTGGCATGGGGGGGAGGAACATCATAAGCAAAAAAGGGTGAACACAGAGTTAAAACATATCCAGCAGAGCAACAGAGGTATGAACTGACCACGTGACCCTAGTTGAACCAGATTCAGTTTGATTCAAGAGCTCCAGCATTTGTTGAGGAGATGGCGTTTCAGGTCTTTTTTTAAGCCAGGGAAGGAGGGGTTGCAACGAAGGTCCCTAGGAAGGGAGTTCCAAATGCTGGGAGCATTACCTGAAAAAGAGCAAGTCTGGGTAATTTTCCTATAGTTTTGGCGGCACGAGAAGAAGAGCGGTGGAGCTTCTCAAAGGTCTGGACAATCCAGCTTTAGTGAGTTTATTGTCTAAATAGTCGGGAGAATGAGAATGAAGTGCTTTGTGGGTGATGCAGGCAGTCTTGTAGATGCATCTTCCTTCGATGGGAAGCCAGTTTAAGGACTTGAGGGCCGGCGTGATGTGGTCATATCGCTTGAGGTCTGTGATAAGCTGAGCAGCCATGTTAAGGACTGATCTGAGGGGGGCGAGGTGTGTTTTCGGAGTCCTTTGGCTGAGTTATTGATATGATCCTTCAGCGACAAATTTTTGTCCATGGTGAAGCCTAAGGACTTTGCCGAGTTGGATGGGGTGAGCGAACAGTTTAGGGCCTTTAGGTCATTGATCCAGTCTTGGATTGGAAGGTGGTTACTTTTGGGGGAGAATAGAAAGACTTCTGTTTTGTTGGGGTTTAATTTTAGATGGTTGGAGTAAAACCAGGATTGAATCTTGCTCAAAGTAGTGTTGAGATGTAGGATGTCTCTGTGTGATTTGATGTTATAGTATAGTTGCGTGTCATCTGCATAGGGGTGATATTTGATTCCTGCTTGTTTCAGGATGATAGTAAGGGGTTCCATAAAGAGGTTGAAAGGAGAGGGGAAGAGTATTGAGCCCTGGGGGACACCAAGAGAGACCTGTGTGGGTTTTGAGAGGCAAGAATTGATTTTGATTTGTTGTGTTCGATGTTGGAGGTAAGAAGAGAACCATTTTAAAACTGTGCCATTGAAACCGGAACGTAACTTCAGCGATTCCAATAAAGATGCGTGGTTGGCTGTATTGAAGGATGCTGAGAGGTCCAGTAGGATGAGAAGGCAGGCATCTCCATTCTCTAAGGCTCGAAGAATGTCATCAGTAATGTTGAGCATGGTGGTTTCTGTGCTACAGCCTTTCCTGAAACCAGATTGGAAGGAGTCAAGTAGGTTGTATTTATTTATGTGTCTGTCGAGTTGTTGTAAGATGCATTTCTCCATGGTTTTTGCTAAGAACGGGAGGTTAGAGATGGGTCGGAGATTGTTGAGATCGTTAGGGTCGGCATTGGGGTTTTCGAGAATAGGTGTGATTTGACCAAGTTAGAGGGAATCCGGTACACTTCCAGTGGCGAGGGAGGTATTAATAATTTTTGTCCAACATGGGGAGATAATGTGGTTTAGGTTGTGTACTATTTTAGCAGGAAGAGGATCTTTGGTGTGTAGAGTCGGCTTTAATTTCTCGATTATATTGAAGACTTCCAGTTCAGTCATGGGTTTGAAATTTGACCAGTTGGCACTGTTTTTCAATTGCGTATTGGAAGGGTTGTTGTCCGTATCAATCACTGTTGATTGATTATGGGATAGTTCGGGTGGTCGGGCTGATGAAGAGAGAGGACGGTCGGTGCGAGTGGTTAAGGGAAGTGGAAGGGAGGTGACTTGAAGGAGGGATTGATCAATTTTAGCGATTTTGTCAGTGAAGAAATTGGCAATTTCATCACATCTTTCTTTGGAGGCTGTTATTTTGTGTGGGGCAGAAGAGGTCTGTCGTTTGACTATGTTAAATAGCTCTCTGGGCCTGCTCTTTGCACGGTCTAGTTGTAAATGTGCTTCTTATAGGCTAGCCTAGCAGCTCTGAGGCGAGCTAGCTATAATGATGAGGGGTTTTGTCTCCCTGTCCTTTCTGCTAGTCTGAGGTGTCTTCTTTCATTGTTAAGATCAGAGTTAAACCATGATTTTGATTGAGTTGATCTTTGTTGTTTGAGTTTGAGTGGTGCCACTTGGTCGAGAACTTCTGTTATCGCCTTGTTGAAGTGGTCAGTGAGCTCATTTGCGTTTTGAGAGTGCGGGAGACGTTGAAGTTGTTCACTAATCTTTGATTCAAGTTCCGTTGAATGAACATGATTGGGGTTTGTGGTCCACAGCTTAGGTTTGTTGGTAGAGTCCGCGTGAGGTTTTGAAATATTCTTGATGTTGAAGAGCATGAGATGGTGGTCAGACCAGTCAATGGGGACGATGTCATTAAGGGAGATCAGTTCATTACTTGTGATAATTGCGACTAGGGTAGCGCCTTTGATGTGGGTTGGTTTATTGCAGAGTTGCTTTAGGTCATTAATCTCAAGAAGGTTCGTGAGGCATCTGACTGTGGAGTCTTCTGTGTTGTTCCAGTGAATGTTAAAATCTCCCAAAAACACGTTCTTCGAGTCAGAAAGGGAGAACTGCGTGAGTAAGTCACAGAACTCTTCTGTGAAGAGTGTGCGATCACCAGGTGGGTGGTAGATAGTGTGTAGTTTGATGGGTGGAGAGCCTTTGTTGTTAAGTTCAACACTGAGGTATTCAAAGGTCGAGTATTCGGCATTCTTTAGCATGGAAAGTTGGATTTCTGTTTTGTGTATTAAGGTTAGACCTCCACCTGTTCTTTCAGTCCTGTCATGTCTAATGATGGAGTACCCAGGAGGAATAAGTAGGTCAAGAATGGCCATTGAGTGGTCATTGAGCAAAGATTCTGAAAGGAAAGCAATGTCAATTCCCTCACTAAGGATGGTTTCAGCGATCTCCGTAGCATGTTGTGCTGCCGATCTACAATTGAAGAGCATGCAAGAAAGAGGGCAGGGATTATCCTTAGCGGATTTGAGGGTATTGATGGTGGTGTATTGTGCGGGAGGTCTGGGCGAGTTAGGAATTACGTGGATTCTATTTAAGCCCACAATAACTGGGATAGAGGAGGTGGGAAAATTAGCAGCCGTCAGGTTCTTATGGAGGTAGGAATCACTGAGAGCATCCCCTTCCAGAGCTGAGAGAGGGCAGTGTGCACGGTGCGGCCTGTGGGCCCGTCGGCACAGGGGAATGGTAGGCCAAGGGAGGAATTGCAAGGAATTCAAGTAACCTGTGGGTGAAGTTACATAAGTGTGAGAGTGGGCAAGGATGTTCTGGTTTAAGAGATCCTGTCTAAGGTGCGCTAAGTCCGTCGTGAGAGAGTTGAGTTTAAGATTCATTACATTCAGAATCTGTGCGAGAGATTTGGAGGAGCATCCCGCATTGAGTGTGTAAGGAGACGCCGTGAGCTCTGCGTACAAGGGAGAGGGGATCGCTGCGTTAAGGGGTGGTCTGTGTCGTTAGGACTAGAATTGAAGATGATCTGAGTGGGATGCTTAGGGGCTGCCTTGAGAAGGGGTGGAGTGTCGGCTGAGTAATTAGTCGATGATGTTCTCGGGGTAGGGGCCATATCGCAAAGACTGCTGTGGGTCTCATTCGTTGCAGAGAGATTGGTCAAGTTGCGAGGGCTGTAGTGGATCTCATTTGTTGCTGAGTGATAAGACGTCACGGTGGGAGCAGGAGGTGACCATCTAGCAGGCAATTTTCTAGAGTGAGTGTTGGAGGGGGAATCAAGGTTGTTAGTTGTGACCGGGAGAACCCGAGCGTTGGTGAGGGTGGGGGAGTAAGCTGCCCATTCTGAGTGAAGGGGGGCAGAGAGCTCTACGCTATAGGGGTGATCGGTAACAAAGGCCTTGGTATTGTTCCTCGCCTGAGTGAATGGAGTAGGGGTACCACTAGAAGCATTAGAGGCTGCTGCACTGCGCTGCGTGAATAAGTGTTAAATCTGGCCCAGAGTGCGCTCTAAGCAGGGTGTGTGCTGATGGCGGTCATTTTCACTAATGACGTCAAGAAGGGCTCATCAGTGCTAGTAGCTGCTACCCCTGGCTTGCTATTTGGTAACCCTCCCTATCCTTGCTACCCCTGGTTTTGATGTAACTATAGCAAGGTGTGAAGTAAGGCTGGATTTGCTAATTCACTGACTAGCAAAATCCAGTCAGGTTTTAAGGATATTCATAATGTATATTTATGAGAAGCATTTACATACACTTACGCTGAGTGAGGAATTATGAGCATACACTTTTGTTAGCTTGAAGCCTCAACAGGACTTTACTATTTGGTGAGTCCACACTCCCAAGCCTTGGTTGCAATTCACCGCTTAGAAAAAAAGGGACGCGCACTTACCTTTTGCTCCAGCTGTGAGGGGAACGGCCAACAACAGCTTTCTCTTACTCCCACTGCCGTGAGGGGAACGGCCACCGCGAGACCACAACCCCCAGCAGCACAAGCGGCGGCGCTAGCCGTGACGCCGCTTTTCGTGCCCGGAGGCGTTAAAGGCCCAGCGGGCCGCCCGCAGCGCGGGACGCGCACTTACCTTTTGCTCCAGCCGTGAGGGGAACGGCCAACGACAGCTTTCTCTTGCTCCCACTGCCGTGAGGGGAACGGCCACCGCGAGACCACAACCCCCAGCAGCACAAGCGGCGGCGCTAGCCGTGACGCCGCTTTTCGCGCCCGGAGGCGTTAAAGGCCCAGCGGGCCGCCCGCAGCGCGGGACGCGCACTTACCTTTTGCTCCAGCCGTGAGGGGAACGGCCAACGACAGCTTTCTCTTGCTCCCACTGCCGTGAGAGGAACGGCCACCGCGAGACCACAACCCCCAGCAGCACAAGCGGCGGCGCTAGCCGTGACGCCGCTTTTCGCGCCCGGAGGCGTTAAAGGCCCAGTGGGCCGCCCGCAGCGCGGGACGCGCACTTACCTTTTGCTCCAGCCGTGAGGGGAACGGCCAACAACAGCTTTCTCTTGCTCCCACTGCCGTGAGGGGAACGGCCACCGCGAGACCACAACCCCCAGCAGCACAAGCGGCGGCGCTAGCCGTGACGCCGCTTTTCGCGCCCGGAGGCGTTGAAGGCCCAGCGGGCCGCCCGCAGCGCGGGACGCGCACTTACCTTTTGCTCCAGCCGTGAGGGGAACGGCCAACAACAGCTTTCTCTTGCTCCCACTGCCGTGAGGGGAACGGCCACCGCGAGACCACAACCCCCAGCAGCACAAGCGGCGGCGCTAGCCGTGACGCCGCTTTTCGCGCCCGGAGGCGTTAAAGGCCCAGCGGGCCGCCCGCGCAAAGCCCGGGCCAAGGGCGGGCCCGTCCGCGCCCGTCAGAGACCGGAGGAGGCCGGGCTGGGCCACCCCCCTGAACACTACGCCCCTGGGATACTGTTTTGGAGGTACTGTTGATATCCAGGGGGTATGGCTAAGCGAATGCCGAAAAAAGGGGGGGGTTTAACGGGGACTCTGGACGCCTTTTTAACACGGGCCGAATCATTACTGACTCATGAAATACAGCTCACCGAGAGGAGACGTTCTTTGGACTCGGTGACTGCCTGTAAAAGATCCTCGCTAGGGGGGATTAGTGTTGCGATTTCGCCAGCACCTGCCCCGCAATTACCTGTAAATGTGTGTAATACCTCAGAGGGGGGAGGCGGCGAGAGGAGCTTATTGTGTGTTGACGGTGGTGTGTCAAATAGGGGGAGCAAAGGTTTGGGTGCTCGGATAGGAGTTCCCGACCTAGGGACTTTGGGTGGTGGGGATTTGTATTGTGCCCAGGTCCCGGTACCGATGATTGTGGCCGATATTCAGAGTGTAGTAGATGGAAGTGATGATGAGGGCGGCACCAGAATTACCAGATCTAAGGGGGGTCAAAGGGCTGGGCTAATAGATATTCCAATAACCAGCCCAGAGCCCTCGATGAAACATCACAGGGGTGGTGCCCTACCAAAACAAAAATTTAAACAGAAGCCCAGGCCCAAGAAGTCACAATCCAAGCCAAGTTCCCAGGATATTAATAACGCTCCACAGGGGCCCTCGGTATGTCAGGGAGTAGCTCCAACCCAATTGAACTGCCTGATATCATCCTTGGGGGACTGTGATAATGATCCCTGGAAAAGAATTGAGTCCCTGTTTTCTGTCCTACTTGAGCCCATACTTAGCAAGTTAATTAGCCTAGAGGAGAAATTGTTAGGGCTGGAGAAAGTGTGTAGTAGTCATATTAAACTAACACAGGAAAGAGGGTGGTGCATGTATGGCCGAGAAATCCCAACACAGATATCCCGGCCATTACAAGCGGAACATCAACGAGGTATGCAGGCAGAAGGGGGAGGGGGTAATCCGGTACCAGGGACCATCACGCCGATAGAGGCAGAGGCACGTGGAAGCAGCAGGGACATGACTGGAAAGGGTAGCAGGGCTCTCGAGGGTGGTGTGGATAGGGAAGCAGCCTGTTCGAGGGATATTAGTGATAACAGATTGTTGTCAAGTCAACAAACTTCGAATAGAGGTGCCCCGAATCAGAGTGATGACCTGCCAACAATAAATCTCCCACCAGACTGTTGTCCATACGTAGTTGTTCTTGCAGGTGTACCCGCCCAAATAAACACGAATGAGGAGTCTACCCCACAATTAATTAATAAGGTAGCCCACTGGTTATCCAAATTTGTGAAATTTAACACACGTGATCTTCAGCATATTTTAATGGCAAGAAGGGTGAACTGGATAGGTAGCACGAGGAAATCCTTTTCGGGAGACTGTGTGATTGTCACCTTTAGATATCCGTGGTTGGTACAGTCAATCCTTTCTCAGGCAGAAAATGTATTTGATATGGAGACTAGTATAAAACCCTTGACTTTGGGCTTTTTTATAGACCAGGTAGACCAGGTACAAGAGGTATGGTCAATCAGGTCGGGGAGAACCAGGATCAATTTAATACCAGGAGGATTAGGGGCAGACCGGTTCATCTAAATAATGTTTTTGCCCCCTGGGTGATCTGAATGAAATTGATTGACTGCCTGAATGTAGGGGTGGGGGGACCTTGTTTTCGTCGGGGTCAGTGGTCGTCCAGAAAGGGAAGTCTGTGCGGGCTGGTGAGTTGGAGGTAGTCCCGTCATTGGAGCGTAGGGAATCAACCTCCAGTGAGGAGAGTAGGGAGATTGGAGAGGGCAGTATAGTTCACCCTGGGGTAGATAGTGGGGTGCATTATACTGATAGGAGTAAGAATGATGGCTCTTTAAAAATCATATCCTGGAATATAGCTGGTATAGCAAACAAACTTGAGGATATGCATTGGCTCGCCTTGGTAAGGGACTTTAATATAATTTGCCTCCAAGAAACCTGGGCGACGGAGAACACGTGTTTTATAGAGGGATATAAAACCTTCTTTTGCCCAGCAATCAAACCCAGAGTCGGAAGAGCAAAGGGGGGATTGATTGTGTTCGTGGATTTGAACATTCAGGGAAGGTGGAAGGACTTGTCTTGTGATTCACATAATGTACAAGGTGTTAGACTCATAGCTAAGGGATGTAGGGTAACTATTTTGAATTTTTATAATGCCATACAATGCACACCACAGGGCCTAAATAGTATACATGAATTAGATGGTTGGCTGGACCGTCTTACCAGGAGTGGGCACGGTGCAATGCACATGATAGTAGCAGGCGATTTTAATTGTCATCCATGCCCGGACTTAAGGGTGGCTCATGGTGTGTGGTCGTCATGTGCATTAAGTGAGGGCATGCATATGGAACACACCCGGATGGGTAGGGAGCTGACGTGCCTTTTACACACACACGGGTTATCACACACGTTGGATATGGCCGATATTGTGGAAGGCTCCCTGTTGGACCCCACTTTTAAGGGTAGAGGGTGTCATTCAGTTATTGATTATATTTTGATCTCACAGGCAATGAAAAGATCTGTTAGGAAATTTAATATTTTACACAGTGTATTTAGCGATCATAACCCAGTAATTTTAATAGTTGATGTATATAGCCAGAGTGTGGTCAGACAGACAGAGGATCAATTATTATCCACGATCGATCAAGGCAGGCGATTAAGATGGGTCCAGATAAATGAGGCAGGGTTCAACGCGGCTCTATTTGGTCAAGGAGCTAAAGATATCATGAATTGCTTGGACCCAGAGGTGGAAGGGGCCGACTTGATTGAGGCTTTTACAAATATCGCTGTCCTTGTCACTAAATTGCTGAAAACACAGCCACGTAGGCATAGGGGGGATTCCCCAAGATGGTTTAGCCATCAATGTTCTCTTACCCTTAGGAACTTGAAGGATGCTCTTAAGCAGTCTCCTAGGGATAGAGAGAGGGTGTTGGCGTGTCGCGCAAGTTACAAGTTAGCGTTAAAACAACGTAGAGGTCAATTGCAGCGGATAGCGTGGGAGGAACTCCTTGAAGCAGCAGAGCAGAAAGATTCAGAACGGTTTTGGAGGGTAATAAATAGTCCCTGTTTTGCGGACCCAAATAAACCAGGGCTAAGTGGTAATATACTTCCGGAACAATGGCAGGAATACTTTCAGGGTCTATATAACCACTCGTCTGGCCAGGCAGAAGCACGGTTTTTAACCACACCCACAAGGGCTACCTCTGTCATTTTTTCGTTGGAGGAAGTCACTGTTGGTATTGAAGGGCTGATGCGAAATAAGGCCCCAGGCCCAGATGGGATTCCACCCGACCTTTTCAGATCGAATGTACAGGTCTGGGCACCTTTATTAACAAGGGTCCTAAATGCGGCAATAAGTGTTTCAATGCCTACATCTTGGTCTTCGGCAATTATAGTACCGATCTTTAAGAAGGGTAATCGGGATAGCCCGCACTGTTATCGACCAATATCTTTGATAGATGTATCAGCCAAGGTCTTGGGGCGGGTAATTTTAATAGACTAATGGAGTGGGCCGAGTCTGCTAACATAATCACTGATGTTCAATACGGGTTCCGCCCAGGGAAATCCACTGTGGACCAGTGTCTTAATCTTTATCTTATCTCTGCTAAATATACGCTGTTAAAAGGGGAGGTTTTTTACTTGGCTTTTATGGATTTATCGGCGGCTTTTGACCGCGTGAACCGGAACAAGTTGTGGCTAGTAATGGCTAACCAGGGGGTGGATTTAGAACTAATAAATATACTTCAATCACTGCATAATCATACCACGGCTGCAGTAAGGTATACCCAGGAGGGAAAAGTAACGGATCGGTTTGGATGTTCAAGCGGTGTCAGACAGGGATGCATTCTGGCTCCTTTCTTATTTACTTTATACATTAATGGCCTGGATGCGGCACTGCGGAATATTAGGGCAGATGTACCACGAATAGGGGAAAGAACTGTGCCGGTTTTATTATATGCAGATGACGCAGTGTTATTGGCACGCACCCCTCATGGTCTACAACTTTTAATTAATGGTTTTGTAGAGTTTATGGAAAAACTCGAGATGGCCCCCAACCTCACCAAATCATATGTAATGGAGATGGGGAAAAAGCCAGCCAAATCATTTAAATACACCATTGGCTCGCATGTTTTAGGCAAAGTCCCAGTTTTCGCTTATTTAGGCATATTATTTGATGGGAAGCTTAACTTTAAACAGTTATTAGAAGAGAAATCTCTGTCTTTAATCAGATCCACAGGTTCAATTGCGAACTTTGCAAGCAGGCTTGGGCTGTGGACCCCGGATGTGATTTTGAAACTGTACAATTCAATCTGCTGTGCCAAGGTGTTGTATGGTAGTGAGGTCTGGGGCTTTGTGAAAATCAATAGCCTACAAACGGAAGAAAACAAATATATGAGGCGTCTGTTAAGGGTTCCCCATAGCACCCCGGCATTTATTGCACATGAAGAACTGGGAACTAGTTATATCTCAGATTCAGTGGCTGTTAGACCTATAATTCACTGGTTAAAGGTCTGGTTAAATGAAGAGATAGGCCTGACAAGGCATGTTGTTCAGGATTGCTTGTCCCTGGCTAACGTAATGAAGATCCCATGGTTAAAATATGTGCGGGATTGCCTACAAAAAATGGGACGGCAGGCACTGTTCGATGAGCCAGATATAATAAGACAGAAGGACAAGGCAGTTGTTAAAGAGTTGTTTTTCCAGTTTAGTATGGCGCAACGTGAGAGTAACGAGTTGGTTAAACCCACAGTAAGAGAATATGTTTTAATTAAAACCTCCTTGAAAATAGAACCATATTTAACCATTATGACAAATGCCCACGATAGATGTATAATTACAAGTTTTAGATTTAATTTTATCCACCATATTTTAGCGGTTCCAGCAGGCTTTGGAGTAAAGCCTGGAGAAAGAGGGCCCTGCGGCTGCGACAATCTGTCTCCGCAGGATACCCTCCACTTCCTTTTTAATTGTTCATTTTATGCCCTCCCTAGAAAAAGGTTCTTGAAGTCTTTATTGCAGACTACTGGTATTAGACAGGCACGCGTGGCATTGCTCTTTTTAAAACTTTCCGCAGATGTTTTAACCTTGTCTTGTGTGGTAAACTTTTTAAGAATGGCCCTTAAATCAAGATCCACAAGAGTGGCTAATGATACTGTGACATGATTTGTTAGTATGTTTTTAGATATTATGAAATACTGGGTTGTTAATTTTTTTTTTTTTTGGTTGTATCTATATGTAAATGCTTATATGATTTGTGTTTCAAATCGAATAAAGTAAATATTGATTGATTGATTGATTGCTAATTCACTGACTAGCAAAATCCAGTCAGGTTTTAAGGATATTCATAATGTATATTTATGAGAAGCATTTACATACACTTAAGCTGAGTGAGGAATTATGAGCATACACTTTTGTTAGCTTGAAGCCTCAACAGGACTTTACTATTTGGTGAGTCCACACTCCCAAGCCTTGGTTGCAATTCACCGCTTAGAAAAAAAGGAACTTTGTTAGGATCTGGGCTCATCTAAATACAATTTTCAAAGTAAATTGACAGCGGATCTGAACAAATGAATATGGAGACCCAATTTCTTAACGAAGTATATTCAGTACTGTAAAAGGAGTAAGTTGCATGAGACCTTGCCGGAGACAACTTGTATCGGTACTTTATGCGTCTTCCAGGGTTTGAAGTGCATCAAGATTACATGAGATGTGTTTCGACCAAGCATCAGTGTGATGTTGAGGTAGGCTAGTCTGGTTTTCTAAAAAGAAATGTGATGTGTAGGTTACATACATAGAAAACAGAAGCAATGATGTATGCCATTTTTCTGAAAATGCACCCAGCATATGGACGATGCAACCCCTCCTTCTCTTGCTTCAAAAGAGACCTGAAACTCCTTCTCCTCAACAAATACTTTAACACATAAGCAAACTGAACTCTGTTCAAATATCTTTCTCTCTAGGACTATACCCTCTGTGACAGTCGGGTGTTTGTTTGCTTCTACTGTCTACTAGGTCTTTCTCTCCCTTAACTCATACTGTTCGCCCGCATACGGTAACCACCCTCATTGCCTAACTATTTTCTTTGTATATATTTTTGTGTGTACTAGAATCTATTCTGTCTCGCATCATATGATCAGTGACTTGATTCTATTGTGTTGTTCACGATCATGTAAAGCGCTCTGATACCTTCGGGTCTATCTAGCGCTGTATAAAACCTATAAATAAATAAAATAAATAAATATGTGTTGTTTCATTATTGGAAATGTTTTGAGGCAATGTGCTGTAAGTAATGAAAATGATCAACTCTTTTTTTTAAATTTACTCATAATGTAATCATAGTGCATTTTTTGTCAAATTTAAGATGACATTTTATTAACAGTAAGCGGATTTTGTGTGGGCGCCTGTTTTAAAATAAACATATTAAATAATGTTTTAAACAAATAACTAAACAAATGCTTTGTATTAAAATGTAACAAAACTCTCAATAGGAGGCCACAACATCAGAATCGAAATAATCTTAGGCTTCACTCACATACAGATAAACAGAGTTGTGCATACTATTGGAGTAATGTGAGCAGATGTAGAGGCCAAATGCTAAAGCTATTACATTGTTGTCTGAGCAAAATAATTGCAATTATACAGTCTACAATATGCACACTGGGACTCTTAATCAGGAATATCTTTCAGGGAGCATATTATTAAGAGCAACGCAATGATTCTAATTAAAAACAGTATTCTCTCTAAAGCCCTTGATTGTATAATTACCATCATAGACACCAAACACACCTGATGTATCAGTGAAACTCTGTTTGTCTCTTAGGACAATATTGTAATGTAATTGTAATAATTTGTCATTCTAATTAATAAGGTAACGTGCATTTGCTAGCCCAATTCAAACATTTATTTGTATACCTACACATATATTCTGTACACAAAGTAGCCTTTACATGGGCATAATTCCGTTCCTCACATTGTTTTGCAAGTATAGGAGACTTTTAGGTTTGAGTAAATTTTCTAGCATGGGCTGCGGGTTGGTTGGTTGTGAGTGCTGGAGGGGGGGCACCTGCAAAAGCTGGTGAACACTCACACGTTTGTGGCTATTAACTGAATGTTTTCAGAGAGCATCATACATTGAAAATGTTTGAATATTTAGTCCTGACAAAGAAGGATGAAATACATTTTCAGGCCGATAAAAAGGAGGAATCACTCCCAAAATTGTCAGGTGTGGAGGTAAGTGTGGTTTCTAGGGGAAAAACATTCTCTCCTTCGTGAAACAAAAAGAAATAATATAAAACATTGAAATTGTAGTGTTGTTTTCTATTTACGCATGTGGAGATGTGGGATTGCTACATTTCCGTATGTGTAGGTGCTGACCCTACTTAGCACTCATGGGAAGATGCTACAGTTGCAGCTTCATGGGACTACTCCTTGAATTCTTTGTGAATTCAAGAAAGCCGAAATTCTCTTAGTAATAAACCTTAACAGGGCCAATTCCTTAATTTCTCAGTAAGTCATTGTCCTCCAACATAATATGTACAGTGAAGAGAAGATCACTTGGCTTTGGTAGAGCAGGTTCTTTGTGTAGCCAGCTGTCCACAGTGGTTACATATGCCACTGTCAGTGGGTGGATTGGACTTGGCTTCACAGTTTCTGATGATATTTTTGATTGACTTTCTCAAAGTTTTTACTTGAGGTTCTGGGTCAGCCAGTGTTTCCTTTGCCACATCACTCATTTTACCCTTGCTGAAGAGACAAAACCTGACTGAAATATGTCTGGGTTGATTGTGTTCCATGCCCAGAAAATGTGATCTAGAATTATATGATAGATTGTACCTTTTGGGACGAGTTCAAGAGTGATTTTCATAAGCTTGGTCTCTGTTTGCAGTGGTCTGGAATGTGGCCTAGAATAAATACTTGTGGCTGAGATAAGTCCAGGCTTACATTCATTGAATAACTGTTTTTAGCTATGAGACACTAGATATACAAGTCCATTCTTGTCTTCCATAGCTCACTGTGCCATTGGCCTCTAGCTAGCTCCCACTGATGATGTCATACAAGACTAAAGCATGTATGATGGAACAGTCCATCCTCAACTACCTGGCGAGTTCCCCTCCAGAAGGGAACACCAGCAACCGAAAACCGGTTTCAGCCTTATTCGGCCTTGTCAGAGAGGTATAGCTTGAATCCTATGGCCCTGGGAGCAAGGGTCCCATGTCTGGGCATAATATTAGTCACTTAGTGGCTTTCAGTGTTTAGTTGGCTCTCTTTAAATCAACTCAAATGCAATTCGGTCTGGAAGCAGAGGTATCTTGGCAGTCTTTCTGGCCATCTGATGCCCACCCCCCCCCCGCTTACCCAAAATTAATCGGTTTAAAACTTGGGTATTAAATTTGATGGACAACTGCTGTTTCGCACCCAAGTCAACTCGGTGGCGGGTACTTGTTTTGCCCTGCTACGTATTTTGTGAACGTTTCTGTATCTTCTGTCCTTTAAGGCTAGACAGCAAGTGATCCAAGCCCTGATCACATCATGGTTGGACTATGGGAATGGACTCTACATGGGCCTACCTGACTACCTGATGGATAGGCTGCAGCTGGTCCAGAACGCAGCTGCTCGAACAATATTCGGGTTACCCCGTAATTCCCATGTAACACGACTTCTTCATGGTCTTCACTGGCTCCTGGTGAGGAAGAGGATCATTTTTAAGATCTTGCTTTTTACCCAGAAAGCTTTATACGGAAACTGGCCCGGGCTATCTACGAGCTAGAGTTAAGTTCTATACCCCCGGAGAAACCTTCAATGTGCAAATCTTTGTCTTGCCAAAGTTCCGCAGGTTAGGAAGGCAAGGACCGGGGGCATATCTCTCTCTCTCCTGGGCCCATCTCTGTGGAATAAACTTCCGCTGACAATCAGATGCATCAAGGCTACCGCCGTGTTTCAGAATAAGCTCAAGACTTGGCTCTTTTCTAGTCCCTAAGTCCATCCCTCTTATTCCCTCAGCTTACCCTTCTTCTGCGTTAGCGCCAGGACACTCTTTGGAGTAACAGTTGCGCTCTAGAAATTATCTACATAAACATAAACATAGGACATTACATCAAACACACAAAAAGTGATGGCTGTAATGCTTACAAATTGTCTGAACCACTGGCAATCGCTCTGTGTTTTGCCCACTGTGCCACATCTCCAATATGCAAATAAGTGCTGATGCTGCACCTATTGGGAACAGTCTATCATGAACTGCCAGCCCCCCTCTAGAAGAGCACACAAGCAACCTCAGAGCGGCGTCAGTCCTATTAGGCCTCGTCAGTGAGGCATAGCTTGGACAGCGAACAAAGGGCCCACATCCGGACATATGCTTGGGTCACTAGTCTATGCTCATATGAATGCTCATAGCTCGCTGTGCCACAATACTCAAGTTGTCACTCAGCGATAAACAGGAGTTAAAGACCAGAAAGTATTAAAACCTTCTGTGACAGAAATATTAGATTTATAGTTTTACACTCAAAATTATCTATACCATTGGACCTATTCAGTGTCCTTAGGTTGATTAGGGATCTTCAGAACTCATTGGATTTACAATGTTTAATTAACAAGTCTGTCAAAGGACAGTGGTGCTAGATATGAACAGCACAATGCAGCAATCATGCTATTTCCAGCCCTCTATCTCAATGGTCTCTGGCTCTTATATCAGCACTGGACATTTCAACAGCACTGGACAATTCAACGGGCAAATGTCCCAGTTGCTGAGTTTTCAGGCTTAAAAATAATAACATTGATCTCAAAATACCATCACCCAAACAATAGGGGTTGCTCTCATGTAAAGTGAATGATAGTGTTACAGGGAGCCAGGAGATGTGGTGTGCAAGTCAGTGGTAAAGGGTTAAGAGTGAGAACCTGAGGTTTCCCCTTTCTAATTCAATGACCATTGTAACACTTGTCAGCAGCATAGGATCGCTTTCATGATCATAAGTACTTCTTCTTATAGATAAAATATAGACAACACTAATACCAAAGGAGCACATCAGAAAGTATATCATCACTTGTGTACTGCTCAGAATGAATAGTTCTGCTCTTGCTCCAAAAAGACTAGATGTTCATCACAGTGTATGCCAGGCATGTGAGAAGCAAAGGAACAAGAGGATGCACGTAAGAGAAAGTGTGCCCTCCCCCTCAAACTGGATACGATGACTAAAATCAAATTGTCTATTGTCATAGAATGAGGGAAATAGAGAAGGTAGGATTGGCAATAGAAAATTAGCTTAAAAGGTTCAAGAATATGCCAGTTTGGAAGAATGTTGAGTAGGAGACAAAGTGGAGGATTTTGCTAGGTTTCACAGTTGCCTTGTATTTTTATTAAGTGCAGCGGCAACAAATGATGGACGGAATGCTGGATAATTCAACATTCACCCCCAGTCAAGAGATCTGGGTTAAATCTATTGTTCTTTTGCTCCTTACACCACCCCAGTTTGGACCCAGACATATGCAAATCAGTCTTGAACTGCTCCTCATGGGAAAAGTCCAGACCGCACTCCCTGGACTGGAAACAAGCATCCTCAGACCGGTTTCGGGGTATCACCCCTCATCAGCCAGGCTAGCTTGAATCCAGTGGCACAGCAAGCAAGGGACCCAAGTCCGAGCTTTAAGAGTGAATTGCATAGACTGGGCCTAATCACTAACTCTGTTAGAAAGGTTTTAAAAGGTCAGCATAGATGCAACGGATGGTGAAAATAACGAAAGGGAAATTGTGCAGGAGGATCTTTTGAAAATGGCTGCTACTATTCACATTCCGTTGACGGAAAACTGCATTCTGCTTTGTGAAACAATTTAACTGTTCATAGAACAATGCAATCTTCCAATGAATATACGTCTATCAGTGGAGGTGTGGGAGAAGGGGATTGTGGTTGTGAGCGAATGATCGGAACGTTCTTTTTCCATTCCATTTATTTGGGCCCTGCTTCGCCTTGACATTGTCAACCTGCTGGTCTGTCTCAGGGGCATTCAGAGGTATCAGCTAGGGACTCACTTATTCTGTCAGTGTTTTTAAGGCTAAGGCTTTCAATTTTTGCTGAATTTTTGACTTGCACTTTGTATGAAGTTCACCTTTTTCCTTCTTTTCTTTTCCTTTGTTTCCTCTTTTAATTGCTTTGTCAGAATATCATATACAGAAATATCATCTGACATAAATATTATGTGCTAAGCTAAATATCATTTAGAAAATATATCCCCCTCCCCATTAAGTGTAGATTTCCTATTATTAACTGAAATTGGGTGATTTCGGACATGCTATTTACTTCTGGCAATGATATTCTGGCACCACCATTTAGAAATATAGCAACTTTAGCTGAACTGGCACTATAGACCTTGCTTAGCAGGAATCTTGTCATTTCCTTGTAGCTTCTGATGCCTGAGTTCTTGCATATCTTGAACAGAAATTTGTTCCTCAGGCCTTTTTTACCATTGGCAAAAGAACAGAACATGACAAAGATTTTCTTTTTGACCGGTGTTGCAGCTGCATAAAGTATTTTCTGCAAGATCCCATCTGCTTCTGCGGTCATTTAGGTCGTTCATGTGGAATATTGCCAGAGAGAATAATCTTTCTCCTGATTTTCTATTTATAATATGTATGCTTGCACATGGAAAATTGATATATTAAGATTTCTTTCCACTCCAAATTTTATCATCTGTCTTTTTTTTTTCTAATTCGCTGTATACTTGTTTCAATTATTTTTATGTTGATTGAGATGCACTTTGTCGATTTTCTGTTCCTGTTAAGAGCTTCTGAAGAATTTAGAGTTGCTTCACAATTCTTTTCTTGTGGAAATATACAGAGTTGTCCAGAACCAGTTTGTGCATGTGCTAGAGTTTTTTTTAAAGTACATATTTTGTGTGGCAAATAATGAGTAATACTTTTTTCGGGGATAGATTCAATACGCAAAAAATAAATTAGTATGAATGCACTTGAAACAAGTTTAATATATAGTTTAGGAGTATGCTTATTAACATGATCAAGGTTCTTTCTACATGTGCTGCATTTGTCACCCCGAGTGGGATGGGTATGCCCAGACGTGAGTCCCGTGCTCTCCATGCCGCTGGAGTCAAGCTATCCTGGCTGATGAGGGGTGAAACCCCATAACCGGTCCTAAGATGCTTGTTTCCAGTCCAGGGAGGACCTGGCCTGGCAGTTCGGGCTGGACTGTTCCCATTGGGTGTAGGGTCAAGACTGATTTGCATATGGCTGGGTTCAAACTTGAATGGCATGGGGAGCAAAAAAACGATAGATTTAGGCCCAGATCTCTGTACTGGGGTGAATGTATGACATTGTTCTACATTCTGTCCATCAATTGTTGTTTTTGCATTTGTCACCCCGAGTGGGACGGGTATGCCCAGACGTGGGTCCCGTGCTCTCCATGCCGCTGGAGCCAAGCTATCCTGGCTGATGAGGAGTGAAACCCCGAAACCGGTCCTAGGATGCTTGTTTCTAGTCCAGGGAGGACCTGGCCTGGCAGTTCGGGCTGGACTGTTCCTATTGGGCGCAGGGTCAAGACTTATTTGCATATGGCTGGGTTCATACTAGAATGGCATGGGGAGCAAAAAAACGATGGATTTAGGCCCAGATCTCTGTACTGGGGTGAAGGTATGACATTGTTCTACATTCAGTCCATCAATTGTTGTTTTTGCATGAATTTTTAAGGAACATCCTGAAATATAGTTCTTAAATACACGAAGCAGTCAAGCACGACCAGATAGCCTTGATTTGCAATTTATACTTTTAAGTCGCACTGGAAAGCGTCACATCCAAACGCTCAGGCCCACTGCGATGGAGCGCTGGTCGAAAACAGGGGAAAACCATGTCCGGCTGAAAAGTACCTGGTTGTGTCAATGAAGAAAACCTAACATAACATGCGTATTTGTAAAGTGCACGTTCACTCAAGGGTATCTTGGCGCTCAATAACAGATGTTTATCGTTACCCAACTCAATGGTACGCATTTTATCGACCTCAGAAGGATGAAAGGCAGAGTGGACCCGCTGGGATTTGAACCTGGGATCATGAGGTCAATCACAGACCCCTATAGTGGATGCCACCAGACCAGGCAGATCGCATGCGTGGAGTAGAGGAGGTGATGCATCGGTGACTATCCCTTTGAGTGTAGGTGAGGCATAGGTTCCGAGCTGCGCATGAGGGAGACACGACGTCGGCGAACCCCAAGATGTAGGTGATGCATTGTCGAGCCGCGCAGGTCGAGGATGCATCGGGAACTGGAGGTGTTGCGCCACACAGTCGCTGATGTGATGTCTTTGGTCCTTGCAGCAGCAGCGATGCATCGGCGTCAAGAGCAATGCTCCGGTTCCAAGCTGCGCAACAAAAGCGATGTGTGGTGTTTGGTAAATGCAGCACTTCATACCCACTTCCAAGGGCCTAGGACTCGATTGGTACTGCTTGGCAGGGCAAGACTCTCAGATGGCAGAGTCCAGGTGCTGTTGGTTAGTGGACTGAAGTCTTTGATATCCCTGAGACTTCCAACAGTAGGAAAGCAGACAAGCCCTTTAAGTCACTCTGGTTCTGGGTTGGAGAGATGCAGGTCCAGTCCTTTTCACTCACAGGTAAGGGGGCAGCAGGTCCTTTCAGCAGCAAAGCAGTCCTTCTTCCCAGCAGAATATCCTCAGGTCCAGAAGTGGTATACCCAGTTGTGCCTTTGAAGTGGGGGAGACTTCAAAGAGAGGCCTTTGAAGTGCACAGAGTCCCTGCCCTTCCTGCTCTGTCTCCAGACTCACTACAGGGGGGTATGCAGCCCTTTGTGTGGGGACAGAACACAGCCCATTCAGGTGTAAGTGTCAGCTCCTCCCTCCCATCCTGCCCAGGATGGCCCACCAGGATGTGGATGGCCCATCAGTCACACCTAAGCTCCCTTTGTGTGTGGCTCTCTGGAGGGAATGCACAAAGCCCAGCTGTCACCCGCCCCAGACGTGTATTCAGAAACAGGCAGAAGGCACCAAATGGCTAAAGTAAGAAAATGCTAACTTTCTAAGAGTGGCATTGTCTGAATTACAATTTAAAATCTGAGTTCACAATAAGTTAGGATTTTAAATTGTGATTCCGGAGACACCTAACTTGAGGGTCCCATCCCTTCCCAATTGGAAATTACACGTATAAGATATAGTAAGGTAATCCCAATGGTAACCTATAGGAGAGAGAGGCCTTGAGTAGTGAAAAACGAATTAAGAATTTTTCACTACCCGGACATGTAAAACTTAAAAGTACATTTCCTACTCTTTAACTACACTGCACCCTGTCCCTGTACTGTCCAGGGCCTACCTTAGGTGTGATTTATATGTCTTAAACAGGATGCTTTGGGCCTGGCAAGAGGGTTAACTTCCCAGTCCGACATAGCAGTTTAAAACTGCACACACAGGCTCTGCAGTGGCAGGCCTGAGATATGTTTAAAGGGCTACTTAAGTGGGTGGCACAATCAGTGCTGCAAGTGCACTAGTTGCATTAGATTTACAGGCCCTGGGCACCTGTAGTGCACTTTACTTGGGACTTATAAGTAAACTGAATATGCCAATGGTGGATAAGCCAATGTTACCATGTTTTAAGTAGAGAGCAAATGCATTTTGCACTGGTTAGCAGTGATAAAGTGCCCATGCACAGAGTCCTAAAGCCAGCAAAAACAAAGTCATCATAACAGGAGGTCAGAAGGCAACTGGGACAATCTCCTCCCCAAGCACATCACTAGCTAGCCCCAGTGACTGCCCACCGGTGGGGGGCTGTGCCTACTTGGGACACTTGGCATCCCCCTTGAAGCGCCTTTCCTGTTGGCACTTAAAGTACTTCAGGGGTGCCTTCCCTGCAGACCTACTGTCAGGGAACATTTATTTTTCTTCTCAGTAGGGGATGTTAGTCCTGACTTGAATAACTATTGTGGGGCCCTTTAGAGAACTCCTTGCTATTGTCCCCCCCCTCCTTTTTCTGGTGAGAGCCCTGCCCACCCTTGTGGTGTTCCCCCCAGATACATTATTGTGGACCCTGATGCTGAGCCAGCGGTCTGCCTCCTTTACAAGCTCCCTGGGGTCAGTGAGCTTACTATCAATCAAGTGCTGGTGCAGATCTGGAAAACAATTACTGAACATGTGCTCTTTAGCAAATAGATCATACAGCGCCTTGTAATCATTCACCTCACTGCCCATCACCCAACCATCCAGTGCCTTGCAAAAGGAATCCAGAAAATCCACCCAGGAATGTTGGGGCAGTTTCTGGCTGTCCCTGAACTTGAGCCTATACTTCTCTGGGGTCAGCCCATACTTCCTGATAAGGACTTCCTTCATGGGGGGATACCTCATCCTGTCCTCCTTCTCAAGAGCCAGTAGCGTGTCCCTCCCCTCACTATGGATATGCCTCCACAGACTAGTCCTCCAATCCCCCTCATCGATATTGTGCATCTGCAGGGCAATCTCATATGCTTCACACCGGGGATCAATGTCGTCTCCTACCACAAAGCCAGGCACCAGCCCCTTAAGTATGTAGACCCTCTTGTCTTCAGAGTGCACTGACGAAACGCTACCACCATCACTGCTGGCTTCTGCCTGCCTGAACTTAAGGTCCAGCTTCTTAAAGCTCCTCTCATGAGCCAAATGCTTCAAAGCAATTTTCTCCTCCATGGCCAGCTTCTTCTGCTCTGTTTCCAGAGCCAATCTCTTTCTCTCTGCCTCTATTTTCATTGTGGCAAGCTCCAATTTTAGTTTTCTCTCCTCCCTCCTGTCCTCCAGCTCATCTGGGGACAGGCCTCTGGATGACAAACTGCTCCCTGCCCTGGTTGGAATCTCCAATCCTGTAAGGATGTTCCCTCCCCTCCTCCGCAGTAGCAGTCCAAGACCCTCCTCTGAGTCCTGGTCCAGTTCTTCCTCATCATCCAGCTCCTCATTCTCCTCTGGGATTGCATTCAAAGCAGCACATGCTTCTGTCCAGCCCTACAGCGCCTTTTTCTGCTCCTCCTTCCTAGTGGAGCTCTTAGCAGGAAGCCCAACTCCCTTGCAGAATTCCTTGAGCTGAGCCATAGTGTAACGCTCCAGGTTGACCAGCTCAAAGTTGATATTTGCAGGTGCACCAGGTGCAGCTGTAGAACCTCCAGTCAGAGACATGATTTTAGGAAAAAAATTAAAATGCCAATCACGGACAATTGATCTGAATTGGTCTTAGGTATGGATTGATAATGTATACCAAATTACTGTATGGCACTATACAAACAAAAGTCCTATCCTTACCGCTGATCACCAATGTTAGAAATTGGGTTTCTGGTTAGCAGAGGTATGGCCCCTGTCCAAGCAGGAACCGCAGTTCTAGTCAGTGTAAGTCAGATACACACCCTAAATTAACCTCTGCTCACCTTCCGGAGGCTTGGCACAGAGCAGTAAGGCTCAGTATAAGAAGCAATGTTTACAATATTTATGCAACACTTCAAACAGTAAAACAGTGAAAACACCACACAGAAAGATACCACACCTGATTAGAAAAATAGAGCTTAATTTAATGAACAAAACAAGACCAAAACAACAAGAATCCAATAGTATAACCAGAGTTGTGAATTTTTGAAGACTATCTTGAAATATAGTGCTTAAAAGCATAATGTGCCAACCGGGGATATATGGTCGCAATAGACCGGGTCAAATCCAAATGTTCAGGCTGACCGCGATGGAGTGTGAGTCAGATACAGGGACCAACTTTCTCCCGCTGAAAAGTACCTGGTTGTGTCATCGACGACGACCCAATCTGTGGAGCAGAGGAGGTGATGCGTCTGTGCCGATCCCTTCAGATGTAGGCGATGCGTCAGTTCCGAGCTGCGCAAGTCACAGATGCGTTGTCGGCGACCCCAAAATGTAGGCCATGCGTCGTTGTCTAGCTGTGCAGGTCGAGGATGCGTCGGGAGCTGGAGGCGCTAAGCCGCGCAGCCAGCGATGCAATGTCTTTGGTCCTTGCAGCAGCGGCGATGCGTCAGCATCGAGGGAGATGTGCCAGTTCTGAGCTGCACACCAATGGCGATGTGTGCTTTTTGGAAGGTGCAGCACATTTTACCCACTTCTAAGGGCCCAGGACTGGAGTGGCACCACTTGGCAGGGTAAGACTCTCAGATGGCAGAGTCTAGGTACTGTGAGTGAAGTTGTGCCTTTGAAGTGGGGGAGACTTCAAAGAGAGGCATTTGAAGTGCACAGAATCCCTGCCCTGAATCCAGACTCACTACAGGGAGGTATGCAGCCCTTTGTGTGGGTACAGGACACAGCCCATTCAGGTGTAAGTGTCAGCTTCTCCCTCCCATCCTGCCCAGGATGACCCACCAGGATTTGGATGGCCCATCAGTCACACCTAAGCTCCCTTTATCTGTGGCTGTCTAGAAGGAATGCAAAAAACCTAGCTGTCACCCACTCCATATGTGTATTCAGAGACAGGCAGAAGGTACCACATGCCTAAAGTAAAAAGATGCAAACTTTCTAAAAGTGGCATTTTCGAAATTGCAATTTAAAATCTGACTTCACCATAAGTTAGGGTTTTAAATTGAGGTTACAGAGACACCAAACTTGGGGTCCCATCTCTTCCTAATTGGAAATTTCACTTATAAGATGTAATAAGGTAATTACCAGGACATGTAAAACTTAAAAGTACAAGTCCTACTTTTTAAAACACTGCAGCCTGCCCCAGGGCTGTCCAGAGCCTACCTTAGGGTGACTTATACGTGTTAAAAAGGAAGGTTTGGGCCTGGTAGGAGGGTTAACTTGCCAGGTCGACATGGCAGTTTAAAGCTGCACACACAGGCTCTGCAGTGGCAGGCCTGAGATATGTTTAAATGTCTACTTAAGTGGGTGGCACAGTCAGTGCTGTAATCCCACTCAGTGGCGGATAGTGACATTTGAAAGTGGTGGGCGAAAAACAATTGTCGTACTGCACTGCGGCGAGCGTGCGCGCCCGAACCACCTACGGGGATTCGAGGGGGGGTTCTCCCCCCGAGAAAATTTTGAAAAAAGAGTGGGCAAATTGTGCATTTTTAAGCAAATTTGAGAAAGCAGGAAGGTGTCAACCACTCTGAGGTCTGATGACCCGTCCAGTCCCCGGCCCGGCCCCTCCACACACTGCACCCCGTGGGTCCTACTAAGGTCACCCCTGTGATCTTTATTGCATTACACAAATCAAACGTGGGGACATTAAGAGACAGGTAATAACCTCTCTGATCTTGTCCCTGCAGGGTACACCCCCGCACGTCTGTTCAGGGCGGGCTTTCACCATAAACGGAGGCTTCACTGCCTAGCTTAGCATTGAAATCCCCGGCCAAAATCACGTTCAGCTCACACCTCTGTGATTGCAACTCCCCTATAGAGCGGTCAAAAAAAATAAAAAAGCAGGGCAAATTTGGGGTTGGAAAATGAAATACATGTCAAATTGTTATTATAAAAATGTATAACACACAGATTAAAACCATCATCCCATACCAAGTGGAAAGCCTGTGTTAAATCTGAATCGGTGTTAGTGCTACATCCCAGAGATGTTTTGAGCCATGTAGCTAGCCCTGCTCGTGCGTTACCAACCAGTGAGAGAGTAGCCCCTAATGCACTGCACGAGGGAACATCAGAAGGACACCTAAGCTCCCCAAAAAAGAGAACATACCAAGTACAGCACTACCAGAACCTTTCAAGCACTGCACCAACATAATATGTAATAATGCCTGAGGAGATAGCGCTTAGAATGACTGCACAAACAGAACACTGGATGCACCACTTCAAAAGAACATTTAGTTGCACTGAATCAAAGCACATACCAAGCACAGCACCAACAGGACTGTTCAGCACTTTACCAACAGAACCTACAGCACAAACAAAACACTGAACACACTGCACCAATGGAACATACAATCACTGCTCCAGTATATTATCCAAGCATTAGTAGACCGAACTACACCATCAGGACTTTACTACAACAATAGAACACAGCACCACGGAGCATACCACGCAAAGCGCCAAGAGAACACCCAATCCATGCGCCCAGCCGGTCATATAACGTGCCACACCAAGAGAACATTAAAGATACACATTCAGTGCACTAAACCAATAGAGCATCTGATGTCAAGTGCCAGCCTAATGCTGACAGGAGGGGAGGATGAGAACACCTCACGCACTGCACTTTTTTAACATCTAAAACAATATCACAACAGCAATTTGAATGCAGGGAACACAAAACCACTGCACTGTGTAGAATCCAAAGGACTACCCCAAGACGTCTGAAGCAACCTCCAGTCCCTTTCCAATATCTCAAATATAAACGATTGGCCGCTATTTTCCTCTGGGAAGGCTGGCAACCTCAGCATCATTACGTTTCCCGGGTGTGGCAACATTGTGTCTGATTTTAAGAGCAGGCAAAATCACCTTGGGAACGGGCTGCGGTGAAGCCTGGTCAATTCCCTGTCCCCCACCCGACCTCCTCTGCCACACTCCCCACCCGCACTGGCCCCTCATGCACTGCTCAGAGCAGGTGGTAAATGTGTGTTTTAAACCACACAGAATTTGGCATTGAGTCCAAGGAAACCGGATCCACACATTTACTCTCCATTCCTTGGAGTTTAACTTGTAATATGAGTAAAATGTATGCGGTGATACCAGACATCCAGCCACTGAGAATCTCCGCACATATTTACTCATGATGGATGGACCTACCGGCAGTGTTGGTAACCATTGCATGTTTACACAGTTGCTCATCACATAAATCGAAAATAGAGTCACTCTGCAGTTATCAACTTTTAATACACTAGCCTAAAGCTTAAAAAATAAAGGTTTGTGTTTCAATATGTTGAATTTGTATGTTGAAAGGCGTCCCGTGTCTTCCATTGGCATGTCTGAGCGAGGCTCTGATGTGAGATGGCAGGAAGTTTCTTAGCTTATTTTAGTCACATCAAAAATACAGCGTCGCTGACACATACACACAGAGCTGTACAACATTCCCTAACATGCACTCTACTCAGAGATACACAACACGCAAAGTAACACAGACAAGCCAACACACCTGTGGCGTCATTCATGCACACATAGAACCACCAACACACAGAGTCACTGACAGAGAAGAAGGAGAGACACACAACACTAAAAGTTCCACTGACAAAGACATACCCCACTGATACAGAACACGATATACTCACAACATCGCTGTCAGACAGAGCCACACACCACACACACAGCTTCATTAACACATCCAATGAGAGAGAGGGAGAGAGAGAACACAAAAACCTTCACTCATACAGACACACCCAGATACATCACTGACAAAGAAACGCGGACACGCTCTCATCACTAATACACAGAACCCTGCAATACACCTACACAACACAAGTGTCACAGACACACCTACACACAGCATCTCATACACCAATACACATCATTGACACACAGCTACACAACACAGTGCTACTGAAACCGATACAACAATATGCTTCCAGCATAACTGACAATAACACACAATAACAGAAATCGCACAGTATTATACTAAGCATTACAGGCACAACATCGCCGACAAAGACACACCAACATACTACATTACACACACAACCACACAGTTACAGAACAGGACACAACAGAACAGCCTCTTTGATACAAACACACCTGCACACTCACTATATCGCTGACAGTGACGCAAACTGCACACAGAGCAGAACCAAGGAAATCAAACATACTAACACAACCTCAAGTGACACAGGCACAAAACACGAGCAGCATCACTGACGGTAACGCAGTCACCATCCATAAGTCTTCACTGACAGCAACAGACACAACAAAGTATCACAGTCTGCAACACTAACAAAATACACACAGCATTCCTACCATTAACACGCACGCACGGTAACATACATACTAGCCCACATACATTGCTGTGAAAACACAGATTCACACATAGATAGCAACAAACCAAATGTTTTACTGCCAGCGCTAGGAACCCGGGCACAATTTAAAAACCCATTTACAGCAACAGTAAATAGCACCGACATTCATCAACACACACGCGGCATCATTGGCAGTAACAGCAACACACACAGGCACGCTAGTGCACATAAAGCAACAGAAGCGGCAACAAAGAAGCACAAAGACCCCACAATACACCTACTCACATACATCACTGCTAATCGCACAGGAGCATTCCTTCCAGTAACACACACATGTTAATGTTAATGTTAATGAAGCTTGTAGAGCGCAGCTGTTGCCCAAAGGCGTCCTGGCGCTAAGCGCTACCTAGTGGGTGTCCTAAGAGGAAGATTATTCAGAGAAAAGCCAGGTTTTCAACCCCTTCCTAAATGAAAGGAGATCCGTGGCCTTTCTCAAATGCACAGGAAGATCATTCCAAGCCCTGGCGGCACAATAAAAGAAACTCCTGCCACCCCAGCTGGCTTTCTTAACTCGGGGGATAGTCACTAGCTTTGCTTCCGAGGAACGTAGCATTCTTCCAGGAACATACCAGAGTAATCGATTTCTCAGGTAAACTGGGCCACTGCCCACCAGGGCCTTAAAGACCATGCACAATGCTTTAAACCGTGCCCGTTGTTTCACTGGAAGCCAGTGGAGATCTCGAAGACCCTTTCCCACTGAGACGAACCTGGGAGTGCCCGTTAGCAGTCTTGCTGCCGCATTTTGCACAATCTGGAGTCTATTAAGATGTTTCTTTTGTAAACTCAAATACAGACCGTTGCAGTAATCCAGTCGTGACAAAACGAGCGCTGTGACTGCTGTCCTAAAGCTATCTTTAAGAAGAATTTCTTTTATTTTTCTCAGCTTTCTGAGAAGAAAGAAGCTGGTGGAGACCACCCCACTAACATGATCACCAAAGGTTAGTTTATTATCCATCACCACACCCAGGTTCTTTGCTTTCGTAGTGGGGGCTGGAGGTATTCCCATTTCCTCTGGCCACCAGTCAGGTGTACAGAGGTTGACATTGTTCCCAAATATCAAGACCTCCGTTTTACCGGCATTGAGCTTTAGGCAATTGGATGCCATCCAGCCTGCAACGGATTTCATGCAATCGTGACATCTCAGGCTGGTCTCAGCTTCTTTACCCGGCTGAATGGACAACACAATTTGAGTGTCGTCTGCATAAGACGTCACCTGAAACCCAAAGGATCCGATCAGGGCCGCCAATGGGGACACATATATATTAAAAAGCGTGGGACTAAGAGACGAACCATGTGGCAATGGCAGTAAACACGGATCAGTACACCAGAAAGATTACTAGCCACACATACATGCATACATACATACATACATACATACCAACACCTCCACAGCATCATTGACAGTAACACACACACCAACACTCGAAGCACCACAAATAGAGACACACATGGGCAGCAACCCAAGTCCACTGTAACATAAACTCTCAATAAAACATGTCATGGCAGAAGAAAACATGACTACACGTGCTGACACGCATGAGTGGACAAGCAGACAGTGAAGGAGGCAGGCACCGGAAGGTACATGTGTGCATGAGGCTGCGCACATACACGTCCCTGTTACTGCACTCACACTGCAAGCACACACAGCCTCAAGTAGACATCGCAATAACAACACTGCGTGCAACCACAGAGAAGCGCACACATTCTGGTGTGCAATATGACAGGTGCAAAGTGAAACTGTAGTCCTCATTTCAGTCGGTTGTTGAAAATAAAACCCCCAAAATATCACTATTCCACTGGAAGCAAAGAGAATTCCCCAGTGACGTGCAATCCGCTTCAACAACACAATCACATCTTCGAGTCCACCCCGCGCCCAGAGCCAGAAAGGTAGACCTCCGGCGGCCCCTACACCAATCATCCTCTCGGCCGGGGGGGGGGGTTGCCCGGGGGTTACCGCGGGGAGGACGTTAAAATGAAAACTTACCTGACCAGGTCCCGCGCCGCCTCTGCTCCTGGGCCGGGTCCCGCGCCGCCTCTGCTGCTCCTGAACAGGAACAGGCATGCTCCCTCCCCTCCTGTAAGCCAATCACAACGCTGCAATGGCAGCGTTGTGATTGGTGCGGAGTCGTGGGCAGCTCCGTAGGGAGGCCATTTTCTCTATGTAGGCTGCATTCAGCCTACATAGAGAAAATGTAGAGTGCGCATGACTGCTTTGGTCAGCCCCAGGGCCGACCAAACAGTCAGGGCACTCAGAGTGGTGTAAGCCACTCCTCCCCGACCCGCCCACCCGCCCGCCCCCAACCAGGCATACCCTCCCGCCCGCCCCCAACCAGGCATACCCCTGCCTTCTGCTTTCTCGCAGCGCGAGAAGCAGATAATAAAATGGTATTTAAAATACCATTTTATTTTCTGCTTTGCGCACTGCGAGTAAGCAGTGGGGCGGCGCTCCTACGCCCTAATGGAGCGCCCGCCACTGATCCCACTAGTAGCATTTAATTTACAGGCCCTCAGCACATGTAGTGCACTTACTAGGGACCTATTAGTAAATTCAATATGCCAATTGTTGATAAACCTATGTTACCATGTTTTAAGTAGAGAGCACATGAACTTTAGCACTGGTTAGCAGTGGTAAAGTGCCCAGAGTCCTAAAGCAAGCAAAAACAAAGACAGCTAAACAAGAGGTCAGAAGGCAGAAAAGTCAGGGGAAACCAAGCCAAGCATGCCAGAGGTCTAACACAAGAGAACAACAAAGAAATCTATAATTTCCTGAGGTTCTTCAATTAGTGTGAATATGTTTATGCTGGGGGTTGGAGGGGTGATAAGCTTTGAGCTGATGTTCAGATGTTGTCTTGCTTGTGGTTGGTCTTCCTTGATCTCTCCGGCCCATGTTACCATGTGCCAGACTTTCTTTGAATCTTTGCTTCTCAACACTTGGTTGATTTCTTTTATTTCCTGCTCATGAATTCTCATTTTCTTTTATCTCAGGGGCCTCACAGGCGTTTGTCTAGCTATTGATATTCCACTTATTTGAGAAATTCTGCAGGAGTATTTTAATTTCTTTTTTCCTTTCTAAGCCTTTCTTTTTGAACAATATCACTATTAAGTTTGCCTGTCTTCGACTGATTGTGGGGGGTTTACCATCATTGATGTCAGTAGTACCCATTATTCTACCCGGGACACATAGAATGCCAGGATTCCAAACACATAATAAGTATACTTGTGCTGGAGTTTGCCCATAATTGCGATTATGGAACCCCTTTTGAAGAAGTAGGAATTCTTCCATGCCTTCCTTGGTAATTCTGGGCATTTTTAGACTTGTACAGTTTCTTATCTCAGCTATGTTTTTATTACAAATGTGAGATCGGACTTCAAGTGATCTAGTTTTATTGAAAACCATCATGATGGGATTGTGGTGACTTTGAAATTTTCATGCATGTGGGAGCTTTAAAATTGGCCCTGGCAAACAGTGTGTTAATATTGGAAAGCCCTTCTGTCCGTATATTTCAGCATTCGTGACACCATCTTGCAATCTGGACGCCATTTTGTATGATAATCGAAACTGCTGCTTAGTTATTTTCGAGAAATGGTCCTTGGTAAGTTTCGTTTCCCAAGGTCGAGCTTTTTCTTCCAATAAGTGCAAGTATTCTCGTTAGTACATACCTTTCTTGTTAGATGGAGTCTTTCTCCCACTTGTCTGGTAGGGAGGATAGGCCAGATGACCTTGGGCAGTAGATAGCCTGTGCCCAGCTGCAGAATCGAAACTTATGCTCTGTACCCCCATTGTATTACGACACCTGCTAGTGTTTTTCCATAGTAGGCGTGCCTTTGTGGACTTTGCAAATGTACATAATGTAATTGTATGCTTACGGGCTTCAGTCCCTCGACAGTCAGCCCAAGAGGCTGGTCAGACTGGGCTCCACTGCAGTGTAATCTCAATAAATATCTGGTTTGTATTCTCTACTGTCTGACCAACTCTTCATTTGTAGGAAGGCAGAGAAGGTGGTCGTGAGTGACCCGGGTGGCCCTTTTCGGGTCACTTCCTTCAGTTGGCGCCCGAACAGGGACTCCATCGGGTGACCTCATCCTCGCCCGCGGATGGGTGAGGAGGACGGGGCCGCATTGGGTCGCATAGGCGGATCGGGGGACCCCTGCACGATAGCGTTTCGCACTCGCAGCTGTCCCACCTGTCTGATCGGGCGGTGCCCTGCCCAGTGGCCATCCCGACTGGTCCTGAATGGCGAAACCCTTGGATCTGACCGCTTGGCCCGAAGACTCGGCACTGGAGAATAACTTTGTTTGACCTGTGTGCACCAGGTGAGTTTGTCTTGATTCTTGGTAACTATGGCGCCATCTTAGTTGTTTGAACTTGGTAGGTCTGTGGACCGTTTAGAGATACAGGGTGTCTGCGGATACCCTGCCAGGCAACTGAGTGAATTTGGCATACTTTTGAAAATGTCTGGGGCTTGAGCCTGTATCTCTTTGGTGCAGTCTGTGGACTGTTTTCGGAACAAGCGCTTGAATTTGTTTGGGTTCTTTGTGAACATGGTGCACCGTTTGTTTGACTTTGGTACGATCTGAGGATCGTTTTGGACTAAGCGCTTAGAATATTTGAACTTTTGTATTTGGTACCAATACTTTGTTGGAAGGGGTCTGTTGACCTGTTTTGGAAGAGCTGTTTGTGAGATATTTGGTTGAGCGCGCTGTGTGTGTGTGTGTGCGCGTGTGTAGATAAGAATGCCTTGCTTTAGCAAGTTGCGCTGTGTGGGATGCCGTTGTTGTTCTGCTGATGCTCGATTGGAAGAGAAGCAACCTGCGCCCGCAGAGGGCACACCGAATTATGATATGTATATTAAGCAGGGCCTTGGCCCTATTATATTTAGTACATTATAGCACAAATATACCAGGGACAACGCTGAATTGCAATGGCCGTCAACAGGCACCTTTGATGAACAGAAATTGAATTATTTGGAGGAAAAACTGTTTGCTAAACGAAGTAGGCAGTCGATGTTTGATTACCTTCAGGTGTGGTGGAAGGAAGCTAAGCAGAGACGGCTGAGGGTGGAAAGGGAGGCACGGAGGGAGAAAACGCAGACATTGACTCAGAAAGCGGTGGCACTTGATAAGGAGAAAGTGGAGAAGGGTATAGAATGTGCAGATAGGAGGTTTCGATTGCAATGTGATAAGTCTTATGTTACTAGAGAGGAAACAGACACTTTTATGGAAGAGCTATTGGAAGACAGACCGCCTCCCCCTTATGCCCCGAATAGAATATACCCTGTTGTTCCACAGCCCTCCTCATCTGCCTCTGCCCCCCCTGGTCCTGTTGTATCTAGTATTGATCAAAGCGATTTGGTTTCAGTATCATCAGTCTCTTCTGTGGCTCCGTCCCCCACAGCCACTGCGACTGCCGGTCCTCCTGCTACCCCTGTTGTTACGATATCACTTTCTCCTTCACAGACACTTATTACTCAGCCGATGTTGACCTTGATGTCCCCCTCTCCGACCAGTAGGTTGTACCCTGTTTTTACTTCTTCCCCCTTGTTAGATGTCGAGACACCAGTGCGTGGTCAGGACGATGGAGCTGGGGCAGTTGCAAAAGAGCGATTAGGACGGGTGTTGATTCGGTCTGATGTGGGAGATATGGAGAAGAATATGGTGGCCAATCAGGCTGCCCAGTGGGCCCGTAGTCCTATTTATGGTGTTGAGGATGTTTGGAGTGTGTTAAAGGATTATGAGCCATTTGTCCAGCAACATGCCCTTAAACATATGTCGGCCACTTTGATTGGACTATGGGAACAGTGTTTTAAAAGTGTTGCACCCCAGATTATTTACGATATTAGGGACCAAGTATACGCTGCGGGCATGGCTCCCAATGAGGTTTTTGCTAACGTTACTACACTGATTGGATATCGTGGTAGATTGCATCAAAAATCCCTGACGGTAATATCTCAGTTCCGAATGAGGGAAGTTCATCCCGTTTTTCACCCGGAGATACCAGAGTTACGTGATCAACATGATCAAGTGACTAGAGCATGAGTAGAGGCCTGTTTTCAAGAACAATGGGTTTATACTCCATGGAAGAGGAGTGAAGTCCTCGCAATTAAGGCTCAGTTGCCCGACCCCAGGAAAAATCCTACTGCTTACTATAAGGAATTGACAGAGGCTGCTGCATCGACGATAATGACGTTGGCGGATATTGAAATGTTTTTTGGCTTATTGGTGCCAGTGGATGTCTGGCGACAGGTGCACACTCGGAACCATGCCCTAGAATTGGGTGGTACATGGGATGAGATTAAGGTGTGGGCTAAGGAGAGGAAGCCTGGTGATAAGCCTAAGGCTGAGTTCTTGGCTTTGCCAGATCGCATCATTACTTATATGCACTCTCTTATTCCACCCCGGAAGGTGGATTGGGATAAGCTAGCCGCATGTCGTCAGAAGAAAGATGAGAGTGTGTCTGATTTTTTTACTCGGTTTGAAGGTGTGTTTTGGGATTTTAGTGGCCAGGTTTTGTCCGTGGAAGGGGGTATCCAATTGTTTGTCAACAGGTTTGTCACAAATTTGCTCCCGGAGATTGCAACCCGGTTGCAGGCTGCTGAGAGCACGTGGACTACTTCTACCCCTTCGGTAATATTGAGTATGGCTCAGTATTATGAACATAGAGAGAATGAGGAGAAGGAAAAGGTTGAAAAGAAAACAAAGGAGTTGAAGACTAAGGTACTGATGCAGCAGGCATCTAGGGGGCAGGGACGGGGTCGAGACATTGGACCGGCCAGGCAGGTTCCTCGTATGAGTCGGAGTGCTGTGCCTTTGGGCCCAAATCAATGTGCGTATTGTAAAGAGGAAGGGCACTTGCGTAGCGAGTGTCCAGTTTTGCTACAAAAGGTTGCGGCTCCTAGGGGACGGGGAGAGAGAGGGCGAGGACGGGGAGCAGCCAGTCAGGATGGGGACCAGGCTACTGGAACGTCATCGGGCCGTACTGATCGGAATTACTTTGATGATGTTCGGGGCCGACAGTATTATCATGATGATTATGATTTGGAGGATGTGACTGGGCCGACTTACAGCTAGGACAGCCAAGGACAGGGTAAGGGACCAATTCCGATACCTGTAGATCAGCATGGACCTTATATTAGTGTGGATTTGCAGGGCTCGGAGAAGATATTTTTGGTGGATACAGGAGCAATGAATAGTTCTGTTGCGAGGTCACTGGTCCCTGGGGCAGCCATGTCTGGCCATAACAATGTTTCGGTCTGTTTTTCTGGTATGCCGGTAGTAAGCCCCATCTCCAAACCCCTTGCCCTGATTATAGGTCCTTTTACCGTTGATTCGCCGTTTTTATTAACATCAAACTGTGGAGAGAATCTGTTGGGATTAGATCTGTTAAAAAAACTCCATGCTACTATTTACTGTTCCCCAGACGGTGTCCATTTAACAATGGGTCCGAGTGTGGTTAGTACCATACAATGCTTGTCTAAAGATGCCCCCCTCCCAGTTGAGTTTAAAGATGTTCCATCTACGCTGTGGGCTACAAGTGATACAGATGTGGGACTTTTGCAAATACTTCCAATTTCTATTCAGGTTAAAGAAAATGCGCTATTGCCTCATATTCCTCAGTATAACATTTCTCATGCAGGAGAACAGGCATTGTTACACATAATACAAGATTTGATTCAGTCAGGAGTTGTTGAAGAGACAGCGGCAAATGTGTGCAATAGCCCCATCCTTCCTGTCCTCAAGAGGCCACCTCCGGGTTCTCCTGATGATGTTGCTGATGTATATCGTTTTGTGATTGATTTGCGTGAAGTCAATAAGATAGTAGTCCCTCAGTTCCCTGTGGTCCCTGACATTGCTGCTCTTCTGACTATGATTCCTTCTTCTGCCAAATTCTTTTCTGTCATTGATTTGAAAAACGCTTTTTTTAGCATCCCTGTTCATCCCAATAGCAGGCACCTGTTCGGGTTCTCCCTGGCAGGTCGTAGTTTTAGATTTTTGTCGGGTTCCTCAGGGCTATACTGAGAGTCCTAGTATATATAGCCAAGCTCTGAAGGGTCAATTGGACTCCCTTACCCTTCCTACAGGTAATGTATTACTACAGTATGTGGACGATCTTTTGATTGCGTCCGATACTGAAGACGGATGTAAAGCAGCTACAGTCAAATTGTTGCTGCATTTGGCTCACCATGGACATAAAGTGTCCCTTTCCAAATTCCAATATTGTCGACAGGAGGTCACCTATTTAGGTCACTTACTGTCGAAGGAGGGTCGGAAACTAACTCCTGAGCGTATTAACGCTATAACTAACATGCCTGTTCCAAGGACCCAAAGGGAAGTGCAAGCCTTTATTGGTATCACTTCCTATTGTCGTCATTGGATACCCAATTTTGCTTTATTAACAAAGCCTCTGCTTCACCTAACAACTAAAGATGTGCATGAGCCTTTGCCTTGGACGCCTGTATGTCAACAAGCTTTTGAGCAATTGAAGGTTGCGCTTTGTTCGGCTCCTGTGCTTGGCACACCTGATTACAACAAGCCGTTCGTGTTGTATGTACACGAGTCGGCCGGTTGTGCGCTTTCTGTCTTAACACAGGCTTTTGGAGGTAAGCAGAGGTCGTGTGCGTATTTTTCTGCTGTGCTTGACCCAGACGCGAAAGCTCTCCCGAGTTGTTTAAGAGCGACCGTGGCAGTGGCCGTCTCTATTCGACAATCGGCAGGGGTTGTTCTTGATACTGATCTCACGGTTATAGTACCCCATGCTGTGGATACGCTTTTGAACAGAACAAAGACACAGCACCTTACCAGTGCACGTCTGACTGGCTATGAGCTAACTCTTTTTGCACCACATATTACGATCAAACGCTGTGCCACTCTGAATCCTGCCACGTTACTACCCCTCCCTTCGGAGAGTGAGGAGCTAGACATACATGAATGTATGTTTCGCACTGAAGAGGAGACCAAGGGACGGGTAGACTTGACTGATGTTCCCTTATCTGACCCCCAAGGGGAACTATACGTCGATGGCTCTTGTTTTAAATTACCAGATGGCACCACAACTGCTGCTTATGCGATCACAACACTGCGCACGATAGTTGAGACATCACGAGTCCCCTATCAGTCTGCCCAAGCTGCAGAGCTGGCAGCTCTAATTCGGCCATGTGAGTTGAGTCAGGGACTAGCGGTTAATATTTACACTGACAGCCAGTATGCTTTTGGAGTCGCTCATAATTTTGGGCGGCTCTGGAAAGAGAGGGGATTCCTTACCTCCCATGGTTCAAAGATTCAGCACGGCCCTTTGATTAATAGACTTTTGTCGGCATTGACCCTGCCCAAGAAACTGGCAATAGTGAAGTGTAGCACTCACAAAGCAATTACTGATGATGTGGGGAGGTGAAATGGTTTTGTGGATCAAACAGCTAAAGAGACGGCCCTTTCTAAGATGAAAAAGATGTTTGTAGCAGGTCCTGCTAGATGGGTGCCGGGAGTCACGATGTTTGAGGACACACTAGATAGTGTGAAAGAAATCCAGAGCGAGGCGACGGTCGAGGAATTAGCAATATGGCAAGAGAGTACAGCACAATTAGATGATGATGGGTGTTAGACAGATAAATCAGGGAAACAGAGATGGATGTTGCCAGATGCATATGTTCTCCCTGTAGTTACTATGGCTCATGGACCAGCTCACATTAGTGCTAGGGGTATCTGCAAGTTGCTCAATCCGGTGTGGCAGAATGATAATATTCCAAAGACGGCTACCCATTTAGTAAAATATTGCATGGTGTGTATGTTGTACAAATTTACAAATGGCTTGTGCACACGTCAACGTTGTATGCAGAAAAGTATCTGCGTATTTAGTGGGTCATCGCCGAAGTCGAGCAAGACGTGCAGCGTACTCGCTGTGTGACAAACATATACTCAGGACTCCTGACATTACTCCCGCCCATTGGCTTCGTTCACACTACCAAGAGCGCCGTGAGTTTCGGGGCTCCAACCAGGAGGGACACCCCTGCGGTCCTTTCAACGTGTCCACATACCTCCGGACCATTTTATTATCTTCAAGAAGCACCTTTTCCCAGGCCAGCCGGGACGGATTTACAACTGGCGGAGAGATCAATCACCTTCTCGCAAATTTGCCTGCAAGCCCTGAAGAAGTCTTGGGTTACTACCCAGACGAAACACGTGTTGGCTGGGCAATCGATCTGAATATAAACAGAGAGAACATACTGATACTCTTGAGTGTTCTTCTTGATATATACAACATTGTCTATTGTTTGTTTTTCTACATGTTCTGAAGTACTAAATACGCAGATACTTTTCTGCATACAACGTTGACGTGTGCACAAGCCATTTGTAAATTTGTTGACCTTGTGTCTTTGCTTGGGGGTTCAGGGTTATTCCCCCGCCTGTGGCACCGTCAGTACCTGATTACACACACCATATTCATGCATACAAGAGTTGGCGCCATCACATACCGCATACACCTCAACCCTTCTCTGTATGTTGTACAACCCAGGGAAGGGGACCCCTACACCTCCGAGTAATTTTGCACCCCCTTCTTTCCCTTTCGAAGTCCTGCAAATGGACTTCATTGAGATGGAATGGGTGAACAATCTGAAGTATGTGTTGGTGGTGGTTTGCGCATTCAGTAAATGGGTTGAGGCTTATCCTACCAAGGAAAATACAGCCCTGGCGACGGCGAAAGCTCTTTTGAAGGAGTTTTTCCCTCGCTTCGGTTTGCCCCGTTTGATTTGGAGTGACAACGGGAGTCATTTTAATTCTAAAGTCATCCAGTTGGTGTGCGATGGCTTGCACATCAAGAAAAAATTTCATGCTGCAAATCTACCCCAGTCAGCAGGTTTAGTTGAGAAGTACAATGGTACTCTCAAACTAAAGATGGCCAAAATTCAGGAGAGTACAGGATTGAAGTGGCCAGATGCTTTACCATTGGCTTTGTTGTCAACGAGAGTTACAGCCCATACAAGAACAGGGTTGTCCCCCTATGAGATTGTCTTTGGTAGGCCCGCTAATGTCTGGGGAGTTCCAAGACCCCGCCACTTTTCTGAGATAGAGTACCCCTTGTTGATAGACTATCTATATGAGTTAACTAAAAATGTGCGTTCTATTCATCAGCAGATTCAAGAGGCCTTGCCATCTGCTACAGAGGGACCCGGCCACGACCTTCAGCCTGGTGACTACATTCTCATAAAGCACTTTCAGCGAAAAGGCAGCTTGGAGCCCCATTGGAAGGGGCCTTATCAGATCCTCCTCGCCACCCGCACTGCTGTTAAAGTGGACGGCCGGAAAAATTGGATACACTGTACGCATACCAAGAAGGTACCACTTCCCCTGCCGTACGACCAGTGGAGGATCGACGGTATAGGGGACTCTGAGAGGGAAAAGGTTCCTCGCTTCATCCCTTTCTCCGATGCCAGAATAACGTGGGCACCTTCTGAGGAGGAGAGTGATGCAGTCCTAAATGAAGCACTGCCACCTGAGGTTAAGGCCAGCCAAGAGCTCCAGTCAGCTGGCCCTTCTGTGTTTGAATCTGTAACAGTCCAAACAGCTGAAAGTGAATGTTTGTTTCTTGATCCCTCTGTTCCTGGAGTTGTTAAGTACGATTTGCGTCCTCGACGAAGGAACAGTGCACCAAAGGAAAAGTCAGACTAGTAGGGATGGACTTCATGGATGAAGAATAGGGAAATGGAGTAGGGACAGAGAGATTGGTGCATTGTTAGAGACACTGGACAGGATAAGTTTGGGGTGTTTTCCCAGGAGGGAGAGTACCCTATCCTGAAAGAAGTGGATTTTCCTCAGCAAGGGCTGCAATTGTGTAGCTCCAACGAGAAGTGCTGGATAGCACCACCGTGGATGAACAATAGGAGCCTGACAGCGAGGCACACAGGAGAAGAAAAACGGACACTGGAAAGAAGATTGTTTGTTTAGTTTTATTACGGATAGATTAATAGTACCTCTTCATTACGCTATCATGCATCTTTTTGGTAGGCCAATGATTGATGAAGAACAGCCATTAGGTTTTGTTGTTTTACCCCGATCATCATGGGTGAAACAGCGGAGAGTGCAATTCCTTCTTTTTGCTATTCTGCTGATGATTATTCTTTGTGGAGTTCTTTGGGCGTTAGAAAATGCAAGTAATTTGCCTACTTCTGACAATGATATCTCTTCCACACCGAGACGGAAAAGAATGCTTTCTAATAATGTTTTTCTAGATAATCATAAGAGATTTTTTGGTAATGGTGTCGCTTGTTTTCCTACTGAATCTGTAACTAGCCTATGGACCGCTTACCCTCTGTCTTTGATAAATTATACATATTCTAAGCCGACAAATTTTGTTGAGGTAAAAGGGGAGTTTGGTTTTGGCTACCCAGGACCATGCTTGTATCATCGCCAACCCACTGGAATAGGGTACCCCGGTTGTGACAATAATACGTACTGTGATAACTTTTATTTTGAAGAGCAAAATATTACATTGGTGGGTTGGCATTATAAAGAAGTGACGGTTCCCGAAAAGCTGGCTATTACCCTGCTTGTTGCCCCATCATAAATAATACTGATACTATTTTGTATATCAACTGTTCAGGGGTGATCATATTTAAACGGACATTCCCTTTGAAAGGTTTGAGAGGTTCTGACACAGTGACAGGTAATTCTCGTTATGCAGGTGTCGATTATGATAGGCTGATATATGCCCACCCCGGGTTCTTCTTTCTCACAAATGGAACGTACTCAAATGTTCATAATGGCACCAATGATGTAGCTCTTGGGATGGTGTTGCCCTTGGGGGTCCCTTGCAAATGTGCTCACAGACAAATAAAATGAACATTTACAAAGGAATTTTCAGAAGGAGTAACAGATATTGAGATCAATAGCTATAGTAATGGTATTACTTTTGGTTATATCCTGTCTGCTATTTTCACATTAGGGGGAATGGCTATGAGTAGGACTGAAAAGGCTCGGGAACATTTTGGCTGTAAATTACAGATATTGTGAAATACCACAGTAGCAGCATTACGTGACATCACCATTCAATTAGAAAGTATGAGGATTTATTCTGAACAGACTAGATATGCAGTGGACTTTATTTTAGCAAAGAATGGTGGTGCATGCGCAGTTATTGGCGATCAGTGTGTAGTGGGCATAACAAATATGGAAAAGAATATCACCAAGCATATCCTGGATATTATTGAGAATGTCAAAGGTATGGAATCAGGTAATTGGAGTTGGTCCCTTTTTGGAACATGGGGGTGGCTAATAGAGAAAGCAATATATTTCATTGGTATATTGATATGTTGCTGTGTTATTCAATGTCTCCCAATGTGCTGCACATACTGTATCTCTGTATTGGTTCCGAAGAGAAAGATATTGATTCATGATACCAATGCTGCAATAATGTTACAGAAAGAAATAGATGACATCATGGCCATAGATGAGGGCGTCTTCTAAACGTCCTCCCTTCTCTCGGAATATACTCCCACTATTGACAACATGACATGTGCATAAAAGGCTATGTGCTTTATTATTCCTTTATGTTTCTGCTTTGATTTTCGATTGTAGATGGTTAGCTCATGCTAACAGGAGGGTTTGTTAATATTGGAAAGCCCTTCTGTCCGTATATTTTAGCATTCGCGACACCATCTTGCAATCTGGACGCCATTTTGTATGATGATCGAAACTGCTGCTTAGTTATTTTCGAGAAATGGTCCTTGGTAAGTTTCATTTCCCAAGGTTGAGCTTTTTCTTCCAATAAGTGCAAGTATCCTTGTTAGTACATACCTTTCTTGTTAGATGGAGTCTTTCTCCCACTTGTCTGGTAGGGAGGATAGGCCAGATGACCTTGGGCAGTAGATAGCCTGTGCCCAGCTGCAGAATCGAAACTTATGCTCTGTACCCCCATTGTATTACGACACCTGCTAGTGTTTTTCCATAGTAGGCGTGCCTTTGTGGACTTTGCAAATGTACATAATGTAATTGTATGCTTACGGGCTTCAGTCCCTCGACAGTCATCTCAAGAGGCTGGTCAGACTGGGCTCCATTGCAGTGTAATCACAATAAATATCTGGTTTGTATTCTCTACTGTCTGATCGACTCTTCATTTGTAGGAAGGCAGAGAAGGTGGTCGTGAGTGACCAGGGTGGCCCTTTTCGGGTCACTTCCTTCAAGTGGTATAATGATCTAGTCAATAAGGGTAAGTGGATACTGCACAAGGATGTTACTGGGGAGGCATCCAAGGACACAGTGTGCATTACGGATGCTAAGCCCATTTTTACAAAGAGACTATCATAGTTTACACTCTGATTTTCTTCAGGTCGAATGAGTGATTGTAAATGGGTGCATCAATGGCCCTCTCCAGACAGTCACAGTCCGAGCCCTTACCTCCCTGTATGCTTTTTTTTACACAAAATTTTCCTGCGAAAATGAATTGCCCGTATATGGGCACCTTCCTTTAGGAGCAAAGCAGCCACCTCTTCCACTTAGCAGAGTCCCAGTTGTGGGTAGGAAGGGATTGTGGGCTCCTTAACACAGTACAAATAACTAGGTTTGAGCTTTAAGTTGACTAGTGCATTGGATTCAAGGTGGATTACTGGTTTGGAGGAAGGAGACAGAAAATGCTCTTGCTAGAAGTATTACCAACAAGGCCTGTGGCAGGTATTTCTGGACAACACATACTTCTTCCTCAGTCCATGTTCACCCTGAGTTCAATGATAGAGACTGTTCCACTCTGTCAGAAAAGGCCGGCACAAAGGAACCAGTTCGCAGTGGATGAGGCCGCAATTTGCAGGGAGAGCGTCATGGATGGTCGTCGCTGTAGTGCAAAGAGCAGGACGGGCGTTGTGGACAAGCGTCGCTGTAGCACAAAGATTCTGTCGGGCATCGCAGATGGTTGTTGCTGGAGCTTCACACTGGCAGTCACCGCAGACTGTCGCTACTGTGGTGCGAAGGGCAGATCTTGCCTTGCCTGTTCGCCACAGGCAGTCACTGTAGCGTGAAGAGGGGAGTCCACCTGAGGTTTGCGTTACGGTAGTTGCATGTGGCAAGATCTTGCCACGAACGGGTCAGTTCGCAAAGAGCCCAAAACTTTAGGATTTCTCCTTCTTCAGAAGCCCAGGACATAGGGAGGTACCTCTTGGGGATCAGGGACTCATTTTAGCAGAGGCCAGCAGGGCCCACGCAGATCCAGTTGCAGGTCCAGGCAGGTCCAATTACAGCAGGTCAGTTGGGCAGTTTTGCAGGGAGGCCTCTTGAGCTTGTTATGTCCCTTCAGCTCTGAACAGGAGGTCAGTCAGCTGACCCTTGGAGTCACTTCAGGATGCCTGGGATGAGGAGAGCAGATCCAGTCTTCCTTCTCAGACAGCAGGGCAGGCCTCAGGCAGCAGGGAAGTCCTCTGGCAGCAGGGTAGTCCTTCTTCTGTAGTATCCGCAAGTCCAGGAGTGTACTAAAGATTTGGGCTGAAGGTCCAATATTTATACCTGGTGCCAGCTTTGAAGAGGGAAAAACATCTGGACTTCCCCTCATGCCTGATTCTGGAATTTCCTTCCTCCTTACCATGGTCCCAGAATGTCTGGAGTCACAAAAGGCTTGTGTGAAGTTATTTGTGTGTTTGCTAAGGTGGCTTCTTTGAAGTGCAAGTAATGCAATGTAATTGTCATGATTCCGGACGGGCTGCGTGACCCCGTATGAATGCGGAAGTGTGATTGCGGCTTCACGATGTAGAGTCGGGTTGGCGGTCTAGCTTTCGGAATGCCGGAAGCGGACGCCACTGCAGTCACGGTGCTTCCGGGATGACCCGCATAACAGCCGGCGGGTCCCGCTGCTTCGGCGCTTTGGATTAACGCCTTCGCCACCATCGGACGAATCGGAGAGACCGCGCACGTCCTTCCACAGGTAATCGGAGCTCTGGGAGGGCCTGCTGTTCCTCCGTTACCGTGCCGGTGTCGAAGGTTGGAACGCGCAGGAGCGCTGTTCCTTGGTTGCCTGTCCTAGCGAAGTGCGGCTGCACTTAGCTATTCAGAGAAGCTAGACCTTCAGTACTAGCTGGCTTCCCCCTTGCCTGTTTGTCCTCGCTGGAGCCTTGTTCCTTGGTTTTTTCTGATCCTTGCACACAGGAGTGTGTTAGGATTTATCACCTTACTGTTCTTATTTATTATTTGCGCAGGAGCGCTGTTTTTTTGATTTTGGTGTTCACGCGCAGGAGCGCTGGTACTTTGATTTGGGCTACTTTACGCAGGAGCGTTTACATGTACATTTCCAGGTGCACTGGAGTACTTGATATTTTCCTTTGCTATGCGCAGGAGCGCATGTTCCGGGTTCTGGTTTCCACGCACAGAAGCGTTTACAGATACCTTTCCTGGAGCGCTTGTTCTTTTGCAGTCGTTACTGATGACTTCCTTATGGTACCACATATGAGGTGACTTGCTGTCATATATGTATTGAATTCCTTATCGCATAAGGGGGTTGGTGTGAATCAGAGGTAATAGTTGTTCCCCTATTCTTCCATTCCAGACCGAGTTTCTTGAGGGATTCCGGAAACGTAGTGAGATTCCCATTCTGGTATACAGGAAGACATCTTTACACATCTCTAGCTTCTACCCCCGGTCCCATCTCCATCCTGGTCAGTACACACGCATCTACTAGGGTAAGGTGGGAGACGGAGGTGGTGGTTCATGTCGTCTCTGCGAGATCGCCTCACAAGTACAAGGTAAGACTTGTGGGACTCTGACAGTAATGTAATATTGATTTATAAAGCACTTTGTTACTCCGAGGAGTGTCCAGGTGCCATGCATCCAAGGTGACCAGCAACTAAGGTACCTCCCTATTGATCTCGATTAAAAAGCCAAGTCTTCAGTTTCTTCCGGAACCGGGAGGTGGCTGAGATGCTCCGTAACTCCAGAGGGAGTTTGTTTCATGCTGAGGGTCATAGAAACCAAAAGGACCTGCCTTCCATCCTTGACTGCCGGATCTTTTGAGTTTTGGCCAGAATAAAGATTGGCAGAGCGCAAACTACTGAGTGGAACATGAAAGCCGATCCTTGCTCTAAGATAGACAGCCCCAGACTTATGGAGAGCCCTATGTGCAGTAGTTGACAGCTCTGCCCCTCCCATTGGGTCAGGATGGCCCATCCTGCCAATACCTAGTCCCTCTTTATGATGCTGTTTGGGAGGAATACACGAAGGCCAAATTCCAACTACACAGAGTCATGTGACTCAGGGCACAGGCTGCAGTACCAAATGGTTAGGATAGACAATGCCAACTTTCTAAAAGTGGCATTTTCAGAATTGTGACCTAAAATCTGACTTTACCATTAAAAAGGGATCTAAAATAAAATTCCTCTCACACCAAACATGACATTTCTACTGGTTCCCAAACACATGCTATCATGTAATAAGGTAATTCAAAGTTATCCTATGGGAGCAGTAGACTTTGCAGTAGTGAAAAACTAATTTAATGTTTTATTACTACCAGGACATGCAAAACTTAAAACTACACGTCCAACTTTTAAATAAAATGCACCCTGCCCTATGGGCTGTTTAGGGCCTACCCAAGGGGTGACTTATATGTATTAAAAAGGAAGGTTTAGGCGTTGCAAAACGTTTTATTTTGCCAGGTCGAAAAGGCAGTTTAAAACAGCACACAGGCTGCAATGGCAGACCCAAGACGTGTTTAAAAGGGTTCTTAGGTGGATGGCACAATAAGTGCTGCAGGCCCACCAGTAGCACTTACTTTAGAGGCCCTGGGTACAGGTAGTACCACTTTGCTAAGGACTAATAGGTACATTAAATATGCCATAGTCCTAAGGCCAACTAAAAACAAATACAGCAAAACAAGAGTGGAGACAAAATATTTGGGGGAAAAAACACATCAAAGATATCAGGACTAACACTCTCCATTGCAGCTATTTTCTATTAACACATACATAAGATCAGTGTGGCTTGTTTTAAATCAAAGATAGGATTTTTAGCACCTCTCCTGTGTCGCTAACCATCAAACTCAATACCTCCAGGATTTTGTGCTTTTTTTAATCCCCTGTGGATATTTACAAATCACTTTGGGGGAAGCTCGGGGTAGCCGCACTCCATTCATCCTAAAGGACTTTATTCTGTATCTCCAGGATATGGATGCTCAGCCACCTTGATGATATTTACACTTTGTTGATCCTGTAGTGTCACTAATGTGCCCTGACACAGCTCGTAATGGGCGCCAGTGTGTGTATCCTGTCTTTTTACAGATTTGGCTTAAGCGGCGCCTCTCTTAAAACAATGTTCAGTAAATGATGATAATTGTTGTGTAAAACGTACTGTGAAGGAAGGTAATAGTTGAACCACCAGATAGCACCAACATAGCTGGGATTTAAATTCTGTCCACGATCTCCAACAATGAAGATGTAAATCTGCATATTTGATACCATAGGGTGAATATTGGCTAGAAGGAAGAAGCCAACTAGTGCCTGTTGACCACTTCTGGATGAGAAGAGGGCATAGAATACATAGCCTGATCTCCAAGAGAAATCAAAGATCATTCCTTCACCCTGAGATTAATGTTGTATTGGTGGGGAGTATAAACAGGTCTAAACAGGTAAACTCTATGATCAGGCCTCCTCCCTGCCTTTTTGGCTCTCTTACTAATAGTATAAGATCCTCCCTAATCTAAATCCATGTGATGATCTGTTCTGCTACTATCCATTTTAATTTGTGTTTCTTGATTTTTTCATTGTGTATGCAATGTTTATTGAAGCATTCAACATTATGTGTGGGCAGCCTGAAGGGTGTCTTACCGGACACCACAGTGTCTCATGGTGCTGGTATGTTCCCCGAGTCACTTTCAGTGGGTGAAAAAGGCACTTGCGCATCCACTCAACTGCCTTGTCCTCATACTTATGTGGGATCAATCTCTCAGTCAGGGTCATTACAATCATCCATATGCAAAAGCACCATCCCAAATTAAGCTGAGGAGTGCTACCCATTTTTTTTATCTCTATCTCTGGAAATTCTCCCCCACTTTAAATAAAATTACAACATAGAGCATTGTCAAAGATAGCAACAAGACAGGGTGATAGCATGGCTTGGTTGTATGCACTCTTCCCCAGCCATTTTGATTGTGCTTCCATTATACTGTTTTGATGCTCAAAGAAGAGAAATATTGACAGGTATTTTGAAGTAGCAAAATTGCCCTGGAGACTAATTAGGAGTACTGATGCACTTTTAGGTTTCAGCTACTTTCCTTTGCAGTATTGGAGCATGTAATTACTTCTTTCCATGTTGATTTCAGATTCAGTATTCTCCTCGCCTTCTGAGGTAGGTGTTTCCTTTCTGTAGCATGTACATGCTGTACTGAACAGAATGCAGGATCCTCTTGCTCTCAGTTGGATTGATAAGCAGATGTTAAGCTGATGTGACACAGCTGCTAGTGCTGAGCCAGTGGAAACAGGTCAAGGTTATTAGGAATATTCCAGGTCTGCCACATTGCTTTAAGCAAAAGGGCATCTTTTACAGCAGATTGTTTGGTGGCAGAGGACAGCATATCATCTTTCAGTACACTTGTGTGCATCCGCATACACACATATATAAATATATTTTAGATTTTATTAAGCATTGGAACACTATTCATTGATGCATCACATGCGTCTGTAAATCTTTTCTGCTGAAAACCTGTCACACCTTGCAGATATGCCCTTTTGATTTACAAATGGATGGATGTTTTTGCACTTTACATCTTTATTTGTTTGTTCGTTTGAAGGATTTACATATCACTGCAGGTTACTTTTGATTACTTCAGAGCTGAAACAAAAAGAGATATAGCTTGCTTGTTGGATGGGTGTTGGACTCGGTCCTCTCTGTAGGGTTACCACCACACTTTTCCCTTCACTGCTCCTGTTTTCTAAATGACTTTTTGTTGCCCTTAGGACTCTGTGCACTTCACCACTGCTAACTAGTGCTAGAGTGCTTGTGCACTCTGCCTAAAATGTGGTAAAATCGGGCAACACTTGATTGGCACATTTAATTTACTTAAAAATTCCCTAGCATATGGTGTACATGTGCCGAAGGCATGTAAATTAATTGCTACTAGTGGGCCTGCAGCACTAATTGTCCCACCCACTAAAGTAGCCCTTTCAAACATGCCTTGGGCCTGCCACTATGGCCTGAGTGCAGTTTTAAACTGCCATTTCGACTTGGCAAAATAAACATTTTGTCAGACCTAAACCTGACTTTTTAATACATATAAGTGACCCCTAAGGTAGACCCTAAAGGCCTATAGGACAGGGTACGTTGATTTAAAAAGTAAGACATGTGTTCTTAGATTTGACATGTCCTAGTAGTGAAAAACACCTAAATTCGTTTTTCACTACTGTAAGGCCTACCTCTTGTATAGACTTACATTGGGTTGCCTTATTACATTTAATAAGTGATAACATTTGATTGGGAGTAGGTAGAAATGTCATGTTTAGACTCAAATGAATAGTAATTTAAAATCCTCTTTAGTGGTAAAGTCCGATTGTAAGTCAGAATTCTGGCAATGCTGCTTTTAGAAAGTTGGCATTTCTTGTCCTAACTGTTTGTGCTTTCTGCCAGTGTCCTAGGTCATACAAAAAGGAACTCGACACTAGCCTTTTGTCCACCCAGACGTCGTGGATCCTTTACAGGGGAAGGTAAGAGTTTTCCAGAACCAGATGTGGGGGTAGTATAGGGAATCCCCCACTTCAAAGGCTGGCACCAAGTATAAACATTAGTCCCTCGGAACACTTTTTCAGTACACTCTTGGACCTGTGGAAGTCTTGAGAAGAACTGCCTTGTTCCTGGAGAACTGCCCTGCTGCTTGAGGCCTGCCTTGTTCTCCAGAGGAGTGCCCTGCTAATACCAGAGGCCTGCCCTTGTGCATGATGCCTGTCTTGCTCCCCTGACGACTGTCCTGTAAGCCTGCCTTGCTGCTTGAAGGAGAACTGGATCATCTCCTTGAACCAAGAGCAACCAGAAGCAACTCCAAGGGCTAGTTGGCTGGCCTTCTGAGTCAGCTACATGGTCATAAAAAGCTCCGGAGACGAACCCTGCCTCTTGCTTCTGCTGGAGTAAGTCCTAACTCGTAGGTGGTGCCCCTCAGGTCCTGGACCCTTGAAAATGGGGTTAGAGGTGCTGTTCCTGCCTTATCTTAAAACTTGGAACTTAGAAAAAATTTCACCAAAAAGTGTCAGAAGAACTGATAGGAGACCGGGCCCTACTGCCTGCCAACCTGCCCAAGGTGCATCACCAGTTGGCCTGACTTATCCGTAGCTCCAGCTATGGTCTTCTCCGCAGCAGCAAATCCTGTTCAGCAGGACCTCTCAGAGATGTTACCCGACCTTGTGGAGCCATCTTTGGCTCCAGCCTGCAGCTTCGTCCCACTGGAGGGTTTTGACTTCCAAAAAGCTGTGTAAGTCCGAAGGGAAAAATCTTCACAGGACCCAACAGCAACAGACTTCCAATTGATGACAATGACCTCATCGTCCTGGAAGTCCAGTTTTCTTTCTTGGAGCTTTTTCCAGCCATCTTCAATGGCTTCATCAAGACTTTGTCCAGCGTCTCCCCAACAACGCCTCCTTGGACTCAGCCTGCTGCCTTGCCATGCTGACCTCTATCTTCTTCTCAGCTTTTCTTCAAAAAAATGTAAAAGTCTGAAGGTAAGCCGAGATTGGACCCAATCCACCTTGTGTATCTGACACATGCTCCAGTGTGGTCACCCTTAACTTTTGACTTTGCTCCTGTCTCATGCAACCAGATTCTCGCGGTTAGCACTTTCGTCTTTTAGGCACTTGATTTCACTAAAAACTTTAAAAATCCATAACTCCAGTTCTACTAATTGGATTTGATGTTATTGGTGTCATTTTATTCATTAAATGTATCCAATTTTACTAAATTGGTTTGGGATTTTTCTTGGGTTGTGTTTTCACTTTTTTACTGTTTGTGTGCTGCATAAATACCTTACATAGTGTTTCTAAGTTATGCCTGACTGCTTTTGTGCCAAGCTCTAGTAGAGGGTTAAACACAGGGGGGCAGATTTACAAGCCCCTTGCAAAACTTTTGCGCTGCCGTTGCGTCACTTTTGTGACGCAACGGCAGCGTAAAAAATGCAGCAAATTTACAACGTGAAGCATCTAAGGAGATGCGTCACGTTGTAAAGCCCTGCGTGACATACCTGCGTCAGGTATAATGTATGCAGGGTAGGCGTTCCCACGCAGGAAAGCCTCGTAAAGTGACGCAGTGAAATCTACAAGATTTCACTGCGTGGCTTTTAGGACGCCACTGCGTCAAAACCTTGCGCCTGCTTGAAGCAGGCATAAGGAGTGACGCAGTGTATTGGGAATAGGCCGCAACACGCATTGCTGGAGTTGCGTCGTGCTTGCGACAAGACTCCAGCAATGCGTGACTTTTCCGCCAACAGATGCGTCAGAATTTCTGATGCATCTGTCAATCCTTGCGCCATAGTGCGCCGTATTGTAAATACCACGCATATATGGTGGCGCAAGGATTTTTCACGCAGGCGCAGGGAAACTGACGCATCTATACAGATGCGTCAGTTTCTTGTAAATCTGCCCCAGGATAATTTGCTGACTTTTGTGGTTAGCCCTCACAAGGATTGTGGTTGTTGCTTTAGCTCCACCCCACTCAACCAATAACACAAAATTAGATTCTTGGCCCAAAATGAGATTTGTGGCCTGATTGTGAGATCAAAGGGGCCATAGAAGCCAAAAGACAAGTGCCTGCTGGCATCCATTCTGCGTCTATGCATTGACGCTCAATCGTCCACTAGGCCAAAAAATTTTATACAAATGCAAAGGTTTTGATTCTGCAGGAGTGGGGACATTTTAGGTAAACCAATAAAAAAAAACACAGAGGTTTAATACTGCGCATTTATAGATCCTTCCGACATATAAATAGCAGAATTCCCTAATAAACTACCACGTACAGCCATATTTACCATTCTCAAATTTCCAGTAGCCACTTCCATCGCTCTGCTGTTCTGGCAGAGCTTTGTAGTCATGCCCTACAAAATGAAACAGGAACCCCAATTGGAGTTAATCAAGATTTACAAGATCACACGTCTGCCCCAGACTGTAAAAACACTCCATTAGGGGTCCCTTACTCCCATTTACTGTGGTGGCCTGTCTCCTGATCTAAGTTGTTTCACTTCAGGATATTTATTCAAGATAAAACTCAGTTAATACATATTCTGCTGGCCATTACTTTGCCCGGGGGCCCCCTCCAGAGCCTGTTAACACCAGTTTTATGGAAAACAGAGCTGATAGTCACCCATACCACATGTCCACATCCTTTTAAATTGTGAGTGGGCTGTAGGTTATAGGGTTTCACAGATTAGCCTTTCCTAACACAAGCCAGCATTTCCTATTTGACAAATTCTTACCTCGCTTAATAAGATCAGAAAACACATCAGACCGGAAGTAAGTTTAAACACTAACAAGTAAACAGAGTATCTGATTAGGTCAAAAACTATAGCCATATCCATTACATTTATTTCTTAGTGAAAGTTTGTTTATTGAATTTTTTAGCCATGAAGTGCAACTTTACCGCACTCAAAGGTTTCTAGAAAACTTTCAATGGTTTGCTTATTGGAACAAGTCAAGTGAAATGAGCCAAAATGTAAAATTCATCCCTAATGCCAAATGGAGGGAAATACGTTAGTTAATCTTGTTAACATTTGTATTTACTATAGAGATAATTGTACAGTTCTGATAAACACAAAAAATAATATTAAATAACGAGCTGTTATGCCAAGATATACAAACAATACGTTCCTGACATAGGTTGGATCCAGACCCTCAATATATTCGACGGCGCCTTCAAACGTAGATTTGTTTAGCACTTTGATATATGGCTGAGGCAACAACTTTCATCCCTCAACTGGATTTTAGCTCATTTGTTGAGACCTGATTGAGGCATTGACTTACCAAGTGCCAATGAATCGTCTGAAATCAAGATGTAAGCTGCTTCTCACTCAGCACTGATTGGTCACGGGCGCATCCCCCAGTCGCCCATTCCTTTAAATGGCTTCTCATCACTGTCAAACTGTCTGCATCACATTTAGAGCAGTTCCACAAGAAAATGAGGGGCATATTTACTAAGAAGTGACGGAGTGCAGCGTTACCCTTCCTGGCCTAACACTGCACTCCGCCACTTCTGAAACGCAGGGCTGCACCATATTTACAACAATATGGTGCAGGCCTGCGTTTCCCCCTGCGCTGGCGCTAAATTTAGCAGCCTAGCGCCAACGCAGACACCCTTGCACTAAAGTGCAAGGGTGTCTGTGTTGAGGGGAAGATTATTTATGTGCATGAAGGTCTCCCTTTCTGCACGTAAACAATCTTTAAGTGGCATTTTGTAACTTATATGTGTGCTGCTTAATGCAGCACACATGGAAATAGCAAAAACGAGGAGAAATTAAACATTTCTCCTCATTGCGCCAGGGTAAGACCAGGTTTCCCCTGGTCTTAATTTTGGCGCTGCCTCCTATTTAGGCCACCCTTGTAAATAGGGGGCAGCGTCAAAATAAATGGGTGTTACGGTGGAACACCCACCGCAACACCCATTGGCCACCCCTTTCACACTAAGTGTAGAGTGAAAGGGGACCTTATTTACAAGGCAGCGTTAAGCCATGTAAATAGGGGGCAGCGTCAAAATAAATGGGTGTTACGGTGGAACACCCACCGCAACACCCATTGGCCACCCCTTTCACACTAAGTGTAGAGTGAAAGGGGACCTTATTTACAAGGCAGCGTTAAGCCATGTTAAGTGGCTTAACGCTGCCTTGTAAATAAGGTGAAGCCCCTATCGCCACTACAACTTCCTGAAAAGTGACATTGTGGTGGAGATAGGGGCTTGTAAATATGCCCCTAAGTATCTTGATGACAAACTGAAAGTATTGCAGACACAAACTTGCCAGCAGGCAACCGGATATATCATAAGTAAAGTGTAGAGTGAAATACCTAGGGCAAATTGACGTAGCCAATTTGGCATGGGTCCTAGTTCAAGGAAGGAAATGGACTCCCGAGCCACTTCTTGAAATGTGAAACACCAGTAATCAGGGTTAAGTGAGCCCCTAAAGCCTCTGGGCCACAGTGCCGCTGCACATGTAAGGTATGCCTTTGATCAGGTGGGGTGGTATTACCTGGTGGGGTACAGCTCCGCCTCACCAAAAGAGGCCCGGCGGGTAGTAAATGGGAGAGGATTTGTCCTCAGAACGGGGACTCTGCATGCGAGATTGGACTTGATAATACCTGTGCTACATGTTTGGTTCCCATTCCTGGGACAAACTCAAAATAGACATATTTAGATACAGGGATACCATCCAGAATCATTACTGCCTGCCAAAAGATTTCACCGCTCCTAAATCCAGCTAATTCGTAATCGGGTCGCTAATGTAACTGTCAAATTTTGGGAAATGTGCTCAAAAGTTGGTTTATTATAGCATGACTAGTATTAAGTCAATCCAAGGGACATCTATCTTAAAGGGTTGTAACAGCATTAGTCAGATTTAGAAAAAGAGGGCTAACCCTAGGAAATTAAACATCATAAAATTATAAGCATGGTTTCCAGAAGGAACCAAGTACATCTTTGTTGGATCTGCTGTGCTGCAGACATCATCACTGCTCTAAAATAGTAAGCAATGAAGGTCCCTCTCTGCTTCTGAGCTGTGCACTGATTTGGATGAAGTGAAATGGATGCACTTTAGAAAGTGCAGTCACATAAAATCAAGTGCTCAAACACACACCTTCATAATAAGCCCCGGGGATGCTGAGGAGGTCATGGTGTAATATTCAACTATGGCTTTAAGGAGGCTTCAATGCTTAAGGACTTACAATGGGCAGATACTGTCAATCAATCAATCAATCAGGGTTTGTAAAGCAGGGCTACTCACCCGTGAGGGTACTGAGTGCCTGTTCTTCTTAAATTTGCAAAAGCAAGTACCAGCACCTCTCAGCACTGGTGCAATACTTTTATTGGGAGCATAATGGCACTTCTCAAAATTCTGGAATAGTGAGTACCAGCTCTACTAAAATTCATTTAAAGCTCTGACTAAATGTCTAAAGGTTTGGTGGAAATAGGTAACACTATCTGCTAGAAATTCAGAGACCTGTGGGTTTTCCATCCCTAAATTAGAAGGTTGCTATATAGATAAATGATGGTAATGGTATACAAATGTATAATAATTTATTGTCAGCGTAAGCAAAATCTTTTGCATTTTACTGAGTAATTGAGTTGGAGAATCTTATCACTAAACTCTGCCACCCACACATCCGCCTTGAATAGGTGGCGAAGGAAGGACCACAGGTACAAGTCTAACGATGGAAATTTCTGGGCCTGATCTCCACAATACAGGAATGTAGGAGGTAAGAGAAGAAGTTGTGAGCAAGCTTACATATTTAGATAGGTGTTTCGTATGGCATTTGGTGACGCGCTGTCATTATTTTCTGTTTTGCTTAAATAGATTTGCAAATGCACGTTATACACTTATATCAAAAGTGCGGTTTCTCTTTTACGATTGATCATAGTTAGTGATTCCCACATTATAATCAAACCATAGTTAAAGAGTGTTCAAGTTAAGTTAGCCATAATCAATGTAGGCCTCAGTGAAATTAATTCATGTTAAACTATCAAATGTGACCTCAGCTGCTGTGTGCTATCACATTCTTTTTCTCGTTTGAGAAGCTGATCTGCAGTAACTTACTAAATCTAGTTGTAGCCAATGTTTTAGCTACTTTGTAAATTGTTTATACTTGTGAGTTTCACTGAAAAGAATACAATGAGTCTTTTACACCTGCGAGGGGGACAGCCTGACCAAGATGAACCAGCCTGAACGAGATATCTCTGAAGGTCGTGCAGCTGTCAGTCATCTTTGAAAGATGCCTCAGAAAGGGGCAGGTGACACCTTAATGATGAATTGTTGAAATCGGAATGGCTCCCCCCTCTTGGGAACTGTGAGACGTGTTGCAATTTGTTGAATCTTACGTTTTAATTGTGCATTGCTGAGCTAGTTCGATTTAGATTGCTCCTGTCCACCTTTGACTACAGATCCACCTGTCTACTCTTTCGAGAGCAGATGTCCGTTACACACTCTCTTGAGACAGTCTGCTTATTTTATTGCTGCTCATAGACTTAAACTCTCAAGCAAATCTATTCTTCCTAGCCAGGTTGAAACTTCATTTGCTGACACGTGCTGCTTAAACATCCCGACCTCATTTGAAACCTTAGTTTAGCATTATGGAATTTCCCTTTAAGGGAACTGAATCTTTCATGATTTGCCTATGATAATCCTTGAATAACCTGCAATTGTATTTACTATTCTAACTTGCTTTGGTTTATACCAACCTACCCTCTATAAAGTGACTACTGATCTATGACTAACTTGAATGATTTGGGCAGGGCTTTAAGTGGGATGAAAAAACTGGGGGGTCTCTCAAAGGGGCGTGGCCAATGTAATTAAGGGCGTGGCTTAAAAACACGTACGCTAAAAATTTGTGTATAGCATAGTGTGCCGCCTGACTTGTATTTTGCTTTTTCTGTCATTGCATCCAGATATATGACACAACAAGTAACATCATACTTACAATAAGTCAGGACTGTTGGCTTTGTCAATGGTTGTTAGTCGCATAAGAGAAATAAGTAGCAACTATGGCTTGTATATAATATTGAAAAAGCTTCCATTTAAAGCCCTGGTGACATCACAACGATGTTGCTGCTCCTGAGTTTCAAAAAGAGAAGGGAAATCCAGAGAGAAAATGACTCTCTTTAAAGGATTTCCCTTCCCCAACAACGCTCCCCTGGCATGACGTCATGCCGTAACTTCTCCACTAGTGAGAAGTGAGCAGTGTGAGCAGCGCACATCGATGTGCCTGCTGTCTCGAAACGGGTCTCTATCGGGCTCTGTTTTGTGCCCTGGCACTTTTTTCCGGACTGCAGTGACAGCTCACTGCAGTCCGGAAAAAAAACGAACCGCCTGTGCCAGGGCACAAAACAGAGCCCGATAGAGACCCGTTTCGAGGCCCCCTTTAAAAAACTGCCGGTGCTCAGACCCGGTGAGACCCGGCCCACTTAAAGCCCTGGATTTGGGGTTGTAACTTTGCTAATCTGCTAATAGAACCTTTATGGTTTGCAAAGATGCTATTCTCTGTCATCCTTGTGGGGCAAAATGTGCTTCACTCTTATTGATAAGCTATTGAACTGTCGATGGTAAGCCTCAATTCGAGACGAAGGTCCATTCACTCGAGTGCAGCTGGTACTTGAATTTGCACTGCGCAAACGCCATCCCCTGCTCCATCACAACCGACCAAGAAAATCACCATAAAATGGAACTACATAAAATAACCTAAAGAAGTACTCTACCAAGTGATTTGGGTTGTAGCTAAGATAGCCCCAGAGTCTGTAGGGAATGGAACAAAATACATGAGTTGATATTCCAGAAAACAACTCATAAATTAAAAATCCCTGAAGTTTTCTACATTGAAAGTAATAAATAAGGCCAAACCTGTGAAATATCAGTGATGTCAAAGGGAAACAACATCTGTGTGTATTTGTAAGCTCAGCCATCGGTAATTACTTTGGTTCACACTCCAATCCATCAGTTTTTAGCTCATTTGTGCCATTATAAACAGGGACCAGAAATATTGAACTCAGTCTTGGGACCACCCAGATTGAACTGCCAGGTGAGGTCTCCTCTTTATGATCAATCAATCAGGGAATTGTAAGCGCGCTACTCACCCGTGAGGGTCTCAAGGCGCTGAGGGGGGGTCCGCAGATCTGTTTAGCCGAAGAGCCAGGTCTTGAGGGTCTTCCTGAAGGTGTTCAGGGAGAGGATTTTTTTGATGGACAGAATGCAGAACAATGTCATACATTCACCCCAGTACAGAGATCTGGGCCTAAATCCATCGTTTTTTTGCTCACCATGCCATTCCAGTTTGAACCCAGCCATATGCAAATCAGTCTTGACCCTGTGCCCATTGGGAACAGTCCAGCCCGAACTGCCAGGCCAGGTCCTCCCTGGACTGGAAACAAGCATCATAGGACCGGTTTCGGGGTTTCACCCCTCTTCAGCCAGGATAGCTTGCTGAAGCAAGCGACCCTACACCAGTGCCTCCCTTGTTGGGCCTCAAACGTAAGACGCAGCTTGATTCCCATGGCACAGCGAGCTTGGAACTCACGCTTCGGTGTACTCCTCCGACTTAGCGTTATCCACTTAGACAGCATTAAAGACATGGACAGGGAGCCATCTGTGCAAAGAGGGTAGCAGAATCGGAGAATCAGAATTGCCCATATTCAATGTGTTAAAAATTCTCGTGCACTTTGCTTACTTGATCTTTCAGTTCCTCCATGCAATTCTCCATTCCGTCAACTACTAAGCTGGCTCCCATTGGCACTTTACATTCATTTTCCACTTTCTTTCTCTATTTTCATTTTAAATGTTATCATTGCTCTCCATTGCCTCTCTATACATTCAGAGGGACCTCATCGATCCATCTCGTGTACCCTAATGATTTTGTTCCTTCACTTCTTTAGCTCCCAAATTCTGGAATGACATCCCAAGCACAACAGTCTCTCTTTTTTATCTCTGTTTTTGTTTACTGAATGTCTGAAGGAGTATTTGCTGGATGCTACTTTTTCAGTTCTGATTTTGATTTCTATTATGAGTTTCCTTGACTGAATTGATCAAATCCTTTAAAGCTTTGTATCTGCTTCTTAAGTGTGTAGAGTACATTGGATGAGGGTGCTATGTTGAACTGAATAAATAGTTAGGCAAATCTATCAAAATGAATAATGAGAACAGGGTGAGGAGTAACTGTACAATACAGAATGGAATTCTATGAGCAATTAGTACAGAAATGGTGTTTATTCTTGGTTTAATTTACCGAATGTGGTTTATTAAAATGTATGGCCATGGGGGTCACAAAATGGGCTTATCAGCACTGTAAGATAGAGTAATAACAGTATAGGGTAACAACCCTGTAACCTCACGGTCTATTTGGCACATGCACACTATGCCTTCCACCAATAGTGGACAAATGCTCAACATTGTACCCAAAAGGTAGAATTCTCATTGGCTTCCCAAACACATCACAATGGCCTGTAATGACGCCAACATGGCTTCAAAGTCCATGAATGAGGACCATCGAATTGTTTTTAAGTTAACTGGTCACCTTTTAGTACCATTCTTAAACGTAAATATGTTGTCATTAGCACCCAGAAAACCCTAGATGATAGCTAGCCAACTATTTGAATGCCAAGCAAATAAAGGCTTTGGTCAATCACTCTATAGGTGAAGCGTTCAAGAAGGAGCATTGTTTGAGCTTGCATGGCTACTCAGGTAGCTGCTTGAATTCCAAGCAGCATGTTTGGTGGTAGGCATCTCCAGATATGCCTCTGCAAGCTCGGAATCTAGTGTTCTTCAGATTAGGGGACGATGTGGGGACACATTGCCCCAGTAGCATCACGTACATGCTTAACAAAGTGATACCTATTCATACCCAATATAGACAGGACTGAGTAGCAAAGCATTTTCCATGAGAAGTTATGTCTTACTCCAGGCTTAGTAGTGGTGTATTCATGAATCTCCTTCAGTAGAACATGCAGTTCACAAAAAAGGTTCTTTTGAATCGGGCCTGTGAGTAAGCATATCCTACTCCTGGAAATAGTTCTAGTTGAATGGTGTAATGCCTCACCAATGAGTATTAAGGTATTATCACTCCAGAGACTGGGCTATCCCTTGGAGAAGCTATTTTTTTTAATTGTTTTAAAGACTTTGAGATCCACAGTTACCAACATAGAAAGGGGAAATCATTCTGTCACTAAGAACCTATTGATTAAACAGGTGTTCCCCAAAATATTTTCTTCTTGAAAGGATGGCTACATGCTAGTTATACATTTGCTGACCTTACATTTGACTTAGGTCAGTGCAATGGGCCCAGAATAGTCCAATATTTGGAACCAAATTACTACTGAGATGTATGCACGTGAACCAAAACTGTAAACATCACCCTAGAGCTTTTTAGATCCAGTGAAGAGAGAGCCTGAGAGGGAAAACATGTTGAAACATGTTGAAGTCCATACCAGTAGCGCAGCAATTTTTTCAAGGCTATCTAATTGACAACAGTAGCACAAATTAATATCCTGCTGCAGAAGTCATTGCATCACCTGGTAACAGCTTGTGCACGGTTGCTCTTAGCTGCACCTTGAGGAAAGGCTTGAGCTTCCCTAGAAGATGAATATTATGCCCACAGTTCTTACTCAGTCCATTCACATGCCTCTCTAAGTCAAAAAGAAAGTGGAAGCTATAGTTGCATTCCTAATGTACATCCGATTGCATGATGAGTCCATCTTTCAAAAAACATGCTCAGATCTCAACATTAGTCCCATCTTAAGGTGTTCAGCAGTTTTCCTGCTTGCAGATCTGGACTTTTTCAGTCCAGTGATTAAACACTTTGTAGTCTCTATCCACATTGCATGAAATAGTTAAGAGTAACTGGGGTAATCTAAATAAAGTGAGAACCTAGTGGAAAGCCATGTTTCCAGGCCGCATGGGCACAGGAACATGTCACATTTAACTTAAGACCACTTATTGATTTAAAAATATTTAAACCATTGCTTGCGTCGGAGACTCCCACTGCCTGGTTAGGTGGTCGAGCAAAATACTGTCATCAACTGTACTAAAGACTAAGTCTAATAACTTTGGGAGAGTACCTAAGCCCTAGTCAGACACCTAGAGTAGTTCTTCCCTTCCATCCAGGAGGACAGTTTTACTGTCTCTACCCAAATGAAAGTCCGGTTTCCTGTCTCCTGTCAGAACATGGGTTTAAGTTGCAGAAGAAGTTGAGAACTTACCATATTTTGCATGATCTTAGATAACAAGACAGCAGTAATGATCATGTTTTAACTTGCAACCGCAGCTCAATCCAAGGGTGGTTTCTTGAAAGGTTGTGTGATCCAGACTCTCTTAAATCTCTTGCACAGACAATTCCACAAGGAGGCATTGCCTGTCTTTGCACTGACTCTAACCACGAATTGAACACAGTCGTTTACAATGACTGACGGATAGTAATCCCCGGTATACTGGTTGAATTTCATGTTTCTGATGAGGTCTTCGCCTCAAGAAGAGGAACAATTTGGAGACTAAAATAAATAAATCACAACCTTATCCGGTAGTAAGAATCAACTACTTATCAAAAATTCGTCTTGAATTAGCCTGCAAAATGAGTTGTAATTTACACCTAATATAGGAAAGTTAGCTACTCTAGAAAAGGGTGTTGTGAATGGGGCCCCAGGTAGTTTACTGACACAGAGTGAGGTCGAACCACAGTTAGAACAAATATGTTTTGTGACTTTGCCACAAGAAGGTGTATGAGAGAATTGAACTGTGACTTTTGTCAGATGCAGAGAAAATGCTTTCTGAACAGAAATAACAAAACATGACATTGGTGAGTTTGATGATATTTTTGGGATAGTATATCACAAGAAGGGGGACCAGGAGTGCTTGTAGGTCCAGCATACGTGTTCCTATGAAGTATCAAGACTCCTTGGATAGTACCTGTTGACATGTGAATTAAGGTAGTTGGGATCCATGCTGTGGATGGCATTGTGTGTCACAAAGAGGGTATTCTAATGTGTGAAAACATAATCAAAAATACACTTCAGCATCATTGTTTCTCATATATCATTACGTGTATCGATACATTTATTAATCAATTATGAATGTTGTTTCTTATTGATCTGAACTGTCTTTTAGCCTCAATTATGCTTGCTAAGTTTCATGAATCTAGAGGGCTCAAAACTCATTTTATTCATGGCAGTACATTTGCAGCTTTCTGCAAAGTGTAACCTTATTTTCAGAGTTGGCAATTGGAATCAAGATTTTAGGACAGTAATGAACTCAGAATTTTATTCATGAATATCTTCTCCTCAAGGACGTCGTGCGCTTCCTCCAGGAGAAGATCCACCCACCTGCTCATTGGATCAGTTTTTGTTGAAAGTAACAAGTTTCTGTTACATGATTAGGTTCCAGAGAGAGAACGTCTATATACACTGTACTAATACGTTAGCATTAGGCTGCAACGGATCCTGTTCTAGCGAGTGCTGTGGTCAGTTGAAATGGCAGATGTTTTTATTTATTTGCTATGCTGCTTGCTATTTTACCATTTAACGCATGTTCGACTAGAGGCAGTGGCGTAACAAAACTTGAGGGGGCCCCCCTGCAAAGTACATGAAGGTCCCCCCCGAGCCACTCATGAGCTCAGGTCAGGAGCCCGCCACCTGTGCACAGTGCCGGAGGAGGCCTCCTGGGGGTCACCCTGCACCTCGGAGGCTAATGCTATGCCACTGACAGGAGGGCTTCCCGATGTGTTGTGTTTTATTTTTAACAAAAGTGATGTGCGTTGTCTTTGAAACATTTGCAGCCATTTCAAGACCAACATGGTCAAGTTTTGAAGTTTGAGGCCTTTGGTTGAATTTCACGATGGCTGATTTATTCTTGATTTAGCTTCCTGGATGAGGTGTGGAAAGGGACCATGTTTATTAATTGCCGTAGCTAAGCGTCATATTGCTCTGTATTGAAACAAAAAAGAAGAAACAAGCATTGCATTACCTTTAGCAGAAATTAGGTGTCTACTACTTTATATTTAATTTCCTGATAAGCCAATTTTATCTTTCTTCAATTGACGGGGATAGAATCCCATATTAAATCTACAGGCTCTCAAGTTGACTTTCATAGAATCAGGTGAGATTTGCCACAATCATCCTAAAAATAAGAGCATCTCCTATCTCTTGAATCTCTTCTCATGATGTGCATGCCTTGAATTCAATATATAATCTCCCCATCTTGTGCGAGATAAGCGAATATTCAGCTGTGTTATGGTAAATCCGTCAGCATTTATGCCCTTCAGTGCACAGGACAAGGTGCAATTACTCACACACTCCTTCTGCCAAGCTTATTCTTGCAAGAACTAAAAAAAGAATACATGCCTCTGACGAACAACAAATCATTACAGAACTAGCAGCGTGATTAAAAAGACCGTTCATTGATCAGCGATGAGCGATCCTGAGCAAAAAAAAAAAAAAAAAAGTGAGAGACCCCGCGTTAGCGCCGAACCCTCTCATTGAATCTGTCTGCAATGGAAGATGAGGCCCCTGCAGGCATAGAGCAGGCCCCATTGTGCATTTCCATTAGAGATACACACTGGCTGCGCGCGCGCCATTGATGTTGGCCTATTTCTGAAAGGCTGTTGAAAAGAGGCTTCAGAGTTAATTGAAAAGAGCTGTTTCTGAAGCGAAAGAACTTCAAACAGCATGGCTCTGAAATGTGTTTTAATGGATTGGAAATCGGCGAATGTGCCATCCCGCATCCACCACCTAAAGATGGCTGACTCGGAATGAAGGCGACGCTGCGCGCGCGGGAGATCCGGCGGAAAAGTCACCGAGTGGTCAGGGCGGGCAGGAAATCTATGCTCGGCTGCCTCTAATTCAAAAATAGGCCGGCCTCTGGAGAAGCAGTCCGATTAAATAAAAACAATCAGGAAATTGGCTTTTTCATTTGATGGGATGTGCAGAATGTGGCTTTCGCAGACACAAGTTTGTTTACCCATCTGGAACATTTTGGGACAGGAAGCACACGCAAGGTTAAAGCTGCAGAGAGCAGTTCACCAGAAATGCACGCTCCGGCGGACTGCAGGAGCCCCCGGGCTGCGGGACCAGATGGCTTTGTTTTAATAGGGAAGAAGTGGCTGTGCTGCGCCGGTTTTTGAGGGGCAGAATTCTGGGATTTGTAGTTGTACATTTTAACTTAACTAAGGGTGCAAGCCCCAGAATACATCAAGGGGAAGTAGAATGCCGGAAATCACAAAAGTACCACCATTATTCCCACGTTTTATTATAAAAAAAACTACCAGTGCATTAAACGATGAAAAACAATGTAATATTACTCTGCTGCTTGTGTCATATTATAGAATAATACAGTAAACCTATTTTGCTTGTGGAAGCTCTGCAGATCTTACAACCAAATATAAATGTGCAATATAATGGTTTACTAAGTATTACTGAATGACATTACTTAGGAAAGCATAGAGCAAACTGATTTAGTCTGAAACTTAACCATTTCTTTCAGATGTAATATGTAAATACAGCACAAATAGTGTCAGGTCACTTTGTTCAATGTTTTTTCAAAGTGCAAACATTTTGTATGGAGCACAGGCCGTTTGTTCTACTATCTAACAACAGCCACACTGTGGAAATAGTTTTTTCCTGTTATTTTGCTTCAGCTCAACCTTTATGTAATATCTCCATTCACCTTTCCCCATGGAATATTTCTTAGATTTGGAACGTGACTTTAGTTTAAGATTTGTACTAAGCTTGTCTTTTTTACTACATTGATTTATTCACTGTTGAAGGTTACAAAAACTGTGTTTCAGCCACAGCTGAAATTAGAGGGTTGATCACAGAAGCAGTTTGGCATGATGATTTATTGTATGTTTTATTCTGTTTTGTTATGTTATCTATTACCTTATGTTACCAGAATTTATATTGTGAACTTGTACCGTTTCTATTGCCACAGAGCACTTTTATAGCTCCAACAACCTGGTACTAGGAGTCTTGAGTGAATATCCTGTTAAGAAACTCCGACAAGGACAGTAAATGTTTGTAAACATGAAATGTCCTTATATTTTTAGTACCTTCATATCGTAATCTGTATAGTCTAAACTCACTACATGGGATGAGGCCACCAGTGCTGAGTTACATGCTGTGCACAGATGTTTGTGCACAGTGATAGAGTGCAGGAAACTGGGTTGCTACCAGTGTAGAGAGTCCTGGATGTGAGCTGTTCCTGAGCTCCACAAAGTTAAATATTCAAGCACCTAAAAGCAGGTTTCTGCAAGAAATCTCTGCTGATTCATGATGGCTTGGCACAAACTGACAGGCTTCTTCTCTTAGAGGAAACACATGAGTTGTTTTTAACAGCAACAAAACAACATTAAGAAATATATCAGATACAATCTCCAAACGATTTCAGTGAAATAAAAGTGCAGTTTAATAATTAAAACAACACCATAAGGGTGAATAGGATCAGAAGGTATGATTTTTATAGTAGAAGTAACAATTATACATAGCAAAGAATGATAAACCTGTTAGTCATTTAACCTCTGGTGCATGGTTGACTTGGAAATAAGCATATTTTACGACTCATGGCAATGGGGCAAGGGTTGGGTAAAGCCAAGCAATTCATCAATCATCAATTGTCAATCAAGTTCATCAATATTCAAACTTAGAAACGTTTTTCGAGCTCAGCGTCCTTAAGCAAGGCCGGGTGATGTAGCCAAACATGGTTTTTCCTTCTTTTGTGGTCCCAGGTCACCTTGAGCATTTCACTCAAAAGCTGCAAAATGAACTTTTTTTAAAAACGTTGGCTCCAAACGTCTTTTTTTCGTGTACGCCTGGCCCTGTTTTCCAGTCCTGCTGTTAATTAACTATACCAAAAGGTGAATATCTTAGTCCTTGATGTTTCAAGCTTTCAGGAACTCTTCTTGAGGTACCAGCTATGCATTTTAATGGGAGACAGACTTCTCTGCCAATCTTTTCAGGATCTCAGACAGTGCCAAGCCGCCCTGCTGGTTTTCTCTAACACAGAACAGCACGTTATGTTCCGGTGACCCTTTTCTGTTTTTTCTTAACCATATAAAGAGTTTAGGCATTGCAGTGGCTTCAGCTGGTTATTCCTGAGTCCCTCTTCCCCTTGGGTGACCAGCAACACACTAGCATCTTTTAGACCTTAATATAGGACTTTCAAGAGAAAGCAAGATCTCATTGGGTACTAGGAATAATCTGCTAGCCGTTGTCAGTTGTCCTCTTCTTGTCCTTCCACTTGTTTTGATTTCCAAGTGCAGGGACCCTTAACTTTCACGGGTAACTCAGCAGTGATTGGTAGTAACCCTGGAACTATCACTGTAGGTGCCCTTGCTGCCCCCAACTATCATTTGCTGAACTTCCTGTGTTTTCTTGGAAAGGCCGTCCAAAGCAGAACCAATCCTGGGGTTTTCAAAATGAGCAACTCGTGCACTCTACAAATTTCCACCATACTCTCCGATTTTGAGAAGTGGGGCATAGATGTCTGACATCAGAGTGCTCCTGTATATGATGTATTTTCCAAGCTTATGGAAACAGCAGTCACTTGTACTGGCAATCAGAGTATTCCTGGGTAAATATAGAGGAGGAATAGTCCTCCCTGGTGCCATCCAGAAGAAGAGGCTGAAGAAGCCAGGCTTAGGTTAGGTTGCCATAACATCCTACATAATTGGAACAGGATCCCTTACAGGCTGCTGAGAGCTTTTTCATAGTATGAGAACTTCTACTGGATGTCTTGGTTATGGATTTGTCCTTTGTTTTTCCCATTCTAGTGTGCAGTCTGAGGCATCTAACGGATACAGTTTCTGTCCCTCTGTAAAGCTGGCTGTCTTGCATGACAAGTGTGTCCTTAATTGTACTGCCCCATTCTAGGATATGCGGATTGCTGCCTTCCTGTCACTGGCCAAAATTTTTATCCTTAGACTTTAAATAACTCAAATTGCCATCCCACATGGTAAACAGTTGTCAGAATTGATACACATGGCCTCATGTCAGAGAGGTCTACATAAAGAACAGGACCAATTGTCAATTTTTGATCATATATGTGTCCAACTACTGGACTTGTGATTGCTTATTCTTGGCTCTGTATTAGCAGTCCACTTCCCTGTTTTGAGGGTCTGGAAGTCTTGTGCATATAGGAAATTAGCTGACTGTCTCTGCCCTCTCAGTCTGTGTCTGTTCACACATTGACCGGTTGTTTTTGTCTAGCTATTTAGTATCCCTTAAGCTTACTTCTGACTTTTTGCTCTGTCCTACTTTTCTTTATTGCCCTTTCTTTCTGTCTTTCCTAACAACCATTTGTGTGAGTTATGTCCCCTCTCTTCTACACCCTTTTCTTTCTCTCCCTATGTCCACTTTTCCCTAATCTCCCCCTTCCTAGTGAGTCAGATGTGTCACTTTGATCTGAGATTTACCTACCTGCGTCTCTTCATGTGTTCCGCCATAGTATGATTGTGTGTATTAACAGTGCTTCCTGCTCATTTCAAGATGTTGTCCATAACTTGACATTTAAAACTCTTAATAAAGAAATATGTCAAAAAATGTCAGACAAGATGCTCAGGTTTGTTCTCACTTGCTTTGACTCTGCAAGTTTACTGCTGCGTCCACCCATGTAAATCAGGGATACACCTCTACCTATCAAGCGGAATGCCACCACTATACCTGTCACCTATCCAGTGCTTAACTTGAGCTGATGGTTGCAGGTGGGGCTCACCGGCACTCATTGTTCGGGACCGGCTCTTATTTTTCCTCATCAGACTTTGGAGCAAGTGACAGAAAAACACCGACATGGGAAAGAAGGAGGAAGCTAAAGATGGAAAAAATGTGACAAAGAGAGAATGCAGGGATGATAAAGAACATGCAAGAGGGAGATAAAAGTGCAGAGAGTATTTGGGGATGGATTAAAGAGGCATGAGGTGGAATCAAGACCAAGCAGTCTTGGTATTCGACATGCCAACATGCAATACTGCTGCTGCAGGCTTCAGTGCAAAATATTGGGTCCAATCACTTATTCTTTTACAAATTAAGCACTGCATCTATCTATTGTGCTCCCTAGCAGACTGTTGCCAGTATATGTAATGGAAGAATGTCTTTGAAGGCCTTTCTCTGCTGTGTGCTTGTTTGAGATGTGAGAAGGCCATGCCTGCAATTGTGTCATACAGCTGTCAAACATTTGTTCCTTTCAGAATCACCTTCTGTAAAGAAATGAAATCCCCTTGTCTTGCATATAGTATATCAACAGTATATCAAATGCAGTGCACTTCTTATTCAGAAGTTCAAGCCTATCGCCAGTGCTCATCTCTGGAGAGAAACTTTATTTTAAAAAATCACTAAGGAAGCTCTGCCTGGGCAAACTGCTTTTAAATACTATATATGAAAATGAAGCATTTGTTGAATGTTTACACTAAAGATCTAAGTTTGCCAAAGAATTACATCTTTACTAATTAGGAAATTGTTGCCAGACGGGATTGTTTTGTTGTTGTTCCTAGCCCAAGCTACACAAACTGACTTCTTAGATGGAGTAATTAGGCATCTCTGAGTATTATACTCTCTCAGATCATCTAGTCTTAAAATATATACCAGGAGAATTGCAGGTCCTTTTTGAAACTGAGGAGTATGTCCTTAGTGGACCCCAGCAGCAAGTGGAAGAAGTAGGGAATGACATAAACATACAAAGGTGGCACTCATGCAAGGTGTACCCTTCTGTATATCCCCATCTGACAAAGGTCCCAGATCTTATAATATTTCTGTTGGCATCCTCTCAACTAATAAATAGTTTATTCAAACACCTGGCTCCTATCCAAAAGCATACACTAAGCATATAGAGGTGGCAGGTCTTTCCACCGCCTACATGTAATTCTCCCATGACCACTAGACTCAGAAATACCAGCACCTTTCCAGTTCTGTGAACGCAATATCCAAAACCTCATTTTGAATACACATGAAGGATTTCATAAAAATATACATTCAAATATATGCAATGTTTGACCCACCACAACCTAAGAGATGTACTACCTTTGTGTCACCTCTCTATCATGGAAACAGAGCACAGACTGCTTCTCCACTTTGAACATACATACATGCATCTCCCTGAACTATGGTTGCCAGATTACTTCTGGTAGCTAGATACCATGTTTGTCCCGCCTTTTTTGATTTAAATTTTGTTATCAGGTTTACTACTCCAAATGGTTTATTAGAAACAAACGCTACAAATTGCTAGAAAGAAGTGATTAATTAAGTGCAAGCCCAGGTCTGTAAATATGGTGCCAGTATGACACAGAGAAAGCAAATAACCCTATCTCAAGCTATGCCCATTTTACAGAGATGTGATAAAAATACAGAATCAATGTATAGATTCAGAAAGATTGAGTCAAAAAATGTAGGCTATTAAAACTCCCTTCACTTCTGCTATTCTGCTTGACCAAGCTCTGCTTCCCATCACTGTCACAATGTCCCGTAGAAGAGGCTGACTCTGAATTAAAAAATTGGTATAACATGGAGAACAATATGGATTCAGGGATCTTTTATTTGAAATTTGCATACAGCAGCATTGTTTTCTGCAGAGCAGATCTGCCCCCTCACAGGGGGGGGAGGCTAAGACCAATCTGAAGGCAAGAATAGAATTATTTTTTTGAACTTGCAATTTTTACTCAGATTGGTAATTCCCTTGGTTCCAATGAATAAAGACCTGGATATTAACCAGACCCTTTTTGTAGAAATACATACCCTAAGAGGAATCAATCTCTGCTGGAAATTGGGTTATCGGTTTAGGGGGTTTAAACCCTACTCAAGCAGCAACCACAGTTTGTGTCAGGGTGAAGTCACAAGCAAACCCCAAATTAACCTGTGCATAACCCTCTGGTAGCTTGGCACAAGCAGTCAGGCAATGTGTAAGGTATTTATGAGGCTCTTTAAACAGAAATAAAGTAAAAGTATGACACAAGAAACATCCCACGCCAATTTAGAAAAATAGAGTAAAATGTAATACATTATTTGACACCAAAATGACAAAAATCCAACCAGTAGAACCAGAGATATACAATTTTAAGGATTTCAGGTAAGTAAAGTACCTAAAATTACAAAGCGCCACTCGGAGCTAGCTGGTCGTGAGAGACCAGAGGAAAGTCACAAGTTGAGGCGGACAGCGATGGAGCACGGGCCGTATACAGGGACCAACTTAGTCCCATTGAAAGAGTTACCTTCAATGTTTAGCTCAAAGAGTTCTTTTCATGGTTGGAGGGGCCACGAGGAGCATGGAAAGCTTCACGGACAGTCATCGTTGTAGTGCAAAGATCCTGTCAGGCGTCATGGACGGTCATTGCTGGAGCTTTACATTGGCGGTCACCACGAACTGTTGATGCTGTAGCACAAAGTGCAGACCTCGTGCTGCTGGGCGTCCCTCGCGGTTAATGTGGTGCAAAGAGTCAGGTTCACCAGAACTTCGCGTTGGCGGGCGGCGCAGGCAGCAAGATCTTGCCACAAATCTTGCCATCGCATTCACGAAGAGCCCAAAACTTCAGTATTCCTCCTGCTCAACCAATGGTACATGACCTGAGGAGAACCTCTTGGGGATCAGGAACCCACTTCAGCAGAGGCCAGCAATGATTGCTATGCCACCTTATATTTAATATTTTCTGACATCACAGATGATTTTGTATCCTTTCGGGACTAGTAAGTCAATGACAAATTTGGGAAGGTACTTTCAGGAAGGTTTTAGTAATGCATTTTCTAAATCATGGTTGGAAATAAGGTTTGAGATTTCACGATAATTAGTGTTGGCTCACCTACCATTTAAAAGCATGCAGTTTAGATAGGAGCTGGTCTTTGAAGTAGGAAGTGTGTAGGTCTGAGTGTGATTGATACCAATAAGGGTATTTATGCTGGACTTTGGAGTGAACAACTTTTGGCCAAAGGTGGGAGTGATAAATGTTTGAAATATAGATGTAGACAGGATATAAGGATACTTTTTAGTGACTTTTGGGTGCACTAATTAGTGAAGACTGGACCTAAGAGAATTGTGAGTGGATTGTGGGTTAAATATGATTTTTAGAGCATAGGATTAATCATATGACCCGGCATAGAAGTCTGGTATTGCTGGGTATCAAAGGCAAATCAAAGGAGCAAGTCACAGGGGTATATTTTACTTCCAGCTCCGTAAGTTGACTTCAGAGTAAACTGGCTGCATTGAGAAACTGGAGGATGAGTCAATTGTTTGTAGGATTAATACTTAAGTAAGGAATATTAAAGCTAGTAAGAGAGATTGAGAAAGGAAGAAGTACGTGTAGTTGTAGAATACATCAGTAAGCAGAAATATTACATATGCAACAAGGAGGTGCAAAGGAAGTTGAGTTCAGCAGAAGGTAATATAGAAAGTAGGAGTATGAGAGCAGAGTGGGTTGAGTGAGAATAGGTATAAGAGTAGGGTTAAGTAGAAGAAGAGTAGGAGTATGACTAAAGGTAAAAGAAGGAATAAGTAGTGACAAGTGTAAGAGTATGAGTAGGCATAAGTAGGAAGACGCATAGGAGGTGAAGTTAATGGGTATGCATGAGACTCACAGGGAGCCATAGAGTACTACAAAAAAGAGGGGTTACCAGGAAAATCAGAAATTCTAGGCCTGGATGCCCCAGTTATCCCTCATTTTCCTCTCTGTTGTCCTCCAAGAGATTGCCTGGTATCAGAAGGTGAACTCTGCCTGAGGAAAACATTAGGTCAGTGGTAAAAAGCAAACATCATTTAATGGGGCGGATAACTGCAGTTATTGGCCTCAACAGAATGAGTGGAGCACTCATAATGAGGCAATTAATCTATGAGAATATGAATAGCGATGCGGCGAGCACAAGGTAAGTGGTTTTATTTATTTTTATTTAATTTTAACTAGCCTGTCGTCTGTCGACTTTACCCCTCACCCTGCCCCGCCCCACCCCACCCCACCTTTCTTTCCTGTGCCGGCCGCCACTGCCCCTTCAGTCTTTCATTCAGGGTAGGGGGTAAATGACAGGAAATGCTCCTCCTCATTTGGCAAAGAAGGTGATAAAAAAAATTCTCCTCCCCTACTTGAATCTTTGGATTTACGTCCCATAGACCTGGCAAACATGGGGTGAGCCATGGAATACCCTTGGGCATGGTGGGAGAGAAATTCAGCCCCCTCCCAGATATAGAACAAAACAGTGGGTTATAAAATACGTCCCTGAATTGCCTTTGGGCAAGGTAGGGGGTATAATAAGTACACACACACACACGCACACACACACACACGCATGCACACACACACATCTCCACCAGTTGCAAATATGTTCTGAAAATACAATACTTTCACACACACAAAAAAATTGTGCAATCATCTTTTATGTTTTGGATCACTCCAGCTACTTAGCAACATCCTCAGAGAAGTTCTTTCACACTCTTTCCCATACTTATTCAGTATTTCATTCACATCTCATTACCACATTCCACAAGTGATTACAAGGGTGGAAGATAAGGTGAAATGAGTACCGTAGATTCCAGTACCCCTTTAACTTTGCTTATTTCAGGGAATACACACTTTTGGGGAAAATTTGTTTGGCATACAAAAGAGCAAAATTATAAATAAAGCTTGCAAAAAGAATGAATAGGAGAGAGAGTTATGCTGTGGAGTCATTTGCAGAGCATGAATGAAGGGCAAATGTAATATTTTTAGATGAAATGTGACTAATGTGACAAGGACATAGGAGCTTGTCATGAGTCAAAAGGAAGCACAGAGGCAGAGAAAGAGCCGATTTGGTTCCAAACACATAAAGGTAAGAAGCACAGATATAAGAGATCAAATTCTGTAGAAATTTATGTTAGCAGTCAGGAGAGGAGGAATGTATCTGACAGCTGTCCCAATGCTGTGTTAGCAACTTTCAAAATACATTGGTTCAGTTGTCAATGTCCTTGGTCAATCTCACAAAAATAAGGGTGAATGAGGCCTAGGCCCTGAGAGTTTATATTACGTGTCCTTTGCCTCCTGCTATCTCCAAGAGTAGGGGTGTGGCAATTTTTTTTAAAGTCCTCCATGGACAGCTAGAAACTGCAACTACGACACTGAGGTAATTGGTGGATGTTTCATGAGTATACTAAACCAATATACACTGCACCACCATCCTTAGGCAAGATGGGAGGCTGAGAGCAGGTGACATAAGCTCCCAAGTCCTTGGCCTTGGCGAAGTGGCATGGGTATGCCTAGATGTGGGTCCCATGCTCGCAGTGTCACTGGAAACGAGCTGTACCCAGCTGATGAGCCTATAACTATGGCGAAACCGGTCCTGGGTTGCTTGTGTTGTGGTTCAGGGAGGACCTGGCTTGGCAGTTCGGGCTGGACTGTTCCCATTGGAGCAGGTTAAAAACTGATTTGCATATGGCTGGGTCCAAACTGAGGTGGTATGGTGAGCAAAAGAACGATGGGTTGGAGTGCTACCCCAAACGATTGCCAGTGGTCAGATTTATTGCAAGCAGCCTCCCATCAGCTTTCGTGTGTTCTTTGGTCAAAGCCAGCAGGATGCAGGCATTTCAGTTTTTGAAGATTTGACATCCCCTGTAGGTGTGTACAACACTGCAAAAGACATGAAGCCTGTGCTCGGTGAGGCTCCCCATCACACCAGACAAATATTATTAGGAAAAAAAACATTTGTTTTTTTAAACTCTTCAAGTGTATGCGAGCATTGGGAGAGATGAATAAAACAGATACTGTAGAAAGTACTGAAGTACTAATCAATTGTGAACGAGGCATAGTTTGACACTTGCTCAACAATGGCGTAACACAAAATGATGGGGACCCCTGCAGAATCTATTGAGGGGCCACCAAGCCTACTATATCTCCCAGATAATCATTTACCCTGGCCTGAATGAGGTCCCAGGAGGTTTGGGGGGCTCCTGAAGGGGTGGGTGCTCCTGAAGGGGTGGGGGCCCCTTCGCTACAGGGGCTGCAGAGGGCTTCTGTTACACCCCTGTTGCCACAGTGAGTGTTTTTAATCTGTCCAGATGCTGCAGCTTATATTATGGTATGCCTACAGGGCCATAAGTTGTGCAGGTAAACATCCCCACAGGGTGCAGGCCTACCTGAAGCACAGCACCACAGAAAAAGCAATGTCTGTTAAAAGAAAACACATGAATCCTGGGTACGACCGCCATTTACTTTTTATGTTCCTACGAACCACACTGAAAGGCCACACCCCCAGAAGGTTGGGTGACGATACATTGTCAATGGCTGCCCAGCGTTTACACAGCCTCTTATTGAAAGTGGACAGGGGGTCATACCAAGCCCTTATGAATAAGGAAACATTAACTTGTCATTGCTGGATCCTAACCCTGTGCTTATAAATGAATAATAAATTAATTCACCACACAATCATCTCTAGTTCCTTCTGTACCACCAAATTCCGCTGGAGTGAGAAAATGGCGCAAATATAAATATTAGCATAAGCATGCATTGCGCTCTGGGGTAATTTCCATAATACTGCCCTTTAGCACTAGGGCTGACAGAGAGTTCGTGTGCAATCACATGTTATTACAAGCAAAAATAATGCAAAAATATTTCAGATCAAAATGACGCAAATAGCTTTTGCTCACTTTCTTCTCTATTTTTTCTGCAAACCTGTAAATTAGGTGCAACAGTTCACATGAAACACAGCGCAAATTCAATTTACACTGGGGAATCAGATCTTCGATTTTTGCTCCAGTACTCTAAATGAGTACCGAACTGTACTGTGCTTCTTTGCTCAGTGTACAACTAATGTTTCTTTTCGCTGCATTCATGAGTTTTTTCATGCGTCGAACAATTTTTGTTGTTTTGAATGTTTTTAGAAAGGCCCATGGTATCTTCCTTAGCTGCAACGAGTCCTGATCTCTCTCTCTCTCTCTCTCTCTCTCTCTATATATATATATATATATATATATATATATATATATATGAACATGGCAACATATTTGACATCAGGCATATCCTCAAACCTCAAGTCCCATATCTCAGATTGCTTGCATACAAGGTGGATCTCCTTTCCACTTCTTTTCAAGCCGTCTTGCTGGACCCCTGACTTTTTACATTGCAGGGCTTTGAAGAGACCGAAAGTACTCCAGCACTGTGAATCACTACTGACCCCTGTAGGTCATTTGGTCCTGTAATTATGATTAACAAAATCTTTTGAGTGCATAAAATAATGTTTTTTATAATCTGTGGATTATTTATAGTGCAAAGGCATTAATCAAACATTCCATTTTGTTTCCTAACATCTAAGTGTAGCAAATTCGTCTTTTCTGAATGGTCACCACAGATATTTTGTCTTTTTTTTTACCCTAATTTTGCTGGTATTAGGACTGCTAATTAGTGCCACATTGTGTGTGTGCTCTGGCCCCCAAGGGCTAATAATAACATTGGTTTCACCCAATTGGTCCACTTAAGTGTCCTGTGTGACCATTGTACATGGAACAGAAAATTCCTCCTATTTTTCTGACCTGTTTTCGCTGGCTATAGGACTCTGGGCACTTTACCACTGCTGATCAGTGCTAAAGTGCATGTGCTCTCTGTCTAAATTGTAATGGTGATTGATGAATCCATGACCGGCATATTTAATTTACTGGTAAGCCCTAGTAAAGTGCACAGGGTGTGCCCAGGGCCTGTAATTCATATGCTACTTGCGGGCCTACAGCACTGATTGTGCCACCCAATTGAGTAGCCCTGCAACCATGTTTCAGACCTGCCACTACAGTGTCTGTGAGTGCAGTTTTAAACTACCATGTTGACCTGGCAAGTGCACCCACTTGCCAGGCCTAAACCTTCCATTTTTCTACATGTAAGGCATCCCTAGGGTAGCACCATGGGCAGGATTCAGTGTATGTGAAAGGTAGGACATGTGCTGGTGTGCTTTACATGTCCTGATAGTGAAATACTACCAATTTCGTATTTCACTATTGCAAGGACTATCTCTCCCATAGGATATCATTGGCACATCCTGGTAACCTCTTACAAGTGTAACTTTTAATTGGGAAGAGATGGAGATTTGGAGTTTGGGGTCCCTGAACTCACAATTTAAAAATACATCTTTTAGTGAAGTTGGTTTTTAAATTGTGTATTTGAAAATCCCACTTTTAGAAAGTAGCCATTTTCTTATTTAACCATTCTGTGTGCCACTGCTGGTTTGTGTATTGACGGTCTGGTTTTGGAGTGACAGGAGCTGGGTATGTGCATTCTCTGTAGACAGCCACTGGGAGGTTGAGGTGTGCACTGCCTTTCCTGGATGACTCAGAGCTGAGCTGAATTTAGAGTAGTGGGAGGAATTTTCCTTGCACCTGAATAGGTCCGGTCTCCCTTGCACAATGCTGTCTCCACCCCCAGTGGTCATACTGCACCAGTTAGGACAGAACTGGTTTGGGCTGGGCTCAGAGACCCTGGCACAAAGAAGAACAAAGACAAAATGGGGTATAAGTAGTGGACCTTAAACCCCAGAACTTTAGATTACTTCCAGGAACAAGAGGATCCTGCCAAGAAGAAGAGCGGAAGCACTGTGTGAGGAGCACTGCCTTTTCTGTGTGAGGGATGGGTTGGCTTGCAGGTGCTGCTTCCGTCTTTGGTGGATAAAAAGGACTGACTCTTTTTGCCCTGCTGTGGTATCCTGCTTGTGAAGTAAATCTCCAAGGGCTTGTGTGTGCTTGTCTCCTGTTGGAAGTCTCTGGGAAATCAAAGACTTCATGGAAAAAGATACTTGCTGGGTCTAAAAGGTGACCTGCCTGGTGGGAGAGCTGAAGAAATGTGTGAGGAGCACTGCCCCTGATGTGTGAGGGGTGGGACGGCCTCCAGTTGCTGCTCCTGGCTGGTGCATGCAAAGGACTGGACTGTTCTGGACCTTTTCTTTTGCTTTAGAAAGTAAGTGCATGTTGAGCACTTCATTGGTGGCCCAAGCATGGAGAGTTTCCCCCTCCCCCTTGTTTAAAAAAAGAGAAACTCTAGCATTGCTCGTTGTGGGCTGCCCGAGGCGTGGGCTCACTCTGCGTCTTGAAAGAGAAAAGGAGAGCTGACTGCTTGTGACAGCGCCGTGGTCGGCCTGCTTCATTTTTCAACAATCAGCACATGGTGAGCGCTTAATGTCCATTGGGGTTGCCATCGTAAAAGGAAAGCACCGGCAGTACCGCAGAAAGCCCTCCCCATGGCCATAGCAACCAGGGTTCTGGCAGGAGGTGCGGTCCGACGTGCTGGGTGTGCCACGTCAGCTACTACCGGGCCAGCCCCGCCTCTCCAGCGAGGAGAACTGACAGGAACCAAGGACGGCCCCCCACCTGTTGACAAGAGGAGCCTATCAAAGCCTGGGGACGGCAAGCCACTCCGGTCTCCTTGGAGTCCCGGAGACCGGACGGACAGCAAAGGTGTTCTCCCAGATAGGAGCGAGCTGAGGAGGAGCACTGGCACGTTTTCACCTTCGCAGCCTTGTCTGCAACCTGACCTGCTCAGCCCCCAGTGATTGGTGAGTGGGCACTGAGGTTCAATGTGTGGCAGCGGCACCATGTGGCAGCGGCACCGCGTGTTTGAGGGAGGCTGCCCTACTAGTTCTGCACGGAGTGGGGGGGAATCAAGGACCCAATGCTGCCCAAAGCAGCCGCACAAGACTTGGGGAGGTCTCCTAAGTGTTCTGGTCACCATTAGCTACACTGCACGATTGCGGGCAGCTACTGATTTCCAGAACTTTAGGGCATTTTGCCTCACTCTTGTGGCCATTGCAGGTCGAGCCCAGCACGGGCCCCCCACCGCATTTGTCTCACCAGCGCCACGGGTCTGTGGGCAGCTGCGCGTCCCTGTTGGGGGAAAGCTGGTTCAAAGGAGTGCATTTGTGTCTGCTCTGCCTATAATCACCGCACTTATTTTTAATCCTGAGGTCAGGATTTACATCAGGTTAGGCCTAAAGGCTAGAGTCCAGTGTTTCTTGCTTGGAACCAAACTGATGGTGCCTTTTCTGTATGCCCATATTGTTTCATGATATGGGCCAGGTATAAGTATTGGCTTTCTTTCCCTAATGAGAATGTTAGGCCTAATGTTTTTATGATAACGTTCATGACATGGGTAACTAAGAAGTATTTACCTTATTGCACTACCTATGCTGTTGTGACAATTGCCTGATGGCGAAGTGATTTATTATTATGTCTAATGTGCTTTACCTACTACAAAGTGATTTATGCTTTATGTAATGTCTATGACAACTGCCTAGTTGGAAAAAATGACTTATAGGATGTTATGACCCTTGCCTATTTGGCAAAGCGATTATTGACTTATGTGATTATGGTCTAATATGTGTTTGATGTATAATACAAAGGATATTTTTATATAACCTTTTGTGGAGTCTCTTTTTGTGGTGTGTCTGGTGTCACTGGTGTGTGTGTTGCGCATACGCTTTACACATTACCTCTGGGATAAGCCTGACTGCTCTGCCAAGCTACCAATGGGGTGAGCAGGGGTTATCTTGTGTGTGTAACTCCCTTACCCTGACTAGAGTGGTGGGTTCTGCCTGGCTTAGGTGCAGACCCTAGCCAACCAGAAACCCATTTCTAACATATACTATATACCCAGTGCCTATACTTCAAATGCTGCTAGTGGGCATGCAGCTCTAATTGTGCCACCCATATAAGTAGTCTTTCAAACCTGTCTCAGGCCTGCCACTGCAGTGTCTGTGTGTGCAGTTTACTGCCACTTCGACTTGGCATTTAAAACTACTTGCTAAGCCTCTAACTCCCCTTTTATTATATATAAGCCACCCCTAATGTAGGCCCTAGTTAATCCTAAGGCCAGGGTACTGTGTAAGTAAAAGGTAGGACATGTACCTTTAAGTTTTACATGTCCTGGTAGTGACAAACAGCCTATTTAATTTTTCACTACTGCGAGGCCTACTCCTCTCATAGGCTAGCATTGAGAATTCCAAAATACACTTTTAAGCTGTAATTCCTAATAAGACAGGAGTAGCTTTTTCATGTTTCATATGTTTGGAATGGTAATAATAAATCCTCCTTACTGGTGGAGTTGGATTTAGCATTACTGTTTTAGAAATGCCACTTTTAGAAAGTGGACATTTCTCTGCGCTTACTGCTCTGTGTGCCTGTCTCCAATACACGTCTCGGGTGGGTAACAGCTACACTTTGTGCACTCCCTCTAGCCAGCAGCAACACAAGAAGGATAGGTGTGTTTGAATACCCATCTACATACCTCTGCATTTTGATGGCCTTGCCTGGGCAGGATGGAAGGGAAGGGCTAACACTTCACTTGAATTGGTAGTGTCCTGTCCCCACACAAAGGATTGATTACCCCTCACAGGTAGCCTGACAGACAGGATTGGGTTGAAAGGGATACTGATGCACTTCAGAGAGCTGCTTTGAAGTCACCCCCACATCAAAGACACTGACCCCTTAAAATCAGACACTATTGGACGTGTAACTAAAGCTCTGCCAGAAGAACTGCTGTGCTGCTTAAAGGACCCAACTGGACTGCTAATCTGTGTGTCCTCAAACAACCTGTCCCCAGAAGAGCTGGATGACAGGAAGGAGGAAAGAAAACTAAAGCTGAAGCTTGCCAAGATGGAGAAGGACAAGGAGCAGACCCTTGCCCCTGCTAAGGTTGAGAAGGAGCAAGCTCTAGAAGATAAGAGGCTGTCCATGGAGGAAAGGAAGATGGCTCATTAGCATAGCCTCAGAGAGCTGGATAGCAGAGCCCTCTAAGTGGGGTCCAGAAACAATAATATTGGTGGCAACATACCTGCAGTGTCTTCACATGAGTCCAGATGCCATAACCCAAAAGATATGGTGCCCAGTTATAAGGTGGGGGATGAAAGATAAATGGTTGGCAACCTATGAAGTGGCTTTGAAAGTGCACAGGGTTCTGGAGGAGTTCTGGGGGGGCGGGGGGTGGTAGTTTATGGCAGTACATGCCCACAATGGGAAGGAACACACTCCTTACATTAGAGGTAGGGGGCCAGACCAACTACACTGCCAAGTAGTCCATGTTAGTCAGCAAGTTTGGGCTGACCCATGAAAAGTACAGCCAACAGTTCAGGGCCAGTCACAAACTCTCTGCACAAACATGGGTGGATTTCTTGGACAACGCTGGTAAGCCACTAAAAGGCTGGTTGAGGGGCAGCAAAGATTATGATTTTGATGGGTTGTACTACTTGTTTTTAAAGAAGCACATTCTTGATACTTGTTTTTCAGAGCTGTGCCAACACCTGGTTGACAGCAAGCTTACTGACTCCAAGAAGCTTGCGGAAGAGGCGGACCTCTGCGCCAGCACCAGATTGTCCAAAAAGGTATCTGGGGGGACTCCCAAAAGGGTGGTCAGGGTTCCCACCAGAGGAAGGAGGGAGGAGAGAAAAAGAAGGAGTTCTTTTCATGCCCCTAAAACAACTCACAGGGTAAAGGGTCTGCTTCACATTCTCAATTTGGCCACCAGAAGAAAAACTACCCTGATAAAGGTCAGCAGCCCAAGCCCATTAAGTGCTATGAGTATGGACTCTACAAGGGGGATCCCATGTGTCCAAAAAGAGCACCACCTCCCACTGGAGGAACAATACCAGGAATGGCTAGTGTAGAGCTTGGGGAGGAGTTTGTCCCAGATAATTGGGGGGGGAGGGGGTTAGTGGGGTTACCCTAGTGTCCCTGGGTTACAGTGAGATAGTTTCCAAAGATCTATGTGTCCTCAAATACTACCAAGTATAGGCAATGGGTCACCATCAATGGGCAAGGGGTTGAGGCTCTGATGGATATAGGAGCCAGTATGACTGTGGTAAGGAGTCAGCTGGTTACCCCAGAGCAGGTAGTTCCCCGTGCATTCCACAAGTTTGTGGTGGCTGACAACAGAGAGGGTCACTAGCCTGAAAGTTGCAGTGAGCCCTGCCATGCCTGTGCACTGTTTGTTGGGTAATGACCTTGAGCACACTATCTGGAAGGAAGTGGAGATCAAGGTTCATGTGGAGATGTTAGGGTTATCTGAGTGGATCTGTGCTACCACATGTTCCATGGCTGCCCAGGATGGGAGTCAAAAAGGGCTGGATCCTGAAACAATGGCCCAACCAGCTGTTAAGAAGGGTAGAGGCAGAGGACGTGGGAAACCCGCCCCAGAATGTACCGCCAGTGAGATGGATGGGCACCTGAAGTGACCACCCCGGAGTCCACAATGGAGGACATTTCTCCCCCTGGTGACGTGCCTGAGCTTGCTGGATGGCATGTGGAATGAGGACCCACCAAGGAGGAGTTCTGTAGGGCACTAAGGGAGTGCTCAACCCTTGTGGGTATGAGGTAACAGGCAGAAGCCCAATCAGCAGGTGATGCATTTGGTAGTCACCACATTTACTGGGAGTACAACCTCCTTTACAGTGAGCCTGAGGCTCCTGGGCATGGGACAGCAAGGGACCTGGTGGCCTCCCATTGCTACAGGGCCTCCCTACTGGAGCTGACTCACGAAATTCCCCTGGCCAAGACAAGACCTTTGCAAGGCTTATCTCCCACTTCTATTGGCCTGGGATAAAGAATTCCTCAGAAGCGTTCTGTAGGACTTGTGTGACCTGCCTGACCAGTGGAAAGACAGGGCAGAGGCTTTAAGCCCCCCTTCACCCCTTGCCTTTTGTTGAAACACCCTTTGAGAGGGTGGGCATTGACATTGTAGAGCCTATAGATCCCCAGATTGCTTTAGGCAGCAGGTTTATCCTGGTTCTGGTGGATGATGCCATTAGGTATCCAGAGACAATCCCTCCGAGAACCATGACTGCACATGTAGTGACAAAGGACCTGATGGAGATTTTTACCCAAGTGGGTTTCTTCAAGGAAGTTGTGTCTGACAGGGACGCAAACTTTATGTATGCTTATATGCAGTCAATGTGGAAGGAGTGTGGAGTAACCTACAAGTTCTCCACCACTTACCATCCACAAACCAATGGACTTGTTGATAGCTTCAACAATACCCTGAAAGGCATGATGAGAGGCCTGCCAGAGGCCCTGAAGAAAAAGTAGGATATCCTCTTACCATGCCTGTTGTTTGCTTACAGAGAGGTGCTACGGAGAGGTGTGGGCTTCAGCCCCTTTGAGTTTCTGTATGGGCACCCAGTAAGAGGACTTCTGAGTCTGGTGAAAGAAGGGTGGGAGCAAGGTCCCAGGAAGGTACCTCAGGATGTAATCAGCTACGTCCTGGCCTTCAGAGGCCAGATGGCTAGGTTATGGAATCAAGCTTCCAGTAACCTTGAAGACAGTCAGGAATGCATGAAGGAGTGGTATGACATAAATTCTACCACTGTGTAGTTTCAACCTGGTCAGAAAGTGTGGGTGATGGAGCCAGTAGAGCCAAGGCGCACCAGGATCGCTGGAATTAGCCCTCTGAGGGTATTGAAAGAAAGGGGGAGGCCACATACCCATTGGACCTCAAGACCCCATGGCAACCCCACTGGGTGCTGTATGTAAATCGCCTCAAACTATACTTTTAGAGGTCTGAGCTCACCATACTGTTGGTGACAGATGGAGAAGAGGAAGAGGAGAGTGAACCGCTGGACTCCAAAAAGAAGGATGGGTCTGTGGAAGGAGTAATTCTTTACCCCACTCTAACTTCTGAACAACAGAGAGACTGCCACCAAGTGTTGGGACAGTACTCTTCTCTGTACTCCCTTATGCCTGGGACTATCCACCTGTGTACCCATGATGTGGACAACCACCCTGTTAAGAATAAGTCTTACAGGTTGTTAAATAAGGTGAGGTCCAGCATTAAGGCTCAAGTGTCCAAAATGATGGTGTTGGGGGTGATAGAACCCTCCAGTAGCCCCTGGTCCAGTCCTGTGGTTCTGGTACCAAAAGCTGCCCAACCGGGCACCACACCTTAACTGAGGTTCTGTGTGGATTACAGAGGGCTAAATTCAGTGACTAAGACAGATGCTCACCCCATTCCCCAGTGTAGGAGAGTAGGATCTGCTTCACATGGGTACCCCCACTTTTTGCTGATGCTTCACTGTTTTTCGACTTTAGTCTGGCTGGGGCCCTGCTAATCAGAACCCCAGCCTAGCTGCTTCCTCTCTAAAATGGTTTCCATGTACCTTAGGTACATCTTTGATTGAAATCTGGAGTGCCCTTATAAGTCCCTAGTATATGGTATACTATGTACCCAGGGCATAGGTACCCCAGAGGCCTGCCAGGGGCTGAAGCATGTATTATGCCACCCCTGGAAGGCCAGCCAAAATGACACCACAGGTCTGCTACTGCAGCCTGGGTAAGGTGGTGCATGCACTCCTTACTGTGATATAGGCTACCTATATCACTACCATTGCACACACATATAAACCTATAAGTCACTCCTATGGCAGGCCTTTACAATCCTGAAGGCAGAGTGCTTGGTTTTTATGTGAGAGGGTGCCCCTGCATGAGCAGAGCCCCTCTGCAGCGTTCGGAGTCCCTCCTCTGATGCTGTTTGTGGTACAGCCTGACCATATACTCTTAAGTGCATTATATCCTCGCGGTAGAATGCTAACTTTGGACTGGCTGCACCAAAACATGTCGTGTTTGGTGTCAAACATCTTGGAATACTACCCCCCTCGCCAGTCCTGGCGGCGGGGGTAGCATTCCACCCTTCTAGAGGGAGAGACATGTACCCACCGGCCTACCAGGTAACTTCTTTACAGAGCCCTGGCATCACAAAATGGATGCCGCTGCCACAGACACGGGTCTGGCCTCCTGCTGCTGACTGAAACTCCGGCAGGGGAGGCCTGGACAATAGGTTTCCTGTCGCAGGGAGGTGTAACCACCTCCCCAGACAGGATAATGTGTATTGAGGCTGGGCGGGAGCACTCTCTGGTGCTCAGAAGTCCTGCACTGGGGGCACACTTGGTGTCCCTGTGCATATGCCAGTTCAAACCGGTTGCAGGGGCTACCTGCCCCTGCTCTGGCATGAAACTGGACAAAGGGAATGGGTGTAACCACCCCTCTTCCCTGACCCTCCCATAGGTGAGTCCCCAGAGTATGTCTAACCCCCTAACTTAGTATAAGTATGGGACCCCAGTCCTTAGGACTTTAGATTACCCTGGACGAAACTCTGACACTGAATCCTGGACCTTCGACACTCTACTTCAAGATTAGAGGACTGAAGAATCTCCCTTGGGGTCAAGGAGTGACTCCCCTGCTTGGCAGGCACCTAAGAAGCAATTGTCCGGTCTGCATCGCTGAAGCTCCCACCGGACGCCGAAGTCTTTGCAACACCAGAGGTAGATTTCCAGACTTCCCCGAGGCTGCCCTGAGTCCCCAGGAAAGCTGAGGCCCGTAGCTGTCGTGGGTAACATGGAACCGTGACTCCTGGACACCGAGAACTTTTGCAAGTGCATCCTCTTCCTGGTCTCCCACGAAGTTGTGCTTTGGGCTCCGAGTAGCCCCTGCCTCCAGCAAAGACTGCACCGAAGATCACTGGCCTCCACTCCACGAGTGTCCTGTGAGCCAGCTCTAAGTGCGTCCACTCGAGGCTCCTTCGCGGTCGCTAGTCCGTTGGCTAGTGGGCCCTCCCGAAGGCAACTCTTCTTCTGCTTGGGCTTTCCTGGTTGCTCCAGACGTGCCCTGACTTACCCTTGCTGGGTGAGTCCCTCAGTCCTTGCTGGTCTGCATCAACGTCCTTTCTTTGTTTCCATGTGACTTGCCGTTGCCAAGGCTTGTTGGGACCAATCCGGTCGCAGACACCGCAGCAATCGACAGACGTCATGGGATAGCTCGAATCCAGCTCCTGGTCGTCGTCGACGCCTCCTGGACCTCGTGGCTGAAGAGTCAATACGACCGTCAACCTACCTGAAGCACCCGACATCGGTGGGCATCTGCTCATCGCCTTCCTGGTCACTGGCTAGTGACCCAGACTCTGTCCCCTCTGCTTTCAGGTTCTTCAGATCTTCGATCCACCCTTGGATCCACCCGGACACTTTCGACTTGGTCGCCAGCAGCCTGCTGCAGCAGATCGCCTTTGAAAACGATGACGAAACCCGACGCCAAAAGACACCTATGCATCCGGCTTCCCTGGGTGAGGTAACTCGAGTACTCCGGTGCTCCCGTGGGTATTGACTCTAGAACTGCCTAGTTCTAAAGGGATTTGCTCCAAGTCCTCCTCTAAGTGCCCTTTCCTTTTAAAAATCCAACCGCGACTTTCCCCATAGAAGTTAACGGTGGCTCGCGGCTGTGTTCTCACACTGCACGCGTCCCCCGTGGGTCCCCTGTGTCACTACCTTGGGTGGTTCCTTGGGGTCCAAGCACTTCTACTGGCTCTAGGCCTTGTGTCTAGCTCAGTCGTGGTTCTTATACCACTTTATTGGTATATGGTTTGGTACACCCCTAGGGCTCAAACATGTATTTGTGCTATTACTGTTGATAACTGACTTGTAACTTATGTACTTCGAACTCTAGCCTCATAAAGAGACTAGAGGGGTGTGTTTAAGACTAAATACATATATTTTCTATATATACCTGGTGTGGTCCTCTTTCATTTGGTCACTCAAGAGATTATAGACTTGTAAAACAAGCTGCTTTACATTCCTTCAAGACTTAGCCTGAAGGCTGCTCTCCATAGCTACCACTAGGACAGCTTTCAATAAAGGTTGTCTTTAACCTATCTCCAATAAGGGGTTGTTTGGACTGGTGCAAGGTGCCCACTATAATTAGTGGACAGCATATACCAGGCCAACTTCTCACATTGGTGTGCAGCGTATGGGATTCCAGCTTGCTATTGTTTTACCAGATAATCTCAATTGAATTGATCAACTGAAAACCACTAAGGGTACCTTAGGTACATATAAAACAAGCTTAGGATACAGTAAATTCTACTGAACTTAGAGTTGTGTGTTAAGGGATAGCACACCCTTTCTACAACTCAAGAGAGTTTAGTAGGCCACACTAGAGTAGGTAGTGCATACACCACACCACACTAGTAATGTCTTCAGGGCCAGGAACCAGTGGGTCCCAGCCAGAAGCTTCTTCCCTCCAAGTATGATAATCTCCCATTCTTGAAATTGAGAGCATTAAGCACTGCTAGGAAACTGAAGACAGGCAAAAGTGCCAACACCCAACGCCTCATAGAGGTACTCCTGCTGGATGATCTCAGAAGACTACCAGGGTCTGAAGGGGTAGGCAGAGAGGGTGGGGCAGAAGATGAGGAAGGGGCCAGGGGTGAAATCACCCAGGACCCCACGTCTGAAACTGGCCAGGAAGGTGACAATGACCTTGACCTGGATAATCCAGTTAGATCAGAATGACCTCCCCTTTGTCCCCCCAGGAAGAGTTGTCAGTGTGCCAAGAAGGGCTAGATCTCCTTCTCAGGAGTCTAACCACTCTGACACCTCAGTAGGGACCTCTATTTCTTCTCATAGGAGGGAATCCTCTCATGAAAGGAAAGAGAGACTGCTCAAGTATGGAGAAGCTCAGTTGAGACTCAGAAGAGAGCAGTTGGCTATAGACAGGGAGTCCCTAGAGCTTAAAAGGCAAAGAAAAAGATGGGACTAGAGTCCCATGGTGGCAGCAACTTCCCTAGTGGTAGGGAAAGGTCTTATGACCATAGAAACCTGAGCAAGATTGTCCCTCCCTACCAGAGTGGGGATGACATCCACAAATGGATAACTGCACTGGAGAGGGCCTGTAAAGTACAGAGGGTCCCTCAGGAGCAGTGGGCAGCAATCTTGTGGCTCTCCTTTGCAGACAAAGGTAGAGATAAGCTCCTCTCTGTTAGAGAAGAGGATGCTGATAATTATCCAGTCTTAAAAAGTGCATTGATTGATGGGTTTGGCCTAACCACTGAACAATACAGGTTAAAGTTCAGAGATACCCAAAAGGCACAGACTCAAGACTGGGTGGACTTTGTTGATTGTTCTGCTAAGGCTCTGGAAGGCTGGTTGGTGGGCAGTAAGGTATGTGACTTCAAAGGATTGTACAATCTTATCATGAGGGAGCAGATTCTTAATAACTGTCAAAATCAGCTGTTGCATCAGTACCTGGTGGACTCTGATCTGACCTCTCCCCAAGAATTGGGAAAGAAGGCAGACAAATGGGTCAGAACCAGGGTGAGGCAGAAGGTACAGAACCAAGGTGGTGACCCAAAGAAGCAAGATTCTAAGAACTCTGACAAGGGTGGGGAGAAGGGTAAAGACCAGAAGTCTTCACAAGGCCCCCAAAAATCTTCTTCAGGTGGGGATTCACAGTCTAACAAAGGAAAGGGCCAAAAGAAACCATGGTGCAAAGTCTGTAAGCAAAAGACCCACTGGACCAGTGATTGCACCAAGTCCAAAGGCTCTATTCCAGCCCCCACCAATGCCCCTAAGGCACCTGTTCCCCCTAGTGCAGTTACAATTGGTGGTGGGAGTACACAGGCCAAGGGTTTAGTAGGGTTGACCCTGGGTAAGGAGATGAGCTCTGACCTAGTCAGAGAACTCACTCAGGCTGTCCTAGTCTGTGATGGAGGCATGGATGTGACCTCCTCTATGAGTCCCAGTAACCTGGGCAAGTACAGGCAACAGCCATTAATAAATGGAAAAGAGGCTTTGGCATTTAGGGACACAGGAGCAAGTGTCACCATGGTGACACAAGATCTTGTGGATCCTGGGCAGATTATACTTGGTGAAATGTACCAAGTGACCAATGCTAGCAATGTCAGAACAGACCATACTCTGGCAGTTGTTAACTTCTCCTGGGGAGGGGTAACAGGCCTTAAAAAGGTTGTGGTAAGTGCAGACCTACCAGTTGAATGCTTGCTTGGCAATGATCTAGAAACTTCAGCTTGGGCAGAAGTGGAGCTCAGGACCCATGCAGAAATGCTGGGCATCCCTGCAGATGTGTTTGCTGTGACCAGGTCACAGAGCAAAATGCCTAACACTGAACAGGCCTTGGATCCTGGAACAATGGACCAAGTGCCATCCAAAAGGAGGAGTAGTAGGGTAAAGGCAGTGCCTTCCCCCTTGGCTCAGAAGGAAGATCAGTCTCTTCAGGGAGATGATCTCAGTCCTGAGGAAGGAACTGTCCCAGAGGAGCTTGAGCCTGATCAGGTTGAGTTCTTAGGGACAGGGGGCCCGTCAAGGGCAGATCTGAGCCAGGAGCAGCAGAGCTGCCCCTCTCTTGAACCCCTCAGACAGCAAGCTGCTGCTGAGGCTGCTGGGAATGCTAGTGGTCCCCATAAAGTGTATTGGGATGATGGACTCTTGTACTCAGAGTGTAGAGACCCCAAGCCTGGTACCACCAGGAGGTTGGTTATATCTCTGAAGTTCAGGGGCTTCCTATTGACCCTAGCCCATGACATTCCTCTAGCAGGTCACCTGGGCCAGAACAAGACTTGGGACAGAATTGTCCCTCACTTTCACTGGCCCCACATGTCTGAAGACACCAAGGAGTTTTGTCGCTCCTGTGTAACCTGCCAGGCCAGTGGCAAGGCAGGTGGCACTACAAAGGCCCCCTGATACCACTACCTGTGGTGGGGGTCCCCTTTGAAAGGGTGGGCATTGACATTGTTGGTCCCATGGATCCCCAAACAGCATCTGGGCACAGGTTTATCCTGGTGGTGGTGGACCATGCCACCAGGTACCCAGAGGCTATACCCCTTAGGACCACTACTGACCCTGTGGTGGCAAGAGCCCTCCTGGGAATTTTCTCAAGAGTGGGCTTCCCTAAGGAGGTTGTATCAGACAGGGTTGCAAACTTTATGTCTGGATACTTAAAGGCAATGTGGAAGGAGTGTGGAGTGACTTACAAGTTCACCACACCCTATCACCCACAATGCAATGGTTTAGTTGAGAGATTCAACAAAACCTTGAAGGGCATGATTAAAGGGCTCCCAGAGAAGCTTAGGCGAAGATGGGACATACTCTTGCCCTGCCTTTTATTTGCATACAGGGAGGTGCCTCAAAAGGGGTTGGCTACAGCCCTTTTGAACTTTTGTTTGGTCACCCTGTCAGGGGTCCATCGTGCCTGGTGAAGGAAGGATGGGAGTTACCTCTCAAGCCCCCAAAGCAGGACATAGTGGACTATGTACTTGGTCTCCGCTCCAGGATGGCTGAGTACATGAAAAGGCAACTAAAAACCTTGAGGCTAGCCAGGAACTCCAAAAAGCCTGGCATGACCAAAGGCTGTACTGACTGTTTACCAGCCAGGGCAGAAGGTGTGGGTGTTGGAGCCAGTGGCCCCAGCAGCTCTCCAAGACAAATGGAGTGGACCCCATACCATTGTTGAACAGAAGGGTGAGGTTACCTATTTAGTAGACCTAGGAACACCCAGGAGTCCCCACAGGGTTCTCCATGTCAACAGGTTGAAACCATATGTGGACAGGGCAGACATGGGCTTGCTCATGGCTACTGATGAGGGACAGGAGGAAGAGAGTGACCCACTCCCTGACCTGCTCTCACAGAACCCTGATGATGGGTCAGTGGATGGTGTAGCCTTGGCAGGCAGCCTCACTGCCCAGCAGCAAACTGATTGCAGACAGGTGCTCAATCAGTTCAGGCATATGTTCTCTCTGACACCCAGTCAGACCACCTGGTGCACTCATGAAGTGGACACTGGGGACAGTCTGCCATTTAAAAATAAGATTTATAGGCAACCTGACCATGTCAGGGACTGTATCAGGACAGAAGTCCAGAAGATGTTGGATTTGGGAGTTATTGAACCCTCAGATAGCCCTTGGGCTAGTCCAGTGGTCCTTGTGCCAAAACCTCACACCAGTGGTGGGAAAAGAGAGATGAGGTTTTGTGTGGACTACAGGGGTCTCAATGCAGTCACTAGGACTGATGCCCATCCAATACCCAGGGCAGATGAGCTAATAGACACTTTGGCCTCAGCCAAGTATCTAAGCACATTTGACCTAACAGCTGGCTACTGGCAGATCAGGCTAGCTGATGATGCAAAGCCAAAAACAGCATTCTCAACCCCTAGTGGGCATTATCAATTTGTGGTAATGCCCTTTGGTTTGAAGAATGCACCTGCCACTTTTCAGAGGTTGGTGAATACAGTCCTTACAGGTCTGGAGGCCTATAGTGCAGCATATCTAGATGATATTGCTGTCTTTAGCTCCACCTGGGAGGATCACCTGGTCCACCTCAGAAATGTTTTGGAGGCCCTGCAAAAGGCAGGCCTCACTATCAAGGCCACCAAGTGCCAGATAGGGCAGAGTCAGGTTGTGTACCTGGGCCACCTTGTGGGTGGAGGCCAGGTTCAACCCTTGCAGAGCAAGATCCAGACCATCATGGACTGGACTGCTCCAACTACCCAGACTCAGGTGAGAGCCCTTTTAGGCCTGACTGGGTACTATAGGAGATTTGTCAAGGGGTATGGATCAATAGTGACACCCCTGAATGACTTAACTTCCAAGAAAATGCCCAAAAAGGTTCAGTGGACAGCTAACTGTCAAAAGGCATTTGATGACCTGAAGCAGGCCATGTGCACTGCTCCCATTCTACAGAGTCCTGACTACTCCAAGAAGTTCATTGTCCAAACAGATGCATCTGAATTGGGGGTAGGGGCTGTACTGTCACAATTGAATGAAGAAGGTCAGGATCAGCCAGTAGCTTTCATTAGCAGAAGGCTGACCCCTAGAGAGAAACGTTGGTCAGCCATTGAGAGGGAGGCCTTTGCTGTGGTCTGGGCTCTGAAGAAGTTGAGGCCATACTTCTTTGGTACTCACTTCCTTGTTCAAACAGACCATAAGCCCCTCTTATGGCTAAAACAAATGAAGGATGAAAACCCCAAACTGCTTAGGTGGTCCATTTCCCTACAGGGGATGGACTTTACAGTGGAACATAGACCTGGGAGTAACCATGCCAATGCAGATGGACTCTCTAGGTACTTCCACTAGGAACATGAAGACTCAACTGGACAAGGTTAGTTTAATGTCCCTGCGTTTGGGGGGGGGGTTGTGTAGGAGAGTAGGATCTGCTTCACATGGGTACCCCCACTTTTTGCTGATGCTTCACTGTTTTTCGACTTTAGTCTGGCTGGGGCCCTGCTAATCAGAACCCCAGCCTAGCTGCTTCCTCTCTAAAATGGTTTCCATGTACCTTAGGTACATCTTTGATTGAAATCTGGAGTGCCCTTATAAGTCCCTAGTATATGGTATACTATGTACCCAGGGCATAGGTACCCCAGAGATTTGTATACCCCAATAAAATCGCTGGGCACTCGAGGAGACCGGCGTGGGGCACGAGTACGCGGAACGGCGGCTCTTTTCTCAAATTCAGGAAACGCTTTTACGGGGCATACATAGCTACGTTTCACCGCCCAGCGATTTTATTGGAAACCTTGCATTTCACTTCACGCCAAAGGTTAATGTGACCTGGAATTATCGTCACATTTAGAACTGAAACATAGTGGAACCGTTCAGCCGTGAACAAGTCGCATGTACAAACTTACTGAGGCGACGAAACACGTGTTGGCTTGGGAACGCGTTACTTATTCTGAGAACCGATTAAAGAAGGAGAAAATCAACGAAATTCTTCGATTTCTTATATATATGATTGACGACTGAAAAGAACTAATTTCTAATGATTTGCGTGTGCTGGGGTATACAAATCACTGTGTTTTGTTGCTTTTTGGCCTCAAAAGAATCTAGGGAGGTGGGTGGTTCTCCTTAACCCTTCAGCACCGCCAGTACTTGGAGCATTTTCTTATAAATAACGAGTGAAACCACCTAGTGGCGCCTGTACCCTATCACTTATACCACCAGATCTCACTTTGGAATAGGTACCCCAGAGGCCTGCCAGGGGCTGAAGCATGTATTATGCCACCCCTGGAAGGCCAGCCAAAATGACACCACAGGTCTGCTACTGCAGCCTGGGTAAGGTGGTGCATGCACCCCTTACTGTGATATAGGCTACCTATATCACTACCATTGCACACACATATAAACCTATAAGTCACTCCTATGGCAGGCCTTTACAATCCTGAAGGCAGAGTGCTTGGTTTTTATGTGAGAGGGTGCCCCTGCATGAGCAGAGCCCCTCTGCAGTGTTCGGAGTCCCTCCTCTGATGCTGTTTGTGGTACAGCCTGACCATATACTCTTAAGTGCATTATATCCTCGCGGTAGAATGCTAACTTTTGACTGGCTGCACCAAAACATGTCGTGTTTGGTGTCAAACATCTTGGAATACTACCCCCCCGCCAGTCCTGGCGGCGGGGGTAGCATTCCACCCTTCTAGAGGGAGAGACATGTACCCACCGGCCTACCAGATAACTTCTTTACAGAGCCCTGGCATCACAAAATGGATGCCGCTGCCACAGACACGGGTCTGGCCTCCTGCTGCTGACTGAAACTCCGGCAGGGGAGGCCTGGACAATAGGTTTCCTGTCTCAGGGAGGTGTAACCACCTCCCCAGACAGGATAATGTGTATTGGGGCTGGGCGGGAGCACTCTCTGGTGCTCAGAAGTCCTGCACTGGGGGCCCACTTGGTGTCCCTGTGCATATGCCAGTTCAAACCGGTTGCAGGGGGTCCTGCCCCTGCTCTGGCGCGAAACTGGACAAAGGGAATGGGTGTAACCACCCCTCTTCCCTGACACTCCCATAGGTGGTTCCCCAGAGTATGTCCAACCCCCTAACTTAGTATAAGTATGGGACCCCAGTCCTTAGGACTTTAGATTACCCTGGACGAAACTTTGACACTGAATCCTGGACCTTCGACGCTCTACTTCAAGATTAGAGGACTGAATAATCTCCCTTGGGGTCAAGGAGTGACTCCCCTGCTTGGCAGGCACCTAAGAAGCAATTGTCCGGTCTGCATCGCTGAAGCTCCCGCCGGACGCCAAAGTCTTTGCAACACCAGAGGTAGATTTCCAGACTTCCCCGAGGCTGCCCTGAGTCCCCAGCGAAGCTGAGGCCCGTAGCTGTCGTGGGTAACGTGGAACCGTGACCCCTGGACACTGAGAACTTTTGCAAGTGCATCCTTTTCCTGGTCTCCCACGAAGTTGTGCTTTCGGCTCCGAGTAGCCCCCGCCTCCAGCACCGACTGCACCAAAGATCACTGGCCTCCACTCCACGAGTGTCCTGTGAGCCAGCTCCAAGTGCGTCCACTCGAGGCTCCTTCGCGGTCGCTAGTCCGTTGGCTAGTGGGCCCTCCCGAAGGCAACTCTTTTTCTGCTTGGGCTTTCCTGGTTGCTCCAGACGTGCCCTGACTTACCCTTGCTGGGTGAGTCCCTCAGACCTTGCTGGTCTGCATCAACGTCCTTTCTTTGTTTCCACGTGACTTGCCGTTGCCAAGGCTTGTTGGGTCCAATCCGGTCGCCGACACCTCAGCAATCGACAGACGTCGTGGAACAGCTCGAATCCAGCTCCTGGTTGTCGTCGACGCCTCCTGGACCTCGTGGCTGAAGAGTCAAGACGACCGTCAACCTACCTGAAGCACCCGACATCGGTGGGCATCTGCTCATTGCCTTCCTGGTCACTGGCTAGTGACCCAGACTCTGTCCCCTCTGATTTCAGGTTCTTCAGATCTTCGATCCACCCTTGGATCCACCCGGACACTTTCGACTTGGTCGCCAGCAGCCTGCTGCAGCAGATCGCCATTGAAAACGACGACGAAACCCGACGCCAAAAGACACCTATGCACCCGGCTTCCCTGGGTGAGGTAACTCGAGTACTCCGGTGCTCCCACGGGTATTGACTCTAGAACTGCCTAGTTCTAAAGGGATTTGCTCCAAGTCCTCCTCTAAGTGTCCTTTCCTTTTAAAAATCCAACCGCGACTTTCCCCATAGAAGTTAACGGTGGCTCGCGGCTGTGTTCTCACACTGCACGCGTCCCCCGTGGGTCCCCTGTGTCACTACCTTGGGTGGTTCCTTGGGGTCCAAGCACTTCTACAGGGTCTAGGCCTTGTGTCTAGCTCAGTCATGGTTCTTATACCACTTTATTGGTATATGGTTTGGTACGCCCCTAGGGCTCAAACGTGTATTTGTGCTATTACTGTTGATAACTGACTTGTAACTTATGTACTTCGAACTCTAGCCTCATAAAGAGACTAGAGGGGTGTGTTTAAGACTAAATACATATATTTTCTATATATACCTGGTGTGGTCCTCTTTCATTTGGTCACTCAAGAGATTATAGACTGGTAAAACAAGCTGCTTTACATTCCTTCAAGACTTAGCCTGAAGGCTGCTCTCCATAGCTACCACTAGGATAGCTTTTAATAAAGGTTGTCTTTAACCTATCTCCAATAAGGGGTTGTTTGGACTGGTGCAAGGTGCCCACTATAATTAGTGGACAGCATATACCAGGCCAACTTCTCACACCCAGGCTGATGAGCTGATCTACAGTTTAGGGGTTGCCCAGTATCTCAGTACCTTTGATCTTACATCAGGGTACTGGCAGATCGCCCTAAGAGAGGGAGCAAATGAGAGGTCAACCTTCTCCAATCCAGAGGGCCACTATCAGTTTAGGGTGATGCCCTTTCCAGAGGCTGGTGAACCAGTTCCTTGCTGGTATACAGGCCTTCTCTCCTGCTTATCTGGATGACATAGCTGTCTTCAGCAACAGCTGGAAGGACCACCCTTTTCACCTCCAGGAAGTGCTTCAGGCTCTGCAACAGGCAGGCCAGACTATCAAGGCAAGTAAGTGCCAGATAGGGCAGGGGTCTGTGGTGTACTTGGGTCACCTGGTGGGCAGGGGGAAGGTGCAGCCCCTTCGGGCCAAGATAGAAACCATCTTGGCCTGACTGCCCCCCTAAACCCAGAATGAGGTTAGAGCATTTTTGGGTATCACTGGGTACTATAAGAGGTTTGTCAAGAGATATGGCACCATTGTTGCCCCCGTGACTAATCTGACTTTGAAGAAGCAGCCCAGGAATGTGATTTGGACAGAGGCATGCTAAACTGCATTTGACTCCCTTAAATCGGGCATGTGCACAGATCCTGTGCTCAAAGGCCCATGACTTCTCCAAGGATGTTATCGTTCAGACAGAAGCCTCACAGCATGGCACAGGGGCAGTAGTATCCCAACTTAATTAGAAGGGCCTAGACCAACCTGTAGCCTTCATGTCCAGGAGGTTACTCTCCAGGGAACAGAGGTGTAGTGCTATTGAGAGAGAAGCTTTTGCTGTGGTCTGGGCACTGAAGAAGGTGAGGCCATGCTTGTTTGGCACTCACTTTATGATTCAGACTGACCACAGGCCCCTCAGGTGGCTCATGCAAATGAGGGGTGAGAATCCAAAACTGTCAAGGTAGTCCATTTCCCTACAGGGTATGGACTTCAGGGTGGAACACAGACCTGGGGTAGGCCACGCCAAAGCTGATGGTCTATCTAGGTTTTTCCGCCTTAGTGATGAGATCTCCCTAGAGGTTGGGTAGATCTCACTCTCAGCTGGGGGACACATGGGTGAGACCTGTCAGCCTTAGGGTGGGCTTCCCCAGACTTTTTGCCTTTTACCTCCTGTATTTGCTGATTCTTTTTGTTGGGCTTAGGACTCTGAACACTTTACCACTGCTAACCAGTGCTAAAGTGCATGTGCTTCTCCCCTAAACACGGTGACGTTGGTGTATACCTGAGTGACATATTTGATGTACTGGTAAATCCCTTGTAAAGCGATATACCATATACATAGGGCCTGTACTTCAAATGCTAGTTGTGCACCTGTAGCACTAACCCATATACGTCACCCATATAAGTAGCCTTTCAAACCTGTCTGTGCCTGAGTGTGCAGTTTACTGCCACTTCAACTTGGCATTTAAAACTACTTTGCCAAGCCACTAACTCCCCTTTTATTACATATAAGTCACCCCTAAGGTAGGCCCTAAGTAACCGTAAGGGCAGGGTGCTATGTAAGTAAAATGTAGGACATGTACCTTTATGTTTTACATGTCCTGGTAGTGACAAACAATCTATTTAGTTTTTCACTACTGTGAGGCCTACTCCTCTCATAGACTAGCATTAGGAATTCCTTAATACACTTTTAAGCTGTAATTCTTGATCAGAGAGGAGTAGCTTTTTCACGATTCATATGTTTGGAATGGTAATTTCTCCTTACTGGTGAAGTTGGATTTAACATTACTGTTTTAGAAATGGCACTTTTAAAAAGTGAACATTTCTCTGCACTTACTGCTCTGTGTGCCTGACAGCATGTCTCCAATACACGTCCCGGTGGGTGACAACTACACTTTGTGCATTCCCTCTAGGCAGCCACAACAAAGGAAGGATAGGTGTGTCTGCGTACTCATCTACATACCTCTGCATTCTGATGGCCTTGCCTGGGCAGGATGGAAGAGAAGGGCTAACACTTCACTGGAATAGGCAGTGTCCTGTCCCCAAACAAAGGACTGATTACCCCCACAGATAGCCTGTCAGACAGGACTGTGTTGAAAGGGATACTTGTGCACTTCAGAGAGCTGCTTTGTAGTCACCCCCATATCAAAGGCACTTTTGGGTATAAGTACTGGGACTCTGACCCCCTAAAATAAGACAGTACTGGACCTGTAACTGAAGCTCTGCCAGAAAAACTGCTGTGCTGCTTAAAGGACTCAACTGGTTTGCTGCTTTTCTGTTTGTTGCCCTGCAGCCTGCTGCTCTCTGACTGCTGAAGGAGAGCTGGACTCTGCCTTCACTCCACGTGATCTCCAAGGACTTGTTGGCTTTCCTCCTGTGGCTTGAGACTCAGTGATATCAAAGTCTCTACTCTCACTCCTATGCCTGGACCACTGGAAGTAGCCCTTATACTTGCAACATGGATTTCAACGCATCTCCTGTCTGTGTGTAGCAGAACCGGCACATCGACCCGTTGCGGGTGTAAAATCGGCACATCGGAACCAGCGCTTTACCTCAGGAGATCATGCATCGGACAGCATATCGCCGCTGCAGCAGCTTGGGGAGATCGACTCATCCCCCCAACTGCGTGGCAGAAACCTTTTGCATCGCTCGTTGCCTCTAGACTCCTTGCACCCATCTTTGGAACTGACCAATCGCCTTCACTGCATGGAGAAGATTGATGCATCTCGCTGTTTGCGACCAGGAAAGGTACTTTGTTCACCGGGGTCTTTGTGGGTCCTGTGGCTGTTCCATCGCAGTTGGCCCGAACTTTGACTTTGTCCCAGTCCAGCACGGCCTAAAGTAATCTTTTTTTGCTTCTAAGCGCTTTACTGTATTTATTCCTTTAAAATTCAAAATCTCCACTTCTATACATTGGAATTTTGTTGTTATTTTTGGTCTTGTTTTGTTCAGAATATAATATTTTTTTTCTAAACCTGTGTGGGCTCTTTTTGTGGCATATCCATTGTGTTACTGTGTGTATTGCACAAATACTTTACACATTGCCTCTTTAGCTAAGCCTGGCTGCTCTGTGCCAAGCTACCAGAGGGTGAGCACAGGTTATCTTTTAGTGTGTTCTTAGCTTACCCTGACTAGAGTGGTGGTTCCTGCCTAGCCTGGGTGCATACCTCAGCCAACCAGGAATCCCATTTTTAACACTGATTTAATGGGGAAATCTGATTTTTGAAATGGCTGTTGGCCCTAACAATATGATTTCTGTTTTTTCCGGGTTGCATTGTAGTTGGCTTTCTTTGAACCAACCTAAGACTACTCTCATGCAATTTAGCGTTGATGGCGCTCAGTGTGACAGTCTCTGTTGGTGCCCCCTCCACATACACACATTAAATTATGCATTTCTGCCATCAATGCTGTTCATCCTTCCACTTTTGTGCACCCGCTTCTCTTTCCATAGATTCATAATTTCAACTGGCCCTAATGTGACCAATGATTTGTCTTCAGAGCTCTTAATCGTGTGGTCAGTACGTGCTCAATTTGGTCACCCTAACAAGGGGGAGTGGAAATGGGATGGATGACAGAGTGCAGGGCGTGGAGGGAACATGCTGGGAGGGAGTTAGAGATGGGTGAGTCCTCAAAGGCTTGAACATAACTACAGCCAGATACATGTCTTTGGCTTACCTCTGGGTCCTCTTGGACCCTTGAGCTCAAAACAAGCCGAATCTGGGCCATCTCTTACGCTAAATATGAAAAAAGCAGCAAAACGTCATCCCCTCCAGGCTCCAACTATGGGGTATATTCACAATAACGTGCGCTATACATCTCCAAAAAATGTTAACGCAACTTCACACATTGCAGTCTATCGTGGGAAAATAACCCCATGTTAACGTGGAATTCACAACACGGCGGTACCATGCGATAGTCTCCCGAAAACGCGGACAATGTCCGCGATACAACAACCGCAACGGTGATAAAAACCGAAACCCCAACGCAAAAAAACATGCGATGGGCCAAACCGCGATGAGGAAATCAGTGATAAGCAGCGCCAGGCCTGCAATACACACACAGCAGGTGGGAAAATCACTACAAAAGTAGAAAAAACACACAAGCACAAAATAACCAACACCGAAGCACCATGGAGGCATCCGGAGCAGGCGCAGAGGATGAGTGGAACCCCACAAGCACCCCGGACGACCAGCCTGGGACCTCGGGGACAGGGAAGGGCAAGGACAAGAAGAAGAGGAAGAGGCGGTTCGGTCCGCAGGAGAATAGGATCCTGGTCACGGAGGTGATGGAACACCATCAAGAACTGTTCGTCACCTCCAACGTGTCATTGGGCACCAAAAATGGAATATGGCGGTCCATCGTGGACAAAGTGAATGCCGTCGGAGAGCACAAGAGGTCAATGGACGAGGTCAAGAGGCGATGGATTGACATCAAGCACAAAACCAAGGAGAAACTCGCAGGCAACCAGAAGGCAGCAATGCAGACTGGAGGTGGGAGCCCAGCACCACAGCTGGAGCTGGATGACATGGAGGAGCTGGTGTCGACAGTCATCAGTGTGGAGACCGTGGCAGGACACTGCTCGACATGACACAACACAACAGCAACAGGGTGAGTAACCACCAGGTACTTGGGGGACGGGGGGAGATGGCCACAATGGCACACATGCACAATCAAGTAGAGCACAGTGCACACCCACAATGACTCTGGATCATGGCCCTGATCTACAGACTGTCACAATGTACATTGCCATGCTGTCTGAATGTGAACATGTACCATGCGGCTACATACATGTGGACACATTGTAATACAGCATCTCCCCTTCACATTGCAGAGGCACCGTCAACACCTCCTGCAGAGCAGTCCCAGCCACTCTTCACTGATGACGAGGAGGACACCCCCAGCATCGACACCGAAGCCCTCCAAGACATCATTGAACTCATCTGCCAATCACCTCCAGGATCAGGGCAGCCCAGCTGCATCGAGGAGACCCCACCCACTCCACAAACCACCCAACAGGAGGCAGCCACAACCCCGGCTGTCTCCCAGGACCCCCACGAACAACACATGGCCAACGCCATGTGTTGGAGGGCCAGAGGGAGATGGCTGAGCAGGTGCGGGTGGGGTTCGACCTCATGGCTACCAAACTTGACGCCATCCATGGGTGTCTAAGTCCCATCAGGGACCACCTCCAGTCCCTAACGGACACCCACAGGCCGCTCCATGGTCTCCAACGAGCCCTGGCTGACATCGCTGGAGTCATGACTCGGAGACAAGAACACCTGTCCGCTCAGAGTGGCTCCAGCGATCTCAGCCGTGAGCTGGCACACATGCGGAGGCTCATGGAGGACATGGTGCGGATGGAGGCGGAAAGCATGGCAGCCACCGCTGCACATCAGCAAAATGTAGCTGGGATCTACCATGCCCTGCAGATCCTCATCATGGCATTGCTGCCACAAGGCGTGGCGCAGATGAATGCTGCTGCTCCTACACCATCCACATCTCCGCCCCCTGGTGTGTCAGTGCCTCACAGTGCGGCAGACATTTCCACTCCGGCACCTGATGTGTCACTGCCACACAGTGCGGTCGACAATCCACCTCCGGCCCCTGATGTGTCAGTGGCACACAGTGCCGCAGCCGGAACTGCACCACCCACAGGTGAGGCAGAGCACACATCCGAGGACGTGGATGGGATTGAGATCAGAAGGAGGCACTTGCATTCATTTCCGCCACCTGGCCTGTTGCTGCTTGGTGCCGCACATGGCCCCATGACCTTCCACTGACCCCCGATACACTCTGCTGCACTCACCTTGGACCGCGACATGGACTGCCATATCCTGTTTGGTGACCAATGACACGGCGGACTGTACTCTTCCTCCTCCGCTGTACTTGTCATTCCCCGATGGACTCTGGCTGGCCCTCCACGGGCCCATATTGTGAAGTGGGGTTGGCATGGCCCTGTACTGCTCCAGCTGCAAAACTCCACTGGATGTGCATTAAACATTCAGAAACGCACTGCTGTGTCATGTCTTTCATCATTCAAGTATGAATGTGTGGATGAATGTAGGGTCAGTGATTCCCCTAACGTCAATGATGCTCATCTAGTGGGATTCCAGTCACAGTGTGCTACATTGCCGATTGCGTTCTGGGTGCCGTAGACACTACAACAGGGACACACGCATTAGTCACTTCCTTGTCCGGACATGGACTGAACCACGCCCAGAGCCCCCGAGTCATTGTTGCAAGCCCTGCGATGGTCCGGCGTACGCCAGGCCAGACCACTCTGCTTACGCTCCGAGGGGGGGCCACATAGCTACATGTCGCAGGTTTACACGCTAGTGGTCTGCAGGTGACTGGTCTAGTTGTCAGCATGTCACGGCCACTCCCTGAGGGCAGGTTTGCACACACACCACACCCATCCGGCACAGGCGTCACAGGCCATGTGACCCCGCCAATATAAGGGTCCGACAACGTCACATTCCCCACTGCCGGAGGTGACTGGATGACGGCCGTTCCACGATTCTCAATCATAAAGGGCCCATGAGTTGTTGCGCACAGGGTTAGTCGCACCCGAAGCCATGCGGCCATCATGGGCCTACCACCACGTGGCGCTGACTGGGGTTGCACAGGGTTAGTGGCACCCAAAGCCTTGCGGCCGTCACGGGCCTACCACCACATGGCGCTGACTGGGGTTGCACATGGTTAGTGGCACCGAAATTGCTGAGCGGGTGTGCAGCCTGCGATGATGATGTGTGCACTGATGTGGTCTCTGCCATTGATGCCTCAGGACTCAGCGTCATGTGTGGGACCTGCTGGGCCGCGGTGCGGGTCCGCATGATGTGGAGCATGCCATGGTGGCGGGACCGGGGCCTGGAGCTTGCACGGGCATGTGGTGTGCCCACTGGTGGACACACCGTTGGCGGCAGGTGAGCAGTGGGGCCTGGGTGCGCAAGGGCGGACAGCCAACGCTGGCCGGCGGGAGGGGGTAGGGTGCGGCTGCATGTGTGCGCAGGGACGGACAGGCGTTGTTGCCGTGTGCAGTGAGATGGACTCTGCCATGATTGACTCTGGCCTCGATTACAGATTGCAGACCTGGTGGCTTGCAGTGTATACCGGCGCGTGGTTGGAGACACACCGGTGGCAGCAGGTGAGCAGTGGTGCCTGGGTGCGTGGGGCGGCAGTGTCCCTCCCTCTCTCTCTCGCTCTCTCTCCCTTCCTTTCCTTCTCTCTCTCTCTCTCCCTTCCTTTCCATCTCTCTCTCTCTCTCTCTCTCCCTTCCTTTCCTTCTCTCTCTCTCTCTCTCTCTCCCTTCCTTTCCTTCTCTCTCTCTCTCTCTCTCTCCCTTCCTTTCCTTCCTTCTCTCTCTCTCTCTCCCTTCCTTTCCTTCTCTCTCTCTCTCCCTTCCTTTCCTTCTCTCTCTCTCCCTTTCTTTCTTTCTTTCTCTCTCTGCCTTTCTTTAATTCTCTGTTTCTCTGTGTCTCGCTCCTTTGATGTGCGCATGACACACGTTCTGATTTTGTGCTTTATTTTCCAGGCTGTGACATCAAGATTGTCCCGGACGGACCCGACAGGAGTCTTCCGCATTGGTGTTTTGTGTTGTATTTCAATAAAGTTTTTGGTTGTTACTTCAATGATGAGTGACTGTTTCTCATTCTTCTGACCACACATGTGTTTCTTTTTGTCATTGTGCGACATCATGCGCTTTTTGTGGCTCTTGTGTCGTGCACGGTATGTGTTTGGTCGGGGGGGGACCTGGGAGTGGTGGCGGTGGATGTTGTGGCCCTCTTGGGTCTCCGAGCTGCATGATCATTGGCTCCATGGCATCTGTGGGTCTTCCGATGTGGCTCTGGGCTGGGCTCCCTTTTGTACTGCAGGTAGTAGTCCTGCTTTACACCAGCAGAAGGCAGGTGTTAAATCCCTGCTCTACCGCGGCTTATCGCCTGTTTTTGGTTCGCATCGCAGATCTGGCAGTTCGTTGTGAAAGTGGTGTAGTGGTGTTTTTGTGTGTTTTTGCACGGGAACGCCTACTCTGCATCTCATTAGGGTTAGTTGGTGGTGTCACCATTTTGCGGCAGTTATCGCGGGAATACTGGCGATGTCTGCAGTTTGCACACGCTTGTGAATGGGGCGTTAAATCTATCTCCACTTTTGATGCGTTAAGGTGGCAATAACTCAGCGATAAGTCCTTGTGAATATGCCCCTATGTCTCCCCAATGCAGCAGGTTGTATGAGCTATTGTTTGGAAGTTAACGATCGTGGCAGTGATAACGCCAAGTCACACGCAGGTGATCACAAGAAGGAAGAGATGTGGCCTTGTGGCTTGAGTTGCTGACTTTGGAACTAGGGAACCAGGTCCATATTCTGACCTCAGTTCAAGAACCTGTGATTTTGGGCACATCTCTTAATGTCATCAAGCAAGATTGCACAGGGAAAACCATATCTGGTCAAAATCACACAATGCATCAAAGAGGAGCAGAAAAGCATGCTATGAGTGTAATTGTTATTATTATTGATAATTGTGACATGAAGTCAGTGGTGTAGCCATTGTGTCATGGGCCCTAATGCACCTGCTGCACCAATGAAAGCTACGCCCCTGCCTGAAGCGTGTGGTTGCAGGCAGACCAGACACCTCATGTCATCATTTCTTGGAAGAGCAGGGGCACAACATATGTCTTCATAAGATTAAGACCTGCTGCTGAGACTTCCTAGTTACAAGGCAGTTACAAGTAGTTAAGTTTGAGATTAAAAGCCTGTTCTTTGCCTTTCCATAGCTTTTTACTTATTTGCATTCTACGGGTTACTCACCTCCCCCTTGGACTCGCAGTCATAAGTGTCATGAGTGGCACACTGACAACATTGAGCCCTATCACCACAGAGGAAACCACAGCAATCATGAAGACCATCCACTCCGGGGCCCCATCGGAACCCATGCCCCACCACACCTTCGATAAAGGTCTCACCCCCCCATTCTCAATACCTTCCTCTACACAGCCACATTCCCGGAAGCCTGGAAGCACACAACTGTCAACTTGCGCCTGAAGAAGCCCACGGCAGACCCATCCAACCTCTCAAACTACTGACCAATCTCCATCCTTCCTTACCTGGCCAAGGTTCTAGAGAAAGCCATCACAAGCACCTCGCCAACCACCTCTTGTCATTACTGTTTCTTTACTGTCCCTCATATCAGGTTTTTCCTTGTGGCAAGGGACAGGGAAAAAAAGCCATTACACCATCTACTCTAAATAGGACAGATGGTGTAATGTACTTCCTCCGACGGCTTCCTACTACATGAGGTTGTAGGAGGAAGAATTCTGTTGAGAGAGCCAATGGAGTCTCTGTCGGCAGATTACTTAAGGTCGACCCGTCGCTAAATAAAGCCACTTATAGGTGCAACGGAGTACACTGTCTACCAAACTCTAAATCGGGCACTAGTGTCCTCTGGGTACCTAGAAATGTATCTTTACATGCTATTGCTTAGAAGCTAATGATCATTGCAGTGGTAATGCTAAATGGCGTGTGCTTCAGAGTGTATGCGCAAATGGCACCCCCCATGCTTGGTGCCTGGTGCGGTGGCCCCAAAGCCGGTGCTTCATCCTGCTTAGAAGAGCCATTACTGTGAGAACCTTTGAGGTAGAAAATATTCTATTCTAAGCTTCTTGGTGCTTGGCTTATGTTGTGTTCTATACGTGCCTTTGGCTGGCGAGCTCCTCCTCCCTGTATGGTACTACTGAATTTTCTCTTTTGTTTACCACCATATTCCGTTTCACCTTTACAAACGCCGGGGCTGCGAACACAGAACATTAGCTACGTGCTGTGATTTGGACTCATTTTTACATCCCAGCAATATTCATTCTTCCTTGATAAGAAGTAGTGCTTCGATCCTATTCTGCACTGTGAAGTAATCAAACGTTTGCATGTAGCTCAAAATAAAACCCTAAATAAATAAACTGGTCAAACAATGCAATCAGTCCCCAGAATATTTTAATTTAAATTCCATTACCTTTTCATTTTTCCCTTGAATTTAGGGTCCCACTTATCTTTACGCCCTAGTCGACCAAATAGTTTGCGCCACTGGCCAGTCTGTAAATATTTGGAACTCTGCAAATCCGCTAATTGAAGCAATTGATTTTTGCTTGAAAAGAGTTGCAATCTCATAATTCATTACAGTCTAAATAAACATCACCCAGGCACAATAGGGCTATTTGTAACCTCTGGTGATGTATTAACAATTAGAAGGCATTTGAGTGCATATTTTAAAAGGTGCCACATTAACCAGGACCTGCGGGAAAAAAAGGAACAACAAAGACATTGGCCTCCAGCTTCCATCTTTCTGTTTCCCCTGCATTTTCGAGCCTGTGCATCAAACGCTGCCAGCCTCCGTGAGTGATAAATGTAACTGTATAAAAATTACTTATTACAAGCTGTCATGTCACTTGGCTCCGCACTGTAGGCTCGAGGCGTTGTGGATAATGCCACCTGTACGGCATCCGGAGCAGCATTAAAATAAAATGCCTTCCGTCAGAATGGAAAACCTAATTTACCTTTTCATAATGCTGCTTTTCGGAGCGCACTCTGAGCGGGCATGTTGCTGTCAGTTCTACCGCTGTAGTAAGTAACCTTTTTAATTCACAGCTGTCGCCTCATGTTCCTGCTCCCTTCCATCAGCCAGTCACATAGAGGGGTGTTTGTGGTCCCCCGTGGGGCACCTGAGCGCGCGGTATGCTGCTGCTTTGTGAGGGGTGTTCTGAGCAGAGAGAAGATACTACTGTAGAACCATAGAGAAGCAGCTAAGGCGAAGGAGCGTCGCCCCACTGCTTTTTAGCAGTGCAAAAAAGGAAAAATAAAATGATAACACAATTCTATTATCTTTTTTTTCCTGTGCTGAAGCCAGTTTTGGGGCGGGGCTTGGCTGTCGTCATAGCCAGCAGGGGGAGGAATGCTTGGTGCACTCAAGTGCGCATGATGGTTTGGCCGGTTATTTTGGGCCGGCCAAACTGTCATGTGCACTTAGCATGTTCTCCACCTGGCTGTATTGCACAGCCTGGGTGGAGGACATGCACAGGCTTTCAGGCCCTGCCTGAGTGCAGAACCAGGCTGTTCAGACCAATTACGACGCTGCTGTCATGCTGGTGACAGCAGCTTTTTGATTGGCTAGGGGAGTCTGGGAGCCTATGTGATTCCGTGCTGCCAGGAAGAAAAGAGGATGGAGGAGAGGTGGTGGCTGGCCGACAGGTAGGTAATATTTTCTTGTTCTTTTTTTTTTAAAGCCCCTCCACCCCCACCCCACTACTGCCCTAGAACAGCCCCCACTGTAGAGAAGGTAGCTTTAGAAACAGACTCCCACCTGCGATAGAATCATTGACCCCATCCCCAGGACTCAGAACAAAGGAGAGGAGCCTTTGCAGGCCAGGCACATAGCCCTGTCCCTGTGACCATATCTTGGGGGGCGGGTTCCCTTGACTGCCAGCACAAGCAGGGGAGAGGAGAGACCAAGAGAGCATTGTTCCCATCTGAGGTGTGAGCCCAGCAAGAGTATTGCCGGCTCCTGAGTAGCCAGCTGGGGCCCCAGAGCCATGGGGCTCCCACCCCATGGCCCCCAACGACCCTAAGGCTGTGGGTGCCCTGGGTAAAACGGGGCACCTGGGATATCAAAAGAAAAATAGGACAAAAGTACACAGGGCATGAGGCTGCACTGAGAAAAACAAAGCAGCAGAGCAGCTCATTACCTATTCGTGAAATCAGGCATGGAGAGCTCCGTAATCCCTCGTGAAGGGATCGAGTTTACATATTTATGTGGATGTGCTACCCCAAGAGGAGGTACAAGCATCACCAATGTATTTCAGTCATGTTGTGGGGGACTGCAGGAGGTGCAGCAACCCCCAGGCCCCTCCCCCGATGACCCTTAAAATTCCCCATAAGTCTCAGGGCATAGTACATTTATAACCCCCAGGAAAGGTTATAATGAACCTAAGTACTCTTTAGGTGGAACTTTTGTTCTTGAGTTCTAGAATGAGGGAACCCTGTTCGGTTGGACCTATGGTCATATTATGTGGCCTGTAAAAATTTAAGAAAAGCTATGAAACACGTTCCTATTTAAAAATGCTTTAATGATAGTACTGCTTGTGAACAGTGAGCTGCACCCACATCACGCCACACCTAAAGGAACTTCACTATCTCTCCACACATAAACACATCCAAAACAATACACATTATAGGCCCTGCTTACCTCAACAGGTGCATACACTTCCACCAAACTTCCAGGCACCACCACTCAGCCGAACTCTCACTAGCACATGTACCCTACATACACAAAATCCGAGCAGGTCACGCCTTCTTCTACATCTCCCCCAAAGCATGAAACAACCTCCCACAGCACATCAGAGTCTCCTCATTGCTTCTTGAGTTCTGCTATATTTTTAATGGTTTGTACCATAAGTCACTATTCTAAGACCCATTGAGGGTTCAATTCACAAGACTTTTGCACATCTAAATACATTTTCAGCATACAAAAGGGGCATTTGAAATTCTAAATTCAACATTCTTATTCACAGAATCCAAATACAGTATAAATAGTTGTACAGTGAACTGATGATGATGAAAATACAACTGTACGATTAGTTTAGTGCTAATAGTAGGAAAGGAGGAAGGAGGTGGGATAATAACTCATGGAGCACACACAAGCTCATAGGTTTGTGGGTATTCTCAAGCAATTTGCATGACCCTTAGCACTCTGGGATAAGTTGTATTGTTGCTCCTAAAGTGTTTCTAAGCTGGTTGATGTTTGGTAACAGGAGTTGGTAGTGCTTCCATGATAGTAACAGATATGTGTTGCAAGTCATCCTCTACCCTGGGCACCCCCATTTTGTGCTGACTGGTACTGGTGGTAACTGACTCTCCCTGGGCTCTGTCTAACCAGGCCCAGGGCCTGTGCTATGCTGAAAACACACGAAAAATACAGTGAAAACACCTACACACACTAAGGTACACTATGGGTTAGGGTGCCCCTATCATTGGCATGACCTCCCCTATAAGGCCCTGGTACATAATAGGGCAGGGGGATTAAAACAACCTCTAAGTCCCTAGCATATAATAGGGCATGGCAGTTTAGAGGCCAGCAGCCCTTTCTGCACTTACATGCGTGCACTGCTGAGAGCCTGAGGTCAGTTTAAAAGAGGACCTGTGTTGCAGGACTGCTTTTAAAATGTAAATTGTGCCCAAACTTGACTTTGGTGTTTGGGGCACTTACAAATTGACAAACTATAATATTTTGGCATATTAGGTACCCCCAGGGTCTTCCCTAGGTGTCCGAGGGGTGGGGGGCAGGTACTTATAAGGAGGGCCTTATAAAATAGGTTTTACATGCCTTGGGGACATATTAGGTACCCCCAGGGTCTTCCCTAGGTGTCCCAGTGGTGGGGGGCAGGTACTTATAAGGAGGGCCCTTATAAAAGAGGTTTTACATGCCTTGGGGACAGAGAAATGGCACATTTCACTTACCTCATTGTAGTAAAGTCCTTCCCAAAATCAACTTTTGTCCTAGGATAACTGTAGAGTGAGGATCTACAATATGTTTACATATTCAGCACCCCTAAAGTCTCCCCTAGGTGTTCCAGAGGTGTGGGGGTTCTGTAGAAAAAGTCAGGGCCCTTATAAAGGATGTGTTATAAGCCCAGGTATTGGAGAAATTGCCCAGTTCATGTTCCCCATTCTATATCCCCAGCCACATAGGTTAATATGGCAATAAGAGATTAATTAATAACTAATGCTAGGGATTGCGGAAAAATATCATTCAAAGACCTAGGAGAATGGTATATATAAATCCAACAATATGCTATTGTTGAATTTATCCTAAAATGTACAGAAAAGAAGTTATAAGACTTTCTTGCCTGTAAGCCAAGATTCAGCCTTCCAATGGTCTGCCCTGATTGGTCAGACTTAAGTGGATTAGCCAAGCTGCTTTAATGAAGTGATAAGTGGCACCTGGGGTGAGGCGCCATCTGGGAGAAGAGGGTTCTGTTGCACAGGAATGCCAGGGCAAGGGGTCATAAACCATGAGCTTCAAAGGAAGAATGGAGACAGGCAGTAGAAGCCAGGTCCATCTACACCCATGCCCTCTGATGGCAGGCTTAAGGAAGGAATGTGCAGATGCCAGGGGGAGGGAGACTAAGGAGATGAGCCATCCTGGAGGTTGGTTTAGCTAGCTCTTGCCTCTCTGCCGAGAGTTGACCATACTAAATTTTGAAAGAATAGTGCTATCTGGGAGACCATTGTGCCACTCTTTGGAGGAAATGGTCATGCTCTGGGGTGTTGCCCTGCACCTCATTGGACAGGAGTGCTCTCCTGTTTGACCCCAGAGAACACTGAAGAAGTATCTGAGAGGTGCAGAGCCTCTCAGATCTGCTGCTTGAAACAAGAAGAAGAAGAAGGGTCCATGCAGGAAGTTTTATTTGCACCAACCAGGCCCTGCATTCTGACTGTCTGCGCCTGCTGCACAATCTGGAGCTACAGCCCTGTGTACCAAACTTGCTTCAAAAGGACTAAAGAGTGGACTCCCTGCAAGCTACAGGTTAACAGAGCTCACCTGGAGCATCACCACAAAGAATCCCCAGCCTGGAGTGCTTCCAGTGGGTTTGTAAGGGTTTTGTCCAAGTGGATTGTGGGAACTAATGTCCCAAACTTTCAAGGACCATCTTGGAGCTTCAAGACCCTTGGAGTAAGTTTTGGACACTTTGAGACTGTGAAAGGCAGCGAGTCTTCTAAGACCCTCAATGCTGCCCGGTGCAGGGTTCCACCTCTAATTCACTTTGGGTTCGCTATCAAAATAATGAGGCAAGCGCTGGAAACTGGAAGACAAGAAAAAGGTTTATTTCTCATGAGGAGATCACGTCAACTGCAGACACCGGGATGTCTGAGGGAAGTGTTCTGCTGATACTCCTTTGGCTCTTCCTTTTATACAGGTTTTATACATGGTTACACAAGCTTGGGGTCCCCGCCCCGGGCAGGTTGTCACACAAGCCCAACAGTAATTCTCTTCCCACCCAGGTCAAACAGACAATCTTATCTTGCAGCTGGACCTTGCTTCAGGGTCTAAAACATGTGAGACCGGCCAGATCTAAGAGTCCGTTCTGTTGATAAAAACAGGTCCCATTGTTGGTAACAACAAGTCTTGCTGTTTGCAGTGCAATAAATCATGTTGCAAGAGTGTTTTTGGTGTTTGGAACCTGTTTGTGTAACTAGGTGCAGTGAGGGGTAGAGTGTCCAAAGGTTTGCCTGAAAACAGAGATGAGAGGAAAAACGAGTTTGTGGCAGCAAGTGGCGCTGAGGTTTGTTGTGGCAATAGAGTTTATAGCCCCCAGCACACATACCAGGTCGGTCAGAGGGTCAGAGGGATGCTAGTAAGGGCAGGGTGAAACAAAGGTGACCAACAGAGTACAAAATGGCTGTGATAGATTAAAATGACTGCAACTTATGTGCACATAGAATTCCACCAGACAAGATGGCGCAGGTAATGTTCATGATTATCGTTTTACTTTTAACAGTGGCCCCTTTGAACATAACTAGCCAGCTTGTCAGTCTATTTCGATCTCCATAATGTCCCGTATCTCTTGATCATACATTACTCTCATTTTTGTTAGCTGAGTGTCCATAGTCTTAGGGTGCAAGGTAGTTATGCAAAGAGAACACAAAGGTGGTATACAGTGTATACCCAAACAACAACCACATATTGTCAATACTGGGACCAAGAGAATCATTGATATTTTCCAACCCCACTCCTTCAAGATGCCCCAAAGCCAACTTCCAATTGTCCAAGTCTCTGATCCTTGATGAATTTCTGAAGTTAGTCTATGGAGATGTTCGATTGCTTCATAGACAGAAGGTGAATTATCAGGAATGTATACACAGCAGCTGGCACCGATGATGCGGCATGCTCCTCCACGGTCCGCTAGTACCACGTCCAGGACCATGCGATTTTGCAGGGTAACCAGACGGATCGCTTGGAGCTCAGCAGTGTTGTTGGTGAGGATGCCAGCAGTGACGTTCAGGGCGGTCTCTACCGCTTGGGACAGATGTCTGATGGCTCGGCTGTTTGCCATCGGACCCCATAGCGGGACGAGCCCTTTTGCTGCGTCGAGGAACTGTGATGAGGCAGAGTCTGCTTGATCAATGTCTTTAGAACGCTTTTCTCGATGATGCTCTGCAGGGGCTGTGTAGGTTGGTGGCAAAACAAAGGCGATGTAGCACGTGCCCCCCAGTTTCTTGGGAGCCAGGTGTAGGCTTTGGTTCCACAAACAAAGTACATATTGGGTGATGCAACAAGCGCTGGGGGTTGGCAGTGTTCAAAGTCCTCACAATGCTACAGGTGCTGTGACCCACATTCTTAGTCCCACGGCCTTCAATGCATACAAGGCCAGAGACGTTCACCACAGATAGGGCCACAGTCAGTGTTGCAGCAGTTCTTTTCTTCAGGTAGGAAAATGTGGCTCTGTTAGGATTATTGAACACTTGCATTTCCACTCGTTCTTTGGAGGGGACATTAATCTGGAATGTCGCATTGAAGGTGTGAGGGCAGAAGGGGGCGGCTGTCCTTCCTGTTTTGTTTTGCCAGAACTCGTTGTAGAACTGGGCGATTGTTCCGTCGGAAGTGGCATTGTCTTTGTAACTTTCTTGTAGGAGCATCATCCAGGCAAGGCAAGATCCGTGAATAGAAAAGGGCGAAGGGATGAAAGGGATGGAATGTTCAGTGGCATGTGGTAACAGCCCACAGACCCAACAGTTGGTAGCATTGGTGGCAAGATTGTGTTAGGACAGACAATGCACATCCTTCCCTCTCGTGCGTGTAGAGGAAGAATGGTTTGGAGTAATCCGGGGTTCCTAGGACAGGCGCTGAACAAAGGGCATTGCGTAGTTCTTTAAAGGCTGACTGGCATTCGGGGGTCCAGGGGAGAGGTGAGGGGATGTCTTTAGCTAGGAGGGAGAGAAGGGGTTTGACAATGAGGCTAAAGTTCGGTAACCACTGTCGGCAAAATGAAGTGAGACCTATCAAAGAGCGGACTTGTTTCTGATCTTTGGGGACAGGGGTGTCTAGAATTGTCTGGATCCTGTCAGGCGTGAGTTTCCTCCCTTCTTTGGATAAAAGGTGACCCAAATAGGTCACTTGTGATTTACAGAACTGCAATTTCTTTCGGGAGACCTTGTGACCATTCTCAGCAAGAAAATGGAGTAGTTTGATGGTGGCTGTGACGGTTGTTGGTATGGTGTCCGCTGCTAGAAGGATGTCGTCTACATATTGTATTAGTGCCACTCCATCTGGCAATTGTATGGCGTCCAACTGTCTTTTAAGCGCCTGGCTATAGATGCTTGGGCTCTCAGTGTACCCCTGAGGTGCTCTGCAAAATCTGTACGAATGGGAGTTTAGGGTGAATCCAAATAGATAGCGGCTGTCCTTGTGTATAGGTATGGAAAAGAATGCGTTTTTGAGGTCAATTACAGTGAAGGTGGTGGCTGTGGAGGGGATTAAAGTCAAAATTGTCGTGATGTCGGAAACTACTGGGCATTGTGGCACTACGATTTTGTTTATCTCCCGCAGGTCAATGATGAAGCGGTAGGCTTTTCCGTCTCCCTCTCCCTGTCTCTTTACAATCGGTAGTATGGGACTGTTACAAACCTTGCTCACTACTTCCTCTACCACCCCTGCCTCTACCAAAGAGTGTATAATCTCTGTCAGTGCCTTCTCACCCTCTGGCGATATTTTGTACTGCGGTACTTTCGGTAGGGTTGCGTCCTGTCGTATTGTTACGTGTACTGGGTCAATCATCATTCGTCCTACGTCTGAATCAGCCCTAGCCCATAAGTGTGATGGCAAAGTGTCCAGTAGGGATGCGTCAGTCTCGGAGATGGGAAACGTGCTGAGAAGGGTTCTCTCTATGGCGTTGGGGGTTGTCATACAGGACGACACGCACTCCGTCTGGTGAGCATCTGATAGTCACATGGAAGTGTTTCAAAAGGTCGAGACCCATAATGGCGTCTGGGGTGTTGGAAGAGAGGAGGAATGTCGTTTCGACGCTATTGTTGTCAAGGTTAAAAGGGATCGGTCGGGACAAAGGGTTGGTGGAGGGCGTACCGTCAAATCCTATTGAGGTCACATGTGAGCCTGACAAGGGTGCCCTTGGAATCAGTTGTTTGGATAGTGCACTACGTGTTGCTCCCGTGTCTACCAGAAATGGCGACTTTGTGCCCAGGACCTCAGCGGTAACATAAGGGCCTTGCTGATCAACATAGAGCTCGACTGGATCCCTCCCTCCCTTGCCCCTGGCTGTCCTATGCAAAGTCGTACGTATTGTCATAATCTGTCTGTTGGTACTGATTCTGTTTGGGATGGTCAAATGTGTTCACTCTTCTTGGCCTTTCCTCGCTTGCTTCACTCGCGTACCCTCTCCCACGTCCTCTTCCTCTCTGTCCACTTGCTATTTCCCTCGCCCCTCTGCCCCTACCAGCTCCTAACAAAGCCGGGCATTGGGTTTTCCAGTGTCCATATTCTTTGCAAAATGCACATTGATCCTGTCCAAGGTCTTGGCGTCCTACATATGATGTTGATGAATTGTTTCTAGGTGGCTGTACTCTAGGGGTATTCTGCTGGTATCCTCCCCTATATTGCTCCCTTCCTGTATTCGCCCCCTGGAGTTCTGCTACCATTACCCTTTCCTTCAAGTCCTTCTTTTTCCTTTCTGTAGCCCTGTCATTTTCGTTTTTCTGATGCTCATAGTACTGGGCCATTTGGAGAATGGCCGCCGGTTTAGATGCTGCCCAACTACTTTCGCAGGCTTGTAATTTCTGGGATACATCTGGCAGTAGTCCTTTGACATAGTTCTACACAAATAAGTGGTGTCCGGTTGCGGTGGACATGTCTTGTCCACTGTAATCGGAGAACACCGTTTCAAATCTGGAGAAATACTCTGAGACATCCTCTTGTGGTTTCTGGCGGCACGCGGTTACTATGGACCAGTCTATCTTTTTCTCTGGGATCAGCGTTTTCACTTTCTGCACTATTTTGTCAGGGAGGTCCAATATTGCTTTAACCGGTTTTTGACCAGGGTTCCGCTGTTTATCTAATGTGTTGAGTTGTTCCCAGGTATGACCAAGCAGTTCGGTATGGTCTATTTTCCTATCTGTTTCCACACATCTGCTGGCAAACATAACCCGAAGAACAAGTCTATGTCGGCAAGTGTCATTATTGTTGATCCCAGAGCGGTACCTAGCTCGGTGTAAAAGGCGGTGGGGTTCTTTCGTAAATCCGGTAAAGATTTACGGAACGTCAAAATGTCCTGTCTGTTCCATGGTTGATACACCCAATTGTAGACCACCCTTCCTCTAGCGTCTTGATGGTTCATATCGTCATGAGTCCCTTGTCCTCTAGGAGGTACCCAATAAGGGGCAGCTTCTTTTATCGGCATCATGCTATCTGGTTTTTCCACCGGGGTCCTGCTATCTTAGATGTCCTGTCCTTATCTATCCGTCCTTGTTCCACGAGGTGACGGAATACCTCCAGTGTGGATGAAAAGAGTTCTGTAACATCGTTGTCGCCTTCATCTCCGGTGTCTACCTTCCTATAGAGAGCCACTAGCCGCTCGGGCCCTACATCTTGGTACTTCTCTTCATATGCAGTAAGAGTGTGGTAACAGAGACGTACAATAAAGTATCGTTTGCGGTTTTCAACATAGGAGTTGCATATGTCAGTTACAAACTCTTCTATCTCCTTCCTATCTATGAGGGATTTAACTATTTTATCAATGCCTGCTCGCTCATTTTTACTTAATCGCGGGACCCTGGGCGCTCCTTTTTCTTTTGATCCTACCTCTACTACTGTATCCTTTGATGAGGCCTTTGGTGTGGGTGACTCGGTGGGAGCAGAGGCGGTGGAGACTGAGGCGATCGTGCCATCTCCGGCTATACTTTGGTGGTCCTGGCGTTGTGCTACGGGATGAGTAGGGGCGTAAGGGGGTGGCATGTATATGATTGGGGGACCTAACAATAAATCATCATCTACCCTTTGTTTTGCTGGTAACTTGGGGTAAAGAGTCGAGGGCGTTCTAACAGGGCATTGACCTGATATTTTTGATTCCTGTTCCTATTTATCGATTTCCTTTTCTTTTAGTTTTTCTTCTAATCTTTTACAGGCTTGGTAAGCTGATTTTTGCGTTTCTTTATCTTGTCTAGCTTCGTCCCTTTTCTTTCTTTGAGCTGCCTCTTTTCGCCATAAACCAAAACTGTCAAACATGGCTGGTCTAGTTTTCTTTTTGTGGAGAGCTAATTCTAACGTTTCTATTTTAGCAAGATCGAAAGATCCCGTCAGTGGCCACTGATTTACCCGGTCCTTCCTAGTGTATTTATGCCATAGTTTGCTATAAGCTACGGTGGCTAATCCATACTTTACGTACATGTCCTTGTTAGGGGTGCCTTCCGGCAGTGCCGGCTGACTGACCTCTAACGAACGGTCGGGTCCAAAACAATTACAATCAAACAATCTAGAGAAAACAGGCATGACGTATTTATCGGTCAAAAATGAATATCTCAATCAATCAATTTAGACAAAAAGTCTGCACTACCTGTCCTTCGCTGCCTGCAAAGAGAGAGAATATTCCTATTCTTCGTTGTTTGCAAGCAGGGAAATGTCGCAAATAACTCAATATCAAAAAAGGAATACTAGTATTTCAATCAAACTATTCAATCAATCAATCAATTTAAGTCGTTTTTTTCACGACCTTACCCGGACCGTATGGACAGTTCTTCGTCTTCCCCTTCCAGCGCCTGGTTGTCCTCTCACTCCAACAATCAATGCGGCGTTCCTCTAAGGTCCCAGTCAGGACCGCAGGTCACTCGAGAGAGGTCCGTTCGGAACCGGTGAAGTTCAGTCGATCGGCAGCCAGACAAGGGTCTTCTCAGGTAGGTATACCCCAATCGTTTAGTCGTTCACTCCGTCGTTAGGATCTCTCTACCGGACCCACGCGTCGCTGATGGCCCCTACGTTTGGGCGCCAATTTGTGAAAGGCAGCGAGTCTTCTAAGACCCTCAATGCTGCCCGGTGCAGGGTTCCACCTCTAATTCACTTTGGGTTCGCTATCAAAATAATGAGGCAAGCGCTGGAAACTGGAAGACAAGAAAAAGGTTTATTTCTCATGAGGAGATCACGTCAACTGCAGACACCGGGATGTCTGTTACATCCAGTTAGCATGTGTTGATTCCGGTTTGCTTGCACATTCTTGTATCTTATGTGTTCTTTGCCATTCTCGTGCTTGCATGCACGTGCTTCTACTCTGTGCTCTTTGTCATCCTTTGAATACTCTGTCTCATGGCACGAGCCTAATGTTCTACGCTAGAACATGGGATCGGGCCGTTGAGTCAGAGTAGGCAAAGTTGACAGTTGCTCGGTGCTGCCCGGTGCCTGAAGACCTGTAACCGGTGGTGCTTCCTTTATGAGATTAAATCCGACTTGTTTACTACTCCTGCTTCTGTCCATACTTGACAATTTGGCGACGAGGATGGGATGAATTTCAGGTACAATAGGATGACTTTCGGACTAGCGTCCGCTGCTGCCATCTTCCAACGGGTAATGCAAGACATCTTGATCAATTGCAGAAATGCAGTCTGTTTTCAGGATGACATATTGGTATTTGGGAACAATGAGCAAGAACATGTTTCAGCATTAGAGGAAGTCCTAGGTGCCCTTAACAGCCACGGCTTGACCATCAAGCATGCTAAATGCAAGTTTGGTGTGCATTCTGTAACTTACCTTGGTCATGAGTTGTGTGAGGAAGGAATAAAACCTAAATCAGATTTAATTGAAGCTATTCAAGCGGCACCACATCCTTTGTTCAAGGATGATGTTAGATCTTTTCTAGGTTTGACTGAATTTTACGCTAAGTACATTCCTAAATTTTCTTGTCGCACTTTTAACATTAGACAATTGATTAAAAACAAAAACAGGTTTGTATGGTCAAATGATTGTGAAATTGAATTTCGGGATGTGAAAGAAGCTATTTGCACTGCCACTGCTCTTTCTCGTTTTGACCCTAATCTTATGTGCATTATTACCTCGGATGCAAGTTCCAAGGGTTTGGGGGCCGTGCTGGCACAGAAGTCAGACTCAGGGAAAGAATGTATCATTGCACATGCATCCAGGGCACTCACTCCAGCAGAAGAAAAATATTCCACCATAGAAAGGGAAACTTTAGCCTGTGTGTGGTCTTTAGAACACTTTAGACCGTTTGTTTGGGGTAAGGAATGTTTAATTAGGAGTGACCACAAACCCTTAGTGCGTTTACTCACTACTGAGGGTATGCTACGAGCTTCTGCACGTATTGCACGCATGTCTATGCGTCTACAAGATTTTATTTACACCATTGTGTATGTTCCCGGGAAAGAGAATGTAACGGCTGATTTTTTATCTAGAATGCCTTTATCCATCAGAGAAGATCTTTACAATGAATGGGATGATTTACAAATTGCTTTGGTACATGATGAAGGTCCTATGTCTATTGACCAAACCTTATGGTGCAAGGAATTTAATGATGATTCCCTTTTAAAAAAAGTAGAGAGTTACATTTTAAGTGGATGGCCTAACAAAAAGAACATTAGTTCAGAGCTCAGAAGTTTCTGGGAAATTAGGGATGAATTGTCATGCATTAACAATATACTCAAAAGAGGGGATCGTGCTGTGCCCCCTAGCAAACTAAGACGTTCTATAGTACTGCATGGTCATGAGGGTCATAGTGGAATTGTGAGAACAAAGCAGACAGTGAAAAATTTCTATTGGTGGCCGGGTATGGATATGTTCATTGAACGTATTGTGAGAAACTGTGTCACTTGCGCCAACTCTGATAAGTCCCTTGTTACTCTCAAACCTAATATGAGTGATCACATAATTCCTGACAATCCATGGAGCACTATTGCTATGGATATCATGGGGCCAATTGGTTACAATTCCAAATTTATTTTAGCGGCCATTGATATTTTCTCAAGATGGCCCGTGATCAAAGTTGTAGAGAAAATTGACACTGATTCTGTTTTGACCTTTTTGGATGAAACGTTTACTGAAGAAGGTTTACCTGTTCGTCTTATCACCGATAATGGCGTACAGTTTTTATCCAACCAGGCCAAAGACTACTTCAAGAGGGTTGGTATAATTCATTCTACCACTTCTTTGTATAATCCTAGTGGTAACGGTGTTATTGAGAGATTTAACAAGGTTCTCAAGAATGCCATACAAGCTGCAGGAGTAGTCAGTGACAAGTGGGAGATACAGGTTCTAAAAACTGTTTGGATGTACAGAACGACCATGAATTCAATGACTGGATGTTCTCCGTTTGAAATCATGAGAGGTAGAGTTCCTAGGACCAAATCTAATCCCTCATGGTTATCTTCCTCCACTTCATCTAACTTGGATTTAGAAACTGTTAAAGAAAAGATTGCTCAAACCCATGCCATTAATAAAGAGTATTTTGATAATAAAAAAGGTTCAAAGCATGACCCCATTGTCAAGGTGGGCATGTTTGTAAAAGTTAAAAAACCTTGGAAAGTTAAAAAAGGGGAGAGCCAATTTATGGGTCCTTTTGTAGTTAAGGAGGTTTTAAAAAATTCTGTGAGACTTTCTGACAACAAAGTTTGGAATTTGAGTAGAATTGCCATTCTCAAGGCTGATAAAAATGTGTATTCAGGTATTGATCACTGCACTAATGAGAAATTTAATCTTACTGATTCTACTTACCTGGATGATATTGATGATGAAATTAGTAGCAGCCATGTTTCTATTCCAGATGGTGCCAGCATCCAAAATGACACTGTTGGTTCTGAGGATTTGGGTAAACGTTCTAGAAAAAAGCCCATTTGGATGTCTGATTTTGTTTCCTTTGTAAAAAATAAATTTATTAAATAGTTTTTTTAGACATCTTTAAGGGGGAAGGTGTGTTACATCCAGTTAGCATGTGTTGATTCCGGTTTGCTTGCACATTCTTGTATCTTATGTGTTCTTTGCCATTCTCGTGCTTGCATGCACGTGCTTGTACTCTGTGCTCTTTGTCATCCTTTGAATACTCTGTCTCATGGCACGAGCCTAATGTTCTACGCTAGAACATGGGATCGGGCCGTTGAGTCAGAGTAGGCAAAGATTGACAGTTGCTCGGTGCTGCCCGGTGCCTGAAGACCTGTAACCGGTGGTGCTTCCTTTATGAGATTAAATCCGACTTGTTTACTACTCCTGCTTCTGTCCATACTTGACAATGTCTGAGGGAAGTGTTCTGCTGATACTCCTTTGGCTCTTCCTTTTATACAGGTTTGACACAATGCATTTGTTTCATTAACATGGTTACACAAGCTTGGGGTCCCCGCCCCGGGCAGGTTGTCACACAAGCCCAACAGTAATTCTCTTCCCACCCAGGTCAAACAGACAATCTTATCTTGCAGCTGGACCTTGCTTCAGGGTCTAAAACATGTGAGACCGGCCAGATCTAAGAGTCCGTTCTGTCGATAAAAACAGGTCCCATTGTTGGTAACAACAAGTCTTGCTGTTTGCAGTGCAATAAATCATGTTGCAAGAGTCTTTTTGGTGTTTGGAACCTGTTTGTGTAACTAGGTGCAGTGAGGGGTAGAGTGTCCAAAGGTTTGCCTGAAAACAGAGATGAGAGGAAAAATGAGTTTGTGGCAGCAAGTGGCGCTGAGGTTTGTTGTGGCAATAGAGTTTATAGCCCCCAGCACACAAACCAGGTCGGTCAGAGGGTCAGAGGGATGCTAGTAAGGGCAGGGTGAAACAAAGGTGACCAACAGAGTACAAAATGGCTGTGATAGATTAAAATGACTGCAACTTATGTGCACATAGAATTCCACCAGACAAGATGGCGCAGGTAATGTTCATGATTATCGTTTTGCTTTTAACAGTACCCTCAAAGGAACTTCAGGAAGAAGTTTTGAGAAGTTTGGAGCAACTTTGGAAAAAAGCTCCAAAAGTGGACTGACTCGCCCTGGCCAGCCAAGCCTGTGACCCTCAACCGCAAGCCGGCCTGCCCTCCAAATTCGTCCTGCTGAAAAGTTCCAGAGTTCAGACTTTCACAGTTTGACCGGGAGGTGGTCGAAAGCCAAGTCGGCAGACACTCACCGAAACAAGCCTGGTGAAGAGCATCAAGGGACCTCCGGAGAAAAAGCTCCCAAAAAGTTTCTAAGTCAGAAGCTAAAAACTGTAACCTAGGCTTACTGCGAGGGGTAGCCACGCAGCGCTCCATTGTAGTCGGCCTGAAACTTTGACTTAGTCCCGGTCTAGTGTGAACAGATGTCCCGAAAGGCGCTATAGGTTTCTGTGTGCTATATAGGGCTAACTCTTTAAAAATTCATATACCTGGTTCCCTACATTGATTTTTTTTCGATTTGGTGTCATTTCAAAGATAAAAATATTTCCTATTTTATACATTGGTGTTGGATTTTAATTGTGTATTGTGTCTTAATTATTTACTGAATTCGTGTTTGTAAATACTTTACATACCTGTCTCTGAAGTTAAGCCTGCCTGCTTACAGCCAAGCTACCAAGGGCTGAGCATTGGAATACATTTCTGACACCTACTCTGAGCCCTAGACTGTGTTAGTGGCCTTATTGCCAGTGGCAGATATATATTTACCTCTACTAAGAATCCACTTTCCAACAATATGGAACACCTCCAACTTGCCTAGTGGTGGAAAGAAAGAAAATATCGGTGAATGTGCACCTTCACACCTAGCTCTCACATACAGTTTTTCCACCATGTAGACAACAAGATAGTTAAATATTGCTCAGTAAAGGACCACCAGGAAATCTGTGGCTGCTATGGATTTTTGAAACTTTTTTTGCAAAATGAATCCTGAAAATGCTCCAAATGTACTCTAAAATGTAAGATTTCTCAGTTTAAAAGACAATGGTTTTGTGAATCAGGTCCTAATCCTCAGGGGTAGGACTGGATAAAGAACAGCCCTAAAGTTAATTAGGATCCAGGGGAATAGGTTTCTTCAGAAGAAAATAAGCTTTACCTGTAAAGAACAAACATAGTAACTTTTGTAATTGTGTATTCAGAGCAAAAAAGTTCAGTGTCTGGATTACTGGTCATTTTTTGCCCTCCAATTTCGAGCAATATGATTATACTGCTTTATTGATGGATAAAGTATCACAAAAAATATAAATGGTTTCGTAAACTTATATGCATATATCCAATCCTAAGTTGTCTTGGTAGTCAGCCCCATATCCAGGCAACTATCGAAAAATCAGCCATAGTCCAAATGTATAAATGCTAGCAAGCCTTTATTTCAGCCGACTTCGAAGCCAGACGCGTTTTGATATTTATAAATATGTGATCAAGGGCATTTTGTTGCCCGAAACGCGTCATACGGCTACTTTGAAATAAAATACCATCTTTTTGCCACGAAGTCTGGGTCCGTGACTCTCTTTCTAGAAGGAAGCAAGAGGGAGTTCTCACTTTGTTCGAATATATATATATATGTATATATAGATATATATATATATTTATATATATACATTCACTGAAAAAACCAAAGGTTACAGAGACATTATAGTTAGGCTCATGTGTCACTCATACAAAACCAGTGAAATTCAGCCGTTATAGTTAGTAAGCTAACTATAACTCGTACCCCCGCAATGCACTGCTTATGACCTCACATATTAAATCACTGTCAGCTCTGATAGCTACGCACGTAGGGCGGATGGTACCTCGGAGTTGGTTCGATGCAAACAAGGGGTCAACCTCTTGATCGTCTCAATTTTGAAAGCTCTTAAAGCACAGAATGTTGATTTGATCAAGCGAGGGAAGGAAAGGATGGGGACAGCGGGGAGGGAGACCTGTGGAGAGAACATACAATTAGTACCAGCTAGCCATAACACTTATATCAAGGATATACATCTACATATAATTCTATACCACCATCAGTACCTGCAAAAGAAAATAACAAGGCTGCGTCTTCCTATCAACTCTAGAATGGTAATGACTCTCTGTTCTGGAGTCCAATAAACCAAGCCCCGTGCAAGATTTCTGATAAAACAAAGAGGAATATAAGTACAGAAACAGGCTGTTCAGGAATGAATACTCAGTACTAATAATCAGGAATAACGCTGTCCAAAAATACCCACCCTTTCATATGCTGTAATTAGCTTCACAGGGGTAATCCTCACAACATCCATATGCCCCCTGTTACTACAAGACAATGAAAAGATAGGGAATCAATGAAGGCATGATTCACTAAACAGAATACCCACGGCTTTCATTGCAGCATAAATCCTAGTGCCAGCTTTTCTAATTCTGTGTATGAATTGATAATAACGTAAAAAGCGAAGTACAGCTATAACAGACTGCTGTCGTTTCTCCACAATAACCCAAAAGCAAAACGAATTCCAATTCTTGTACTGCCGTTTCTAAACACGGCTTCGTCACTTGGTATTCCCAGGTATAATCCCACAAGTGCCGTTTCTAACCATGGCTTCGGCGTGTTAGTGATTGCTCCCAAAACAAAACTCCTCGCACACCGCTACCTTCACGGTTGAGCAAGAATCAATCACGCTCCACAGCAATACGCCGTTTCCATCATGGCTGACTGAAACACACACAAACCAGCTCATACTTCACAGGATGCCGTTTCCGTCACGGCTGAGATATGTATGAATTAGCAAGTGCAGGAGCTTGAGCCGTTTCCATCACGGCTGCGCGAGCTGCACCAGAAACCAAGTGCCAAGAAAATGTTAATGGACTTCGGCGGAAAGTATGACCCCGAAAACACAAGACTCCAAAAGGAAGTTATTAAACATTGGTGCCGAAGCACCCTTACCACACCAACAAGGACTGGGAAATGAAGAGAAGCGTTCGTCTTCTCTCAGGATGCAGGAAGAATAACCGGCTCAGATTCCTTGCCCGGGCTTCCCTAAATTCCCGTCCCGCCGCCGGAAATACGTCCTCACGTATTCCGAAGCTGTGCACAGCCTGATGGGAAATGTAGTCTGGTAAACGCGGGCTGAGTCAGGATCGATCCTGACAACGTTCAATATTGCCTCCACATAACAATCACTCATGACATTGCCAGTGACATCACTGATTACATCACTGATGACATCTCAAATGACATCACTAATGACATCATCCACAGAATCTCTGACTCACCCACTCACACCCCCATATAACCTTTAATGCACCCACTCCAACTTTCACAATGCCATTCTCAAACCCATACCAGTGAACTCACCAGCCGCGGCCCGTACAGGTAAGAGCAGTGGGGCGGTGGGGCCGGGTGAGGCGGGATTTCGACGGACGATGACCAGGGCAAAATAATTATTTATTTAATTTTCCCTGGTCATTGTCCGTTGAAATCCTCCCACCCATCTCTACCGCCCCACTGCTCTTACCTGCACGGGCCATGGCTGGTACTCACTGAGACACTAATGCACTCACTCACACACCCACTGAGACACTGACGCACCCACTCATATACCCACTGAGACACTTGCACCCACTCACACACTTAGTCAGACACTCACGCATCCACTCACAGATCCACTCAGATACTCACGTTTCCACTCACAGATCCACTCAGACACTTATGCACACACTCACAGACCCACGCAGACACTCACACATCCAGTCACAGACCCAGACAGACACTCTCACACCCACTGAAAGACCTATACAGCCACTCACACACTTACTCACCGACCTATACAGCCACTCACCCACTCACTGTCAAGGGTTACAGTTTACAGTTAGGAATTAATACTTTAGAAAACCATAGAAATTCATTAAAAAAGCCAAAGGCTGTTATAATTAGCAAATAACATTAAAAAAATGTAGAAATTCACTGAAAAAAACAAAGGTTACAGGGAAGTTATAGTTACGAAATAGAATTTTAAAAAAACTTAAAAATTCACTGAAAAAATCAAAGGTTACAGGGACCTTATAGTTAGATTCAGATTTCACTCATACAAAACCAGTGAAATTCAGCAGTTATAGTTACCTGGACTAACTATAACTTAAGCCTCCCCCAATGTACTGCTTACGACCTCACATATTGCATCACTCATGACATGGTCAGTGACATTACTGATGACATCACTGATGACATCACTGATGACATCATCCATAGAACCACTCAAACAACCACTCAAACCCCCATACAAACTCTCATACACCCACTCACACACCCACCCAACCACTAACATACTGATTCAGAGACCCATTCAACTACTGCCACATACCCTCTCACTCACTCATACAGTCACTCATACAACCACTCATTCACCCATACAGCCACTCACACAGCCACTCACTCACCCATACAACTACTATCAGAGCTACTCCCTCACCCATACAGCCACTCACACATCCATTCACTCATCCACAAAACCACTTACATACCCAGTCACACATCGATACAACCACTCCCACTCCCACTCATTCACCTATACAGCCACTAACACAGCTACTTACTGTGCAAGACAGCCACTCACACACCCACTCACTTACTCATAGAGCCATTCACACAGCCACTCAGTCATCCATACAGCCACTCACACACACACTCTTACCCACTCATAGAGCCACTCACATAGCCACTCATTCACTGATACAGCCACTCACATACAGTAACCCACTCATATAGCCACTCACACAGCCACTCACCCACCCATACAGCCACTTACACTCCCACTCGTTCACCAATAAAGCCACCCTCACAGTCCCTCACACATCCATACGGCTACTCACACACCCATTTGTTCACCAATAGAGCCACTTCCACATCCACTCACACACCCATACAGCCACTCTCACACACTCCCACACTGATACAGACAGTCACACAGCCACTCAGATAACATATGTTAGAAACAGTATCACTCATTAGCAGTGCAAAAAGAATACAAATTTAACTTATACAGTAGCTCAGTATATAACTTCAAGCCTCAGAAACGTTTATGAAACACTTACAATCACTGGATGATGTAATCAGTAATGTTATTTGAGATGTAATCAGTGATGTCATCAGTGATGTCACTGACCATGTCTTGAGTGATGTAAAAAGTGAGGCCATAAGCAGTGCACTGCAGGGGCATAAGTTATAGTTAGCTCGGGTAACTATACCTGCTGAATTTCAAGGGTTTTGTATGAGTGAAATCTGAGCCTAACTACAACGTCCCTGTAGCCTTTGGTTTGTTTACTGAATTTCTAAGTTTAAAAAAAATTCTATTTCCTAACTATAACATTCCTGTAATCTTTGCTTTTTCAGTGAAATTCTACTTTTTTTTAATGTTGTTTCTTAACTTAATGTCCTTGTAACCTTTGCTTTTTTGTGTGAATTTTGACTTTTAAAAAAATTGTATTTCCGAAATGTAACCTGTAACCTTTGAGAGTGGGTATGTAAGTGACTTTATAGGTCAGTGAGTGGGTGTGTGAGTGGCTGTCTGGGTCTGTGAATGGCTGTATGGGTGGTTTTGTGGGTGTGTGAGTGGCTGTATGGGTTAGTGAGTGTGAGTGTCTCAGTGTGTCTCTGAGTCGGTGTATGGATCAGTGTCTGAGTGGGTCTGTGACTGGGTGCATGAGTGTCTCGCTGGGTCTCTGAGTGGGTTTGTGAGTAGTCTTTGAGTGGGTCTGAGTGCTTGCATCAGTGTCTGAGTGGGTCTGTGACTGGGTGCGTGAGTGTCTCAGTGTGTCTCTGCATGGGTGCATGGGTCTCTGAGTGGGTCTGTGACTGGGTGCATGACTCTGAGTGGGCACATGAGTCTTTGAGTGGGTCTGAGTGCTTGCATCAGTGTCTGAGTGGGTCTGTGACTGGGTGCGTGAGTGTCTCAGTGTGTCTCTGCATGGGTGCATGGGTCTCTGAGTGGTTCTGTGACTGGGTGCATGACTCTGAGTGGGCACATGAGTCTCTGAGTGGGTCTGTGAGTGGGTGTGTGAGTCTCTGAGTGGGTCTGTGAGTGGGGGCATGAGTCTCTGAGTGGGTGTGTGACTGAGTGATTGAGTCTCTGAGTTGGACTGTGAGTGGGTATGTGAGTCTCTGAATGGGTGTGTGAGAGGGTATGAGTCTCTGAGTGGGTCTGTGAGTGGGTGCTTGAGTCTCCGAGTGTGTCTTTGACTGGCTGCATGAGTCTTTGAGTGGGTCTGTGAGTGGGGGCATGAGTCTCTGAGTGGATCTGTGAGTTGGTGCATGAGTGTCTGAGTGGGTCTGTGAGTGGGTACATGCGTTTCTCAGTAGGTGTGTGAGTGGGTGTGTAAGTCTCTAAATGGGTCTGTGTGTGGGTGCGTGAGTCTCTGAGTGAGTGTGAGTGGGTGCATGAGTGTCTGAGTGGGTCTGTGAGTGGGTGCATGAGTATCTGATTCGGTCTGTGAGTGGGTGCATAAATCTCTCAGTAGATGTGTGAGTGGGTGCGTAAGTCTCTAAGTGGGTCTGAGTGGGTGCAGGAGTCTCTGAGCGTGTCTGTGAGTGGGCGCATGAGTTTGAGTGTGTGTGTGTGAGTGGGTGCATCAGTCTCTGAGTCGGTCTGTGAGTGGGTGTGTGAGTCTCTTTGTGGGTCTGTGAGTGGGTGCATGAGCCTCTGGGTGGGTCTGTAAGTGGGAGTAAGAGATTGTGAGGGCATCTGTGAGTGAATGCATTAGTGTCTGAATGAGTCTGTGAATGTATTTTAAATTTTTTTGGCCAATATTCATGAATTCGTCGTGACATTACATGTGGGGGGATCCACACCATAAAGAGTTTTTCAATGTGTTTTACACATAAGGGGTCCCACAAACACTCCTATATTCCAGCCATTGGATCACGGTACCTCTGCCCTTACCCCTTCTATTACTCTAGGTAAATATTTAGAGCCCTCAGGACTGGGTCCCGTTCCATAAAATGGCTTTGGTTGCGGCCAGTCAATCACGGCATTCATGTTGGCGCGTGCATTCGCGATTAGCATTCTTCAATTTAGATGTACAAATTTGTTTTTCTTTAAATATCTTGAAAACTACTGAATGGATTTACACCAAATAACAAAAAGGGCTCTTTGTGGACCAAGAACTACCTTTCTGCCAAATTTGGTATAATTCCGTTTAGCGGTTTGGGCTGTAGTTGTGTCTAAAATCTTTATGGAAATTAACATGGGGAAACATTTGGGGACCCCCCTTTTTCTCGGCCCCTGCTTGACAGATCACCCAGAAACTTTTAACACAGCAGCTGAACTGAGCAACGTACTAATTTTGAAAATATCATGAAGATTCGTCGAACGGCGCCAAAGATATTGGCAAAAAAATGAATGGGTTTTCTATAGAAATTAGGTCCTAACTATAACTACCTACTGATTATTGCTACACTGTATTACCTCCAGTTTTTGCTGTACACACTAAGGGCCATATTTATGATCTTTGTGGCGCAGGGCAGTGCAGCAAGGTTGCTGCGCTACTCTGCATCACAGGGAAAGTGTAGGAATGCATAGTTTTTATCCAATACGGTGCATTCTTGTCCTTTTCCCTTGCGCTGGCACCGTTTTGGCAGCCTAGTGCCAACGCAGAAACCTTTGCACCATGGTGCAAGGCTGCCTGTGTTGCAGGCAGGATTATTTTTGTGCATGAAGGGGCACCTTCCTGCACAAAAACAATCCTAAGAGGCGTTTTCCCCTTTTTATATGTGCTACAGAATGCAGCACACATAGAAAGAGGAAAAAACAAGGAGAAATAAAAATATTTTTCCTCGTTTGGCGCATTCCCAGGTTTGCAAGGTCTTGTAAATCTGGGAATGCATCAGAATACCATGGGAGTTGTGTGGGAACACCCATGCAATGCCTATGGAATGCCTACCCAGGGAAGAATATCGCAACGCAGCAATTTGCGTTGTTTTACTCCATATTTTTGAAGCCACTTAAAGCGGCTTTACGTGGCTTCAAGTGTATGATTAAGGTTTGCGTGGTGACGCAAACCGGGTCATAAATATGGCCCTAAATTACAGTACACTTCTGTGACGCTGTATTAAACTAAAAAAAAATAGCATATCACCTACAAAACATTTTGATGTAATTATTAATATGTTATTGTGGTTTATGAAAAGTACTGCGCCTGGCACCAAAGCGCATCTTCATCGCAACACTGCAACAGTATTGCAGGCGCGCAACGCCCATTGGGCTCAAAGGGCTTCAGCCCCCCCCCCCCTTGTGTGTGTCAGCCCCGGCTGAGACAGCTTCCCGGGCTGGCTGGTCTGGCGACCGTGTTATTGAGCCGCACCCGAGTACTTCACAGGTCTTTGAAAGACCATTTAACTTGTTAACGAGGCTTTGTTGTGTTTTCACCCCTTCTTAGAGCCCCTGCTGGAAGAATTAGCCCCCCCCCCGAATTTTTTTATCAGCCCCCCGAAATTTGGCTCTAGTTGCGCCTCTGCAGTACTGTATTATATTGTAACTGCATTTTTATAGCGCTTAGTAGTCATGACGAGGCCCTGAAGCGCGTTCTCCCAGCAGCTATAGAAATTCAGGGAGCCATATGCATGTGACATACAAAAGGTGCACTTTTGCACAACCTTTTCCCTGCTCCCCGCCATCCCGTTCCCAGATGCACAACGTGCCGCGACTGTTGACGGTACGACGTGTTTTGGTATCACAACAAAGGCAACCCGTCCACTGCTGCATTTGAACTGAGCCCAACTGCCTTTAGAAAAAAATAAACCCACCGTAAGCAATCGGCGTCAAGGAGACTGAAATCTTATGTGAAAGGTCCGGAGAGAGTTACAGCAGAACAGATGATTCATTGTGACGGCTTTTCCAGTTGGTCATGATGCACACATTATGTGAAGTTCCCATCTGCACCGGTGTCTGCCCACCAGCCACCCTGCCACGTTGGCAGAAGTGGCTTGGGTGCCGAGCAGGATCTGAACCGCGCTGCAGATGCCGCGTTTTAGCCCAAATTCTTTTTGACAATGTTCACATTCAGTTAGGGCCCAAAGTGCTTGTACTTGTCAGATGGGATATATACTGATGGACGCGGGGCCTCCTGCGAAAGGGAACAGCATCGCCGAAGGACGCACAGCCCCCGCCCGGGCGAAATGCCATCGCGACAACACACTACAGAGTAACATATTTTTTTAAGCATGTGTTTCACTTTGGCCTGTTACTGGTGTGTGCATGCATAGCCATCGCTCGCTGGTAAGTTGTATGCCACCGAGCACCTCTTGCATTCAAGAAGGAAAAATTAAATGATTTTATATATAACTGTATATACACACGCACACAGCTTTAAAGTGGTAGGTTCTGTCAGGTACTTAGTACCAGCAATTTTTTTAATTCGAACGGGGGTGTACCAGCACTTATCAGCACTTTTAATGGGACAGAACTAACACATCTTAGCAGCTACCAGGTTCTCTGAGATTGGACTATCTGCACGTCTATATTTCCATTTAAAGCCCAGTACATACATTGCAGCATTAGAATTCCATTTCCCAAGAGATGCATAACATAACTGTATTTGTAAAGCGCACGTTCACCCAAGGGTATCTTGGCGCTGAATAACAGATATTTATTGTTACCGGACTCAATGGTACTCATTTTATCGATCTCAGAAGGATAAAAGGTTGAGCGGACCCCCCCAGATTTGAACCTGTGACCATGAGGTCGAACACAGAGCCCTACAATGGTTGTACTAGTCCACTTAGCCACCAGACCCAGATGGGGCCCTTTTACAAAGGGCTAGGTAGATACTTTCAGAGCATGTCGGCAGTGCTCTCTGACATGTTTTGGCGAAAACATATTTAAAACATATCCTGACAAAGAGTGAAAGGTGTGTACCCTGAATATGGAGTACAGGGTAAAACTGGACACTAATATCATGAACAAAATATTGAGGGACAAATTATCGAAAGGTAAATATGTATAGATTTACTATACTTTACCTCCACACCTATCTACCTTGACGATATTTAATAACTTCAAGGTACATAGATATGCTGTTAGGTATAGAAAATCTACACATACTTTCGATATGTATAGAAAATCTACACATACTTTCGATATTTATATAACCAAGGTACATAGATGTGGAGCTAGGTATACAAAATCTATACATACTTTCGATATTTATAAAATCAAGGCGCCTAGATGTGGAGGTAGGTATAAAAAATCTACACATACTTTCGATATTTATTTAATCAGGGTACATAGATGAGGAGCTAGGTATGGAAAATCTACACATACTTTCGATATTTATAAAATCTAGGTAGATGGATGTGAAGCTAGGTATAGAAAATCTACACATACTTTCGATATTTATATAATCAGGGTACATAGATGAGGAGCTAGGTATGGAAAATCTACACATACTTTCGATATTTATAAAATCTAGGTAGATGGATGTGAAGCTAGGTATAGAAAATCTATACATACTTTCGAGATAGCACGCGGGCTGGGGAGGCGAAGCCGGACCGGTGAGGGGCCCGCGACAAACCCCTATCGGGGGGCGGGACATTGAGCGGGCAGCCGGTAAGCCCGGGAAATCATTAGTTGCGCACCAGGATTTAAGGGCGTGGGGGCCCCCCCACCCAGGACATGTGCCTTCTCCGTGAAACCCACCCAACCTACCCACCCACACCTACTATGCAGGCATCACAGCCGCAAGCAGCGGATGGGCTCAGGAAAGGCAGGGGACAGCACAGAGGGACAGCAGACAGACAGAGCGTAATAGCCTAAGAGGAGCCGCTCAAACCTATGCTCTTGGGATGCCTTACGGCAGGGGCACAGGGAGCAGGCTAAGGGTCAGCATGCGGTCAGCAGAGGGCGGACACGGCACTTGCAGCCCAGGCCGGGCATGAGGGCCGCCCACAATACTTGGCAGCAAGGAGGCGATACGTTGCGAGGAAAAACCGGACGCAGTAGTGGTACATCTGGGGGGGAATGATCTGGCCAACCTGGGGCGCCGGGACTTAATGGGAACTATGATATCAGGGCTGACAGCGGTTGCCAGACTCATAAGGCCAGCGGAACTGATTTCCTCTGAAATTATACCACAAGTTCTTTGGAGGGGGGCTATGGACAACGCAGCGGTAGAATGTTCTAGGAGGAAGTTGAATTGCACTATGGCAAAAGTATGCAAGGCGAATGGATGGGGCTTTCTGAGGCATGGCCTCATTAACCTTAAAACAGAGGGGTACCACAACACTGATGGGGTGCATTTGTCGGAAGTGGGCATGGGGCTGTTCCTCCTAAGCATAGGAGGGGCACTTGAGTCACTAGGTTTCAATTAAAGGTGACATGTACGGGCAAGTGGGGGAGCTGTCTGAGGTAGAGAAACCACAAGCAGCGTGGCGGGACCAGCACAGAGGGACAGCAGACAGAGCGTAATAGCCTCAGAGGAGCCGCTCAACCCTGTGCTCTTGGGATGCCTTACGGCAGGGGCACAGGGAGCAGGCTAAGGGTCAGCATGGGATCAGCAGAGGGTGGACACTGCACTTGCAGCCCGGACCAGGCACGAGGGCCGTCCACAATACTTGGCAGCAAGGTGTAGCTTAGAGGCCGCAAGAGAAGCGCTTGACCTGCTGAGAAGGGGCATTGGCTCAGGGCGCTGTCAAATGGGCTGTGCTAATAAGGATAAGGATTGGATGGGAACTCCAAGCGAGGAGGCGTGAATGACTGGTTTAAAAATAGATTGCATGTTTTATATGACAATATGTAAATAAAAGCTGCAGCCTTTTTTGCACCATCACCGAATTGCATCATCCGTGAGCACTTGGGAAAGTGAGGTGCATGGGAGCTCAAGGGACTTGCCCACCTGGGAGGGATTGTATAGCGTCAAGGTACATAGATGTGGAGTTAGGAACAGTATACGTCCCTCAGTGCACTTACCTTTCGATATATTGTTCCTCCATAGCTTGTCTATGGTATTAGTGTGCCATGATAGACTTCTACTTGATATTCCAGAGTACAGGAAGATGAAACCATAAAAAGTTAAAGAGACTTTGTCTTCCTATTAATTTCTTCCATTTTGGGCATTCTTCACATATGTCTACCAAGCACGCTCCCTCCCCTGCTTCCAACCACTCCAGCGCCGCTAAGCATATCCCCGGCCCTGCTCTATGCACTTGTCTCCATTATACTCCTAAGCTTGTACTTCCTTGGTCTACATTGGTATGATTTATGGATTATGCACAGTGATATGATGCACGACCTCCAGGCACTACTCTGATAGATATGATGCAAATGAATTCAGGGCAAATAAATAAGAGAGCAGACTCTGGCACTTTGTTTTATGCCATCCACTGCACCAGGAAACAGACAAATACATGTAGTCAATGCAACTCAAGGAGTCCATTTTTACCCTGAAATATCACACCCTTTCAAGGACCATTGGCTGTGCACTCCATCCCCCTTAATTGTTTAGGGTCAGCTTTCACTGGAAATGGGCCAGAATGGTGTTGTAAGGGAGCATCCATTGCTGGAACGCTGTTCCATTTCATGTGCCTGCTTACATACAGAGAAATAGGTCAGACTAGCTGGCTTATTTCTGCACAAAAGCAGTAGCTTCAGCAGGAAAAGCGGCACACAAGGGCTTTGCTGGATCCTTGAAATTTTTTTTGATGTGAGGGCAAACCTTGCATAAAAAAGTCAAGCAAGTTACTGTAAGGAGACTAGTTTGATCATTAAGACATTTTTCGGCTCAAGCCAGACTCCAGTGGGTGGAAATTACACTAAGGGCCTGAATACGAGGCCTGTCCGACTCTCGTCCGCCCGGCACCATGGTGGAAGCAGGACCGCCCGACCAGAAGTCGGTTGTCCCGCTGCCCGGATTACGATGCGACCGCCTTCACGGCAATCACAATGTGTATATTTTCTATTGCGGCATGTGCTGTGGGCTGCAGCACAGGCCCCAGTAGAAAATAAACACATTAAAAACATCCCTGTACTATGTGGCAGGCTCCCGTAGTGGAGGGCCAGGGGGCAAGGGGGCCCTGCTAGGGGCTCCCAAAGTCACTTTCCGCCATGAAAGGGCAGGCAGAAAGGTACATTGTAATCCCTATCTCTGTGCCTAGGAAGGCCCTGCCCTCATTGGAGGGATTACTGACCCTCCGACGCACTGACGGTTCCTCTGCCAGATGCCTCCACCCGCTGCATCGTAATGCGACGGGCAGACCGCAGGGGCCGATGTCGGTGGGTCTGCCACCGACGAGCCGTTGGTGTTGAACCCACCATCGCAAATAGTCCCTAAGTTCATTAATGCAAAATTCCAAGAAAATTTAAAATGCCATATACAAAATTATATAATTTCGCACAATGGTAATTAAATTACATCACAACTGGAGTTAATATATGGACTTCTGGGAGGAGATATGAAGAGAGTGACTCATTCTAGGTTATTAGACTTTGGGAGTTAGACTGTTTCTAACTAATCACAAAGGGCCTTATTCAGGCCTTACTGGGCATCCTGTGAATCCGCTTACATTGCAGAGATCATGACCTCTGACACCCTGGCATATTGCCGTAGGCTGTATTCAGAGATTCACACCTATGTAGCAGGGATCTAGGGGCCAGATGTATCAAAGGGTTTCACCCATTCTGTGTCTATGGGAAAATATGTTCGTCCATATGGCCCTAGGTGCTGTGAATGGAGCTGTTGCTATGGTAGATCCCTTCACAGCAGCGAAATTCCCTGAGCAGGTACCATATTTAAAGTACCCACTTGGCAAAGGTTTTGTTTCAGAGAAAGCAAGCTCCCAAAGTATGAGTTTGTTTTCTATGAACAAAAGGTAAATGGCCCAACACTCAAATAGTATTTTTCCGTGTGTCTGAGGGCTATTTATCATTTTGTAAATCTCTCATGGCGGACACAGGCAGATAACATGAGTGATGGTAGTCCTGCCATCTCTGTGGCCCAGAGGTGTGTGTGGAAGGGACTGCTGGGCCAGGGGTCACCACAAGCAGAAGTCTTAGCGTACTCGCTTTTGCATCAGTGATGGACAGATAGTCCCGTGCAGGGAGGACTTCTTTTGTTACAGGGGGAACCTCGCATGATTTTAAAAGAACAGATTTTGTGATACTCGAATGAAGGAGTCAAAGTAATAGGTAGTGGTGACCCTTGTGGACAATGTATTGATTTTATCGGGGACGGAAGTACAACCGGGACTAATGGGTAATTCCAGAATGTACACTATATTGGCTGTACAGCCCTGAGTAAGTCGTAGGGTATGCCCCGTAGCGACGAAACACGTGTTGGTTTTAATGCTAAAAATGAAGAAGAGGCCAGTAGGCCAAAAAATAAAAAAGACCATCAGAATATTAATAGTGTTGATGAATATATGTTTTTTACTCTGACACTTTTTTTGGCATGTGCTTGAGGCTGAAATGTTACTGAAAGGGAAGTTGGCCCTTGGGCAGGCTAATGACTGTGGGCCTGACTCACAAAGGGCCTCTGCACTCATGGCGGGGGCCCAGCAGTTGTGGGGGAATCTTCACACTCGGACGGAATCTCCGCAATGAGAATTCTCATTTAGCGCCGGGACACCGCCGTTGGTGGTAGCCCGTGCGCTCTATAAATGTCTTGGTATGGTATGGTATGGTATTGCGGAGATTCCGCCCTGAGTGCACAGACTCCCCCACGACTGCGGGGCCTCCGCCACGAGTGCGGAGGCCTTCTGTGAATCAGGCCCTAATTGTCTGATTTCTATTTGGAGAATGGCAGGAAAACCTCTGATATCTGAAGGAGGTGCTCAATTCGGAGGAGAAACAAGTGTACTATAGGAGAGAAATTTTCTGCTGGATTTAGCACTTCCTCCGTGAATTGGCGTCCTTTTTCTGTTACCAAACAACAAGGCTGAATGTACTAAGACTTGCATACTCTAGACAATGCTAATTATATGAGATTCTGCTCCTGAGTTATTTAGTCTGGGTGCTAATACTTTTAAATAAAGATCCTGCCACAAGCCACTGGCATCTATTTACAGCTTATCATCCAGGGTGATAATATCATCTGCTGCCCAAAGATTTCCTTTCATTTGAAGCCCTCGCCTGTTTGAAATGGAATCATAACGACCCCTAGTTTCCCTTGTGTAAACCCCAAATTCCGCATGTACAGATTACAATAGTAGCACACGTGAGGCCTAGCAAACTAGGCCCGCTTGCTTCTATATGAACTACCCTTTGTTCTTGAAAGTGCACCTAGTTAGCATGCCTGGTTGATGTAGGGCTCAAGACACTTCTATGCCTTCATCTATTTTTAGAAGGTTCTTCTGATTTTATGGTTCTATTTATCATCACAAGATGTGCCCTGTGACAGTGCACAGAATGACGAAGGGACACAAAGATAGGGAGCACCCGGGCCTATGGCCAGCCCTCTGGGACAACACTGGCTTTGGCTGATAGTACATTGGTTATTGTACCCCTACCCCCTCATTTGTGCAGAACGTTGGTTGCACCACATAGGCTGAACTTGCATATTTACCTCTTTCTCCCAACCCAACAATATATGTAATTTTCAATGTATAACTGCATATGCTTGTATCTAAATATTGGCGTCCATTCCCATTCTTGCAGCTGAATATCGACTTTTATACACTACCCACATCAGAGAAATACGTAAGTGCCATGATCAGGACTTACGTAAATACATTCCATTCACGTATGAACACCTAGTCATGCTTAAATGCATATTTATCCAACAGGAGCGGCCCGTGCAGGTAAGAGTGGTGGGGCCGGGTTGGGGGGGATTTGACAGACGACCACGAGGGAAAATTAAATAAATAATTAATTTTCCCTCCTCGTCGCCTGTTGAAATCCCCCCACCCGGCCCCACCGCTCACCGCTCTTACCTGCACGGGCCGCTACTGTTATCCAATGAGCACATTTTGCCATTTTAGGCTCTTAAATAATGTTAAAATTGCTAATAACTACAATTATTTCTATTTTTATTTAACGGTGTTAGCACTATTTTTATTTAAATGTATTAATATAATTTTAAATAATGCTTACATTTTAAATATTAACTTTATGTTATTTAAAATAACTTTAATCAAAACACTACCCACCCAATGCCATAATAAACACTACAATCCCACAAATAAAAATACTTATTTTCAATGATAAAGTTCCATTAATACTATTTACAAATTAATGACATAAACATTTAAAGTATAAAATATACAAACAATAATTATAATTATAAATATTTAAATTTACAACACAACCCATCCAGACTTTCTCAATCTCCCCATAACATTTACAAAACAAAGAACTAAAACCTAAATAGCACAAAGTCATATTTCTAAAAATGTCTGCTGCAGCTCTCATCCCCTGCAATGATACACAAACAGGCTGCTAGAATCATGCACACATTTGAACCATAGTGCAAAGGTACGTACATGATGGGGTCGATTCCGATTCGGGCCGGAAAAAGCACCGACCGACTCGGATCCGGAAATTATACCGATTGACACGTACCTGTGGCACCCGACACGCCAAGTACGATGCAATGCGTGCAAAATCCGACCGACACGTACCGAACCCAAGTCGAACGACCGAGCCGCATGGAAAACAGCAATCCGGTCGGAAAAACAGGCGAATCCAACCGACCGACACGCACCCGGAACAAATCCGACCGAAACGTACACGCGAACTCCAAACCGCAAAGTACGATGCAAGGCGCGAAAACCACGAGCGAGTCGGACGGAGGCCAAGCCGTACGACCGACACGCATACAAAACCGAGCCGAAGCAACACAAAACACCGCGACCGACGCGTACGCAGCATAGAAAACTGCACAAACACAGCGTGAACGAAATGGAGAATACCGTACGAGACAAATGCAGGGTCCGACTCGGTCACAAGAACGTTTCCAACATACACAGACAGTACAAAGGAAAAATCACACAAAAAAAGGCCAAACAAGCAATTACTAAGCCAATAAATACTGGGGTGGGTGGGGACAGAGAACAAAGACACACCCACAACTCCACCCATATAAAGGACACAAATCACAACCATGATCCTTTGCAAATGCCATTCCACTGCCAGCTCCCAAGAGAAAGCAACCACACACCCACAGCTCATCCCTCACACAAGCCACACACCATCAGCACACCAACAAATACCTACCTCACATACACCCAGCAAAACACACACTCACACACCCTCACCTGCACACCAACACACACATCACTCACCATCACCACCCATCACCATGCCCCCAAGAAGAATCACAAGTTCCTAGATTGTGAATTGGAAGTCATGGTAGACGAGATCCTCAGGGTAGAGCCACAGCTGTTTGGCACACTGGTCCAACAGACCCCCATCTCCCAGAAAACCAAGATGTGGGAGAGGATCATCAACAGGGTGAACGCACTATCACCATGTCGGCGCACAAAGAGCGACATCCAGAACAGGTGGTATGATGTGCGCAGGAGGGTACGGGACCTGCTCAAGAAAGACTACATCAACAGCCAATACACCGGCAGTGGCCCTCCTGCCAAGCCAATATACCTCAGGTCCTGGGAGGAGAAGGTGCGGGCCATCCTTCCGCCAGTGAGCGTATATGGACTAGAGAACATCCCAGAGCCTGGTGAGTACACAACAAATGTACACAATATACTGCCACAAAACACACACACATCACTGTCAAGGGGAGAGTCAAACCATGCACTCATAGCAATTACACAGCAACCAGAACAGAATCATCCCAAAATGTGTATATCAGTCAGATAAACACAACACATGCCATCAAAAAAGTCACATCCAACTGTGCCATCACATGTACAAACACAACTACAACTACAGCTAGGCAGTGGCACAAATAGAACTAACAAACACATCCAGACATGTAGCCACCACAACAACACCAACACACAGTGAAGACCACTCAAAGGAAGGAATTCTGTGTATGCTGGCCAAGTCAGTGTAGCCAATAGCATCATGGGAGTCGCAGTCACACATATTGCCCCCCCCACAACTGTCCCATCAACACCACCATGAACCATGCGCACATCACAGGGAGTGGAGAAGGACTCACAAGATGGCTGACACTTGCAACTGCTGTGGGGAGCACAAGGCCCTGCTGGCAACTGTGCACCAACAAACAGCAGGACATCACTGACTGACATCCTGAGAGACAACTTCCACTCCCTGCAATGCAAGCACGTTCCATGGTGGGATATCTAGCTGGCTGGGTGGGAAGGAGGACTTGCAGCACTGACCATAGTCACAAGCACCTCCCCTCACACACCCCCCAACACAAACTCCACAGAACCCACCTGGTAGAATGCAATGCCCCCCATCCTAACACAAGATCCCACAAAGAACCACCACCCTGGGTTATGTTGTGTGAAGCACAGGGACACTCTTGGGACTTTTAGCCAAACAACTGCCAGGACAACACTCCCAGCCATCCTGTCAGCACAGCCAGCCCACCCCACAGGGAAGCAGAGTCAAAAGGAAGGAAGCATGGGCATGCTGGGAAGGGGGTGGAGGCAATAGCATGATGGGAGTCGTAGTCACTGATATTGGTCACCCCCACAACTGTCCCATCAACACCACCCTGAACCATGCTCACATCACAGGGAGTGGAGAAGGACTCACAAGATGGCTGACACTGGCTACTGCTGTGGGGAGCACAAGGCCCTGCTGGCAACTGTGCACCAACAAACAGCAGGACACCACTGACTGACATCCTGAGAGACAACTTCCACTCCCTGCAATGCAAGCACAGTCCATGGTGGGATAACTGACTGGCTGGGTGGGTAGGAAGGAGGGCCGGCTGTCAACCAAACACAACCAATGCAGACCATGTTCACACCCCAAAAAATACATAGAAATGCCCAAATAATGCAGGACAATGTGCCACACCAATATCAACCCCTGACTGTGACCACTTAGGACAATGCAATGTACAGGCCCGCACCCAGAGGCACAGTCACAACTGTCATGTGTGTCAACCATTGATGCCTGCAGAAACATAACATACATTGTGTGTGTCTCCCAAAAACAGGTGATGATGGGGACACAGCAGCAGACGCTGAGGAGTCCCAGTCCCAGGCTCAAGAGGATGCGGAGCTCACTGGCGTCGTACAGCCTCTGCCCTCCTCGGACGAAGAAGACCAACCTGGCACATCCGGTGCAAGTCTACATGCAGCACCAGCAGGACCACCAGCTGCAGCACCAGCAGGACCACCAGCTGCACCCCCTGCACCCACCCCTCCAACGACTGTCACCACAAATACCATCCCTGCCGACATGGCCAGAACAAGGAGCAACACCAGAACAGGGACCCTGGACCAACCTGGGGCCATCAACACCACCACCACCACCAACCCCCAAGGTGGACCAGGGTCATCTGTGCGTGCCACTGCACGCACTGCACATGTCAGCAGGGGTGGTGGGAGGGGTGGGAGACAGAGGTCGCTGCTTGCAGAGGTTGCTGGTGTGCATGATGACCCACAACTGGTACGCATAGCTGATGCGTACCAGTCCAGCACCGGAGACCTCAGCCAGGTAGTGGGGCTCCTCAGAGACATGAAACAGCAGCAGGCTGCCCATCATGCCCGCTTGGACTCTCACATGTCCCACGTGGAGTCACACATGTCCCGCGTGGACTCACACATGTCCCGCGTGGAGTCCAAGTGGGATGCACTGCATGAGATGACGGCGGTGCACAGGGACATTTTACAATGCCTCCGCCAGATGAACAGCAACCAGTCCACACCTCCCTGTGTGCCAACAACATCTGGTGCTGAACAAACTGCAACTGCCACAGGGAGGGAGGATGACTCTGGCGGAGAGTCCCCTGCACCGCAGCAGCCTGTACTTGAGGGCCCCCCAAGAAGAGGGGTCGTCCGAAGAGGGGCAAGTGAGAGGCCGATGGCCAAGCGCAACTCCCAGGAAGCCTGAACCTGTTCTGGATGTTCACCTTTGTGCACAGACTGTTCACCCTGTTGACGGCAACACTTCTCCCACACATTGCATGGGGAGTACAAGTTGGACCAATGTGTCAGACAACTGTGGCCCCGATACTGGGGATTCTGTCTACCAGGACTTTCAATTCACCTAGGAACTTCTGATTGCAAGATTTATGTACAGCACTACCCATCCTATGCACTATTCACACAAATGTATCACAATAAACACACTAATACACCATACTTGCCTCTGTTGTGATTCCAACGTGGGTGCTGTTATGGGGATGATGAACTGCAAAATTACACTGTGTATGCGAACTGCAACAGCAAGTACAACACAGGCATGTGAGTAAAGGCAACGTGACACATATGAGGGAGACACACCACCAGGGCTACACAACACATACACACCTAGGCCATCTGACTCATTGCCTACACTGATGTTGCCAGGGAAGACGGTGCAATGCACAGACACCACACCCATTCCCAGTTGTAGTCAAGTAGCCCACAGGTGCAGTAAGCAAATGACAGTCAAATGTGTGACCACAGACAACGCACATCACAAAGTGAAGCACAGGTTTATTACACAGTTGCAACATGTCGTAACCACTACAGATGCAAGGTAATCCCACCTGGCAGCGGGCACACAGTCAACAACTGTAGACGGAAGGAAGTCCATGGGTGTGGCGCACATCACCTGTAAGGACACAACAGCTACCAGCCTGGAAGTGCAATCACGTCGTCGGTGGACACAGTTGACCAAACGAATCTGAAAGTACCCTGTGAAGGACAGAAATGACACACAGTCAAAAGCAATGGAGTACAGGACAGAACAGCAAAACTCATGCACAATACATGTTACAAGATACCCATCCAGAACCAAGTTAGCATGTCAACACTGTTGGGGAGTACAGCCCACCTGTAAGCACACATCGCAACACACATCCAGTCAAGTAGCCCATGGACACACTCCAACAGCACCAGAGCACCACCTACACATATCATGCCAACTCACATCATTGACATGACACCTCAGGATACTCACATTCAGCTAAAGAAGTTGGTGATGAGCTGTGTGCGGACATCACCACCATCATCATCATCATCATCATCATCATCATCGTCACTGGCATCGTGGTCCAGGCCAGGATCCTCCACAGGTGGCGGATGTTGGTCATTGTCATCCTGGATGAGAGGCAACTCCTTCCGCACTGCCAGGTTGTGGAGCATGCAGCAGACGATGATAATCTTGCACACTTTCGCAGGGGCATATGGGAGGGACCCTCCGGTCTTGTCCAGGCAGCGGAAGCGGCTCTTCAGGAGACCAAATGTCCGCTCAATCACTCTCCTGGTCCGACCATGTGCCTCATTGTAGCGCATCTGGGCTGGTGTCACAGGGTTCCTGAGGGGTGTCAGCAACCACGGCATGTTGGGGTATCCCGAGTCACCTACGGACAGACAAGTGCACATTAGCTGACTTGGAAAAGTGGGCGGAATACTACAGATCAGATCACACACAATGGCACAAAGTCAGTACACACCGACAAGCCAGGCACGCTGGTTCTGCATCTGTGCCATCATCCTGGGGATGCGACTACTCCTCATCACAAAGGCATCGTGTGCTGAACCAGGGAAACGGGCACACACGTGTGTGATGGTCATGTCTGCAAGACACACCACCAGTGCATTGACCGAGTGGTAGTGCTTGCGGTTCCTGTAGGCCTGCTCCTGGGCCTGTGGTGGTACCAAAGCCACATGTGTCCCATCAATGGAGCCAATGACATGCGGCATCCTCCCCAGGGCATAAAAGTCACTCTTCACGTCAGTGAGTCGTCGCTAGTCTAGGGAAATAGATGTACCGGTTCAGGAATAGCAACATTGCCGCCAAAACATCGCGGAGCACACGGCTCAACATGGTCTGTGACATCCCACCAGCAGTCGCCACAGTATGTTGGAAGGTACCGGTGGCAAAGAAGTGTAGGGCTGCCATCACCTTCACCTTGGGGGTCAGCGCTGTAGGATACGGCCGGCCAGGCTGCAAATGTGGGGACAACTGCACTGCCAAATCCTCAATCAGCTGCCTGGTGAAGCGGTACCGTCGGATGCTGTCCCGTTCCACCATCGTTGCCAGGTCTGGGAATGGTCGATGGACAGCAGGAGCCCTGCAGTGCAGAGGAGAAGTAAGCAAGATTGTCAGTCACCCCACATATGCGGCATTGAACACACTCAATATCCCAACATACATCATTATGAGGCACAACTACATGAAGTGTGCAGTTCCATAAGGACATGTATGGTACATACATGGCCAACATCTGTCAACACGGTCCAACAGCTGGCATCAATTAGTCCCAGGTTGGCCCATTGGATATCATGAGGCCGTGTCACAGTTCCCATCTCCTGCTGCCGTGTCACAATCACCCCCCACAGTGACATGTGAGGACAGATGTGCCCCAGGCACCACAGCTCAACGACAGGTACATTCCCAGGGACCCTGTATTGCCACATGGACACTGGCATTACATGGAGTATCATGTATACACCACAGCAAAACAACCATGACCCCCACAGGTAGTGGTCCCACTTGCCACGGCAGGACAGACATGGACGTCTGTGACACACACACGCACAACATCAAAGTCCATGCACACACAACGTGGATGTGGAGACTGTCTCCCATTGTGCACATGAAATCAGAGACATTGTAAACACTACATGCACAAACTGTGGAGGACCATCACTATTGTGCCACTGGGACACCCTGGCTCAAACATACCGTCCCACATGGGACTCACGGGGTATGTGACATGACATACACATACACCACCGTGAAATGTGACCATGGCACATGCACAGATATGAACAGTTGCACATCACAGTGGTCATGTACACGTAACACCCAGGATCCTGTCCCCATGAACACGTGCACAGCCTGGGGGTGGCTGCCCACAGGTGACACCCACAGGACAACATGTACACCAACATACACACAATAGGAAATGCAGCCTTACATGCCTTATGATAAAGTTTGGACAGGCTGTCGTGATGTAGGTGTGCCCCTCACTCCCTGGGAGCTATCTGTGGCTGGCATATGTCCATCTGAGACAGGCATGCTGACATATGCCAGTCACATGTACAGTGATGCGTTGAACAGCAATGGACCGATCGGTGCCCCGGCCGGCCCATTGCATTCAATGTGTGCTGGAACGCGTTGTACCCCTGTACGCGTTGTACCCCTGTACGCGTTGAACTGCAATGGACCGATCGGTGCCCCCGGCCGGCCCATTGCATTCAATGTGTGCGGGTATGCGTTGTACCCCTGTACGCGTTGAATTGCAATGGACCGATCGGTGCCCCCGGCCGGCCCATTGCATTCAATGTGTGCGGGTACGCGTTGTACCCCTGTACGCGTTGTACCCCTGTACGCGTTGAACTGCAATGGACCGATCGGTGCCCCGGCCGGCCCATTGCATTCAATGTGTGCGGGTACGCGTTGTACCCCTATGCGCGTTGAACTGCAATGGACCGATCGGTGCCCCCGGCCGGCCCATTGCATTCAATGTGTGCGGGTATGCGTTGTACCCCTGTACGCGTTGAACTGCAATAGACCGATCGGTGCCCCTGGCCGGCCCATTGCATTCAATGTGTGCGGGTACGCGTTGTACCCCTGTACGCGTTGAACTGCAATGGACCGATCGGTGCCCCGGCCGGCCCATTGCATTCAATGTGTGCGGGTACGCGTTGTACCCCTATGCAGCGTTGTACCGCAATGGACCGATCGGTGCCCCGGCCGGCCCATTGCATTCAATGTCGCGGGTACGCGTTGTACCCCTGTACGCGTTGTACCGCAATGGACCGATCGGTGCCCCGGCCGGCCCATTGCATTCAATGTGTGCGGGTACGCGTTGTACCCCTGTACGCGTTGTACCCCTGTACGCGTTGAACTGCAATGGACCGATCGGTGCCCCGGCCGGCCCATTGCATTCAATGTGTGCGAGTACGCGTTGTACCCCTGTACGCGTTGTACCGCAATGGACCGATCGGTGCCCCGGCCGGCCCATTGCATTCAATGTGTGCGGGTACGCGTTGTACCCCTGTACGCGTTGTACCGCAATGGACCGATCGGTGCCCCGGCCGGCCCATTGCATTCAATGTGTGCGGGTACGCGTTGTACCCCTGTACGCGTTGTACCCCTGTACGCGTTGAACTGCAATGGACCGATCGGTGCCCCCGGCTGGCCCATTGCATTCAATGTGTGTGGGTACGCGTTGTACCCCTGTACGCGTTGTACCGCAATGGACCGATCGGTGCGCACCCATTGACAATGGCCTTGCCTGGCAACGGACGCGTTTTCGAATTTCGAACGAGTCGGTTGCTGGAAAATCAGTTGGTCACCCACAACAATGTTGCAAAATCATGTATGTCATGAAGTTGAAGATTTGAAGGATGCTGTGGGCGTGTTTTGGTGCTGCTATTCCATGGATTGGCCAGATTCAGAAGATGCAAACAACTTGGACCTATCACTTTGGACACAAGGGACAGTATCTGCCTCTCCAGCACATATATATTGCTGGCTGTTCCCCTGAGAGCTCACTTGCCTGCACTACATGCTCCAGGACGACATCTGCCACTGCACTGCTGCTGTCTCTGCCCCTCTGGACCCTGCAATGGCACATACTGTGGAGAGAGCCCCAGCCTTCAGCCTTGAGGAGAACCAGGCCCTGCTGGACAGCCTACTTCCACAGTACAGCAAGCTGTATGGGACACCAGGGGAGCAGGTGAGTGTTCTGTGCACTGCCTTTCTGAATGTGCATATTGTCTGACTAGCAAGGCTGAAAGTCTGCACGCCACTGGCTAGCAGGCTCACTGAGTAGTTGTCACCCCCCATAGTGTGTAGTGACATGCACTGGACAGGTATGGTGCAGTGACAGTGCATTTGAACAAGGTTTTACTTCCCATGCAATGATACCATGTAGTGACGTCTGGCAAACTGTCCATGGGCAGCTTTGCACTGCCTGTGTACATCATGTGCCCCTGTGATTGAGACATGTACGGATATGTTGCATGTGTAGTAATGGCCTTTTCACTTTGTCATCCTGACAGGTTAATGCCCATCGGAAGCAGGAGATCTGGAAGGACATCGTCCGGGCTGTCCGGTCCGTGGGGGTCTACAAGCGCCGGATCCGCAACTGCCAGAAGAGGTGGCAGGACCTTCGGGGCTGGACCCGGAGGATTGCACGGGTCCAGCTGAAGCTGTCGCCTCCTCGCAGGAGAGGCGGAACACGGACCCTGACCCCCACATGCTCCAGATCCTGGCGGTGGTGTTTCCAGACCTGGATGGGCAGCTGAAGGCCAGACAGCAGCAAGGAGGGGGTGAGTCAAAGACTGCACTGTGAACTCTGTATTACATGCTGTGTGCCCTCCTCTGGCCTGGTTCAACTGCCACAGTGCAGCAGTCATGTTGTCCAGGAGCCATGTCCCTCTATTGTGCACTGCCCACTGCTCATCTGATACCCAGGTGTGGCCCTTACATTTAGGGAATTGTGTCACTTGGGACTGTGTCCTTGCAGTTTGCTTCACTAAAGGTGGGGGACAGCATCTGTTTCCCTAACTCTGTTGTGGGCATCATAGGTGGGTCCATTGTTCACACTACGCCTGTGTTCGGACATGTAATCTGCGTGTTGCTTTGATATGCGGTCCACTTGCTGTGCTGAGCCACCACATGTGCCTGGGGTATGTGGCACACGCCCATGCAGCGGGTGGGAACAATGTTTGGGCCCCAGGAGTGTGCATATTACGTGTGTCACACATACATAGCCAGCTATCCACTGTCCAGGGCTCATCCCTCATTCATGTGGAGCAGGACAGTCATGCTGCCTACTCCAGGCCATGCAATGCACTCTGTACTCCCACTCCCGTGTATCAGCTGACACATTGTGCGCAGTGATTTGACCCCTCAGGTGTCTGCCTCTGTGTCAGTGTGCTGTGGATTAGTTGCCAGGACTGCTGGGGTGTTTCTTGGTAGGGGCTCAGCATGCCCCTGGAGATGTGACCATAGGAGACGATACTTGTGTGTCACATAGGTGTTTGATCAGCTGCCCGTGCAGACTGGGGTATGCGAATGTGAAGTTCAGGCAGCTGTTCCCCATTCACAGCAGATTGTGAGGGGCTCAGGTTCAGAGGGTAGTGTCACAGGTCTCCCATATGTCCAATAGGTATGACCTGGACAGATGAGGGTTAAGATGATGTGTTGTGTGGGGGATGTACATGTGCACTTGTGCAGCTCCAGGACTTGCATTCCCCATGACCTACTATTGTGACACAGTGCATAGTGTTGTTGTCTGACTGCCAAGTCATACATCACTGAGACAGTGATGTATGACTTAGCAGTCATGTCTCTGCCATGGCATGTGTCTACTTATTGGTGATCCTGCAGGGGAGTGACATGTGCTACATGCACACCATTGTGGCGATGGCTATCAGGACATGGGTGCATCATGGTGTCTGTCGCTGGTATGCTTCACATGCATTTCCTATTTGACTCTGGGCATCCCTTTAATCTGGAAACCTGTACTGACTCAGTGGCAAGAGCTGTGATGTGTGCATGTCCACATGCCACACCGTGTCCTCTGCACTGTCCAACTACTGTGTACTTGGTGCATGTGTCCACACTGGGGTGTTGCAATCCAACAGACACCAGACAGATGGGTGCAAGGCCATGTGGGATGTGAGTGCCATGCTTGGCATCAGACTGACAATTGGCTTCTCCTGTTCAGTTAGGGCACTTTTAGCAATGTACAACTAATGATGCCAGGGCTTGCTCTGTAATGTGCTGTGCTCACAGTGGTGTGTGCGTTTGGTGCAGGTGACTGATGTCTGTCTGTTTACCCATTGTTTGCAGATACATCCATGGCCACGGAAGGGGACAGCTCCACGGACCAGGAGGAGCCGGAGAGCCAGACTGGGTCAACAGCCGAGGAGTGGTCGGAGGGACCCAGTGGCACGGAGGGCGAGGGGAGCCACACCGAGGAGTCCTCAGCACCATCCACCTCAGCTGAGGACCAGAGCAACTCGGAGGATGACTCCCTTATGGAGGCGGGTGTCAGCAGCCACCACACCCCAGCTAGTGTTGCTGTCCCCGCCACCACCAGCACCACCACCGCCCTCCCATCGGCTCCCATTCCCCAGGTCCGTGGAGGCTCCCATGTTCGGGAGCGTGTCTCCTTTGGGCCAGGCACCGCACCCCCTGCCCCTGTGTCCCCTGCTGCCCTGAGTGAGGAGTCTGTGTACCTCCTTCGCCAGCTCCATGTAGGGCAGACAGCCATGCTGAGTGTCCTCCATGCGCACACCGCTCTGTTGACTCAGCTGGTGTCGTTCATGGAGGGCATCTCATCGGGCATGTCTGACCTACAGAGGGGCAACAGGTCCATGGACTCCTCCCTGACGGCAGCAGTGTCCCTCCTCAGACAGTCCCTCACCCCTCCTGCCTCTGCTCCATCCACACTCCCCAGCACCTTACCCGTCCCAAGCACACACACACCGGCACAGGCACACACCAGCACACACACGTCCAGCACACAGACACACACGCCACAAACAAAACGCACACGCACGCACAGTCAGGGGACTGAAACCAGACTCACAGGGAATGGGGCCCTGGTACACACACACGCATCCACGCCCCCGGACACCCTCCCCCAGGCGCAAACAGACTGAGGCCCCCACCCGCAAGTCCCCCGGAGTGGTAAGAGCAAGACCCCGCCGCCGCCCTGCAGCTCAAGCACCAGGTCTCCTTCCTCCATCCCTCAGGCCCCCACTCCACAGGTGCCCCCACCACACCCTGCCCCAGGTTCCCCCACCCACAGATATACCATCCCCAAGAGGATCCGGCCTTCTCCCCCTGCCACTTGCTCTCCCGGCACCACACCCCCGCTGCACTTGTCTGTGCCACTGATGTGGTGAGGGTGTCCTCCCCTCTGTCCAGCCCACCTTGCCTGTTCCCCATTCTCCTCCCCTGGTGGTAGGCACTGCAGTGGAGTCCACTACCACCCTGTCTGACTTGGGCACTGCAGTGGCGGACCTGTCCACTCCATCTGCAGGGTCCACTGCAGTCGTGCCGGCACCCACAACATCTGAGTCATGCCCCCCCAGTTGTGCCGGCACACACCATGTCAGACACCTCCACTGCAGTTGTCAGTGGCTCTCCAGCACCCACCACCCCTTCCCTGCTTCCTCCTGGTGAGCCCTGATCCTGTCCCTGCGGTGCCTGGCCTACCCCCCCGGTTGCCCCTCCTAGTGGATTGTCCCTGGTTTTGTGCAGGCATGCGTAGGGTGACATCTGCCACTGTCACCCTGTTTGGACTTTTACAATGGACTGGCCATTGGCCTTAATGTTTTTTCTGGACTTTGTTTTCATTCCACACATATGCTGAATAAAGCAACTTTCTGTTCTCTAGTGCTTATGCTTCTGATGTACATGTTGTTGATGATGCTAACCATGCCCTTGCTGCAGTGATGGTGATATTTGGTCTCATGATAATGAAGTGTTACTGTGCAGGAACCCATGTGGTCCAGGGGGAATGTGTCCTATCCTGTGGTGTATCCATGTCATCCATAGCAGCATCTGAGGGTGTCATGTGTTCAGTATTTGGCAATGGGATTTCCTACTTAGATTGGCTATTTCACATCTGTGGCTTCCACCCCTGCACATCTGTTGTGCCTGCCATTGTTCAATTCGTCTACTTCCCTGACCGTGTGGCCATCTCCAGTGGACATGCAGGTTTGGGCATCAATGGGGAAGGACTCATCTGTGTTGTCAGTGCAACATTGCTATACAAGTGTGTTGGATCTGTGCTGATGATTCCGTTGGCACTTCCATAACCAGGCTGATGTTACGGGAGCCCTCATTTGGTGCTAATTGTTGATTGTGTGACCAAGTGCTCAGCTGACATGATGGGGCCCTACTGAGGCAACATATGGCACAGCTTTCCTCACACAGGAGTGGAGTCCCCTCATGGCAGTGTGTACTCTTGTGACATTGCCTGCGCCCAAGGTGTGTGTTGTATGTGCATGTCTGTGTGTTCACTTCCGTTTAGCTGTGCATGCTGTGATCCCTAGTGTTGTACCTGTTTATGATGCTAGCTGAGTTGACCTATGTTCCCCCAAAGTCTTCTCCCTGGGTTCTCTATGATGTGGGTGCATGGCACATTACTGGTCATCAGGGTGTCACCCATAGGTGTGTTTGCTGTCAGGGCTGAGTTTGTGTGCAGACGCAGATGGGTCACAGTCAGGTTTCCCCTTGGCACTTGTTGTTTGCCCCTGACATGTGATTTCCAGTTTGTGTTATCTTTCAGTGATTGTGACACGTTGTGTGTGTGACTGCTGGCACTCCTCAGGGTCCGGGCTGCAATGTTGGTTGTTGTCTATGTGTGTTCTTTGTGGGTGACCTTGGCTTCTTCATTGGTGTGTGACTGTGGATGGGATCCCATTGGTTGGTGTGGTATTGCCGTCATGTCCATGTACAGCGTAGTGTGCAGTGTGTCAGACATTCAGGAGTTTTGTTGAGTGGCCATGTGTGATGTGTTTCTGCACCTTGGTTCCCACCCACCACCCTGGAATAGTCATGGGTGCATGTGCAATGTCACCAGTGCATGTGTACTTCACTGCTGCACATTGTTGGAGGTCGAGGGGTGTGGTGTTGAGTGTGTGCAGATGAGAGTTGTTGCCCGGCTAGGCCCCTGCCTCCATGTTGGCCTTGGCTTACTGGCCATGCTGATTGATTTGTGCTTGTGTAGGTGTGATGGAAGTTAGTTGCTCAGGACACATGACTGTGGTTCACAGTGTGAACCACATTTAGCTTTGTCATCACAGTGGGATTGTAATGCAGCCCAGGGTCACCACATTGTGGGGGCCCTGGGGGTGGTGCTGTGGTGTGTCTGTGTCTTGCTGTGTCAGTTGCTGTCCCTACGTGCCTGTGTGACATGTGTGATTTGTGCTCCCTCTCATCTGACAATGCCTGCTTGCCCACATAGAGGATTTGGATCCATGAGTTACCTTTGTGTGGCACTGCATGCACATCTGTATGATTGGTATTCAGGTCTCCTCATGTGTTGTGTGGTTGCCTGGGGACACTGGCACCCCCCTCACCTGTTGTGTATGATGTGCAGTGTGGGTCTGCCTGTTTGTGTTTGTGCATCTGCACCACTGCATTGGCATATCTTGGGTGTGCCATTGGCTGTATGTAGTTTTGTGTGTTTCCCCTGCTGTCCCTGGGACTCCTAGGTCATCGGTCAGCACAATGATCATGGTTTGTGTGTCCCATTGCTGCCATGGTATGGTATCTGTTCACCTCACATCTGCAGTCTCCACAGGGTATCTGCATTTGTGTGCCCATTGGTGCAAATATGTGGGTCTGCATTCTGATGGTCACTTCTGTCATTGTGTCATTGATCATTGTTGACGGTGTCAGCCCCCATGGGTGTTGTTTGTCTGCACATGGCCAAAGGTATGTCTTATTTGCACTGCAGTATTTGGCTCCCCCAATTTATGTTGCAATGGGACACATACACTACTTTGCGACTGATGTGTTTTTTGTTCTGTGACCAGGAATCATCCATGCAGTTTGGCAGTTGCACCTCTTTCTTTGTCAACACTTACCTTTTGGTCACTGTGGTGATGGGGGTTTAGACCCCATTGCCACAATGTTCAAAATGTGCTTCAGCTATGGACCCCACACTTATATTTTGGTCACTGTGATGATGGGGGTTTGGACCCCATTGCCACAATGTTCAAAATGTGCTTCAGGTATGGACCCCACACTTACCTTTTGGTCACTGTGGTGATGGGGGTTTAGACCCCATTGCCACAATGTTCAAAATGTGCTTCAGCTATGGACCCCACACTTACATTTTGGTCACTGTGATGATGGGGGTTTGGACCCCATTGCCACAATGTTCAAAATGTGCTTCAGCTATGGACCCCACACTTACATTTTGGTCACTGTGATGATGGGGGTTTGGACCCCATTGCCACAATTTTCAAAATGTGCTTCAGCTATGGACCCCACACTTACCTTTTGGTCACTGTGGTGATGGGGTTTAGACCCCATTGCCACAATGTTCAAAATGTGCTTCAGCTATGGACCCCACACTTACATTTTGGTCACTGTGATGATGGGGGTTTGGACCCCATTGCCACAATGGTCATGGCCTGCTTGCATTGTGGGTGCCACACACATATATGTGTGGCACATGTGCTAGGGGGTCACATTTTATGTTCAAAGTCATGTTCGGTGTTGTAGGCATTTGACACAGTTTACACACGCTTGTCATGGTGTTGGGGGGATGTCTTCTTCTTGCATTCCCTAGGTTGTGGTGTGCTGGTTGTGTCATGCATTGTCCATCCTATGAGTGGGGGTGGTAGTAGTGGTTGGCATCCAGCCCCCCCTGGCTGAGGGTGGTAGTAGTGGTAGGCATCCAGCCCCCCCTGGCTAAGGGTGGTGGTAGGCATCCAGCCCCCCCTGGGTGTGGGTGGTAGTAGTGGTAGGCATCCAGCCCCCCCTGGCTGAGGGTGGTAGTAGTGGTAGGCATCCAGCCCCCCCTGGCTAAGGGTGGTGGTAGGCATCCAGCCCCCCCTGGGTGTGGGTGGTAGTAGTGGTAGGCATCCAGCCCCCCCTGGCTGAGGGTGGTAGTAGTGGTAGGCATCCAGCCCCCCCTGGCTAAGGGTGGTGGTAGGCATCCAGCCCCCCCTGGGTGTGGGTGGTAGTAGTGGTCGGCATCCAGCCCCCCCTGGGTGTGGGTGGTAGTTGTGGTAGGCATCCAGCCCCCCCCTGGCTGAGGGTGGTGGTAGGCATCCAGCCCCCTGGCTAAGGGTGGTGGTAGGCATCCAGCCCCCCTGGCTGAGGGTGGTAGTAGTGGTAGGCATCCATCCCCCCTGGGTGAGGGTGGTAGTAGTGGTAGGCATCCAGCCCCCCTGGGTGAGGGTGGTAGTAGTGGTAGGCATCCAGCCCCCCTGGCTAAGGGTGGTGGTAGGCATCCAGCCCCCCTGGGTGAGGGTGGTAGTGGTGGTAGGCATCCAGCCCCCCTGGGTGTGGGTGGTAGTAGTGGTAGGCATCCAGCCCCCCTGGGTGAGGGTGGTAGTAGTGGTAGGCATCCAGTCCCCCTGGGTGAGGGTGGTAGTAGTGGTAGGCATCCAGCCCCCTGGGTGAGGGTGGTAGTAGTGGTAGGCATCCAGCCCCCCTGGGTGAGGGTGGTAGTAGTGGTAGGCATCCAGCCCCCCTGGCTAAGGGTGGTGGTAGGCATCCATCCCCCCTGGCTGAGGGTGGTAGTAGTGGTAGGCATCCAGCCCCCTGGGTGAGGGTGGTAGTAGTGGTAGGCATCCAGCCCCCCTGGCTAAGGGTGGTGGTAGGCATCCAGCCCCCCTGGCTGAGGGTGGTGGTAGGCATCCAGCCCCCCCTGGCTAAGGGTGGTGGTAGGCATCCAGCCCCCCTGGCTGAGGGTGGTAGTAGTGGTAGGCATCCAGCCCCCCTGGGTGAGGGTGGTAGTAGTGGTAGGCATCCAGCACCCCTGGCTAAGGGTGGTGGTAGGCATCCAGCCCCCCTGGCTGAGGGTGGTAGTAGTGGTAGGCATCCAGCCCCCCTGGGTGTGGGTGGTAGTAGTGGTAGGCATCCAGCCCCCCTGGCTGAGGGTGGTAGTAGTGGTAGGCATCCAGCCCCCTGGCTAAGGGTGGTGGTAGGCATCCAGCCCCCTGGCTGAGGGTGGTAGTAGTGGTAGGCATCCAGCCCCCTGGCTGAGGGTGGTAGTAGTGGTAGGCATCCAGCCCCCCTGGCTAAGGGTGGTGGTAGGCATCCAGCCCCCTGTGTGAGGGTGGTAGTGGTGGTAGGCATCCAGCCCCCTCTGGGTGAGGGTGGTAGTAGTGGTAGGCATCCAGCCCCCCCTGGGTGAGGGTGGTAGTAGTGGTAGGCATCCAGCCCCCCTGGGTGAGGGTGGTAGTAGTGGTAGGCATCCAGCCCCCTGGCTCAGGGTGGTGGTAGGCATCCTGCCCCCTGGGTAGGGGTGGTAGTAGTGGTAGGCATCCAGCCCCCCTGGGTGAGGGTGGTAGTAGTGGTAGGCATCCAGCCCCCCTGGCTAAGGGTGGTGGTAGGCATCCAGCCCCCTGGCTGAGGGTGGTAGTAGTGGTAGGCATCCAGCCCCCTGGCTAAGGGTGGTGGTAGGCATCCAGCCCCCCTGGGTGAGGGTGGTAGTGGTGGTAGGCATCCAGCCCCCCTGGGTGAGGGTGGTTGTAGTGGTAGGCATCCAGCCCCCCTGGGTGAGGGTGGTAGTAGTGGTAGGCATCCAGCCCCCCTGGGTGAGGGTGGTAGTAGTGGTAGGCATCCAGCCCCCTGGCTAAGGGTGGTGGTAGGCATCCAGCCCCCCCTGGCTGAGGGTGGTAGTAGTGGTAGGCATCCAGCCACCCCTGGGTGTGGGTGGTAGTAGTGGTAGGCATCCAGCCCCCCCTGGGTGAGGGTGGTAGTAGTGGTAGGCATCCAGCCCCCCCTGGCTAAGGGTGGTGGTAGGCATCCAGCCCCCCCAGGCTGAGGGTGGTAGTAGTGGTAGGCATCCAGCCCCCCCTGGCTGAGGGTGGTAGTAGTGGTAGGCATCCAGCCCCCCTGGCTAAGGGTGGTGGTAGGCATCCAGCCCCCCTGGGTGAGGGTGGTAGTAGTGGTAGGCATCCAGCCCCCCTGGGTGAGGGTGGTAGTAGTGGTAGGCATCCAGCCCCCCTGGCTCAGGGTGGTGGTAGGCATCCTGCCCCCCTGGGTAGGGGTGGTGGTGCGCATTCAGGCCCCTGTGTGCATATGTGGCATTGGTAATGGGCATCCCGCCCCTATGGTGCTGCTGTTGCTGGTGTAAGTATATTCTGCATCCCTCTGTGTGTGTGTGATGTGTCGTGTACGTGTTGTATGTGTTTTGTGGTTGGTGTCTGACTTACCTTCTGCGCTGTACGCGTCCGTGCCTGTTCCGGTAGTAAATGTAGAATATTGGTATGATCGGGACGAAGGGATTCATGGTTGGTTCGTGTCGTTCGTCCTTCTCGTTGCTTCGCGTCGTCCTCGTCGCTTCGCGTCGTCCTCGTCGCTGGCGTGTTCGTCTCGTAGCCGTGGATCGTGTTGTGGCGCGAATCGGAGCTTATGTGCGCCTCTCCCGGATGCTTTGACGTGCCGTGCGTAGCGACGGGTTTGGCGCGTACGGAAAGCGCATCGTACTCGTTCGGCCGGACGGAGCTGCGTTTTTCCTTCCGTGTGACTCGATTCAGCGTTTCCGGATTCGCCTCGGTCGGGGAAAAGGACCTGGTTTGGGTGAGTACGGCTCGGCCGGATTCTGTGCTGTTGTGCGCATCGTACTTACTCGTTCGGTGTGCTGTACGGATCGGTCGGGAAACAGGCTTTCGCATGGCTTTTTTCCCGACCAAATGGTATTGGGTGCGCCTCCGACCGAGATCGGAATCGGCCCCGATGTCTTTTGCATAGATTTAGGGGCCGATTCCGATGTCGGACGGACTCAGGTCCGTCTGACATTGGTCCGGAGCCGTAACCGACCGACCTGCTGTCGTCGGTTACGGCCCAGGCAGTACGATACGACCGAACCCTGTTCAGTCGCACTCGTATCTCCCACAATGGGAGCATGCATTCCGGACGGAATGCATGCTGGCATTGGAGAAAGCAGGGGTGCAGCTCAACCCTGCAGCCTGTGGCCGGCACCCCAAGGTGCCTGCCACCGGGTGCAGGGTTCAACAGAGGGGCACCATAGGTGCCTCCAGGCCGCCATTCGGCGACCTTGCACCCATGGGGGTCCCACTGGGGGCCCCCAAAGACAGTGACCGACTGCCTTTTCGTGCCGGAAAGACCGGCACGAAAAGGCAGTGAAAAACTGCCATCGTACTCCCTCGGTCGCAAAGAGGCAGCCGGGGGAGTACAGAGGGATTTCCGGATGGCTGACGGGCTCTCCGAACCCGTCGTGAGCCATCCAGAAATCCGAGTCGGATTCTTTTCCGACCGAGCCCATCGGAATGGCTCGGTCGGAAAGGAATCCGAGCGGCACGTTCCGATTCGGTCGGAAGGGCTCCGACCATCGTTCGGTGCCCTTCCGGTCGAAATCGGAATCGGCCCCTTAGTATTAGAAGTATACCCATCCTGTACAAAATCCTAGGTTTCGATTTTTTTTTATTACATATCACCCATTGGGTGTAGGTTGTAGAGTGCAGCACACATGCAATGTGTGAAATGTTTGGAGAAGTAAAAACATTTCTCCAACTCTTTCACCTGCTTCAAACAGGGAGTTATCTTTTGACATAAAGAATAGTCTGACAATCTTAGTAGAGCAGGCTTTGTATCAAAAACTATGGCTGCTTGCGCTGTAATGCCCAAGTGCCATCCATATAATGCGCAATTGCCCCAAAGAAAAGGGCACCAAATTTACGCTGGAAAGTAAATCTCCTTCTTAAACTTTGTGCTGCTTTGTACCACTTTGCATGATTGTGCGTCAGTGCAAATTCTTCGTAATCTACCCCAATATTTTTAACATTTATATCTTTATATCATTTGACAACAAAAAAAAGCAACATAATTTTGTTTGAAATTATGCCTTACCATATTTTGACAGTCCCTATGTTATGGGCAGACTACATTTAGTATCATACTAATGTAATAACTTTTTCTTTAATCTTCCATTGAAAGAGAAGTTTGTGTACTCCTCTTAAGTTTTACAGGTTTTCAGGATGATGCATAAGGTTCTTGAAGACAGGATAGCTCTCCCACATTTCAGTAAGGAGGCCCATGTGCCTTCTTTAATCAAATAGTTATGATCATGAGACTTAGGCCTGGAGTAGTGTAAAAATGACTCGACTCCGAGCGATGTGTTAGGAGTGTATTATAATCATATGTAGTCCACACTCACATATCTTCAGTGTGACTAATGTTATTAATGAAAGTGAGGTAATTACATATTATAAATATCCTTGCAACTAATGACATTTAAATTTGTGTTTAGAAGTGTAACTGACAGAATTGTGGTGCTTACATATTAATATTTAATGAAAAATGTTTGCAAACGTGTTCGTGGATAAGTGATATAGTGATATGTTTACTAAATGAATAATCATGTTATTACTGTATTAATTATTAAGTACATGTTAAAATATTTGATTTCTTTGTTTGTAGAGAAGTGCACACAATGTAACCCGTGCATTTGTTAACTTAGCCTAACTTGTAGGCCTGAGATGTATTTGGATTCAAGTTCACGTTTCAGTTTAACATTTGAAGTCGTATTTTATTCTTACAGTAGAAATGTTGTATGTAGTTTGTGTTCCCACTGCAGATGGATAAGACGTTGTTAGTGAGAGAAAAGGGTCTTTGTTCTTAGTAGACAGCAAGGTATGTGAAGCGGCAACTGGTACATAGGAAACATGATAACAAGGTGGGAGGAGAGTTCTCATGGGAGAAGGAGATGAGACCAAGGACGGTTGAAGTAACGATTTATGGGAATGGAAAGATGGTGAAAAGAAGCTAATGTGTGCTGGTAATATGGAAAACGACTTAGTAGAATTTGTGGGACGTCCTTTGAATGTAAATGATGTTATGATGCAATGTAGTGAGGGTTAGCTAGCATTTTGACTTAGGACACCTTGAGATACAGACCTCTGTTTTGGTTAGTGTGGTTTTACGCTACTTGACCCATGTTGGAGTTTCTTCTACGGAGGACTCTGATGGCTGACACCTTTCTATTTTTCCTTACCTTTAATTTTCTGCTTTAGTTTAGGGTCGCCACTTTTAGGGTAGTATACGGACAGATAGGAGATTCATGCTTATTTTCAATGACAAATTGATGCAATCTAACGCAAATTTTTGTTTCATCATTACTTACCTAGCCATAATCTAATTAGTTGTTTTCTTTTTATTATATAGGGTAAGTTGCTTCAGAAGATTTGGCTTTTTACTATTTACATTGTATTTCTATAGGATAACGCTTAGGGCCCGATTCTGATGCGGGTTGGAAAAGCTTCCCGACCGAGGGCCTGATTCTGATGCGGTTAGGAAGGCCTCCTAACAGCATTTGCTCCTTCCAAATCGGATCGGGAACGTGTCTTCCCAACCGAGGGCCCAATTCTGATGCGGTTAGGAACAAATGTTCCCATTGAAGTCAATGGGAGTTCAACCAAATCGTATCTGGAAGCATCCGGATGCATCCTACTCCGCCGGTCGGACTTTCCGGATCCGAGTGGGTCGGACACCATTTCCCAACCGATTCGGTCGGGAAGCTTTTCCAACCCGCATCAGAATCGGCCCCAATGACTAGTTTATATTAATCTGTTTCTGAATTTGAATTTGGAATAAACTCACTAATTTGAGATTTAGGGGCCGATTCCGATCACGGTCGGAGTAAGTACGATGCGCACAACAGCACAGAAACCGGCCGAGTCGTACTCACCCAATCCAGGTCCTGTTCTCCGACCGAGGCGAATCCGGAAACGCAGAATCGAGTCGCATGGAAGGGAAAATGCAGCTCCGTCCGGCCGAACAAGTACGATGCGCTTTCCGTACGCGCCGAACCCGTCGCTACGCACGGCACGTCAAAGCATCCGGGAGAGGCGCACATAAGCTCCGATTCGCGCCACAACACGATCCACGGCTACGAGGCGAACACGCCAGTGACGAGGACGACGCAAAGCGACGAGGACGACGCGAAGCAACGAGAAAGACGAACGACACGAACCAACCATGAATCCCTTCGTCCTGATCATACCAATATTCTACATTTACTACCGGAACAGGCACGGACGCGTACGGCGCAGAAGGTAAGTCAGACACCAACCACAAAACACATACAACACGTACACGACACATCACACACACACAGAGGGATGCAGAATTTACTTACACCAGCAACAGCAGCACCATAGGGGCGGGATGCCCATCACCAATGCCACATATGCACACAGGGGCCTGAATGCGCACCACCACCCCTACCCAGGGGGGCCGGATGCCAACCACCACTACCACCCTTAGCCAGGGGGGTGCCAGATGCCCACCACCACCACTACCACCCTTACCCAGTGGGGCTGGATGCCTACCACTACTACCACCCTTAGCCAGGGGGGTGCCAGATGCCTACCACTACTACCACCCTAAGCCAGGGGGGCTGGATGCCAACCACCACTACCACCCTTAGCCAGGGGGGTGCCAGATGCCCACCACCACTACCACCCTTAGCCAGGGGGGTGCCAGATGCCTACCACTACTACCACCCTTAGCCAGGGGGGGCTGGATGCCTACCACTACTACCACCCTTACCCAGGGGGGTGCCAGATGCCTACCACTACTACCACCCTTACCCAGGGGGTGCCAGATGCCTACCACTACTACCACCCTTACCCAGGGGGGGGCTGGATGCCTACCACTACTACCACCCTTAGCCAGGGGGTGCCAGATGCCTACCACCACTACCACCCTTACCCAGGGGGGCTGGATGCCTACCACTACTACCACCCTTAGCCAGGGGGTGCCAGATGCCTACCACCACTACCACCCTTACCCAGGGGGGCTGGATGCCTACCACTACTACCACCCGTAGCCAGGGGTGCCAGATGCCTACCACTACTACCACCCTTACCCAGGGGGCTGGATGCCTACCACTACTACCACCCTTAGCCAGGGGGCTGGATGCCTACCACTACTACCACCCTTACCCAGGGGGCTGGATGCCTACCACTACTACCACCCTTACCCAGGGGTGTGCCAGATGCCTACCACTACTACCACCCTTACCCGGGGGGTGCCAGATGCCTACCACTACTACCACCCTTACCCAGGGGGGCTGGATGCCTACCACTACTACCACCCTTAGCCAGGGGGGTGCCAGATGCCTACCACCACTACCACCCTTACCCAGGGGGGGCTGGATGCCTACCACTACTACCACCCTTAGCCAGGGGGGTGCCAGATGCCTACCACCACTACCACCCTTACCCAGGGGGGCTGGATGCCTACCACTACTACCACCCGTAGCCAGGGGGGTGCCAGATGCCTACCACTACTACCACCCTTACCCAGGGGGGGCTGGATGCCTACCCCTACTACCACCCTTACCCAGGGGGGGCTGGATGCCTACCACTACTACCACCCTTAGCCAGGGGGGTGCCAGATGCCTACCACCACTACCACCCTCACCCAGGGGGGCTGGATGCCTACCACTACTACCACCCTTAGCCAGGGGGTGCCAGATGCCTACCACCACTACCACCCTCACCCAGGGGGGCTGGATGCCTACCACTACTACCACCCTTGGCCAGGGGGTGCCAGATGCCTACCACCACTACCACCCTTACCCAGGGGGGGCTGGATGCCTACCACTACTACCAGCCGTAGCCAGGGGGGTGCCAGATGCCTACCACTACTACCACCCTTACCCAGGGGGGGCTGGATGCCTACCACTACTACCACCCTTAGCCAGGGGGGTGCCAGATGCCTACCACCACTACCACCCTCACCCAGGGGGGGCTGGATGCCTACCACTACTACCACCCTTACCCAGGGGGGGCTGGATGCCTACCACCAACACCACCCCCACTCATAGGATGGACAATGCATGACACAACCAGCACACCACAACCTAGGGAATGCAAGAAAAAGACATCCCCCCAACACCATGACAAGCGTGTGTAGACTGTGTCAAATGCCTACAACACTGAACATGACTTTGAACATACAATGTGACCCCCTATCACATGTGCCACACATATATGTGTGTGGCCCCCACAATGCAAGCAGGCCATGACCATTGTGGCAATGGGGTCCAAACCCCCATCATCACAGTGACCAAAATGTAAGTGTGGGGTCCATAGCTGAAGCACATTTTGAACACTGTGGCAATGGGGTCCAAACCCCCATCATCACAGTGACCAAAAGGTAAGTGTGGGGTCCATAGCTGAAGCACATTTTGAACACTGTGGCAATGGGGTCCAAACCCCCATCATCACAGTGACCAAAAGGTAAGTGTGGGGTCCATAGCTGAAGCACATTTTGAACATTGTTGCAATGGGGTCCAAACTCCCATCATCACAGTGACCAAAATGTAAGTGTGGGGTCCATAGCTGAAGCACATTTTGAACATTGTGGCAATGGGGTCCAAACCCCCATCATCACAGTGACCAAAATGTAAGTGTTGACAAAGAAAGAGCTGCAACTGCCAAACTGCATGGATGATTCCTGGTCACAGAACATAAAACACATCAGTGGCAAAGTAGTGCATGTGTCCCATTGCAACATAAATTGGGGGAGCCAAATACTGCAGTGAAAATAAGACATACTGTTATATCTCATCTTTCACCCTTGTTATGCATACCAGGTTACTGTGTGTTCCACATTCTGATTCCACTAAGAATCCTTGATTAGAATGGTTTGTATCTGAAGGGTCAGTTGCACTGAGCCTTGATGATGATCAGACTGCTCTATGTTGCTGTGCTGCATTTGACAAATAAACTTTAATCAAATCATTCTGGACATAATACTTTCTACAATTGGCGACGAGCTGAGGAACACTTCACTCAACAAGGAGCTGCAGCACAGAAGCGACGTGTTCCTGAACCCTATAATTGGTAATGAATTAATCTACAAGCTGTTTCTACGAGCGAAGGAAGGAAGAAACATTCCTAGTTACAAAGAAGAAGACCGGATCAGCGTACGCCCAACCGCAAGTTCTTGGTGAATTTTGGAAAATTTTGCGCATTAGAAATACACGGTAAGCGTTTACCACTGTGCGAGTGCATTATTTCAAAAGTAATCACCTTTGGCAAGACAGCATTATTCAATCTTTGTCTCCGGAGTTCCATGAATGTGTGTCTCAAGTACGTTTTCACGCAACGTCACAAATTATAAAACGCGTGACGAATAGACGTGTCACACGCATTACACGCAACGGGGCGGCCATCTTAAGAGTCCTTGACAACGCGCATAGCAACCATTAAGCGCTGAATAATTCATAACCAGGAAATCATTCGTGTTGTCTACAATTCAAGATTTTAACCTTAACAAGCGTGTGCATCGTGTTGGGACTTCAAGTAAGTGGAAGTTATTTAAGATACAAGGGAGCCCGAAAGTTTTTAAAAAAAGGAACTTTAAAATACTTAGACTGTTAAAAAAATATAACAGCATCTTAATGTTATTCATTTACCTTCTATAAAAAAAAAAATGCAATTTGAACCTCCTGCCAAATTTTTACAATCTAAAGGTGATCCTCCATTACAATGGTCAAGATGGAAGGAAGAATTTATCAATTACATGAAGGCTATTGACGGTGAGAGAATGGGTGCAGAAAGAAAAAAGAGTATTTTCTTACATTGCCTAGGTTCAGAGGGGCAGATGATTTTCAGAGCTTTACCTGAAATTATTATTGCAGAAGGTGGAGAAGCAACTAATGTGTACAATGAGGCTTTACTCAGGATGGAGAAAAGATTTAAACCTACTAGCAATATAGCTTTGAATAGGTTCAAGTTTTATACGAGGATTCAAGAGGACAATGAGTCATTTGATGATTTTTTAACATCTTTGCGAACTTTAAGTGTACATTGTAATTTTGGAAACATGAGTGACGAAATGATAAGGGACCAGATTATCGTCCATGTGAGATGCAAAAAGACTCAAGAACAGTTATGGGTGATGGGCGATCCTAAACTATCAGAAGCTATTTCCACGGCCAAAGCTTTTGAACAGACAGGAAAATGGATGCATACTGTAAAGAATCTAAATAACAAATCTGATAAGTCTGAAGAAGTTTGTGCAGTCAAACGTTCTGATCAGGTGAAGAGTGACTTTTCTAACTCAAACTCTTCTAACTCCAATTCTTACACTTCTCTTTCACCTCACAATTCTAACTATAATAATTTTAGGAGATTTGATAAAAACGACAAGGGTTTTGTTTGTTACAGGTGTGGCAGCAAAACTCACTTGGCTTCATTCGAAGGGTGTCCAGCTATCAACAGAGAATGTAGAAAGTGTGGTAGGTTAGGACATTTTACTAATATGTGTAGAGATCAAAGGAGGTTTATTCCACAAAATAGAAGTAGGGTTTCGTGTACGTTAGAGAGACCTGGGGTTATGGCATATAATGGTGAACCTAGTGATACCTCACAGAACAAGGGCTTTATTGTATCATTATTTGAACATGTTGCTAATGTGAAAAATTCAGAAGATATGCCTGTTAGGAGCCCTCCTATGTGTGTTGTCGAAGTTTCTGATGTAGATTTAAGTCTCATGGCTGATTCTGGATCCCCATGGACTATTATTTCTAAACAATATTTTTGGGAAAAACTTAGCTTTGTTTTTGATATAAATAAGATATTTCCATCTGATATAACACCAGAAAGCTATGATGGTTCTAGAATTGACATGGTGGGATATTTCAACACCATGCTACGCTTCAAAAGCAGAATTACGAATATTAAGTTATATGTCTCTGTCAAAGGGATAAATGTGCTTGGTTGGAGGGATCAATGGAAGCTTGGTATAATTTTAAATCCAAGGTTAAAAGAGCCAGTCATTCTGGACGAAAGTGTGTGTCCTAATTACATTTCTTTTACAGGTTGTGAAGACATGGAAAGATTCATAAAAGACAGTTACAAGGAAGTATTTACTGATTCATTGGGAAAACTCAAGGGATACTCTCATCATATCAAACTCAAGAGTAATGTTACCCCTTTCAGGCAAAAGATTAGATCAGTGCCTATTAATGTTAGAGAGGAGTTAAAGAACATGTTAACGGAACTTGTCTCAGAGGGTATCATTGAACCAATTGACTCCTCTGAATGGGTTTCACCCATTGTTTTAGTTCGTAAACCAGACAAAAAACTGAGATTGTGTGTTGACTTGAGAGCACTAAATTCAGGAATTATTGTGGATTGTCACCCCCTACCCAACATAAATGAGGTAGTTTCTATGTTAGAGGGTGCTAAAGTATTTTCAACGTTTGATTTGAGGTCAGCGTACCATCAGGTTCCTCTTACCGAAGAATCCAAGATGTTAACTGCTTTTATCACTCCACAAGGTCTATACCAATATACCAGAATGCCGTTTGGTCTAGCCTCGGCGGCTTCGGTGTTTCAAAGAGTTATGTTCAACATCTTCAGGGATGTAGATAATTTCGTCAAGTGTTTTCAAGACGATATATTAATATTTTCTGCCAATGAGGAAGAACATCTCAAACATTTGTCAGAGGTTTGTTCTAGATTAAGAGAAAATGGCTTGACACTTAAGGCACATAAATGCAAAATGTTTAAGAAAACTGTTGAATATTTAGGTCACACTCTTAAAGGTGATGGGGTTGTACCAAAAAAATCCAATGTTGATGGCATCATAAATGCTCCTGCTCCAATTAACAAGGAACAATTGTTGTCCTTTGCGGGCATGTGTGAGTATTATAGTAAGTTTGTGACTAATTTTGCCACGAAAATGGAGCCATTGAGGAAACTTTTAAGGCACAAAGCTGTATTTGATTGGGGTAAAGAGCAAGAAGAAGCATTTACCACCATCAAAGAAGATATTGTGAATGCTCCCACTTTAAGACCTTTCTGTATGAACAAACACTGTATTATAACAGTGGATGCGAGTTTGTATGGCATAGGGGGTGTTTTGTCGCAGAAATGTGGCAATGAGGAATGGAATGTGTGTTTTGCTTCGAGAACTTTAAATGAGACAGAGAGAAGGTACGCTGTCATTGAAAAAGAGTTACTTGCATGTGTATGGGGAATTGAACACTATAGGAATTATATATGGGGTAGCAATTTCACATTAAGGACGGATCACAAACCCTTAGTTAATATACTTTCACCTGGGGGTGGATGGAATTCTACTGCAAGAATTGCAAGATTAACTTCAAGATTACAAGAATACTGTTTCAAAACTGAGTTTGTTCCTGGAAAAAAAATGTTACTGCTAATTTTATGTCACGTCATCCGTGTGAGGTACACCTTTCTAAAAAGGGAGATGATTCAGAAATTGTTACCACTATTCAGGATGTGGTTGTAGGGGCGTTTTCAGAAATCTCAGAGGAGAAATGGAAATCCAGTGAAGAGGAAGATTCATTATGGCAAACTGTTAAGAAATACATTTTGGAGGGTTGGCCTAGGAAAAAGGATATCAGTGAAGAACTTATGCCCATGTTTAATGTTGCAGAAGAGTTAGAATTAGAAGGAGACATTGTTTACAAAAATGGTAAGTGTGTGCCACCGTGTGGTGTGCGTGATTTAATTCTTAAATTAGCTCATAATTCTCACCCAGGAATGTCTGCTATGAAACGTTTAATAAGATCTTATTTTTGGTGGCCAGGGATGGATCGCATGGCGGATCGCACAGTGAGGGAATGCGATGTATGTATTTCCAGTGAAAAGATGCTTAAACTTAATATTCCTCCTCTTAAGAATACAGAATGGCCAGAAGAACCTTGGAAGAAATTGGCCTTTGATATTTCTGGCCCATTTATGAATCTTCCATCTGATTCACGATATGCTTTAGTTTTAGTCGATTACCATTCAAAATGGCCAGAAGTCAAGTTGGTTTCAGTCTCTACCACTGATAGAGTTTTGGAATTTTTCAAAGAAATTTTTGCAAGGGAAGGTTGTCCCTCAACCATTGTGACGGACAATGGGGTACAACTTGTTTCAACAGATATGGAAGAATATCTAAAATGTCACAACATAAGACATGTTACCACATCTCTCTATGCTCCACATGAAAATGGTCAAGTGGAACGCTTCAACCGGGTGTTGAAGGGTTACATTTCTGATGTTGTGAAACAGAGAGGTGATTGGAGAAATTTATTGAGGGAAAGATTATGGATGTATAGAATTACTCCACATACCATAACAGAAGTTAGTCCTTTCTGCCTTTTGAAGGGCAGGGATCCTGCTTCAAATATATGCCCATGGTGGTTTAAAGAGAAGTGCAAGAAAAATATATGGAATGACCACAATCTGCTCAATACTGGTGAAAGAGTTAAAGAAAAACAAACTAGGCACAAAGTGTGGTATGATAAAAGGTGGAATACCAAGGAGCATGATTTTAAAGTTGGAGACTGGGTGAGAGTTAGGAATCCAGGTTTTATTGGTAAGTGTATGAGCAGGTTTGGTAAACCCATAAAGATCACTAAGACTTTTAGGAATAGTCTTATCACTCAAGATGGGAAGTTATGGAATGTCAGACGGGTTGCTAAGTGTCCGAAAAGTTGTAGGACCACAACTGAATCAAAAAAAATTAGCAATTCTGATCTTAGTTCAAATTTGGGAATGCGTACCACCTCACATCATGTACCACAAAATGTCACTGATTCTATGTTTTCTCACAATGACTCTGTTTCTTCTAGAGTTAAGGATTCTAGTCGCTCAAGATGTTTACTGGTGAAATTATTAGATTTTGTAAGATAAGAGATATTGGCTTCCTTCTTTCTTTTGTTCTATGTTACTATTCTTTCTTTCTCATATAAGGGAGATATGTTATATCTCATCTTTCACCCTTGTTATGCATACCAGGTTACTGTGTGTTCCACATTCTGATTCCACTAAGAATCCTTGATTAGAATGGTTTGTATCTGAAGGGTCAGTTGCACTGAGCCTTGATGATGATCAGACTGCTCTATGTTGCTGTGCTGCATTTGACAAATAAACTTTAATTAAATCA